>JBBGZY010000097.1:1285058-1925116 GCA_037952925.1 Lithobates clamitans | reverse complement strand
TGTGCATGACCAAATGAGTTTGTTACCTCATGGACAACCACCTTCTCGACCCCCTACAGTCCGGCTTCCATCCACAACATTCCACTGAAACTGCCCTACTAAAACTCACCAATGACCTAACTGCAAAAACATATGGTCATTACTCCATACTCATACTCTTAGACCTCTCCGCTGCCTTCAACACACTTGACCACCTGCTCCTCCTTTAGCAAAACTACACTCCCTTGGCCTCTGATTCTGCTTTATCCTGGTTCTCCTCCTACCTATCAGCACACTTTCAGTGTCACTTACAACTCCATCTCCTCCACTTCTCTCCCTCTGTTGGGGTACCCCAAGGCTCCATCCTTGGGCCCCTCTTATTCTCGCTCTATACCTCTTCCCTGGGCCAGTTGATAACCTCCCATGGCTTCCAATACCACCTCTATGCCGATGACACCCATATCTATCTCTCCACTCCTCAACTCACCCCCTCTATCTCCTCACTGGTCTCAAACTTACTGAATGACATATTGGTATGGATGTCACACCACTTTATCAAACACAATCTTTCTAAAACTGAGCTTGTTATATTTCCTCCTTCCCGGTCCCCCCCCCCCATGAGTTTACCATTAAGATCAACAGCACAACCATTAGTTCCTCCACACATGCCAGGGTGCTGGGTGGAATCCTTGGCTCTGACCTCTCCTTCAGCCCCCACATCCAATCACTGGCTAAATCCTGCCGCCTTAACCTATGCAACATCTCCAGAATTCGACCCTTCCTGACCAATGACAGCACAAAGCAACTTATTCACTCCTTGATTATTTCCCGCCTCAACTACTGCAACTCTCTCCTTAATGGCCTACCCTTACGCAGGGCTATCCCCCCTTCAGTCTATTATGAATGCTGCTGCTAGACTAATACACCCTACTAACCGATCTGTGACTGCTGCCCCTCTCTGCCAATCTCATCACTGGCTTCCCCTACACCACTTACAATTCAAAATGCTAACCACAACATACAAGGCCATCCACAACATCTCCCCCAGATACATCAACAACTTCATCTGCAGATATTACCCAAATCGTCCTCTCCGCTACTCCCAGGACCTCCTGCTCTCTAGCTCCCTTGTTACCTCCTCTCACGCTCACCTTCAAGACTTCGCCAGAGCCTCTCCCATCCTCTGGAACTCCCTGCCCCAGTATATCCGATCATCCCCTAACCTGTCCACCTTTAGGAGATCCCTGAAAACTCACTTATTCAGGGAAGCCTATCCCACACCCACCTAATGCCGCGTACACACGGTCAGACTTTGACCGGACCTTGTCTGACGGACGCCGACGGACCAAATCTGGCGGACAATCTGACCTTGTGTGGGCTTTACCGGACCTTCAGCGGACTTTTCCAGACGCAAATCTGACCGACTTTAGATTTGGAACATGCTTCAAATCTTTACGTCATAACTCCACCGGACCCAGAAATCCGCTTGTCTGTATGCTAGTCCGACGGACAAAAAACCCACGCTAGGGGCAGCTATTGGCTGCTGGCTATCAACTTCCTTATTTTAGTCCGGTGTACGTCATCACGTACGGTGTGATCATGTGTAGGCAAGTCCGGTCATTAGAAAGTCCTGTTGAAAAGTCCACCAAAAGTCCGTCCAAAGCCTGTCGGACGAGCTGTCGGACTTTTGTAGCTGAAAAGTCCGAACGTGTATACGCGGCATTAGAAATGTCCCAGAGCCACCCCCTTCAAATCATTCTCCACATCTATTACCTTTTGTACCACCACCCCCTCCCTTTAGAATGTAAGCTCTATGAGCAGGGCCCTCTTGTCCCTTCTGTATTGAACTGTACTGTAATTGTGCTGTCCCCCCTCTTACAAGTGCTGCGTAAAAACTGTTGGCACTATATAAATCGTGTTTAACCACTTCAGCCCTGGAAGGATTTACCCCCTTCCTGACCAGAGCACTTTTTGCGATTCGGCACTGCGTCGCTTTAACTGACAATTGCGCGGTCTTGCGACGTGGCTCTGAAAACAAAATTGACGTCCTTTTTTTCCTACAAATAGAGCTTTCTTTTGGTGGTATTTGATCATCTCTGCGATTTTTTATTTTTTTGCGCCATAAACAAAATAAGAGCGACAATTTTGAAAAAAAACGCATTATTTTTTACATTTTGTAAAATAATTATTCCCAAAAAATACATTTTTTTTCCTCAGTTTAGGCAGATCCATATTCTTCTACATATTTTTGGTAAAAAAAAAAAAAAAAAAAATCGCAATAAGCGTTTATTGATTTGTTTGCGCAAAAGTTATAGCATTTACAAAATAGGGGATAGTTTTATGGCATTTTCATTAATAGTTTTTTTTTTTTACTAGCAATGGCGGCGATCAGCGATTTTTTATCGTGACTGCGACGTTATGGCGGACATGTCGGACATTTGACACATTTTTGGGACCATTGTCATTTATACAGCAATCTGGGCTATAAAAATGCATTGATTCCTGTATAAATGACACTGGCAATGAAGGGGTTAACCACTAGGCGGCAGGGAGGGGTTAAGTGTGTCCTAGGGGAGTGATTACTAACTGTCAGGGGGATGGGCTGGTGTGTGACGTCACTGATCTCTGCTCCGATGACAGGGAGCAGAGATCGAGTGACACTTGTCACTTGGCAGAACGGGGAGATGCTGTTTACAACGGCATCTCCCCATTCATCCTCTCCATGAGGCAATCGCAGGTATGCCCGCGGCGATCGAGTCCACGGGACCCACAACCCGACTCACGGAGGTCGCGGCAGGAGCGCGCGAATGCGCGCACACGGCGGCAAATTCAAAGTAATGTACGGGTACATTACTTTGCGCAGCCGTGCCATTCTGCCGACGTAAATGTACAGGAGCCGGTCGGGAACCGGATAATAGTAATTATAATATTACACATAATGGGACCACAAAGTTTCTCTAAACAATGGAAGACGGAATTACAGCCCTACATCAATGGGGGATACTTCCTGACCAGGCCTTACATTCCACCTCTGCATCACAGCCACAACTGATCCAAAATGAATGGCAAGTGGTATCACATAAGCGCTCCAACAAAAAAAACATACCGGTGGCAGCTCTTAACTGACACACAATGTTAGCTACAATTCTCCCCGGATACAGGAGTGTTCAGTTTACTCTCTTTTACCCCTTTACCACATTCAGCAGACATCTGCACAGGGATCCTTTTTTAATGATTCTACAGTTATCTTTCTATTACTTTTGTTTTTTTCTGTTATTTGTTTCACACAGCAATATTCATCGCATGGAACATTTAACTACCAAGGAAGACAATTCCCTCCTAACCTCACAACAAGATGAAGAAGATCTCACGAACAGACCCTATGGTCACAGTGAGTACTTACACCACGTTACCACCCAAACCATACAATACCATAAATGACTATCACATGCTTGTCAATCAATGCCCGAGGCCTGAATCACCCAGATAAAAGCTTTTCAGTATGGAAAGAGGCCTGTAGACACAGGGCGGACATTCTCTGTCTACAGGAAACCCACTTCCAGAAGAACAAAACCCCAAACTGTTCACACAGAGAATACCCCCATGTGTTTATAGCATGTACACCCGGCCGCAAGAGAGGTACTGCTAGCCTTAAGGAACTCACTGTCTGTCCAACTTAAAGAATCATTCATAGATGAGTGGGGCAGATATATCATCGTAACAGGAGACAAACTCCAAACCGTACACACTTGTAACCCTGTACGCACCGAACACTCACCAAATCGGCTTCATAAGAGAGTGCTTAAAGAAAAAAAAAAAAACGCTATGTGGTATGGAAACCTCGTCATAGGGGGTGACTTTAACCTGGTCTCGGACCCCAAACTGGACACTACTACGAGTAAACCAAATGGCACTCCATCCCTCCATTCTTGGAGATGCCAACGAGAGAAACTACACTTTTTTCTCCCCTAGGCACTGTTCATATTCACATATAGATACGTTTCTAACAGACAAGTGGCTTTTGCAACGTGTTCATGCCACACTAATACATGATATCACATGGTCTGATCACGCTGCAATCTCATTGTCTATTGCCAAACAGGGTGTCTCTCCCCCATCCCCCATTTGGCGCTGCAATATTAGGTTCCTACAAGAACCTCAAACACTTCCTATGATCTCAGCATCTCCAGGACTTTTTCCAAAACAGCAATCTGTGACAGACCTATTCACTCTATGGCATAGGCGTGTGCACAGGGTGTGCCGGGTGTGCCCAGGCACACCCTAATCCCCCCATGCGCATTAGTGTTATCGTTCTGTGTAGCAACAGGAACATGGGAAAGATCTCCCTCTTACCGGCTCTGCCATAAGAGAAGCATTTATCCTTTTCTCTTTTACTGTGCCAGCAGGGAGATCAATGTGCTGGAGTCATATATATGTAGATATATACACATGCATGTGTGTTTGAGCTTAAGGGTGCACACCCTAATGCATTAGGCTGCGCACACCTATGCTCTATGGAATGCTCACAAATCTTATATGTGTCAGAAACCATGAAAATCAGACCGAGACAGAAGTACAGTTAAATCACACTTGTTTAATAATAAAAGTAAAAAGAACAAACGTAGTCAAACCATAGCCAAAGTTCAATAGCCAGAATGGATAGTCAGCCAAGCCAAAAGTCAGGGATCAATGTAGTGGAACAGCAAGCAGGATCTGGAGCCAGAAGGGATGACAGCAAAGCAAGTCTTGAACAGGATCGTAGGAGAAAGTTTCTGTGATGTTGACCACGGCGAAGACAGAGATCCTCTGGACTGGACGGCTTAAGTAGGCAGGACGGACGAGCAGGATATCGTCAACAGCTGAGTAACTGTGGAGAGAGATGGGAGCTGGCAATTAGCCGACAGCTGAGCTGACAGCTCAGAGAAGAAAGGGCTGAGCCCAGCCCTGACAGTAGGGGAGGGGAAAATGTTTATGGAAATCACGGAGGAGGATTCAAGGCACTGTTGTGAGCAAACTCTGCCCATGGTAATAGGTCTAACCAGTTGTTATGATGGTCAGAAATATAGCAACGTAGGAATTGCTCCAAAGACTGATTGGCTCGTTCTGCAGCCCCATTAGACTGCAGGTGATAAGTAGAGGAGAAAGCAAGCTAAAATTCCCAACTGTGCACAAAAGGCTCGCCAGAACCGGGACACAAACTGACTACCCTTGTCTGAGACAATCACCTTGGGTAGCCCATGTAAGCAAAAGATCTCCCAAGCAAAAATGGAAGCCAGTTCCTTAGAAGTGGGCAACTTCTTAAGTGGAATACAATGACACATCTTTGAGAACTAGTCAACCATCATAAGGATAACTGTGCTGCCCTGGGAGTTGGGTAACTCCACAATGAAATCCATAGACAGGTGGGTCCAGGGCCTCTCTTCATTGGATATGGGTTGTAGCAGCTCCACGGGAAGGTGACGTGGAGTCTTACTCTGAGCACACACGGAACAGGCAGCAACGAAGGCAGTTACATCAGCACATAGACTAGGCCACCAGAATTGTTAGGAAATGGCCCAAATGAGTTGATTCTCCCCAGGGTGGCCAGCTGCCTTGGGTGAATGGTAAGTTTGGAGCAAGGCAGTACGGAGACTCTCTGGGACAAAGCAATGGTCACAAGGTTTCTCAGGAGGAGCATGGACCTGAGCAGCAAGAATTTTGTCACCCAAAGGAGAAGTGAGACTAGTGCGAACCAAAGCCAGAATATGATCAGGAGGAATCACAGGAACTGAAACTGACTCCAACTTAGAAGTGGAGGAAAATTGTCGTGACAAGGCGTCAGCCTTTACATTCTTAGTACCGGGTAAGAATGAGACAATGTAATTGAGACTAGACAAGAAAAAAGAGCCCATCTCGCCCTTCTGGGAGAGAGGCGTTTAGCCTCAGACAAGAATGTAAAATTCTTATGGTCAGCAAGAATGAGAACCGGCACAATGGTACCTTCAAGGAGATGTCTCTTTCAAGGCTAAAATGATCGCCAACAGCTCTCTGTCATCAATCTCGTAATTGCACTCTGCAGGTGACAATTTCTTGGAAAAGTAGCCACAAGGATGTATAGCGCTCTCAGATGTAGGACGTTGTAGGAGATGTAGGAGACAGAAGGGCGCCAACACCAGTCTCAGAAGCATCGCCTTTAAGGAATAAAAGGTAACAAAGGATCAAGATGTGCCAACACAGGAGCAGAAACAAAGGTAGCCTTGAGACTCTCAAAGGCCTTAATGGACTCCGGAGACCAACCCTGTGGGTTACCATCCTTTCTGGTCATATCAGTCAGGGGCTTGGCCAGAGACAAGAAGTTACGAATAAACTTCCGATAATATTTGGCAAAGCCCAGGTAAAGCTACAGAGGATGTAAACCCTCGGGTTGTGGCCACTGTAGGACTGACGAAAGTTTCTCTGGGTCCATCGAAAAACCAGCAGTGGAAAATTACATAGCCCAGGCATTTAACCTGTTCATGATGGAACTTGCACTTCTCCGGTTTGCAATAGAGATTGTTCTCTCTTAGTTTCTGAAGCACATGACAGACATCTGTGTGGTGGCACTCCAGGGACTTCGAAAATATGAGGATATCATTGAGATAAACCACCACACATAACTGCAATAAGTCCCGGAGGACATTGTTAATAAATTCCTGGAAAACTGCCAGGGTGTTACAAAGGCCAAAATGCATTACGAGGTACTCATAATGGCCTGTTTTGGTATTAAACACAGTTTTCCACTCATCGCTAGGGATCAGCTTCGAGTTCGGGTCAAACTCATGTTCGACGCGAACATTGGCTGTTCGCAAGTTTGCCGAACAGTGAACATTTTGGGGTGTTCGCATCAAATTCAAAAGCTGCGGAACACCCTTTAAAAGTCTGTGGGAGAAATCAAAAGTACTAATTTTAAAGGCTTATATGCATGATATTGTCATAAAAAGTGTTTGGGGACCTGGGTCCTGCCCCAGGGGACATGGGTCAATGCAATAAAAAGTTTTAAAAATGGCCGTTTTTTTCGGGAGCAGTGATTTTAATAATGCTTAAAGTGAATAAATAACAATAAAAGTGTAATATTCCTTTAAATTTCGTACCTGGGGGGTGTCTATAGTATGCCTGTAAAGGGGTGCATGTTTCCCGTGTTTAGAACAGTCTGACAGCAAAATGACATTTCAAAGGAAACAAATTCATTTAAAAAGTACTCGCAGCTATAGGAATTGTCAGTCCGACAATACAAATAAAAGTTAATTGATAAAAACGGCATGGGATTTCCCCACAGGGGAACCCTGAACCAAAATTTAAAAAAAAAGAAAAAAAATGGCCCGGGTGTCCCCCTAAATTCCACACCAGACCCTTCAGGTCTGGTATGGATATTAAGGGGAACCCTGAGACAATTTATTTTTTTTAAATGGGGTGGGGTCCCCCCAAAAATCCATACCAGACCCTTATCCGAGCACGCAACCTGGCAGGCCGCAGGAAAAGAGGGGGGACGAGAGAGCGCCCCCCCTCCTGAACCGTACCAGGCCACATGCCCTCAACATTGGGACTGTGCTTTGGGGTCCCCACCAAAGCACCTTGTCCCCATGTTGATGAGGACAAGGGCCTCATCCCCACAACACTTGCCCGGTGGTTGTGGGGGTCTGCGGGCGGGGGGCTTATCATAATCTGGAAACCCCCTTTAACAAGGGAACCCCCAGATCCCACCCACCCTGTGTGAAATGGTAAGGGGGTACAAAAGTACCCCTACTATTTCACAAAAAAAGTGTCAAAAAACAGTTTTTTACAATTCCTTTATTTAAATGCTTCTTCTTTCCATCTTCTTTCTTCTATCTACTATCTTCATTCTTCTATCTTCCTTTGGTTTCTTCCTCCATCTTCTTCTTCCTCCGATCCTCTGCTTCTTGCTCCGGTGTTCTCGTCTGGCATCTTCCTCCGGAGCATCTTCTTCCCTTATTCGTGCTCGGGCCGCTGTGCAGCCATGATGGGAGGCTCCAGCTGTGTGACGCTTCTCGTCTTCTGACGGTTCTTAAATAAAGGAGGGCGGGGCCACCCAGTGACCCCGCCCCCCCTCTGCCGCACGGGAACTTCCCTGTGGGTTTCCCTGTGACATCAGAGGGGGTGGGTGATCCCGCCCCCTCTGACGTCACGGGGAAAGCCTCTGGGAAGAAGAAGGAAGAAGGAGGAAGGACTCATTTTTAACATACCTTTGTACCCCCTTACCATTTCCCACAGGGGGGTGGGATCTGGGGGTCCCCTTGTTAAAGGGGGCTTCCAGATTACGATAAGCCCCCTGCCCGCAGACTCCCACAACCACCGGGCAAGGGTTGTGGGGATGAGGCCCTTGTCCTCATCAACATGGGGACAAGGTGCTTTGGGGGGGACCCCAAAGCACCCTCCCAATGTTGAGGGCATGTGGCCTGGTACGGTTCAGGAGGGGGGCGCTCTCTCATCCCCCCCTCTTTTCCTTGCCAGGTTGCGTGCTCGGATAAGAGTCTGGTATAGATTTTTGAGGTGACCCCACGCCATTTTTTTTTTAATTTTGGCGCAGGGTTCCCCTTAAAATCCATACCAGGAAATCCCATGCCGTTTTTATCAATGAACTTTTATGTGTATTGTCGGACTGACAATTCATATAGCCGCGAGTACTTTTAAATGACTTTTTTTCCTTTGAAATGTCATTTTGCTGTCAGACTGTTCTACACACGGGAAACATGCGCCCCTTTACAGGCATACTATAGACACCCCCCAGGTACGAAATTTAAAGGAATATTACACTTTTATTGTTTCACTTTAAGCATTATTAAAACCACTGCTCCCGAAAGGCCATTTTCAAAACTTTTTTTTGCATTGATCCATGTCCCCTGGGGCAGGACCCAGGTCCCCAAATACTTTTTATGACAATAACTTGCATATAAGCCTTTAAAATTAGCACTTTTGATTATTCATGTTTGGGTCCCATAGACTTTAACGGTGTTTGAACAAATGTTTTGCCTGTTTGCATTTTCTGGTGTGAACCGAACAGGGGGGTGTTCGGCTCATCCCTGCTCATCGCCCTCCTTAATCCTCAGGAGATTGTATGTCACTCTCAAATCAAGCTTTGTGAAAACCATTGCTCCCTTGAGGAGGTCAAATAACTCTGTAATCGACGGAATCAGAAAGGCATTCTTAATCGTGAAATTATTGAGACCGCTATAATCAATACAAGGTCTCAGTTCACCACTTTTCTTCTTTACAAAGAAGAAACCAGCACCAGCAGGAGACGAGGATTTGTGGATGAAACCTTGAGAAAGTGCATCTGCAAAATACTCCTCCATGGCCTTATCCGACAAAGGGTAAACCCAGGAAGGAGGGGGTATGGCACCAGGTTGAAGGTCAATTGCACAATCATACGGCTGGTGTAGAGGCAAATTACCGGCTTGACCCTTGTCAAAGACATCCCTAAAATCGCGGTACTCCTCTGGCAGGGAGGAGAGTAAAGAGGTGCACAGGACCTTGGCTACCTTCTGGAAGCATGTCTCACTGCATTGTGGTGAACAGGAGAGAACCTCAGCACGAAGCCAATCAAAAGAGGGGTTTTGCCTTTGTAACCAAGGATAACCAATAACCAGCGGAAACTTAGGTGACGAAATAACTTGGAATTGTATTATCTCATGGTGAAGAGCCCCTACGGCCATGGACAACAGAACCATCTCATGAGTCACATAGGCAGGCTGTAGAGGTATCCCATCAAGAGCCTCAATGGCAAGTGGAGTGTCACACAGCTGCAGTGGAAGCAGTGCTTCGATACAAAGGCAGCATCAATGAACAGGCCTGCAGCCCCAGAGTCGATTAGAGCCTGTATCTTGACGGATGATTCAGCCCAAGAAAGGGTGACTGAAACCAGGGGCTTAGCCTTCTGGATAACTGGGGATGAAACAACGCCACCTAAGGTCTGTCCGTGACAGGACCTCAAGGTTTGGGCGATCCCTGGACGGGTAGGACAAAACTTCAAAAAGTAACCTGCCTGGCCACAATAAAGGCACAATCATTCCCTCCTCCTAATGGTTCTCTTATCCACAGAGAGACACGTGAAACCCAAGTGCATGGGTTCACCTTCACTGACCGACTCGGTACCAGGAGGCATGGGTGGGACTGCAAAGCTCAGAGACAAACGTACAGGAGGCTTCCGCAAGCACTCCTTAAAAGAGAGTCTCTGAGTTTGGAGTCAATGAGGATTGCAAATGTGAACAACTTCTCCAGCTCAGTGGGTATACCTTGGCTGCTATCTCACCCTTGATGGTATCTGAGAGAAAGAGCAGCTGCGAGGGCCTCATTGTTCCACACAACCTCTGCTACCAGAGTACGTAATTCAATGGCATAGTCGGCAACAGTTCTCATACTCTGTTCGATGGACATGAGGCACTTGGCAGCAGAAGCGGAGCATGCAGGAACGTCAAATACCCTTTTAAACTAAGCCACAAACTCAGAGTAACTCAAGACAACAGGTTTTTCTCCCATAGAGGGCTTGCCCAGACCAAGGCTCTTTCAGAAAGCAAAGATATCACAAAACCTACTTTGCTTCTGTCCGTGGGAAATGCCTGGGGCAGCATCTCAAAGTATATCTCAACCTGGTTGAGAAACCCTCTGCATAGGACTGGATCACCCCCCAATTCGCTGGGGAAGTGGAGCAGAACCAGACATACCTCTTATAGAGGTAAAACTCGAGGCGGGTGCCTGCACAGAGACTGGAGCAGCAGCAGGGTCGGCCTGCAACATAGGTTGTACTGGGGCGGCCACAGTGTGAGATTGCAGGTGAGCTGTGTGACTCAGGAGCATTTGTAACACCATGGTGAACTGATCCATGCGGTGATCCAGTTCATCCAATATGGAAAAAATATTACCAAGTGGATTGACTGCATCTTCTGAATTCATGGCCTTCGCCTACTGTCAGAAACCATGAAATCAGGCCGAAACAGAAGTACAGTTAAATCACGCTTGTTAAATCATAAACGTAAAAAGAACAAACGTAGTCAAAACATAGCCAAAGTTCAGTAACCGGAATGAATAGTCAGCCAAGCCAGAAGTTAGGGATCAATGTAATGGAACCGCAAGCAGGATCTGGAGCCAGCAAGCAGGATCAGATGCCAGCAAAGCAAGTCTTGAACAGGATCGCAGGAGAAAGTTTCTGTGATGTTGACCAAGGTGAAGGCAGAGATCCTCTGGATTGGACGGCTTAAGTAGGCAGGACTGACGAGCAGGATATCATCGACAGCTGAGTAACTTTGGAGAGAGATGGGAGCAGGCAATTAGCCGACAGCTCAGAGATGGAAGGGCTGAGCCCAGCCCTGACAATATGAGAGGCATACTAATACAGTTAGGAGTCAGAGAGAAAAAACACTACACCACAAAACTTCTAATCTACTATCTGATATACACACACTAGAAACCCAAAACAAAGCATTTCCAACTGCCCTAGCGAATACACTTTCTAAACTCAGAGAAAACCTGAGAGAGCTTCTAACACAACAATATGAAAAACATCTTAGACACCTACAATTAGGATCCTATGTCAATGCCAACAGAGCAGTTAAATACCTGGCCAATAGAATCAAGGCAGCACACACAAAAACTAGAATAGCACATCTGATACATACCGCCCTATACCACAAAATCACTAACCTGCAAGATATAGTGAACCAGTTTGCCGAATACTATGGAGCACTGTACAACCTACAAACAGACACCTCAACCCCACAACCAAACACAGATAACATACAATTCCTACATAGAATCAAACTCCCATCACTGTCATAAGATCAGCTTAGAAAATTGAATTCCCCATTTACCACCTAAGAAATTGAAGCAATCACAACAACATTACCAAACGGTAAATCACCGGGACCGGGTGATTTCGTAAATTAATGAATACTACAAAACATTCAAAAACATTCTCTCTACACATGCTATCAATCTTCACAAGAACAGCAGAATCTTCTACCTTCCCCCAGGAGAAGCTGAGAGCCCACATAGTCATTTTACCTAAACCCAGGAAAGACCCAACCATCCCAGCCAACTTTAGGCCACTATCCCTTCTGAACTCAGACATCAAAATATATGCAAAACTACTGGCCAAAGGATTAACAGATATCATTCCCTATATCATTCAGCGGGACCAGATGAGATTTGTGATAGGGAGACAAACCTCAGATGCTACCAGAAGAATCTTTAATGTTATTCACCATGCTGTTAAAATCCGAACGCCTTCTCTGCCACTATCTATAGACACAGAGAAGGTGTTCGACAGGGTCCACTAGACATACATGGAAATGGTACTAGCCAAATTCGGCTTCAAAGGTCCAATACTCACTGCAATATTGGCTCTATATTCCTGCCCATCAGCACAAGTGTATACCTCGTGTCTCTTATCCACACCCTTTAACATATCCAATGGAGCTCGCCAAGGATGTCCCCTCTTCTCTACAATATTAAATTTAATAACCTCTAGCTGAATCAGAACACATGCCCCAATCACAGGTTTTCAGTTTGGCTCCAATAAGCACATCATAAAATGTATTTGTGGATGATGTAATCCTCATTCTAACAAATCCACTAACCTCCCTCGTACAAGCCCATAAAATACTGACGGACTTTGGAGACATATCTTATTACAAAGTCAATTTCACCAAATCACTAATCTTAGACGTGGGAGAAGACATTCTCTCTTACACGTGGAGTAAAAAGGAGTATCTCGTACCTAGGAATCACCCTGACTCACACAACTTCATCTCTAGCAGATGCCAATCTTAAACCATTCATGGCCAAACTGGAACAACAACTAAATTATATCTCAAGAAGAGAACTGTGACAGACTCACCCAGGACAGAGGCTATTGGAGGGGACTGAACGCAAGCCTCTTGCCCACCGATTATGAGCCCTAGCATTTGGGGGAATGGTGCTCTCTGTGAGCTGTATGCATGGGGACCCTGGGGTTGGTGTTACTTTGGATTCAGCTCCATGTCCCCCCAAAACACACAGACTCTGGGAACCCTTTATATGCCATATTAGAATGATAAGACTGAATTATACTGTTGGGACACATCCTGTGAGGAGATGCTGGTGTCATCAACTCCAACTACCTGTGTTTATGCTAACTGAGTGAGCTAATCACATTAGCCACCAGCACTGGCTGGGAGACGAACTGTTGATGACTAGGCTGAGGAGAGGGGAGATTGTTGTTTGTATTGTTAATTGTAATTAGCTCCAGCTATTGTGTTTATACTACTGTGTGAAGCTCGGTGCCCACAAGTCTGTCATCTGGTCTGGGTAAATGTTTTAGTAAATTAGCTCATGTTAATTAGGTTAGCTTTAAGTCAGCCTGCTGTATAAATGTGTGTGAGATCTCAAATAAAGAGTTAGTTCTGATGTACTCCAAGACTGGTGTTGTCTAGTTCTTGGGGGTTCCTATAGCCAGATCCATTGGACACGTGTTCCAGAACTTAGGAAGCGGTATACTGACGGAAGCACTCAAGCGGAGTGTGGGACGTTCCGTGACAAGAACCATCCTGGTTAGGCAAAATAGTGGCATTCAAAATGTCCATCTTACCACAAATTCTTTACATCTTCCACTCCTTACCAATTGTCCCCCCCCCCATTACCTC
Organism: Lithobates clamitans; assembly: GCA_037952925.1. NCBI lineage: Eukaryota > Metazoa > Chordata > Amphibia > Anura > Ranidae > Lithobates > Lithobates clamitans. Next base: position 1,911,485 of record JBBGZY010000097.1, on the reverse strand, counting down.
TGCACCATGTCCAGTATCATATGGAAATGCATATGGGGAGGTAAAAAAGCTAGATTCCCACAAACAACTTCATTCCACATAAAAGGGTAGAGGGTGCTGGACTAGCAGACATCCAAGACTATCTATGGGCAATGAGATTAGACCAACTTAAACACTGGTTCCACAGCACAGATAGCCCACTATGGGTAGAAATAGAAAAAACACTGATCCTGACAAACGACCCAACAACATTCCACCTGGGTGACATATGGGAATAAAAAAGAAAACACCGAGCTTACAAAAAAGACCCCTAAAAAAGCTGCAGTTCAACTGCGCAATATGCACAACAATACAGAAAAACAAAGAAAAAACGGCGCTATACCATGAATAATATATGCATAAAAATAAATTAATGCAAATAGAAAGGATGTGAGAAAACATCAAATATAAATATATACATTGAGATTATATAGCAAGATACATAGGACAGAAATTCAAAGAATATTCTGAGTAATATTAAGTGCATATAAATCAATAGTGCCAAAATCAAAAATTGGTGAAAAACCATAAATAGTGATGATATATTAATATCATGTAGCAAAGTCCATAGACCAGAAAATCGGAAAATCTTCAAAGGGCATGGGAAGAGTCCCCTGATAGCTCTTCATATGGATCAATGTGGAAAGGTAGGAAACTGAAAACACCCCTCGCAGTGATTCTCCACCACCTAAATCACACGCTTACCAGATTGCAAGCTCAACAGGCTCGTAGACAGACCAAAGAATGGGTAGGCAGTAGGCAATAAAGCATCCCTCTATGCAGCATGGCAGGTAGTGGGCAAACCAGGCACATATAGGACCTCAAATCCAGATAAAGCCAACCAGCAATAGGGCATCCCTCTAGCAGCGCAGTTGCACTCGCTCTCTCAATGTCAGCTTTGGACTCTATGCTCCATGTTCTGTGTACACTCCGGCTCCCTTCACAAGTCTCCAGGTCACTATCCCTAGGTGGGGTCTCCTCAGACGTCTGAGACATCCCCTGGCTCCTCCCCCTTCACTCTACCTGGCTGGTCAGCTGAGAAAAGTATCCAGCAGCATGTTATCAGCATGTTAGCCAGGTAGGAAATTATGGGAAATTATGCTCAAAATAACCAATAGATGGCACTTCATTCCATATAGACTTGCCACATTTTCCCCAGACACATCCCCCTTATGCTAGAGGAAATGTGGACAAATTGAAAATCTGCTACACACAATATGGGAATGCCCAAGCATAACAAGCCTTTGGAACAAAACTTCCCAGATGTTATCATTAATCACAGGGATCTTAACACATTCAAACCCAGCACTAGCAATCCTTCATATAGGAATAGAAACATTCCCTCCCGAATACAGACCAGTTATCACCCACATCTTTCTGGCAACCCATACTCTAATACTCCGCAATTGGAAAGACACAATGTCAATCCATCTGATGTGATAAAACTAGTCAACAGAAACCACACCTTGGAACGTCTTCTGGCTATTAACTCTCTAACATGTAAGAAATTTGATAGCAACTGGAAGATATGGACCGAACAATACTAAGATTTATAATACCCTCTGTCAACTAACTTGTTTTACTTGAACACTACTGCTTTACCTAACTTTGCTGTTATACTTATACAGTCTCATGCTAACATATCGTAATATACCAGTGTGTGTGTGTGTCTAAATGATTGAATGTTAATGCTCTGAAAAATTCAATAAAAATTATTGAAGAAAAAAAAAATGAATATGGTATTTCAAAATTACATTTTCTACAAAATGCACAGATTACGAGTTTCCAGGGTCCTTCTGTGAACTTCTTTTTTGTTAAATTCATATGGTTATTTGATAAGCCGACTGAACAGCATGGCTTATCTTGGCTTTATCATTTTTTTGTTTGGATTCTCCATTAAACACAGGATGTGTATCTAAATGAGCTGGGTCCTTGAGTATACCACTAGAGGATGCTTGGTCCTGTATTTATTATGGCTTAACAAGTACCACTAAAGCAATAATAAGTGAACATTGGAAAGTAATTCAATTTAAAAGCATATTAGGCATTTAGTTTTACCCATAAAACACCATTCCCAATATGGTTATTTGCCTGTCCAAAATGTATTTCGGATAAACCTAATTTGATTTACTTATGGTGGCAATTCCCTTTAATAGAGAACTTTTGGCAAAACTTTACACAATTTATGAATGTAATAACAGGGTTCACTTGGTGTTTTTGTCCATCTATGTATGTATTACATTACATCCTTTGAAACTGAACGAGAGGTCAAAAGTTGCACTCAGCAGATGGAAAATGATTTGTTAGCTGGGTGCAAAAAAGGCCATATTAACTCAATGTATCCAGTCTAAATCTGCTACTTTAGGGTATTTTTTAGATGATTATATTTAGATTGTGTATGGTGGCTAAACTGGATACCCAGAGAAATAAGGAGACATGCACAAAGACATTTTTTGATACCTGGTCTTGCTATATGGTTAAAGAGTTGCTTGTGGGCCAGATTCTGGAAATAACAACCCCTTTTCAATATATTACATGTCACAATATAGAAACGTTAAAGGGTACTTTAAAACAGTAGGACTTACAGTGTAGTAGTCTATTCTTACTATGCATTTAACTTAAATTGGTGAATTTTTCACTATTACCATTTCAAGTATGTATTATGTTGATGGTGATTTTATCTTAGTTTTTTTAAGCTTACTATATTTATTGACTGGCGATATAAGATGTAGATGTTGGGGGGGGGGGGTTATGCTGCGTTTTGTTAGTGCTATAATGAGATAAGAGACAGTCTTGAAAATTATCTCTTATGGATATCCTTTCAGATGGTCCTTGTTTCAGGATCCTTGATGTCATATGTAATAGCTAATTCAAAATGTTTAATGTATTGTTTTTCGTATTTGTTTTGTTATGAAAGGAACAATGAAAATTAAATAAAGATATTACATATATATTATTATATATATGCTTAAAAAAGCATGGTGAGTCTTTTGAATTTATATTTTTTTGGAAAATTAATAAAATAAAATTTGTACTTGTTTGTACTGTACAAAGTTGTCATTTTATTAATGTATTACTCTAGGCATGGGCATACTTACGATTACCCTTTAAAACGCATTCTTCTACTCCTCAAAAGTGTGGGGATACCACATGTGAGAGATTTTTTCACTGCCAAGATGCATAGAGGGGCCCAAAACCAACAAGCACTTTTAGGCTTTCAAGGAGCTTTAATAATGCATGACATAGGAAAATAATACAAACAAAATGACCACATTTTGCAAAGTAAACCTTCCAATGTATTTAATTCTAGGCATGGTGAGTCTTTTGAAGATCACTTTTTGTCACAAGTTTTTGGAAAGTAAAGAATGAAAATTGAATTTTTTTTTTTTAAACGTAGCTGACAATTAATACAATTTTTATCACACAGAGTTTGTGCATATTTGGAATTGCACCCCAAAACATTCCCTACTATTCCTCCCGAGTATGGGTATACCATATATGGAAGACCTTTTTTTACAGCCTACCTGTCTAGAGGGACCCAAAATCCAAGGAACACCTTCAAACTTTGAAGGGGCATAAATAATGCATCTCATTTTCTGACTATCTGTCACGTGTCTGGAGGCCAGAACAGCAAAAACACCCACAAAATATCCCATGTTTGGCAGGCAATTACCCAAAAGAGGCATAGTGAGTCTTTTCAAAATTTAATTTCTTGCCTCATAATTTTGGGGGGGGATTTCTTTTTTTTTTTACATAACTTTGTCAATACATTATTCATAGCACACAGTATGGGCAATGGGCATACATAGAATTTACACACCAAAACACATTCTGCTAGTCCTCGTGAATCTACGGATACCACATTTGTGAGATTTTTTTTCACAGCTTAGCCACATAGAGGTACCCAAAATCTAATGAACACCTTCAGGCTTTCAAGGGGCCTACATTATGCATCTAATCACCTAAATACCCATCACAATTTTGGAAGCCCTGTAGCACCAGGACAGCAAGGTACAGTACACAAAACACATTTTTCAGGAAGTATAATTAGTCTTTAGAAGATTCCATTTTTTGCCACACATTTTTAGAAAATAAAAATAAAAATAACTTATTTTTTGCACAAAGTTGTCATTTGTGCAAGCATGGGCATATTTAGAATTTCACTCAAAAACACATTCTGCTGCTCCACCCAAAAACACATTCTGCTACTCCTCCCAAGTATGGGGATATCACATGTTTGAGACTTTTTCCATGTTTGAACTGTTTATCTAACAGACATTGTATCTTATGTATCACAAAAAAGAATATAGGGAATAGTGCAGCATTACCTATAGAAATCCCTGTGCCTATAAGCCAAGCAAGCCTAACCTATGGTACATGGCTGCCTCAGGAATGACATGATCACTGGCAAGAAGTACAGTAGGTTGAATAAAGGGTAAACTGTGGTTCCAGGGGTGCAGTTTTCCACAGGGGATGCCTAGGACTGGTGTTGAGACAGAAACGTAGTTAGTGGGACATATAGATAGGTCAGTTCAGGAGGCAGGCAGAGATACATTCAATAAACAAAAGATCAGTCCAGGCGAGGTCGCAGTGCATTGTTGTATGATGATTGGCCAAAGCATGCACCTGACACCTTGGCCAATCACAGCGCGCTCTTGTGAGAGCCATAATTGGCTAAAGGCAGGGTGCCTTTGGCCAATCATTGCTCAGGGGAACTAAGTGCATGCCCCACACTATATAAGGCTGCTTACATAGCGGCTGTGTATAGTGTGTGGACAGAGATAGTTTGAGCAAGATTAGGCAGGCAGGTTAGTTAGTGGCAGTGTATTTGATATATATACACAGTTTAAACACCCACTGAACACCCACCGGTTCAGTTGGCAGCAGAACATGCAAACAGGCAAAAAGTTAGTTTAAACACTCGAACACCGGTAAAGTCCATGGGACACAAACGTGAAAAATCAAAAGTGCGTATTTTAAAGGCTTATATGCATGGTATTGCCATAAAAAGTGTTTGGGGACCCGGGTCCTGCCCCATGGGACATGTATCAATGCAAAAAAAAGTTTTAAAAATGGACGTTTTTTCGGGAGCAGTGATTTTAATAATGCTTAAAGTGAAACAATAAAAATGAAATATTCCTTTAAACATCGTGCCTGGGGGTTGTCCTTAGTATGCCTGTAAAGTAGCGCATCTTTCCCATGTTTATAACAGTGCCACAGCAAAATCAAATTTCTAAAGGAAAAAATGTCATTTAAAACTGCTTGCGGCTGTAATGTATTGTCAGATCCCGGCAATATAGATAAAAATACCAAAACAAATGGCGTGGAGGTCTCACCCAAAATCCATACCAGGTCCTGCAGGTCTGGTATGGATATTAAGGGGAACGCACCAATCTTTTTTTCTAAATGGTGTGGGGGTCCCCCAGGGACTATATACTCTGAACAGCAATATATATACTATACCGCCTGCCCTTTATACTCTGCAGAAAATTGGTCCTTAGGTGTTGCTGATACTAGAACACTATAAGCCCTCGCAGTTACAAACAAGATAGGGTCTGTAGGTTTGTTCATAAGTTGAATCTGTTTGTAAGTCGGAACAGGTAAAAATTTTTAGGTGTAGCTCCAGCCAAAAAAAAAAAAATCAATTTTTAAGCTTTTTGGATAGCATAGGGAAGGGGTAACACCCCTGTAATGTTTGGTTTGCTGTCTGTGCCCCTGTTCAGAAGATTACACCTCACTTTCTGTCCCAATGACAATTGGATTTTGAAAATTTTGGGTTATTGTGGAAACAAGCCTTGGTGATAAAGCATTAGTGGAGACACCTTTTTCCCATAATAACTGTTACAGGAATGAATTTCCCTTCCTAGGGGTAGATTTCCTCCCATTTTCAGTTGTCTCCCTCCGTTTGTAAATAGGAGTCGTTTGTAGGTTGGATATCTGTAACTAGGGGACTGCCTGCACTGTATTAGCAACTGTACACCACAGAATGCACTGTAGATATAGGCTACACTGAATGCAGAAATAATTTATATATACACATACGACTGATTGTGTATATATATATATATATATATATATATATATATATATATATATATATATATATATATATATATATATATATATATATACATACATACATATACACACAATCAAAAACACTGCCACTAACTGAAGAACCTGTCTGCTTAATCTAACTCAAGCTATCTCTCTGTCCACGCCAACAACACTACACACGGCTGCTATGTAAGCAAACTTATATAGTGTGGGGTGTGGACTGAGCCATGATTGGCCAAAGGCACCCTGCCTTTGGCCAATTATGGCTCCCTCAGCAGAGCGCGTTGTGATTGGCCAAAGCATGCAGGTTAGGTGCATGTTTGGCCAATCATCATACAGCAATGCACTGCAATCTCGCAGTGCATTATGGGGCTTTCCGCTGCGCTCAAAATTTTCAGCGAACACCCAATGTGTTCGGCTCGTTTTAGAAAAAACAAACGCCTGATGTTCGAGTCAAACTGCTGGCTCATCCCTAATTCAGTGTAGACTCTATATTCAAGTCAGTGCAAGCAGTGTATTTGAATTTGCACACACATATATATATATATATATATATATATATATATATATATATATAATCATTCAGTGTAGCCTATATATTCAGTGTAGACTCTATAATCAGTCAATGCAGCCAGTGTAGTTTATATAACACAGTGTATTGAAGGGTTAAGGTGGAACCCTGCTCCAATTTTTTTTTTTAAATGACGTGGGGGTCCCCCCAAAATCCATACCAGGCCCTTCAGGTTTGGCATGGATTTTAAGGGGAACCCCATGCCAAAATGTAAAAAAAAAATGCCGTGGGGATCCCCCAAAACCCATACCAGATTCTTATCCGAGCATGCAACCTGGCAGGCTGCAGGAAATAGGGGGGGAGAGAGCACCCCCCTCCTGAACCATACCAGAACACATGCCCTCAACATGGGGAGGGTGCTTTGGGGTCCTCATCCCCACAACCCTTGCCCAGGCGGGGGGCTTATTAGAATCTGCAAGCCCCCTTTAACAAGGGGGCCCCCAGATCCCCCTATGTGAATTGGTAGGGGTACCTACCCATTGTACCTCACCCATTCACCAAAAAAGTAAAAACGACAGCAAACAAACAGTTTTTGACAATTCCTTTATTAAATTTTTTTTTTTTTTAAAAAAAAGCTTCCTGCGATGTAAATCCATCGTCAATCACAGCGCTGATGGGCCAGAGAAAAAAATTAAAAAAATGGAAAAACTTCAGCTCGATGGGAGGTGTCCCGCCGACTGCAGCTGGTTGACCCGGACCCTTGTGACATCATGTGACCTCAGAGAGGGGCGGGGTCACCTGTTTACGTCACTGGGTGGCCCTACCTTTGGCTATATAACAGATGTCACAGCGAAAAAGGCTGAAACATCAGCGGGACGCCTCCCATCGAGGCAAAGTCTTTCCGTTTTTTTTTCTCTGGACCACCGGTGCCTTGACTGACAATGGATTTACTTTGCGGGACACTTTTTTTTTTTTTAAATGAAGGCATTGTCAAAAACTGTCTGCGTTTTTACTTTTTTTGCACTTTTTTGGAAAATATGCAGGGGTACAATGTACCCCATACCCATTCACATGGAGGGTGGGATCTAGGGGCCCCCTTGGGGCTTCCAGATTCTGATAAGCCCCACCCACAGACCCCCACAACCATCAGGCAAGGGTTGTGGGGATGAGGCCCTTGTCCCCATCAACATGGGGACAAGGTGCTTTGGGGGGACCCCAAAGCACCCTCCCCGTGTTGAGGGCATGTGGCCTGGTATGGTTCAGGAGGGGGGGGCTCTCTCTTGACCCCCCTTTTCCGGTGGCCTGCCAGGTTGCATGCTCGAAAAAGGGTCTGGTATGGATTTTGAAGGGGACCCCCACGCCAATTTTTTTTAAAATTTTGGCGTGGAGTTCCCCTAATATACATACCTGACCCAAAGGGCCTGGTAATGGTTGGGGGGCCACGCCATTTTTTTTCAATGATTTTGAATGTATATTGCCAGGATCTGACAATACATTACAGCCGCATGTAATTTTAAATGACATTTTTTGCTGCGGTACTGTTATAAACATGGGAAAGAGGCGCTACTTTACAAACAGACTAAGGGGACCCCCCAGGCACAATATTTAAAGGAATATTTCATTTTTATTGTTTCACTTTAAGCATTATTAAAATCACTGCTCCTGAAAAAAGGGGGGTTTTGAAAACTTTTTTTGCATTGATACATGTCCCCTGGGGCACCCGGGTCCCCAAACACTTTTTTATGGCAATAACTTTAAAATGAACATGTGGTTAATAAACAGACCAAGGTCAGTATAGGCGGCAGCCGAAGGCAAAACTGCACTGGTGTGGTGGTGATTAGGAACACTGTTGCTGGCTGCGTTGGTTCTGGTGACACTGGTGTAGCTATCAGTGTTTCCAACCGCCTGTGTTTTTTATGCCCGTAAAACCCGGGCATAATTTCGGTGCCCGTAAAAGTCCGTAAAGTGAAAAGCCTGCCAGTTAAAACATACGCTTTCAGCCAGTGATACTCTTGGCTCGACTGCGCATGTGCAGTTCCCACCCGGAGCCGGCTGAGATCGAGAGTTTCCAATGATCTGACTGAGAGTGAAGCTACTTGTACCCTCCCCCTTCCTCTCAGTGCACCTTATTTGAGTTCCTCACAGGAGATGCTGGGAGGGGGAGGAGTGGAGACAGTCTGCAGTTGAGGAAGGAGTTCAGCCTAACCTAAGGTAAGCTAGCTGAGCAAAATGCAGACAGCCCTGTTGGCGGCTTATCGTAGTGGGCAGGAGGAGGTAGAGAGGGGAGATGGCCTCTGTGTAGCAGGCTCCTGTCTCATGTTGTTATACTAGATCCTTTTTGTGTGTGACTGAACTGCTCTGCTTCTAAAGGGAGCATGTTTTCTGAGATCTCCCCCCATTCTCCATTACACCTCTCTGTCCATACCCATTACCTGCTCACTAGGCACAGCCTCCTCGCCTGCATGACCACCACATGTGTCAAGCTGTGGCACTACAAATCCCAGCATGTCAGGAGAGGGGAGGAAGCAACAATATCACATATCAGGCTGATTTTGTAGATGAAAAGTGCTGATGTTGTATAGTGTGTATCTATAAAATGTATGATTTATCATTATATATTTGATTATTTATTGTGCTTGATGGTCTTAACGTGTTTATAATTCTTTTTTTTTTTTTTAGTAAGTAGTGAGAAAATTTGGCGAAGAAGCGCATTGGAGTAATTTTATTTGTCTATAATGGAAAGACGTAGTAGTGGAGTGATGGGGAGGTGAATGGACAGAGAGATGGAAACAGTAGGGGTGAGTTAGGCCCTTTTCACACATGTGGACCGTTTAGGTCCATCTGTCAGTTTTTCAGGCAGACCTGAACAGACGCTCCATGCACTTCTATGGAGCGACGGATGTCATCGGTGACATGTCCGCTGACATCTGATCTGCTCCGCTCTGCTAAATCCAGACAGATGGTGACCCTATTTTCCATCCGTCGGGCGGATCTGATGAAAACGGGAAGGCTGGGAGGATTTGACATGCTGACGCCATTGCGTTTGTGCCTTTAAGAGAATGTTTGTTCACAAGCCGGCCGGCTACCTTTCTGTTGTTTTTATCATCACATTTAGTAAGTGTGTTTTCTTTACTTTTATTAAATGCTACCATCTGATTTACACTATGGAGAGTCCCCCTTTCTTTCATGTTTTGGGTGTCATAAATTCTCTATGTGGTAAAGAATATACATAAAGTGCCCATAAAAAAGTGATAAAGTGTTAAAGTGATGTGAAACGCATCAAAAGTGCATCCACTTCGCATGTGCAAACATATAATAATTAAAGTGCAATTGTACCACTGTCAATTAATGAATCACTAATATGCAGACAAAGGTGCAACAATAAAAAATTGGTGTCACTCATAGATCAAATGTATAAAAACATATCAGCTTAAAGTGCAAAACGTCCAAAAGAAGTGTTCAATGTATAAATTGGGTGCCAAGTCTACATCAACATCGATGAATACAAAGTGTCAACTCTTCACCACTTCTGATGACCAAAATAAGTGCTCCAAAGTGCCCCTTTAAAAGTGCTTATTCACCGGATTACACTGACCTCTTATGTTAAATAAGAGGGTCTGAATGCACTTGTGTTGTAAACTCCAGGAAATGCCAACTACTCCTTGGGTTCACTATCTCTTCTTGTCCTCCAATAGATCACCAGCAAAGGTTATAGTAGCAAACATCCAAAAACTATCCTCATATGTATTATCTTTATTTATTTAAAAATTGCCTATATTTAAGAAAAAATGCCCTCACAATATGATGCCCATCCAGCACCCAGAATGACTAGCTAACTAGACAGTTAAGTATTATACCACTGCTCTGCTAAGTCTTAAGTGACTTTGTGGATGGCTAACACTCTTCTGGTGACACCGAGACTGGTGTGGCGGAAATCAGGAACACTGTTAACTGCACTGGTCTGGTAATGCTGGCACTGGTGTGACAGACATTAGGAACATTGCTGCTGGCGTACATGGGTCTGGTGACACTGGGACTGGTGCAGAGGTGATCAGGAACACTTGTTCAGTTAGCATGCTCTGTTAAAAGGTGACACTTTGTCACCTCTTTCCCACATGTTCTTCTGTGTGGTCACCCTGTCAAGTGTACTTTTGATGGAGACAGTACGGGGCTTTGCTGACACCTATTGTGCAATGTGCAGTTATGGTCCGTTTTCTCACAATCAGGAACCCAACTAATGGACTGCATGCATGTAGACAGGAAGTGACTGCAATGAGACTGAAGGAGATCAGTAGCACTGGGAAGTACAAAAGTAAGACAGTGACAGCTGTTTATGATACTTATAATAGTGTTTTACAAACTCAGTGTCATCCAGTTAGGATTAGGAACACATTTAGGGAGCCAGGATATAGGGTCCTTTTTATAACACCAGATCTATGCTGATTCCACAAGATGGGTAAAGTAGAGGCTTTTTTATGGCCAAAGTTTAAGGTAAAAGTTGTAATAATATTTTGAATAACGACAAAAATCTAAGAGTATGTAAAATAACAATACATTGTTAAAGGCTTCTTATATCTATTAGCATGCTACATGGGTTAGTGGTTCTGATTGTCACGAATGCCACGTCTACCTCAATGCAGGTGGTCAGACACTATAGCTAGCTACTGTGTGCTTCACCTACAGCAGCCTCCTTTCCCTTAAGACAATCAGGCCTACCGGTATTTGGTTGCCCCCTGGACTTATACACAATGCTATAGTGCCTGGCCACCACACCAGGGCAGACACGAACAGAGCAAACAACACTACTTGCAGTTTAGCAGAAAGATAGTGTGGTTCTATGACAGTCCAGGTAAAAGGCAGGCTGAGTTCAGGGAATAGTCCAATATCCAATCCAATGACAGTCCAGGTAAAAGGCAGGCTGAGGAATCCAATATCTGATCCGGGTCACGCACAGGGAAATCCAACAGCAAAGCAGGGCAGACAAACGGGAGGCTTGATCAAGAACGATGCAGGTAACTCTGTCTCTATCTATCAGTAAGGGAAAGAGTGTTTGGTTTGCTTATATCAAGTGACTGACCAGATCAATCCCCTTCCAGGTGAACACGGACAGGGGGAATGCAACAGCCAACACCTGGATGCTGGAATGAGTAGCAGGAGCACTAAGTGATGATGACACTGATCCACTTTGACATCAAACTCTTTTGCTACAACTTTTTGTTAGTGAGTAATGAGCAGAGAATGAAAATGAAACTTTGATATTATTGGTCTTACAATAGTTCTGTTACTCCTTTTGAGTAGCGGGAGCACTAAGTGACCCTGTGATTACCCCCCTCTGAGGAGGGGCCCCCGGACCCTCAAAGATAAGCTGGACATCCAGTATAGGACCACCAGACTGAGCAGACAAACAGCTGAAACATGAGCGGAATGTAGAGAGCCCTGAAAAAAAAAAGGTTGAAAGCCCCACCTTGTCAAATGAGGCAGTTTACCCAAAGGATGTATTGAACCTCAGACCGGTTAGAATGGGTGTAGTAGTAAGTAGGGTAAGGCTAGGTTACTGAAAGTCCTAATTAAGAAAAAGCAGGATGTTCAAGGGGCATGAGCTGGACTGGCATAATTGATGCAGTGGCCGACTGGGCCACATCACCAAGTGTAGCGACTCTCTGAATCGCATCACCAGAAAGTCCAGAATAAGAAGAAGCAGGAAGCTCAATGGGCATATAGACTGGCATAAATGATGACATGAAGTGATGTCAAGCACTGACATGAAGTTCCGGGTGAGAGGATATCCTGCAGTCTGATATTGAAGAGGAGACTGTTGCAACTTTATCTAGTGGAAGTGATTCACACCAGGAGCGGCAGAGGGATCTGGATACCCCAGTGTTTGCTGAGCCAAGGTGGAGGTGTCTGCTCCAGTTACAGCCAGTACACTCACTACAGGCATTTTACCCCTGCAGGGGTGTAAGAATCTGGTGAGTGGGGAACTGAAGGGGAGCATGGAAGTCACTTGATTGATTACACACCTGGACTTTTGTTTATTTAAAACATTTTTTAATGATAATCAATTTTTCATTAATTTATTATGGACAAATTTGCACAAGCATCATATACTGTTCGGGATGAATTATTAAGGATACATTTTGGTGTTTTAGATGATCTAATGAGATCACCGCTACTTTTTGTACTCTTTGCACATTTATTTAGGACTGGGTGTTGGATATATGGTTGCAAAAAGCACAATTAACAGAGCAACAATAGTACACTACCCAATATAGGTCACAAGGTGAGCACATTCCCTATGACTTTTATTTCACTATTGGGGAATCACTCATTACCCATTTGGGAAGAGTGACCCACTGGCGAATCACCCTTCAGGTGAAGGGAATAAGTACCACCCATTCATTGCATATTCAACTGGGTGAAGTGATTCACTGGAGAGAATCACTCTTCAGGTGATGAAAAGCCACCTGTATCAATTATAAACCACCTATTGCATACTCACCTGGGAGGAGTGATTCACTGTAGAGGATCACTCTTCAGGTGATGAGCAGCGCCATGCACCCCTACATACACACAACCTATAAATGATGCAGTGGCTGACTGGGCCGCATCGCCAGGTGTAGCGACTGCCTGAATCGCATTACCAGAAATTCCAGAATAAGAAGAAGCAGGAAGCTCAACGGGCATGGGCTGGACTGGCATAAATGATGCAGTGGCCAACTGGGCCGCATTGCCAGGTCTAGTGACTGTCTGAATTGCATCACCAGGTGTAGTGACTGTCGAACTTGCTGACAAGTTAGCCTGGCTGTGTGTCCAAGGGGGTTTAGAGACAGGCAAAGTTAGGGGTAATCCAGGGGACTTGACTTTAGAAGAAGTTTCCAAACAGGGCTCAAGGCTACGATGCAACGAATAAGTGTGGCTTCTAGGAGGAGGCTGTGGCAATTGACTGGAGAGGTGACCTGTAGAAAATTCAACAGACTTGTCAGCCTCTTTTATTATAACAGAGTCATATAAAGGCACATGGTCATGTAATCTGGAGTCACATTTGGAAACATTGTTGTTCTGTCTCTGGGACAGCTAGCTAAACCTTCTTATCCCAATAACTGTAGATATCATAGTTCTTTGATCTCAGTTTTATTAGAACAAGCCAGGTGAAACTACAAAATAACAGAAATAGACTTCAATAAGTACAATATTTCATACAATACAGCATACATTGCATAAACAACAAGTACAGTACAAGATGAGATAATAAAAACTTACTTTTTAAGTTCTCTAAGGGGTTATGGCGATAGATAGAGAAATACATGTGTTGTTTCCTGAATGTATTCTCACAAAATGGTGGCTGTTTCACTTCCTGCTAAGATTCTACCCAGAATTCCCTGTTTGCTGACAACTTCCTTATTTACACATACATTAAAAGAAATAAACAGAACTGCAGCAATACCAAAAAGGAACGCTAGATGGAGCCTGCACACCACATATGATTGTCTTAAGTAAATTACACATTTTGCATATAAATTTAACAACACAGGTACAAATAACCAGTATAAAACATCAGCAAGACATCTGGTGGACAGAACACTCCCCGCCTGACATCAAGTGATGTCACTAATAGGGATGAGCCGAACACCCCCCGGTTCGGTTCGCACCAGAACCCGCGAACGGACCGCAAGTTCGCACGAACGTTAGAACCCCATTGACGTCTATGGGACTCGAACGTTCGAAATCAAAAGTGCTCATTTTAAAGGCTAATTTGCATGGTATTGTCCTAAAAAGGGTTTGGGGACCCGGGTCCTACCCCAGGGGACATGTATCAATGCAAAAAAAACTTTTAAAAACGGCCGTTTTTTCGGGAGCAGTGATTTTAATGATGCTTAAAGTAAAAAAAAAAAAGTGAAATATTCCTTTAAATATCGTACCTGGGGGGTGTCTATAGTATGCCTGTAAAGTGACGCGTGTTTCCCATGTTTAGAACAGTCCCTGCACCAAATGTCATTTTTAAAGGAAAAAATCTCATTTAAAACTGCTTGCGGGTTTAATGTCATGTCGGGTCATGGCAATATGGATGAAAATCAGTGAGACAAACGGCATGGGTACCCCCCAGTCCATTACCAGGCCCTTTGGGTCTTGTATGGATATTAAGGGGAACCCCGCACCCAAATTAAAATAAGGAAAGGTCCCTATATACTCTGAACAGCAGTATACAGGCGGTGCAAACAAGACAGGGACTGTAGGTTTGTTGTTAAGTAGAATCTGTTTGTAATTTTGAACATTTTTAATGTGTTTAGCTCCAGCCAAAAAATCTTTTCTAAGCTTTTTGGAAAACATAGGGAAGGGTTATCACCCCTGTGACATTTGTTTTGCGTCTTTCCTCCTCTTCAGAAGATTTCACCTCACTTTTTTGTCCCAATGAAAAATGTTTTTTGAAAATTTGGGTTTTTTTGTGGAACAAGGATTGGAAAGCATCAGTGGAAAGGAAAAATTGTTTTCCCATATTAACTCTTACAGGAGAGAATTTCCCTTCCTTAGGGGTAGATTTCATCTCACTTCCTGTTGTCTCCTTCCGTTTGCAAGTAGGAGTCGTTTGTAAGTTAGATGTTTGAAAGTAGGGTCCTGCCCTATATACTCAGCAGAAATTTGGGCCTTAGGTGTTGCTGTGGCCAAAACACTGTAAGCCCTCACAGGGCCCTGCTGTGAAATATTAGATCAAGAATTGTAATTACATGCCCCTGTTGAACAGGAGCTGAAAAATTAGGCCTTAGGCACTGGTGCTGGTGCCACAACACTGCAACCCCTCACAGACACTCTAGTTGAAACGCAGGAACAAGCCCTGCTGCAAAGTATTGCATCAAAAATTGTAATTACACGCCCCTGTTAGACAGGGGCAGAAAAATTGGGTCTTAGGCACTGGTGCTGGTGCCACAACACTGCAACCCCTCACAGACACTCTAGTTGGAATGCAGGAACAAGCCCTGCTGCAAAGTATTGCATCAAAAATTGTAATTACACGCCCCTGTTAGACAGGGGCAGAAAAATTGGGTCTTAGGCACTGGTGCTGGTGCCACAACACTGCAACCCCTCACAGACACTCTAGTTGGAATGCAGGAACGAGCCCTGCTGCAAAGTATTACATCAAAAATTGTAATTACACGCCCCTGTTAAACAGGGGCTGAAAAATTGTGCCTTAGGCACTGGTGGTGGCGCCCAGAACCAAAAATGTTCTTACAAGCTATCAGCGTGATGATTGAGGAGGAAGAGGATAATTACTCAGGGATAGTCACTCAGCATCAGCATAGGCAGTCTTTGAAGGGATCTGAGATTTCAAAAAAAATTATTCGGTTACATCTGCATCAGGTGCTTGGTAGCTGGTGGTGATCCAAGACTGATTCATTTTTATGAAGGTCAGCCGATCGACCGAGTCGGTGGACAGACGCACCCTGTGATCGGTTACCACGCCTCCAGCAGCACTGAATGTGCGTTCCGAAAGAACGCTGGATGCAGGACAGGCCAGTAGCTCAATTGCATACTGTGCAAGCTCTGGCCAGTGATCCATCCTCAAGACCCAGTAACCCAGAGGATTTTCGGTGGGAAAGGTGTCCAAGTCTGATCTTGCCCCTAGGTATTCCTGCACCATGTAAAACAGACGCTGGCGATGGTTGCTGGAACCGATCATACCTTGGGGCTGCGGACCAAAAAATTGTCTGAACGCATCGGTCAGACGGCCACCTTCTCCACCGCTCCTTCTTTGACTGACCGAAGCCTCAGCAACACGTTGTCCAGAAACAGGAGTTTGTAACCTCCCAGTCTCTGGGAACGCGTTGCACAGACCTTTCTGCAAGGCCTCCCGAAGATGTTTCATCCTCTGCTCCCTCTGCGATGGCAAGATAAGGTCCGCAACCTTACCCTTGTAACGTGGATCAAGGAGGGTTGCCAGCCAGTATTGGTCCTTCTCCTTGATACCACGAATACGAGGATCCTTACGCAGGCTTTGCAGGATCAGGGAGGCCATGCAGCGTAGGTTTGCTGAGGCATTCGGTCCGGAGTCCTCTGGGTCACTAAGGACAACAACGTCCGCAGCCACCTCCTCCCAGCCACGTACAAGTCCATGTGTTCCTTGGGACTGATCCCTTAAAGACTGCTGATGCTGAGTGCCAGGCTCCACCTCCATACTGACACAATCTTCCTCCTCCTCCTCCTCCTCCTCCTCGTCCTCTTCCTGTGTGATCGGCGGGCACGCAGGAACACTGTCTGGATAAAGGGGGCCTTGAGAGCTAAGGAAGTCCTCCTCTTCCTGCCTCTGTTCTGCCTCAAGTGCCCTGTCCATTATCCCACGCAGCGTGTGCTCCAACAGGTGGACAAGGGGGACAGTGTCACTGATGCATGCACTGTCAGTGCTCACCATCCTCGTGGCCTCCTCGAATGGTGACAGGACAGTGCATGCATCCCTGATCATGGCCCACTGGCGTGGGGAAAAAAAACCAAGGTCCCCTGACCCTGTCCTGGTGCCATAGTCGCACAGGTACTCATTGATGGCCCTCTGCTGCGTGTGCAGCCGCTGCAGCATGGCCAACGTCGAGTTCCACCTGGTGGGCATGTCACAGATTAGGCGGTTCTTGGGCAGGTTAAACTCCTTTTGGAGGTCCGTCAGCCGAGCACTGGCATTATATGACCGGCGGAAATGCACACAGACTTTCCTGGCCTGCCTCAGGACATCCTGTAAGCCCGGGTACCTGCCCAAGAACCGCTGCACCACCAAGTTAAGGACGTGAGCCAAACAGGGCACATGGGTCAGTTGTCCCTGTCGGAGGGCAGAGAGGAGGTTGGTGCCATTGTCGCAAACCACCATTCCTGCCTTAAGTTGGCGTGGCGTCAACCACCTCTGAACCTGCCCCTGCAGAGCTGACAGAACCTCTGCCCCAGTGTGGCTCCTGTCCCCCAAGCACACCAGCTCAAGCACCGCATGGCATCTTTTGGCCTGCGTACTTGCGTAGCCCCTTGAACGCCTACGGAGCACCGCTGGTTCCGAGGAAGAGGCCATGGAGGAAGAAGAAGAGGAGGGGGTGGAGGAGAGAGGTGTGTCACAATCAGCATTTTGGAGGCGTGGTGGCGGAACAACCTCCAACACTACTGCACCTTGTCCTGCATCCTTCCCAGCTGCCAGCAGAGTCACCCAATGCGCCGTGAAACTTAAGTAACGTCCCTGTCCATGCCTGCTGGACCATGAGTCAGCGGTAATATGCACCTTACCGCTGACCGCCCTGTCCAGCGAGGCATGGACATTGCCTTCCACATGCCGGTAGAGAGCCGGAATCGCCTTCCGTGAGAAAAAGTGGCGTTTGGGTACCTGCCACTGAGGAACCGCACATTCCACAAACTCACGGAAGGGGGCAGAGTCTACCAACTGAAAAGGCAGCAGTTGAAGTGCTAGCAATTTTGCCAAGCTAGCATTCAACCGCTGGGCATGTGGATGGCTGGGAGCAAACTTCTTTCGGCGGTGCAGCAGCTGGGGCAGGGAAATTTGCCTGGTACAATCTGACGTCGGTGTACCAAAAGCAGATTGCCCATAAGTACTTGGCTGTGACACACCTAATTCTACACCTTCATTCCTCTCACTGCAGGTCGCAGAGAGGACTGAAGGTCTAGTGGGGTTGGAAATCTCAGCTGATGAGGAGCAAGGAGAGATCGTCTTTGTTCTTTGGTGTGGGTCTTTTAGATACGCTTGCCAACGAACTGCATGGCAGGTCAACATATGTCTGGTCAAGCATGTGGTACCCAAGCGGGAGATGTTTTGGCCACGCGAGATACGCTTGAGACATATATTGCAAATAGCAGCGGTGCGATCTGATGCACTCGTCTCAAAAAAGGCCCACACCAAAGAACTTTTTGAATAACGCGCAGAGACTGCAGCGCCCTGCACATGTGGAGCTTTGGGGTGTGATGCAGTCAATGTGCTGCCCTTAGGCTGGCCCCTGGAGGGCATCCTGCCTAGTTGGTGATGTGCCACCTCCTCCTCCTCCTCCTCCTCCTCCTCCTCCTCCTCCTCTCTCCTATCAGGCACCCACGTTGAGTCAGTGACCTCATCATCCCCTCCCTCCTCATCACTGGAGCAAACCTGGCAGTATGCTGCAGCAGGGGGAGCATGACTGCCAGATTGCTGTCCTTCTTGGGCACCCCCTCTGTCCGTGCTCATGTTACTGCCTTCATTGAGCTCAGTATCATCATCAGAGCCTTCCAAACGCTGGGCATCCTCCTGGAGCATGTACCCAACACTGTGGTCAAACAGTTCGAGGGAATCCTCAGGAGGACATGGTGGGGCTAGGGAAGGAGTCACTGATGACATTGAGCTGAGGGAAGAGGCCGCTGCTTTGCCAGACAAAGCACCCTGGGCATGGGTGAGAGAGGATGAGGAGGATGAGGACGGCTTGGTCATCCACTCGACCAAGTCTTCCGCATGTTGCGGCTCAACACGGCCAGCTGCCGAAAAAAAGGCCAAGCGTGTCCCATGGCCACGTGCTGATGAGGATGCACCGTCTCCACGACCAGCACTAGACACAGAGCCTGCTTGCCCTCTCTTATTGGCTTGTGACTGTCTGCCTCTCCTTCTTGGCCTTCCAGACATACTAATGGCCTGTAGCTGCACTAAGCTGGGATAGAACACCTGTAATTTTCTTCAGGTAGCTTTATATACTGTAACCAGACAAGCCTGCCTGTCAGTAGGAAGATAACAGGAACGGATCTAGCTGAACACTGTGAGCAGGACGTACTGCACTAAATGTATATAGCAGGAACGGATCTAGCTGAACACTGTGAGCAGCACGCACTGCACTGAATGTAAATAGCAGGAACGGATCTAGCTGAACACTGTGAGCAGGACGCACTGTACTGAATGTAAATAGCAGGAACGGATCTAGCTGAACACTGTGAGCAGCACGCACTGCACTGAATGTAAATAGCAGGAACGGATCTAGCTGAACACTGTGAGCAGGACGCACTGCACTGAATGTAAATAGCAGGAACGGATCTAGCTGAACACTGTGAGCAGGACGCACTGCACTGAATGTAAATAACAGGAACGGATCTAGCTGAACACTGTGAGCAGGACACACTGTACTAAATGTAAATAGTCTAGCTGCCTGACCGTGGTACTAATAGGATCAAAAAGAACACCTGTAATTTTCTTCAGGTAGCTTTATATACTGTAACCAGACAAGCCTGCCTGTCAGTAGGAAGATAACAGGAACGGATCTAGCTGAACACTGTGAGCAGGACGCACTGCACTGAATGTAAATAGCAGGAACGGATCTAGCTGAACACTGTGAGCAGCACGCACTGCACTGAATGTAAATAGCAGGAACGGATCTAGCTGAACACTGTGAGCAGGACGCACTGCACTGAATGTAAATAGCAGGAACGGATCTAGCTGAACACTGTGAGCAGGACGCACTGCACTGAATGTAAATAACAGGAACGGATCTAGCTGAACACTGTGAGCAGGACACACTGTACTAAATGTAAATAGTCTAGCTGCCTGACCGTGGTACTAATAGGATCAAAAAGAACACCTGTAATTTTCTTCAGGTAGCTTTATATACTGTAACCAGACAAGCCTGCCTGTCAGTAGGAAGATAACAGGAACGGATCTAGCTGAACACTGTGAGCAGGACGTACTGCACTAAATGTATATAGCAGGAACGGATCTAGCTGAACACTGTGAGCAGCACGCACTGTACTGAATGTAAATAGCAGGAACGGATCTAGCTGAACACTGTGAGCAGGACACACTGCACTGAATGTAAATAACAGGAACGGATCTAGCTGAACACTGTGAGCAGGACACACTGTACTAAATGTAAATAGTCTAGCTGCCTGACCGTGGTACTAATAGGATCAAAAAGAACACCTGTAATTTTCTTCAGGTAGCTTTATATACTGTAACCAGACAAGCCTGCCTGTCAGTAGGAAGATAACAGGAACGGATCTAGCTGAACACTGTGAGCAGGACGCACTGCACTGAATGTAAATAGCAGGAACGGATCTAGCTGAACACTGTGAGCAGCACGCACTGCACTGAATGTAAATAGCAGGAACGGATCTAGCTGAACACTGTGAGCAGGACGCACTGCACTGAATGTAAATAGCAGGAACGGATCTAGCTGAACACTGTGAGCAGGACGCACTGCACTGAATGTAAATAGCAGGAACGGATCTAGCTGAACACTGTGAGCAGCACGCACTGCACTGAATGTAAATAGCAGGAACGGATCTAGCTGAACACTGTGAGCAGCACGCACTGCACTGAATGTAAATAGCAGGAACGGATCTAGCTGAACACTGTGAGCAGGAAGCACTGTACTGAATGTAAATAGCAGGAACGGATCTAGCTGAACACTGTGAGCAGGACACACTGCACTGAATGTAAATAGTCTAGATAGAAGATAACAGGAACGGATCTAGCTAAACTGAATACAGTGTATATATATATATGCAACACCTGGGATGCATATATATACACAATACACTGTAAGTGCAGCTAACTGACTGACTGTTCTGCCTAATCTATCTAACTCAAATCAAACACTGTCTCTCTGTCTATCTCTTTCAACGCCGGAACACACACTACACAGGGCCGCCGTGCAGGCGGCCTTATATAGTGTGGGGCGTGTACTAAATCCCCTGAGCCATAATTGGCCAAAGCCTCCTTGGCTTTGGCCAATTACGGCTCTCTGTTCAGGCGGCGCTGTGATTGGCCAAGCATGCGGGTCATAGTGCATGCTTGGCCAATCATCAGCCAGCAATGCACTGCGATGCCGCAGTGAATTATGGGCCGTGACGCGCCACACGAATTTGGCGCGAACGGCCCATATCGTTCGCAATTCGACGGACGGTCGAACAGCCGATGTTCGAGTCGAACATGGGTTCGACTCGAACACGAAGCTCATCCCTAGTCACTAACAGAGTCCTCTGTAGAAAGCAACAGAATAAGTTTGGTCACTGGTCTCAAGAATACTTTAGCCTCATTCTGTTGAAAGATCTTGACCTCGACCTTACGGACACGATTACCCTTGCTTGGCAGTACTTTGGTGATCAAACCTAAATATTCCTTAGTGTCTGGCAATCTTTCATGAGCACAACATCACCATGTTTAAGATTAGGCTTTTCAGTGTGCCACTTTCTCCTTACTTGTAGAGTAGATATATATTGTTCTCTCCACCGGTTCCAGAAGGTATTGACGAGGGTTTGTACTTGTCTCCATTGACGCTGTAAAGGTCCTTCTCACAAAACTCTCCAGCTGGAGCAAGACTAGTCTTTTGCGTGAGTAACATAGCAGGTGTGAGGACCACTGGATCTTTAGAGTCATTTGAAATTGATGTCAAAGGTCTGGCGTTAAAGATAGCTGTAACCTCTGCCATAAATGTCACTAAACATTCGTGAGTAAGCCTTGCAGTTCCTACTTATAGGAAGATAGAGTCAAGAATTCTGCGGGCTATACCTCTCATTCTCTCCCAAACACCTCCCATGTGAGAAGAGTGAGGTGGGTTGAAGATCCACGTGCAGTCTTGTTCACTCAAGTATCTTTCTATTCTGAGAACGTCCAAATTAGAAGGAATTTGAAGTTCCTTTACTGCTCCTACAAAGTTAGACCCTCTGTCAGAGCGAATGAGTTTTACTGGGCCTCTGATTGCAATTAGTTCAGCTAGCTCTGTGGCTAATACTGCAGCACAAAGTTCCAGCCTGGGTATGGTGTGTTCAGGAAGTGGTGCAAGTTTTGCTTTCCCCATTACAAACCCTATGTGGCATTGTCCTTTAGTGTCTATGGTTTTCAGGTAAGCTACAGCAGCAATTGCTTTAACAGAAGCATGCGAAAACACACAAAGTCTTTGCATTTGAACGTCAGCAGATGACAGAGGAGCATAAGGTCGTGGATTTTTAAGGTTGGATAGAGCTGTTAGTGAGTCATTCCACTCTAGCCATAGGTTCTTCTTGTCAGTGGGGAGAGGGTGATCCCAATCTAGTGACTCACAGGTGAAGTCTCTAAGTAGTGCCTTACCCTGGATGGTGACAGGTGCTGCAAAGCCTAAGGGATCATACAGGCTGTTTATGGTAGACAGGACACCTCTACGGGTAAAGGATTTTTCTTCTGTGTTTACTTGGAAAGTAAATGTGTCAGATCTTAAGTCCCAAAGCAAACCAAGACTGCGTTGCAAGGAAAGTGAGTCTGTGCCTAGATCTAAGTCCTTTAACTTGTTAGGATGATCTTGGACAGGAAAGGCTACTAAAACTTCTCTACTGTTGGAAGCAATCTTGTGAAGTCTTAAGTTGGAACAAGCAAGCATTGCCTGAGTTCTTTTGAGGAGACTGATTGTGGCTTCATTTGTGGGTAGTGATTTCAAGCAACTGTCTACATAGAAATCCTTGTCCACAAACTGTCTGCCATCTGACCCATACTCTGACTCTCCCACTCTAGCAGAGTGTCTGAGGCCATATATAGCAACTGCAGGGGAAGGACTGTTGCCAAATATGTGCACCCTCATGCGGTATTCTGTCATGTCTCTAGAGGGGTTGTTGTCCCTGAACCGGAGAAACCTCTGAAAGTTTTGGTGTTCTTTTTTAACAAGAAAGCAATAGAACATTTGCTGTATGTCTGCCATGAATGCGACTGAATCCTTGCGAAATCGAAGAAGTACTCCTAATAGGCTGTTGTTAAGGTCAGGGCCAGAGAGAACGACATCATTTAGAGAGACACCTTCATGTTTGGCGCTGGAATCGAACACCACTCTAATCTGTCCTGGCTTCTTAGGGTGATAGACCCCAAATATAGGTAAGTACCAGCATTCCTCTGAGTCTTTGAGGTTTGGGGCTATCTCAGCATGACCATTCTGGAATATTTTCTCCATGAAAGAAAAAGAAATGTTCTTTCATCTCTGGTTTCCTTTGAAGATTGTGTCTTAGGGAAGTGAGACGTTTATATGCTAGTTCTCTATTGTTAGGCAAACGTCGTCTTTGTGATCTAAAGGGAAGAGGTGCAACCCAGCTATTAGTCCCGTCTTTCTCCATACTCCTTTTCATAACTTCTAAGAAGAGCCTATCCTCAATGGACATTGCTACCTGGTTATCTTCCTTTTTTCTCCTGAACACTGTGCTTCCTAAGTTGCTTTGGTCATTGTCATAGATGATATTACTGTCACAGAGGGGACTTAGGAAGGGAAGAGGTACAGGGTTGTTGTGTGGTAGCTCCTTTATGAGGATGTGATTTTGACAGGGTTGGAAAGGAGAAGGACGACCATTCTCAAGGGTACTAGTGAGCAGGTTATTAACAGATGCCGGTTTGTGTGTACCTCCCAGCCAAACATCACCTATAATGACCCACCCGAGATCCAGTTTTTGGGCATATGGGGCATTTTTAGGACCGTTGATCAGTTTTCTTACTTTGTGGACTTGCAAGATATTCCGCCTTAGGAGTAAGATTATCTGAGCCTGATCATCTAGTTCTGGTATGAGATGTGCTATGTAATTCAAGTGAGTCTGGTGAGCTGTTGCGTCTGGTGTGGGGATCTCTGATCTGTTGTCTGGCATCTGGTTGCACTCTATTATGGTCGGTAAGGGTAGGCATGTCTTACCATCCATAGATTCAATTTGTAGGCCGTCAGCTCTTCTCCCCGCCGTTTCCACTGTACCTGCACAAGTCTTAAGGGAGTAGGGACTGCTGGGGCCTTTAAGGTTTAGAATGTCAAAAAACATAGATCTAGCTAGTGACTTGTTACTCTGATCATCCAAGATGATGTAGAGCTTGACTGCTTTGTCTCTGCGTCCTTTTGACATCTGTACTAGAGTCTTTGGTCTTCCCGCCTTGCTCCTTGTGCCTATGAACAAGTGGAAAAGTTCTTGGAGTAGGCCTTGGGTGTAGAGCTGTGTTGTGCTCTGTGCTGTCACATTCTGTACATTTGACACTGACCTTACAGTCCTTGGCGAAATGTGTGGATGAAGAGCAGCACTTGTAACAGATGTTGTTCTCTTTGAGGAAAGCTTTGCGATCCTGGATAGTCTTTGTCCTGAAGGCTCTGCATTCCAGAAGAGGATATGGCATCTTTTGTAGAGGGCAGAACTTAGTAGGGTTGCTGTCTTGATCCTCTGGCTGCGACTCTGCAAATCTGTGGGAAGAAATGTTAGTTTTGTGCACTGCTACTGGAGCTCTGAGTTGTTTAGTGCCAGAATAAGTGGTATAAGACACTAAAAATGAAGCTGGGGTCATCTTTCATTCCTGCTTGTCTGTCTACAAAGTCCACAAACTCACTAAAGGGTGGAAAAGGCACATTGTGCTTTCGTTTGTAGTTACAGCCATGAGTAATCCATCTTTCGTGTAACTCATAAGGAAGTTTTTGTGCTAAGGAGTTAATACCTCTAGCAGAGTCAAGATAAGAAAGGCCAGGTAAGTTTCCTTCTGCTTTAGCCACTTGTAACTCCATACACAGGTCACTGAATTATTTGAGTCTTTGGTAACCTTTGCTAGATATTTTTGGGAAGTCTTCTATCCTTTTAAACAGTGTACTCTCTATAGCAGGGATATGCAATTAGCGGACCTCCAGCTGTTGCAGAACTACAAGTTCCATGAGGCATAGCAAGACTCTGACAGCCACAGGCATGACACCCAGAGGCAGAGGCATGATGGGACCTGTAGTTTTGCAACAGCTGGAGGTCCGCTAATTGCCTATCCCTGCTCTATAGCCTCTGGTGAGCCATAACATCTATCCAGTCTGTTCCAGATGTTTGTAAGGCCTATCTCAGGATGGTTTATGTTAATGTCTCTGATCCTTTTGGCATGTTCAGCAGAATCATTGCCAAGCCACTTTACGAGGAGTTCTATCTGTTCCCTGCAGGATAGATCTAGACCTTGAATGACACTCTGGAAAGTGGTAAGTATAAAATTGATGCTTCTTTTAAAGCGCATCAATTTTATACTTAGTACTATTTGTTTGGTATTCTGATCACCCTATATTGATAGCAGCTTTAATTTACTGATTTTTTCATAGCACTAACTATATTGGTATATATATATTTTTAAGCACAATTTATTTATATCACACATATCTATCCACATTAGCGCTTGGTTTTTATTCATTTTTTTAGCACTCTGGAAAGTGGATCACCACGCCCTGTATTGTTGAGGGCGATCACTAAATTTGACAAGTCCTGAGGCGCATGCGCGGAAGCTTCCAAGATGGCCGAGTAAGCCGGGAGCTCTGCACTGCCTCAGCCATCCAGTGATCCTAAAGCCGGATTGGGACCAGCACATTCTCCCCCAACAGCGGGATCTGATCGGGGAACCCCTCAGGAGCACTTATATGTCAGGCAGCACAGCCAGAAGGGATCTCGGGCCGCAATTTTCATCTGATTACAAACGGGCCGAATCCAAGATGGTGGCCACTAATCAGCCACGAGACCAGCTCCCAGGAGGACAGCAAGAACACGGGCAAGTCCTGACCCCGCTACACTCACCTACACCCCCCTGGTTCCACCAGCATCCTCCACATCGCCACCCCCTCTCCTGCCTCCACAGAGTCGCTAATTGAGCACTCGCTGGACACATACAGGCTCTCTCCCATGGGGGAAACCCCTGACTGCATGGACAATGTAATCACCCCAGGAGGCCCAGAGATGGACACCCCACTTAATGCAGGAGACCTGTACCTCAAACTGTCAGAGCTGCTTGAAAGGGGTCTCACTCATACCGCCAACAAAATCACCTGTGACATACGTTCTGACTTCCAAAACCTGGGAGCCAGAATGGAGGCGATTGAACACAAACTAGACTTAACAGTGTCCAGGGCCAACCAGAACACTGACCATATACATATCATTCAGGAGCAATTAGACACTGCCCTTGCCAGGATCGACGATCTCGAAAACTGTTCACGGAGGGACAACTTTAGGATTAGGGGCTTACCAGAGTCCATTACGGACATCCCCAAGACAGTTCAAGAGCTTATCAAAACCCTCATCCTGTCCATAGCTCAGCACAAACTCGAACTAGACAGAGCGCACAGATCTCTGGGTCCTCTTAGGAAGGATGGAGCCCCCAGGGATGTAGTGGTTAAGCCTCACTACTACGGGGTGAAGGAAGACATAATGAAAACCTCACGCAAGCAAACACACATCTCCTTTCAGGGCAATGACATTCAGATTTTTGCGGACATCTCTCCCACGCCCATCCAATGTCGCAGAGCCCTCAAACCGTTACTATTGATTCTATCCCAAAAGGAGATCAAGTACTGGTGGGGCTTCCACTGTGCCTTAAAATTTGCCTTTAAAGGCAAAACACATTCCTTCACCAACCTTCCGGAAGGTGAACGGGTACTCCTCCAATTGAATCTTATCTCCTAAGACTCCATGATGGATACCACAAATCTTCAATCAAGCTCTGCCAAACGCCCCATGCCCGCGAGCCCAATTTCCCCTTTCTGGAAAACAGTAAAAAACAGAAGAGTGAAGGAACCCATGCCTACTTGAGAATAAATATGGGATTTTCCTATTGCTCCTTCATAGAGCTCGGCTTTGCCTATCCACTTACACCAGAGTCCAGCTAATTTTCGTTACACCCCAGAGCCAACTTTGGCTCCCCAATCCAGTCCTTTATACATCTTCCTCCTTCAGCACAGAACTGTCAGCTCGACTCCCCTTTTTACATCTTCCAACTACCCTTTACAATCTTCGGATCTTCGGACAAAAACGCTTTCTACCCACACACCACAAAAATACCCTCTTTTTTCAGGGTTGCCTGAGCAGGCTACCATATTTTGAACGCTGAAAGACTTCCTCGAAGACCCACGTTAAGGTGTTAGCGCTGTGCACACTTCAGAGGAAGGGAGGGATGATGTTAATCCTGCCTGCTTTTCCACAAACTGGTTGGAAGATCTTTCCCTTTCAGAGACCTTAACATTTCCTAATTTCCGGCTCATGAGGACTCGAGCCATCCCTAGCTCTACAGTTCTTTGTATTAACCAATAAGGCCTATCGGCCTAGTTCTATGCTTAATTGCTGGTTATGATCCTTAATCCAGTTAATGTTATAATTTCTACATTTACTAGTTGTTATTTTTCATGTGATAACTTACTAACTTTTTTTTTTCAGGGTTGCCTTGGCTCAGGCAGCTGTCGTGCGCCTCCTCCCATCATCCTACTATGGATTTTCATACATGGAGGATGGGACACAGGCCCAACTTGTGGGCTATGTTTGTTCACCAGGTGATGGGAGGGAGAGTCGTTTTACTCTCCCCTATCGCCTCCGGCCCTTTGTGGGCTCTCTCTCCTTACCTCCTTCCTCTCCCTATCCCTCTCATTAACCTCTCTCTCAATCTTGCCCCTGCTCGATCATCATCACCAGTATCGGTTTCTCCAGGTTCCAGGCTCCGATCCCACCATCATCCAGACCATCCCTCACCTCACCAGATGAAGGTAAGTGCTGCCTGCATTGACATCAACCTTTGTTCCACTTGCCATGTCTCTTAGTGCCATAAATAACCCTGCTCTTAAGGTAGTCTCTCACAATGTTCAGGGCCTAAACTCAGTAGTCAAGAGAAGGAAAGTGCTCCAATACTACCACTCACAAAAAGTAGATGTAGCGATGCTCCAGGAGACACACTTCCCTAGACGGTACATTCCTTCATTCCTCCACGCTAAATTTCCACAATTCTTTCTGGCAAATGCCGAGGATAAGTCCAAGGGGGTAACTATCCTATTCGCAAAAAAATGCAAATTCACGGTGCAGCAGGAATACAGAGACCCAGAAGGCAGATTTATCCTAATTAAGGGATCCATCGAGGGACAGCTCTTTTCATTCGTCTCTTACTATGCCCCCAACAAAGGTCAGGTTAAATTCTTCTGCTCAATGTTTCAGGAACTAGGGTCTAAGGTAGAAGGGATGATTATCTTTGGAGGAAACTCCAACACAGCCTTCGACAAGTCAATGGACAAGTCAAAACCTCCATCCTCACAACTAACTAGCCCCACCAAACATTGCTAAACTTGTTTACCAACAAGGCCTAGCAGACATATGTTGGGAACTTAATCCGACAATGCGGGACTATACACACTACAAACATCCAATATATTCCAGGATAGATCACAATTTCATCTCCACTAAACATATCCCCTATGTCAGTAAAGCACACATCACGGACTCAACCCTTTCAGACCACTCCATGGTTCTCATTACCCTATTAGGCCCCATCACTAGGCCAAATAAATCACACTGGGCTCTCAACGAATCACTACTGAATGACCCCATCAGAGTCATTGAAATTGATAAAGCTCTGAAAGAATATTTTCTCATTAATGATGTGGATGGCATCTCGGCCGAGACTCTATGGGCAGCACATAAAGTTACAATCCGAGGTAAGATCCTTGGAAATTATTAAATTAGAACAGGAATTTACAACCTTAAGCAAATGTCACAAGCAAGACCCCTCTATGGTCTCCTTAGCGCAGCTTGATTCTGCCCGCTTATCTTTAAACTTAGAGCTCACGGTCAGGGCCGAGAGAGCCATCCGCTGGAACAGTGTAAAATTCTATCAACACAAAGACAAGATGAGCACTATGCTAGCTACCAAACTGACCCCCAAATTCTGATCCCACACATCCCCAAAAATTAGATTAAAAGACGGCTCAACAACTCAAAACCCTCAACGTATTTTACAAACATTTGAATCGTTCTACTCCAGACTGTATCAGGGAGAGTCCGATACTGATGAATCCAAAATACACTCCTTTTTAGAAGATCTACCCATCCCCACACTGAAAGATGATCATAGGGAAATCTTGGATGCTCCTATCTTGACAGACAAGGTGCTAGAGGTAATCAAGAAACTGAAAAGGGGTTCAGCCCCTGGCCCTGATGGCTTCTCTGTTCCATACTATAAAGCTTTTGTGGAAACCCTAGCCCCTCGTCTAGCCAAATTCTTCAACTCTAAAAGAAAAGGAGACCCGGTAGACCCCTACCTTAATGCAGCGTTTATCTTTGTTATCCCAAAGCCCGATAGAGATTCAGAACTGGTGGAGAACTATAGGCCCATTTCATTGATCAACAATGACCTAAAAATTTTGACCAAAATTTTAGCGAATAGAATAGGATCTTTCATTAACTGCTATGTACACAAAGACCAAGTCGGCTTTATACCAGGCAGACAAGGCCCAGACCAGGTGAGACGGGCGATAGACATAATCTCAATCCTTCAATCCGGATGGGTCAGGGATCTCCCTCAGGAAGGACTTTTACTTTCGTTGGACCTTGAAAAGGCCTTCGATTCGATCTCTTGGCCGTATTTGTTTGCAGTCCTCAGATGATGGGGCTTCGGAGAAAGCTTTCTGGGAATTCTTAGATCCCTTTACCACAACCCCGAGGCAAGGATTAGATTACAGGGCTATTACTGGGCCCCTTTCAAAATTTCCAGGGGTACCAGACAAGGGTGCCCTCTCTCACCCCTGATATTCGCATTGGCGATAGAGACTTTAGCAATAGCAGTCAGAACTAATCCGAATATCAGGGGTGTCCAGTGTGGCCAAACCTACCACAAATGTGCACTATTTGCAGATGATATCTTATTATTTATCACCTCACCAATCACCTCATTGCCTAACTTATGTAGATTATTAGATTCATTTGAAGAAGTCTCAGGTCTGCGGGTGAACATGGCCAAATCCCAAGCTTTGAACATCTCCCTTCCCCAATCAATAGTGGAAAGTCTAAAACCTGCTTTCAAATTCAAATGGAGTGATTCCTCCATCCGTTATCTAGGGATTAATCTCACCCCCAAGATCCAACTATTATATAAGGCGAACTTCCCCCCTATGTTTCGCAAACTTGAATCCGACCTCAAAATCTGGTCCTCATTCCAATTATCGTGGCTTGGCAGGATCAACTCCGTCAAGATGACCCTACTCCCCAGGCTCCTTTACCTCTTCAGATCACTTCCCATAGCGATTAAAAGAGACCAACTCAAAACATTCCAAAAGAAAATCATCAAATTTATCTGGGGGAATAGGGGCTATAGGATTGCCCAGCGAGTCCTTTTCAGCCCCAAATCACAGGGGGGCCTGGGACTATCCAAACTTCTTTGGTATTATAAGGCAGCTAGATTAGCACAGCTATCTGTGGTGTACTCCAAATATGAGAAATCAGATTGGATACAATTGGAAAGACAAGCAGTCCCTGAAAATACCCTAGACTTCCTCCTGTGGTGCCCCCAAAAAGCTAGACCTCCCATAATGTCTCCTACTCTCTCTCATTCACTAGCGTTGTGGGACGAATTACGCCAAATACCCTCCCTAACCTCGGATATTCACCCCTGAGCGCATATTTTTCGCAACCCAAACTTCCCCCCAGGCATGAATATCAAATCCTTCCAATGGTGGCTGGACGTACCGTATAGGACACTACTTCACAAGGGCGGGCCCGCTGAACCTGATACATTGCATAAATAAACTTGACCTACCGGTGTCGGAGAGATTTCGTTTTTTTCAAATCTCTCACTTTCTAACTACCATCTGGAAGAACAAATCCCTACCCCTAGAATTCACAAACTATGAACAATGGTGTGGACAGGCGGCGGAACAGAGGGGGGGGATCTCAATAATATATGCAGCACTTTCCAAACCCTCTTCCAGGTTTCCATATATAGATGCATGGGAGAATGAATTACAGGGGGCCTGGGACCTGGAGGATTGGCACCGAGCAATAGCGAGAGCTTCCAAAGGTATAATGAATGTCTCCCTTGTTGAAGCAAACTTAAAAGTAATTACCAGTTGGTACCTGGTCCCCACCAGATTAGCCACTATGTTTCCCCCTACCTCTCCACTATGCTTCAGGGAATGTCACTCACTGGAGTCTATGATCCATGTTTGGTGGGAATGTCCAAATATCAGAGGATTTTGGAAAAGAGTATTCAACCTTATCAGGAAAGTTACGGGAAACTCAGTTCCAAAGTCAGAACAAGTGGCCCTCCTGAATTTCCCTGTTCCGCGAATCTCCAAATCCTCCCAGAAGTTAATTCAATTCATACTTTTGGGAGCAAAAATAACAATTGCAAAAGCATGGAAAAAACCCAAGGTCTCCTACCGTGCAGCAAAAAATAAAATATCTTGGATCATGACTAGGGATGAGCCGAACACCCCCCCCCGGTTCGGTTCGCACCAGAACCTGCGAACGAACCGAAAGTTTGCACGAATGTTAGAACCCCATTGACGTCTATGGGACTCGAACGTTCGAAATCAAAAGTGCTCATTTTAAAGGCTGATTTGCATGGTATTGTCCTAAAAAGGGTTTGGGGACCCGGGTCCTACCCCAGGGGACATGTATCAATGCAAAAAAAACTTTTAAAAACGGCCGTTTTTTCGGGAGCAGTGATTTTAATGATGCTTAAAGTAAAAAAAAAAAAGTGAAATATTCCTTTAAATATCGTACCTGGGGGTGTCTATCGTATGCCTGTAAAGTGACGCATGTTTCCCGTGTTTAGAACAGTCCCTGCACCAAATGTCATTTTTAAAGGAAAAAATCTCATTTAAAACTGCTTGCGGGTTTAATGTCATGTCGGGTCATGGCAATATGGATGAAAATCAGTGAGACAAACGGCATGGGTACCCCCCAGTCCATTACCAGGCCCTTTGGGTCTTGTATGGATATTAAGGGGAACCCCGCACCCAAATTAAAATAAGGAAAGGCCCTATATACTCTGAACAGCAGTATACAGGCGGTGCAAACAAGACAGGGACTGTAGGTTTGTTGTTAAGTAGAATCTCTTTGTAATTTTGAACGGGTACATTTTTAACGCGTTTAGCTCCAGCCAAAAAATCTTTTTTAAGCTTTTTGGAAAACATAGGGAAGGGTTATCACCCCTGTGACATTTGTTTTGCTGTCTTTCCTCCTCTTCAGAAGATTTCACCTCACTTTTTGTCCCAATGAAAAATGTTTTTTGAAAATTTGGGTTTTTTGTGGAACAAGGATTGGAAAGCATCAGTGGAAAGGAGAAATTGTTTTCCCATATTAACTCTTACAGGAGAGAATTTCCCTTCCTAGGGGTAGATTTCATCTCACTTCCTGTTGTCTCCTTCCATTTGCAAGTAGGAGTCGTTTGTAAGTTAGATGTTTGAAAGTAGGGTCCTGCCCTATATACTCAGCAGAAATTTGGGCCTTAGGTGTTGCTGTGGCCACAACACTGTAAGCCCTCACAGGGCCCTGCTGTGAAATATTAGATCAAGAATTGTAATTACATGCCCCTGTTGAACAGGAGCTGAAAAATTAGGCCTTAGGCACTGGTGCTGGTGCCACAACACTGCAACCCCTCACAGACGCTCTAGTTGGAACGCAGGAACGAGCCCTGCAGCAAAGTATTGCATCAAAAATTGTAATTACACGCCCCTGTTAGACAGGAGCAGAAAAATTGGGCCTTAGGCACTGGTGCTGGTGCCACAACACTGCAACCCCTCACAGACACTCTAGTTGGAACGCAGGAATGAGCCCTGCTGCAAAGTATTGCATCAAAAATTGTAATTACACGCCCCTGTTAGACAGGGGCAGAAAAATTGGGCCTTAGGCACTGGTGCTGGTGCCACAACACTGCAACCCCTCACAGACACTCTAGTTGGAATGCAGGAACGAGCCCTGCTGCAAAGTATTACATCAAAAATTGTAATTACACGCCCCTGTTAAACAGGGGCTGAAAAATTGTGCCTTAGGCACTGGTGGTGGCGCCCAGAACCAAAAATGTTCTTACAAGCTATCAGCGTGATGATTGAGGAGGAAGAGGATAATTACTCAGGGATAGTCACTCAGCATCAGCATAGGCAGTCTTTGAAGGGATCTGAGATTTCAAAAAAAATGATTCGGTTACATCAGCATCAGGTGCTTGGTAGCTGGTGGTGATCCAAGACTGATTCATTTTTATGAAGGTCAGCCGATCGACCGAGTCGGTGGACAGACGCACCCTGTGATCGGTTACCACGCCTCCAGCAGCACTGAATGTGAGTTCCGAAAGAACGCTGGATGCAGGACAGGCCAGTAGCTCAATTGCATACTGTGCAAGCTCTGGCCAGTGATCCATCCTCAAGACCCAGTAACCCAGAGGATTTTCAGTGGGAAAGGTGTCCAAGTCTGATCTTGCCCCTAGGTAAGAGGGTTGCTGGAACCGATCATACCTTGGGGCTGCGGACCAAAAAATTGTCTGAACGCATCGGTCAGACGGCCACCTTCTCCACCGCTCCTTCTTTGACTGACCGAAGCCTCAGCAACACGTTGTCCAGAAACCTCCCAGTCTCTGGGAACGCATTGCACAGACCTTTCTGCAAGGCCTCCCGAAGATGTTTCATCCTCTGCTCCCTCTGCGATGGCAAGATAAGGTCCGCAACCTTACCCTTGTAATGTGGATCAAGGAGGGTTGCCAGCCAGTATTGGTCCTTCTCCTTGATACCACGAATACGAGGATCCTTACGCAGGCTTTGCAGGATCAGGGAGGCCATGCAGCGTAGGTTTGCTGAGGCATTCGGTCCGGAGTCCTCTGGGTCACTAAGGACATCAACGTCCGCAGCCACCTCCTCCCAGCCACGTACAAGTCCATGTGTTTCTTGGGACTGATCCCTTAAAGACTGCTGCTGATGCTGAGTGCCAGGCTCCACCTCCATACTGACACAATCTTCCTCCTCCTCCTCCTCGTCCTCTTCCTGTGTGATCGGCGGGCACGCAGGAACACTGTCTGGATAAAGGGGGCCTTGAGAGCTAAGGAAGTCCTCCTCTTCCTGCCTCTGTTCTGCCTCAAGTGCCCTGTCCATTATTCCACGCAGCGTGTGCTCCAACAGGTGGACAAGGGGGACAGTGTCACTGATGCATGCACTGTCACTGCTCACCATCCTCGTGGCCTCCTCGAATGGTGACAGGACAGTGCATGCATCCCTGATCATGGCCCACTGGCGTGGGGAAAAAAAACCAAGCTCCCCTGACCCTGTCCTGGTGCCATAGTCGCACAGGTACTCATTGATGGCCCTCTGCTGCGTGCGCAGCCGCTGCAGCATGGTCAACATTGAGTTCCACCTGGTGGGCATGTCACAGAACAACCTCCAACGCTACTGCACCTTGTCCTGCATCCTTCCCAGCTGCCAGCAGAGTCACCCAATGTGCCGTGAAACTTAGGTAATGTCCCTGTCCATGCCTGCTGGACCATGAGTCAGCGGTAATATGCACCTTACCGCTGACCGCCCTGTCCAGCGAGGCATGGACATTGCCTTCCACATGCCGGTAGAGAGCCGAAATCGCCTTCCGTGAGAAAAAGTGGCGTTTGGGTACCTGCCACTGAGGAACCGCACATTCCACAAACTCACGGAAGGGGGCAGAGTCTACCAACTGAAAAGGCAGCAGTTGAAGTGCTAGCAATTTTGCCAAGCTAGCATTCAACTGCTGGGCATGTGGATGGATGGGAGCAAACTTCTTTCGGCGGTGCAGCAGCTGGGGCAGGGAAATTTGCCTGGTACAATCTGACGTCGGTGTACCAAAAGCAGATTGCCCACAAGTACTTGGCTGTGACACACCTAATTCTACACCTTCATTCCTCTCACTGCAGGTCTCAGAGAGGACTGGAGGTCTAGTGGGGTTGGAAATCTCAGCTGATGAGGAGCAAGGAGAGATCCTCTTTGTTCTTTGGTGTGGGTCTTTTAGATACACTTGCCAACGAACTGCATGGCAGGTCAACATATGTCTGGTCAAGCATGTGGTACCCAAGCGGGAGATGTTTTGGCCACGTGAGATACGCTTGAGACATATGTTGCAAATAGCAGCGGTGCGATCTGATGCACTCGTCTCAAAAAAGGCCCACACCAAAGAACTTTTTGAGTAACGCGCAGAGACTGCAGCGCCCTGCACATGTGGAGCTTTGGGGTGTGATGCAGTCAATGTGCTGTCCTTAGGCTGGCCCCTGGAGGGCATCCTGCCTCGTTGGTGATGTGCCGCCTCCTCCTCCTCCTCCTCCTCCTCCTCCTCCTCCTCCTCTCTCCTATCAGGCACCCACGTTGAGTCAGTGACCTCATCATCCCCTCCCTCCTCATCACTGGAGCAAACCTGGCAGTATGCTGCAGCAGGGGGAGCATGACTGCCAGATTGCTGTCCTTCTTGGGCACCCCCTCTGTCCGTGCTCATGTTACTGCCTTCATCGAGCTCAGTATCATCATCAGAGCCTTCCAAACGCTGGGCATCCTCCTGGAGCATGTACCCAACACTGTGGTCAAACAGTTCGAGGGAATCCTCATGAGGACATGGTGGAGCTAGGGATGGAGTCACTGATGACATTGAGCTGTGGGAAGAGGCTGCTGCTTGGTCATCCACTCGACCAAGTCTTCCGCATGTTGCGGCTCAACACGGCCAGCTGCCGAAAAAAAGGCCAAGCGTGTCCCATGGCCACGTGCTGATGAGGATGCACCGTCTCCACGACCAGCACTAGACACAGAGCCTACTTGCCCTCTCTTATTGGCTTGTGACTGTCTGCCTCTCCTTCTTGGCCTTCCAGACATACTAATGGCCTGTAGCTGCACTAAGCTGGGATAGAAAACCAGTAATTTTCTTCAGGTAGCTTTATATACTGTAACCAGACAAGCCTGCCTGTCAGTAGGAAGATAACAGGAACGGATCTAGCTGAACACTGTGAGCAGGACGCACTGTACTAAATGTAAATAGTCTAGCTGCCTGACCGTGGTACTAATAGGATCAAATAGAACACCAGTAATTTTCTTCAGGTAGCTTTATATACTGTAACCAGACAAGCCTGCCTGTCAGTAGGAAGATAACAGGAATGGATCTAGCTGAACACTGTGAGCAGGACGCACTGTACTAAATGTAAATAGTCTAGCTGCCTGACCGTGGTACTAATAGGATCAAATAGAACACTAGTAATTTTCTTCAGGTAGCGTTATATACTGTAACCAGACAAGCCTGCCTGTCAGTAGGAAGATAACAGGAACGGATCTAGCTGAACACTGTGAGCAGGACGCACTGTACTAAATGTAAATAGTCTAGCTGCCTGACCGTGGTACTAATAGGATCAAATAGAACACCAGTAATTTTCTTCAGGTAGCTTTATATACTGTAACCAGACAAGCCTGCCTGTCAGTAGGAAGATAACAGGAACTGATCTAGCTGAACACTGTGAGCAGGACGCACTGTACTAAATGTAAATAGTCTAGCTGCCTGACCATGGTACTAATAGGATCAAATAGAACACCAGTAATTTTCTTCAGGTAGCTTTATATACTGTAACCAGACAAGCCTGCCTGTCAGTAGGAAGATAACAGGAACGGATCTATCTGAACACTGTGAGCAGGACGCACTGTACTAAATGTAAATAGTCTAGCTGCCTGACCGTGGTACTAATAGGATCAAACAGAACACCAGTAATTTTCTTCAGGTAGCTTTATATACTGTAACCAGACAAGCCTGCCTTTCAGTAGGAAGATAACAGGAACGGATCTAGCTGAACACTGTGAGCAGGATGCACTGTACTAAATGTAAATAGTCTAGCTGCCTGACCGGGGTACTAATAGGATCAAATAGAACACCAGTAATTTTCTTCAGGTAGCTTTATATACTGTAACCAGACAAGCCTGCCTGTCAGTAGGAAGATAACAGGAATGGATCTAGCTGAACACTGTGAGCAGGACGCACTGCACTAAATGTAAATAGTCTAGAAGATAACAGGAACGGATCTAGCTGAACACTGTGAGCAGGACGCACTGCACAAATGTAAATAATCTAGAAGATAACAGGAACGGATCTAGCTGAACACTGTGAGCAGGACGCACTGCACTAAATGTAAATAGTCTAGAAGATAACAGGAACGGATCTAGCTAAACTGAATACAGTGTATATATATATATATATGCAACACCTGGGATGCATATATATATACACAATACACTGTAAGTGCAGCTAACTGACTGACTGTTCTGCCTAATCTATCTAACTCAAATCAAATGACACTGTTTGTCTCTCTCTCTCTCTCAATGAACGCCGGAACACACACTACACAGGGCCGCCGTGCAGGCGGCCTTATATAGTGTGGGGCGTGTACTAAATCCCCTGAGCCATAATTGGCCAAAGCCTCCTTGGCTTTGGCCAATTATGGCTCTCTGTTCAGGCGGCGCTGTGATTGGCCAAGCATGCGGGTCATAGTGCATGCTTGGCCAATCATCAGCAAGCAATGCACTGCGATGCCGCAGTGAATTATGGGCCATGATGCGCCACACGAATTTGGCGCGAACGGCCCATATCGTTCGCAATTCGGCGAACGGGCGAACAG
Organism: Lithobates clamitans; assembly: GCA_037952925.1. Taxonomy (NCBI): domain Eukaryota; kingdom Metazoa; phylum Chordata; class Amphibia; order Anura; family Ranidae; genus Lithobates; species Lithobates clamitans. Next base: position 1,873,578 of record JBBGZY010000097.1, on the reverse strand, counting down.
CCGATGTTCGAGTCGAACATGGGTTCGACTCGAACACGAAGCTCATCCCTAATCATGACCCAAGAAAAAATGGTTAGCTCAATTTTGGACACTATCAAATCATTCCAGGCAACATGGGAACCCTGGGCCAGATATGTTGGAATCCCTCTCATCCCCGGCACCTAAATTATAAGAAACTAGAGAGAGCACTGAACTCTGGTTTCTCCCCTCCACTTCCTCTTCCTTTCTCTTCTTCCCCCTTTCTTTTTTCTTTCTTCAATATGACCTGTTTGATGACAATCACTAAGTTTGCATTTACTTGTTTCTTACCTAACACTAGACCCTGGATAGCAGACGGTGAAAGAATACCATAAGTTGTGCATTTAGAATAACACTGTTGTCATGGTATTGTTCCCCATCTTACGTTACCTTAAAAGGTTTGATTTTCTAGAAATCCAGGATACCAATTTCCTGACCAAACTGCTTTGAAATGCCGCTCTGCAGATAGCTCTGTCCCCTTCTCTCACTGGAAGCCATCTCATGTCACAGTATGCTCCCGTTTGGGGTGTCATGAGAGGCAGTCCACCACATTACCTTATTAGCAACCGAGTTGCCTTACTCTACTACCACAGGAAGTTCACACTCTCTAGCCTTTAACATTTCTGAGCAGTTGTTCTGAAGTAGGCTTTTTGTATAGTTTGACAACTTACATTTTACAGAGGACAACATTGTATCATACCTGTTGTATTGTTGATGTCATCTTTTGTCATGCATTCTTTATTTGAATAAACTTTATTTAAAACTCAAAAAAAAAAAATGACAAGTCCTTGGGTAACTAACTCTCTTTTGGCCAGGAACTTGGAAAAGTCTACAGTAGCCTGATTGGCATTGGGGTAGGCTGCTGGTGTATTGTGGTGTGGTGTAAAGGCATACCTGGTAAAAGTCTCTTCTTTAGGAGCGCTGGGTTCAAACTTGCATAAAGTAGGCAGTTTGTACCAGCTCGTTGCATACACCTTTGGAGTGAAGACTGGTGTTTGATGCTTGTATGAAGGCTGGGTACCTTGTGGAGTAGAATGTTTGGTTGGAACTGGAAAGTCTGGAACTGTCAGATTTTTCTTGCTTGTAGCACTGGGGTCCCAGGTCATCTTGTTGCTGCTTTATTTGATGTGACTCACTGACGTCATGTTTAATTTCTTGTGGGATGCTGCTTGGGTCACAGTGCTGGTAGACATAATCTGACATGCGTTGCGAAGAATCTTGTTGGTCCTCCTCTAGACCTGGTATGCTGCTGCCTACTCTTGGCTCATCATAGACGGCTGCTTCTAAAGCTTCTGCTTCTGCAATGGCGGCGGCAGCGTCTCTTTCTACTTCTCCATGTTAGCTTCTAAGATAGCTTAAAAATTGTGAAAATATGTAAATAGATATTAAATGCAGAGTAAAAATAAATATAAACATGAACAGGTCAGCAAAACCTATAGCCACTGAGTTATAATATCCTCCACAAGGTAAATCAACCACAGGTTATCCCCTATATTTATGGGTAAGTGTAATTGCTATATGTATTGTTCAATCTTGTGTTAATTCCTCCTTATATTGGATTTCCACTTAGCGCTGTGTGTTGATAACCGTTCTCACTTGTGGGAAATATGCATTGGTATATACTCTAGAACAAAGTCCCATACGTGCCAAAAGAATCTGCTAACAAATGAACAATCGCCGTATAATTTAAATGGCTTCCCGCTAGGTAATCCTCAAATGCCACGTATACATGAAATGAAAATACAGAGAAGAAACATCATTGCGCAATGAACGGTTTATACAGGGTAAAACACACCTCACTAGGTCCACTCACATAAGCCTAGGAAGTTTCAGCTTGAATGCTGAAGATGCTTGGAAGATATCCCACTGTGAGACATGACTGCAGGGAAGAAGCTGTCTTGCTGTATAGAGACAGTTCTTTTTTTTTTGCCACATCAGACAACCTTTTCGGGGGTCTTAAATCAACTTTATAGTTCATTTTCGTTATAAAAAAAACCCACTAGAGTATCATCATCGTGGCCTTTGCTATATCAAAAAAAAAAGGGGGAACACAAGAATAGTATAAACATAGTATAAAAATGCTATTTCGTATCACGCCCATTAATATACTTAACCACGTCTCTATTCCTAGATTTAACTCCCATTTCCTTTTACTTCTATTTCCTCCCTCCCCATCCCCTCCTACCCCCTCCCCGGGTCCCCCCTATCCCTCCTCTCCTCTTTTTCCAGCGGTCCCACCTACCCATGTTCCCACTTCCTGTTTCCTCGAGCAAGCTCCCCAAGGTCTCCATATTGCAAGTCTCCTCTACAGCATCGAACCACTCCCATATCTCTGGGGACTCTCTCCTCTGCCAATTCCTCGGTATCGTTCTCTTTGCAGCATTCAGTAGCTGCGGTACCAGTGACTGTTTATATTTTTTTGAGTCTCTTGTCCCCCCATGGAACAGGACCTCCCAAGGGTCTTCTACCACTTCTATTTCCGTGATCTTTTTAATTAATTCTAGTATTTTACTCCAGAAGTTTTTAATTTTGGGGCAGCTCCACCACAGGTGACCCATTGTACCTACTTCTTGGCAGCCTCTCCAACAATTGGCTGATCCTTTCTGGTATTTACTAGTTATCTCTGGAGTGAGGTAGTTTCTACTAATGCATTTGTAGTTCATTTCTACCGTTCGGGTGTCCATTGCTGAATGAGCGATCATTTTCAAGATTCTTTTAATTGTGACTAAATCCTTCTTAGTGCCCAAATCTCTTTCCCATTTGGCTTTAAATGGCGGTATCTCCAATTTTTCTGAGGTCATCAAAATTTTGTATATTTGAGAGATTGTATTTTTTGGGACCTCTTTATAACACAACCTCTCAAAGTCTGTCAATGGATCCCCCGACCTGATCGGGTGTGGTAACGTATTGATAAAGTGACTTAATTGGAGATATCGCCATCTTTCTAATCCCCGTGGTTCCCTTCCGTGTATAAGTTGTTGGAGTGGTATAATTTTTCCTTCGTTCATTATTTCTCTTAGTTGTGATTTCCCCCAAAGTGCTTCTTTTCCTCTAATATTCTCCATCCCTGGTGCGAAAAAATTGTTATCTATTAGTGTGATCAGTGGTGAATTGTAATTCCCATTAACTTTCTTATATACCCCATCCCATATTCTAAGGACATTTTGTGTTATGACTTGTGTACTGTTATCTAATAATCTAAAGTGTGGGGGATTCCATATAATAGTGCCTAGTTGTGCATTACTAATATTTTCCTCTATTTTCACCCATTTTTTTAACTTTTCCTTCCTCATCCATTCTACCACCCTTGATAGTACTACAGCTTTATAATACATCTGCACATAAGGTACTGCCAGGCCACCATCTGTTTTCCTTTGTTTCAATATCTGAAAGGAGACTCTGGGGTTTTTGTTTTCCCAAATGAAGGTCGTAATTATTTTTTTTAACTTTCTCAGGTAATACTGGGGTAGTGGCACTGGTAGCATCTGGAAGTAGTATATAATTTTGGGTAATAGAACCATTTTGATGACATTAATACGTCCGATCCATGACAGGGCCTTGCCGGAGAATCTCTTACAGTCTAATCTGACAGCATCCAGTAGCGGGATATATTTACTTGTGAATATCTTTTGGATTGTGTTAGTTAGCTTGATACCCAGATATTTTAATTCCTTAGTCCATTTAAAACTAAATTCTTTTTTCAAAGTCGCTTCCTCTGTCTTACTTATATTTATATTTAATACTTCTGATTTGTTCATATTTATTTGGAAGTTAGATACATCTCCATACTTCCTCACTGCTTTTACTAGTTTGGGCATAGTAGAGATCGGGTCCATTACATAAAACAACACATCGTCCGCAAACGCTGCGACTTTGTGCTCTTCCTCTCCTACCTTCACACCTCTAATATCGGGGTCTCTTCGTATTGTTGCCAAGAGGGGTTCCATAGCTAAAACGAAAAGCAGCGGGGACAGGGGGCACCCCTGTCTCGTGCCGTTTTCCATCTCAAATGGTTGAGATATTAACTCATTGATTTTTACTACGGCAGTTGGATGATGGTAAAGAGTTTTAATCCTCCGGATCATTTTAGGACCTAGTCCCATAGTCTCCAAGGTCTGGATCATGAACCCCCAGTCTACTCTGTCAAATGCCTTTTCGGCGTCGATTGACAGGAGCAGTCCTGGGGGCCCATTCTCCTTCATTTTTCCCAATAGGAGAAGAGTCCTGACACCATTGTCCCTCCCCTCTCTACTGGGAACAAACCCTACTTGGTCTGGGTTAACTAACGAATTCATAAATTGTTTAATCTCTCTGCCAATACTTTTGCATAAAGCTTTGTGTCATTATTCAGCAAAGAGATTGGGCGATAGCTCGAGCATAGTGATTTCTCTTTACCTTCTTTCAATATAATTGTAATAGAAGCTTTTCGTGCCTCCCTACTCATCTCAAAGCTGTCCCCCAGACTGTTAATGTAGCGACATAGCCTAGGTACTAATGTTTCTTTAAATGTTTTATAATAAAGTATTGTTAGGCCGTCCGGGCCAGGGCTTTTCCCGGATGCCGTTGCTGCTAAAGCTTTCCTGATTTCTTCTTCTGAGATTGGTCTTTATAATATTTCTCTACCTTCCTCTGAAATCTTGGGAAGCGCTGCCTTTTTTAGATAGTTGTTATATCTTAATCTCCTATTTTTTAAAGAGGTGTCTTGCCTGGGGACTGAATATAGGTCTTTATAGTAGTTCTTAAAGATCTCCGCTATACTTCTAGTTGAATATTCCATATGGCCTTCTTTGGTCTGAATTTTTTCTATAAAGTTCCTGGCTTTCTCTCCCAGGCTATCTTATTAAGTGTTACTCTTGACTCCTGCTCCATCGCGGTTTTCAGCTCCGATCTTTTAATAACCATCTGCTGGTGTATCTCTTGGGGGAGCTGGCACACTTGTTTTTTATGTTTTTGTTCTAATCGTGCCAGGTCAGCCCTTAGTTTTTGAATTTTGGCCCGTCTATCCCTCTTCTTCCTCGCCCCCATTTCCACCAAGACCCCCCTGATATAGGCTTTATGAGCTTCCCATAGCGTAGCTCCCGACACTTCCCCCGTATCATTTACCTCAAAATAGTTTTCTAATTCCTTTCTAATTCTATTGACACCCTCCTCCTCCTTTATCAACTCCTCATTTAGCCTCCACTGCCCCCTATCGGCCTGAGCTCTACCAGTTGTCATTTCCATGGTCATAGGTGCGTGATCTGAGTAGGTTATATTTCCAATCTTGGACTCTACTATTTTATCAATCGCCCGATGTTCGACTAGTCCCCAATCAATCCGGGAGTAAGACCTGTGCACAGGGGAGAAAAACATATAGTCTCTTTTGGTTGGATGTTGAACTCTCCAAATATCCACCAATTGGTAGGTGGAGAGTTTTTGCTTTAACTCTTTCAAGTGAAAGCAGTTTCTCCCCTGTGTTTGGGCCGTACTGTCTAAATCCGGATTAAGACAAAAATTTAAATCCCCCATTAGTATTAGATGTCCTCTCATGAACTTCATTATTTTCCCCAAAATATTAGCTAAGTACTTCGTCGGATTCTTGTTTGGAGCATAAATGTTGACTAATGTATATTCTGCTTCATTTATTCTACCTCTAAGGCACAGGTATCTACCTTCTGGGTCCACTAATCTTTCCTCCAGCACAAACCTTGTTTTCTTTGCAAAGTCAATGGCCACTCCCCGTGCCCTATTAGAGATGGTATCTCCTTGGTACCAGACTGGGCATTCGTTTGAGAACAATCTAAGTCTCGATTGGAGTGTAATATGTGTCTCTTGCAAGAACACCACATCTGGGCCCAATAATTTTAACTTGTTGAAGATATCCCATCTTTTCTTGGGGCTGTTTAGGCCTTTGACGTTGTATGTTATAAATTTTATTGTGACCATGACCCTTTTCCATTCTCCTAAATTCTCCCTTTACCTTAGACCTTGGAGAGTTTTCCCTCTTTCTTGATATTGAGATTGGACGGGACCCCTTCCCTCTACTCCCCCTCCCTCTCCCACCCTCTCCCCACCACCACCCCCACCACCACCCCCCTCTTTCCCACCTTCCCCCCCATTGGTCCTCTCAGGACCCTTAGACCAGTGAGGGTCACTTGTATTGTGTCCCACCATTGGTCTTCTTCTCCAAAGGTGGAGCTCTAGGCGTGTCATCCCTCCAGTCCGTGCTGCCTTAGTGACCGGACACACTAGGTTTCTACTGACGGGTCTTCCTCACTAATATTGTGGATTAATTTTGGTCCTCACAATAATGTCGCGACTTCTTTCTACCCGTCTGGTATCGAGCCTACCCACCCGGTGCACCCGCTCGATTTTTTGGGAAGTCTTCCCCTCCCAGTCCCAGAATTGGGCCAGAGACAGTTGCTACAGTCCTCCTCAAATCCTCCCCCCTATTTCCCGGGACTCCCCTGAGTCTCAGATTTTGTCTTCAATCCCTGTTTTCCTGATCTTCCATTCTGTAGCAAATTTTTATCTGATTTTGTTGAGTTGTTTTAAGTTGTTCTTTTAATTCGGAGATTTCCCGTTCCTGTTTGACTGACTTATCCTCAGCCTCTTCCACTCTGGTGAGAAGGTTGCCTAAATCTAACCTCAATATACCAATCTCTGCTTTGATAGAGGTTTCCAGGGCTTTAAACATTTCTGCTAATTCGTTTTTTGAGGGCAGTTGTGGATCCTGTCTATGCTCTTCTATTCTAGATGCCTCCAGCGTGTTGTCGGCTAGTAATTCCTCTCTTGAATGATCAGGAGTCTGGTCTTCCCTCTCGTTTAGACCCTTCTTCTTTTTGTCTGCCATATTTGATTTTTGGGTTTCTTGATGGGCGCTTCCCGGGCTCCCCCCTTGACCAAATATTGCTTAATTGTACTTCCAGCAGCGTTCCCTGGTAGATTATCTTTTGGTGTTTTCGGTGGTCCCCCCTTCCCGGTTTTAGATGCGTTTCCGGCTCATACTTATTTACTCATACATATATTTTCCTGCTGAGCTATCTCAGTTTAATTTTAATCTGTGTGTCCAACACTCTCAACAAATAGTCCCGGGTACAACTCTCCCCTGCTAGTTAACCAATAGATCTGAGGTTGTCAGTGTAGATACAAGTGTGGCAGTAGTAAACTATTAGCGACTTGAATGAGACTCTATGGTATTGAGTTTAGCCCCATGTCGCAGTGTCTGGCAAGCGTGCTTCCAGGCTATTTTCTGGTATACCAGTATTGTGATACAAGGAACTCACAACGGTAGCTTATGAGTGTGTTAGACATAGTCTACCTAGCCTGAACCTAGCTTCCAATGCTGTAGGAGTGAACATAGTATACAGGTACAGTGCTGCAATTCCACAGAGCGAGTTAGTTGCAGCTTTGGTTGTATCTAAAGCACTTTTATATTTCAGCAATATATGATGTCTCAAGCTTCATCCGTAGTCAACCAGTACTCAAAGGTTAACGAACTTTAAATCACATTTCCTTATCACTGGCCAAGTTCGTGCTGCATAGTATATACGGCAGAGATACCCACCACCCCTTCACTACATATACCCCTAAGCCACAAGGTGAGCATACAGGCGTAGGGAATGTATTAGTATCATAGGCTTGTTTATTATATCCCAGCCTTCCCTCCAATGTCAGTGCAGATACCGTGGTATAGGAAATCAGTTGCAGCTTTGGTCGTATCTATAGGCTTTTGTATTTCAGCAAGATATAATGCCCCTAGTTTCATCCGCAGTGTATCAGTGTTCAAAGGTTAACAAGCTTAAACAACATTTCCTTGCATTTGGCAAATCTCATGCTTCATAATATATATAGTGGAGAGACCCACCACCCCTCCACTGTCTCGCCTAGTTTAATAGGGACAGCAGAAATTACCATACACACGTTGCTCAGCAGATTTCCTAGCTTCAAAATCTACAGTCTTACTTCTCCTGGCGTGCTCCTTATAAACTTTACACTCTTACCTTTGGAGATGAGTATTTTTAGTGAGTCTCTTACCACCATTACTTGTACTTCTACCTTCTGTTTCAAACTATTTCATACTTCCCCCAGCTGGAGTCAGATGGATTCAGCTGTCAGGCTTGCTTGCCGCTATCAGGGCTCTGGATCTCCTAGCTTATATCTTCCACTTCAGCGTTCAGTCCCGGTCCTGTCTCGCATGCTGCCAGTACTAAGTGGGGGCGGGGGAGGGGGTGGAGAGCGAGCAGCTCCGGTCTGTTAATCGAGGCCGTCACCACAGCTGTTTCTCTCTGTCCTCCGTGCACGGATCTAAATCATCTCCTGACACACAGGTCGCTGCACGGTTCTCCCAGCGGGATGGCTCTCCATTTCCTCTCCATCCCCCCTGTTTGCTTGTCCTGATATGTGAGAGAGCCGGCCGGCACGCCAGCAGAATGACACACCTCCCACTCCTCCCTTCCCTACGGACATCTCACGTCATCTCCCCACCCTGTATAGAGACCGTTCTAATGTCGATGCTGCTTGACAGAGCGTGTCTCTGTGTAGCGTGGCTGCTAGCTTCGCCTGCCGCAGGCCTGTATCTTTAAGGCTTCTGACTGTATGGGTACTGCGTAGCCCTGGGCTGTGCAGACTTGTACAGACTGTACAGAAGTCGGCTTATCTTCCCTTCAGAGGTCAGCTTAAAAATGTCACTGTTCTGTCTCTGGGACAGCTAGCTAAACCTTCTTATCCCAATAACTGTAGATACCATATTTTTTTATCTCACTTTTTTATTAGAACAAGGCAGGTGAAACTACAAAATAACAGAAATAGACTTCAATAAGTACAATATTGCATACAATACAGCATACATTGCATAAACAACAATATACAGTACAAGATGAGACAATAAAAACTTACTTTTTAAGTTCTCTAAGGGGTGATGGCGATAGATAGAGAAATACATGTGTTGTTTCCTGAATGTCTTCTCACAAAATGGTGGCTGTTTCACTTCCTGCTAAGATTCGACCTAGAATCCCCTGCTTGCTGACTTCCTTATTTACACTTACATTAAAAGAAATAAACAGAACTGCAGCAATACCAAAAAGGAACGCTAGATGGAGCCTGCAAACCACATATGATTGTCTTAAGTAAATTACACATTTTGCATGTAAATTTAACAACACAAGTACAAATAACCAATATAAAACATCAGCAAGACATCTGGTGGACAGAACAATTGTCAGGATCAGGATCTGAATAGAACTATAATAAAGGCATGTGACTGGTACTGGCCACATAAGAGTTATAAATGGGCAACTGGTCAGCAGTTTTAATGCAATTCTGGATGCAGGTCTGGGACAAGGACCCAATCTCATCTACAGCCCAGTCTATGTGTGGGTTGTACAGTTTAAACCAGGGATAACCTAAGACGAGGGGATAAGCAGGAGATGAAATCATGTAGAAGCTGATTGTCTCCCTATGAAATTTGCCAATGGTCAGGGTAATAGGTACAGTGCACAAGGTCACCAGGCCCATGGACAAGGGAGAATTATCAATGGCTAAAACTGAGAAGGGTCTGTGTACCTTAGTCACCAGAATCTGTAGACAGTGTGCTAGGTCCCTATCAATGACATTGCCAGCAGCACCAGAATCTATGAAAGCTGAGAGGTGGTGAGAAAACCCCACCCGCAGACTCTTGGTGCTTCTCGGCTTATTAGGACAGCTAGGGACAAAGTGGCCGTGGTTGCCACAGTATAAACAGAGTCCCTGAGATCTCCTTCTAGCCTTTTCCCCAGAGGATAAATGGATAGCACCAATTTGGATGGGCTTATCCTCCTGGAGAGAATGAGAAGGCTCAGGGAAAAAAGAAGAAGAGGTGGGCAGCGTACTGGGGGGCAAGGAAACAAACCTCTCAGTACGCCTTTCCCATAAACGCCTGTCTATGTGGATGACTACTTGCATGGCTTCATTCAAAGACTTTGGTTCAGGGTAGTGTACTAAGGAGTCTTTGATAAACCTATCCTGAACTGGCTTCTTAGAGCTGGGTCATTCCACCCAGAGTCAGGTGCCCAGCGGCAGAAATCAGAACAGTATTGTTTAGCGGTGCGTTTATCCTGACGTAATGACATAAGGTTAGCTTAAGCTGAATGGGCACAGTTAGGATCATCATACAATAAACGTAAGGCTTTGAAAAAAAAAAAGAAAAAAAAACCTCAGAAGTGGGAATAGTGTGGTATACCAGACCTGAAATCAAAATAGGATGTAAGTTAGCATTTTATTAAATTTGTACATTGCGGATGCATGTAACCCCTGCAATACAAATCACCAAGCAGACGGTTTTATTTGACATCTTGTAATATTATGTCAGATTCATTGGCCTATAATTCTGAAAGGTACACCTCTCTGCTGCAGGAGGATTTAAAGGAAACAATGTGATTTGATTTGTGATTTAATGATAAACACATGGAGGATGCTTATGAGTCTGGCATATTTATCTTTCCTGTCATGGACCTATCCTCATCATAAATTAAGTTGAAAAAATATGTTACACTTTGCTCATCATTATACTTTACAAGCGTCTAGTAAAAAATCCATGCAGGTTTTTATGTTGGGGAAAATTATGATTGCAATATTGCTTAAACATAGTTTTGGTAATGTGAGTTTCAAAACTAATAATGGTCTTTAGGAAGCTAGCAGCAATAAATCATTACTATGTGTATCTTGTTTAAAAAAAAATAGTAAGGATACTAAAGAAACAGGCTTACATTTTATTAAACAGTGTTAACTGGTGTATCGTTCCCTGTAGCCCTAAACTCAGTGGCATCTACAGGTTGGGTTACTTTAAGATATAAGTTGGCCTAGAATAAAGATAAATACTGTAGTGTGCACCACTACCTTTGTACAACAAAACTTTTCATCTCAAACCATGGCTTTCAATATGTGTATAACATTTTATAGGTTTTATTTTTAAAGCTCTTTGCTGAGGATCAACCCTGCTTAAGACACCTTGCCTCCCTCTAACTAATTGCTGAGTTGGTTACAATTGAAAACCTAAAATACTTACCTGAATTCAGGGTCATGTGACGAGTTGGGTTCCAAATTCTATTTTCTTCACTGCAGAGAAAAGGAGTCCTTTTTTGAGTGTCTACATCATTGCCTGAATGACATGGACACTTTGGGGGGATTTACTAAAACTGGTGCACAAAGAATCTGGTATTTGGACACAGATTGCAGTGCTGGATCATAGGTCTCCACACCTGGAGTGCTAAGCAAAATGCTGTTAACCACTAAGCTACCGCCCACCATCATATGATGGCGGGACGAGGCAGCTCTTGTTCTGGGCAGACGTCATATGACGTGATCGCCCTCCCGAGCCACTAGGGGGGCGCGCGCGCTACCAGGGGCGCGCGCGCGTGCCCGCTTCGTCACTCGGGACCCGAAGCGGGTAACAGAGCAGGACCGTGGATCTGTGTATGTAAACACAGATCCACGTCCTGTCAGAGAGGAGAGGAGACCGATGGTGTGTCCCTTGTACATAGGGACACTGATCTGTCACCTCCCCCAGTCAGTCCCCTCTCCCCACAGTTAGAATCACCTCCCTAGGACACACATTAACCCCCCAATCGCCCCCTAGTGTTAACCCCTTCCCTGCCAGTCACATTTATACAGTAATCAATGCATTTTTATAGCACGGGTCGCTGTATAAATGTGAATGGTCCCAAAAATGTGTCAAAAGTGTCCGATATGTCCGCCTCAATATCGTAGTCACAATAAAAATCTCAGATCGCCGCCATTACTAGTAAAAATAAATAAATAAATAAAAATGCTATAAATCTATCCCCTATTTTGTAAACGCTATAACTTTTGCGCAAACCAATCAATATATGTTTATCGCGATTTTTTTTACCAAAAATATGTAGAAGAATACGTATCGGCCTAAACTGAGGAAAAAATTTGTTTAAAAAAAAATGGATATTTATTATAGCAAAAAGTAAAAAACATTGTGTTTTTTTCAAAATTGTCCCTCTTCTTTTGTTTGTAGCGCAATAAATAAAAACCGCTGAGGTGATCAAATACCACCAAAAGAAAGCTCTATTTGTGGGGAAAAAATGATAAAAATTTCATTAGGGTGCAGTGCATCATGACCGCGCAATTGTCATTCAAACTGCGGCAGTGCTGAAAACTGAAAAATGGCTTGGGCAGGAAGGGGGCGAAAGTGCCCTGTATTGAGGTGGTTAAAGGGGTTTGGTGGGGAATGGGTGGCAGGGAGTTTAAAGGAAGGGGGATCATGTATGCCCAGAGATGGGCTAAATCACAGCTCTTATAATTCAAAATGTATTTATGGTTTTATGGGCTACAGAACATATATATATTTTGGAGCAAAAAAAAAAAACGTTGAAACTATGACAAACTTTGGTAGGTGTGTAATTTTTTTTTAGTTTCTTGTTAGATAATGACTTAAGATAGGTCATTGCCAGCACATCATCAGTGGTGCAGAACATTGCCAGATGTTCTAACTCGCTTTACAAATATTTTTTGTTAATTTTGCTCTTGGAGATATTCCCAATGTTTTCCTGCCCTGACAGGAAGTAAGCAGAAATTTCCCAAACAGGAACATTGCAAAAAAACTTTACAGAGAAAACATTGCTGCTATGGGTCAAGAGAGTATAAAGCATACAATGCAGGAGTCAGGCCTAAGTAATACAAAAAGCACAGGGGTCAGGGTTATGTAATTTATAGAGTTCAGGGGTCAGGATTAAGTAATGCACATGGTTCAGGCAAGGATTAAGTAATGCATAGAGTTCTGGGGTTGAGTTTATGTAACACACAGGGTCCAGGGGTCAGGACTAGGAAATGCACAGGGTTCTGGGATCAGAAGTAAGTAACACATAGAGCTCATGGATTTAGTTCCTGAGCTCTGTGTGTTAATTTGGCAAGCCATACATATGCAATTGTCTTTCCTTCAACAATGGGTCGAAGAAAAGGAAATTGTTTGATTCCCCTATAAACATAGTCATAGTTGATGGGGGAATTGATCCCACAGCACTTTTGTGTTCTACAGGTGGCGAGCCTTCCCCACTTCCAGAATACAATGATAAATGCACTCTGGCAATAGCCATGGGCAGTGATCAGGTGAAAAATCCTCACTGGCTGGTTATACTGAAGTCAATGTATGAACTTCAGTATAACTGGCATGCCCATAGATGGATTGAAATTCGGCAAGTTCCTGCTAAAAAGCCCGTAATTTCAATCTGTCTATGGCCGGCTTTAATCCTGCCCCCTGAACTCGGAGTGTTACTTATTCCTGGCCCATGAACTTCAGAGTTCACGTAGGTGTGCAAGTGCACGTAGGTCTGTGAGTGCACATAGGTCTGCTGGTGCATGTTGGTCTGCAAATGCACGTAGGTCTGTGAGTGCATGTAGGTCTGTGGGTGCACGTAGGTCTGCGAGTGAAGGTAGGTCTGCAGGTGCACGTAGGTCTGTGGGTGCACGTAGGTCTGCGAGTGCATGTAGGACTGCAGGTGCACATAGGTCTGCGGGTGCACGTAGGTCTGCGGGTGCACGTAGGTCTGTGAGTGCACATAGGTCTGTGGGTGCACGTAGGTCTGCGAGTGCACGTAGCTCTGGGGTGCACGTAGGTCTGCGAGTGCACGTAGGTCTGTAACAAAGACCTGAAGCGCCAAACTGTATGTTGTCTACCGGGCGCTTGGGTTCGGCACATCACGGATCTGGTGGACAGATTACTGGGAGGGTCTGGGGAAGACCCAGCTGTCATGGTGCACGTTGGGATCAATGACAAAGTCAGAGTCAGATGGAGTGTCCTAAAGAACGATTTTAGGGACTTGGGAGCTAAATTGAGGAAAAGGACCTCCAAGGTAGTATTCTCAGGAATACTACCGGTACATCGAGCCACACCAGAAAGGCAGAGGGAGATTAGGGAAGTAGACAAGTGGCTGAAGAGCTGGTGTAGTAAGGAGGGTTTTGGGTTCCTGGAGGACTGGGCCAACTTCTCAGTCGATAACCAGTAATATAGAAGGGATGGACTTCACCTAAATGAGGAGGTTGCAGATCAGCTGGGAATGAAGATGGCCAAAAAGTTAGAGGGGTTTTTAAACTAGGCGACAGGGGGAGGGTCCAGAGGTAGAGATAATCAGCAAGGAACATATTACAGAGGGTAGTATTGGGGGCATTAGTGGTAGGTTGACCAAAGCACATAAACCTAAGGCAAGTATAGTAGCAAGTCCTAGTTGCAATCTTGGAACACCCAATAAGAGAATAATATGCGACCGGTCTAAACTACGTGGCATGTTCACCAATGCCAGGAGCCTGGCAGACAAGATGGGTGAACTAGAAATACTGTTGTACGAGGAGGATTTGGATTTTGTGGGAATTTCAGAGACCTGGTTCAACAGCTCTCATGATTGGCTGGCAACCATTTAAGGATATACCCTTTATCGCAAGGATAGAGAGGGTAAAAAAGGGGGAGGAGTATGCCTATATATCAAGAATAATGTACAAGTGAATGTGAGAGATGACATCACTAAGGGAGCTAGGGAGGAGGTGGAATCCTGATGGGTAGAGCTCCAAAGGGATGAAGCTAAGGGGAAAATAATACTAGGAGTATGCTATAGGCCCCCTAACCTGAGGGAGGAAGGGGAGACAGATCTCCTATCACAATTTGCATTAGCAGTAAGGATGGGAAGTGTTATCATACTGGGGGATTTTAATTATCCAGACATAGACTGGGTGGAGGGAACCACGCATTCATCTAAGGCTCACCAGTTTCTAAATGTCTTGCAGGACAATTTTATGGGTCAGATGGTAGTCGTACTAACTAGAAATAAAGCGTTACTGAATCTACTGATTACCAACAATACAGATTTGATCACGGATGTGGAAATATGGGGCAATTTAGGTAACAGCGATTGTTAGGGGGCTAACGATCTTCTTCTAGGAGCAAGTGAACCTCTTCTGGAAATATCTGCCTAGAGTGTTCTTTCAAACCCAAAGCAGGCCCGGAGATCATTCCAGTAAGAAAATAATGACACAACAGACAAATGCCTGGAATGTTCTACTTTTTACTTCCGTAGACAATCACTTATATAATCAAAATGACAACACAAAAAAAGTTCAACCCTTTCATTAATATATACTGGAATTACAGACAGTACGTATACATCAGATGTTTAAAAACCACCTAAAAATAAGACATGATTTCTTCATACAGAAACTATCAACAAGGAGAAAACTTCATACGTCATTTCAGGGAAATCATGTTATTTACAAGGATTTGAAACTAACTTTTGATAGACGTCACATATACATATTATTCTAAGATGGATACATATTTTTATAGCTAAAATAAAGGACAGCAAGCTAAAATATCCTTACAATTCCCTCTTTGATCCCACATGTATATATATATGTATGATCTCACTTCCTTATCATGGTGGTATTCTCAGCTTGCTTCTGATAATACATACTGAGATAGGTTTTATTGGGAGATGAGGGATCTGAAATGCGAGTGGCTGTATTAATAAGGCACATAATAAGCTTGTACACAAGATAAAGGAAAAGGAAAAAGAACACGGCAATAATTAAAATTATGGCAATATCCCTTATCCAAGAGAATATCCAAATACAAAATCAACATTTCCAAAAGGACTCCAGGTCTGGGCTATGTTGCGAGCCTCTTGTTGCAGCTTGGCCACCTCTTTTCTATGCTGAGCTATCACATCATAATAATCTGGTAACTCTATACTGGTATTGTGTACCCAAGTACAACATTCATAATCCTCAGTCATTTCACATAATCCTGTAAGGGCTGAACTCATGGTCAATTGGCTTCAGTATATATCACACAAATAGGAAACATAAGGGGAATACAAAGACACTGAATTTCAAAAGAGCCAACTTCCCTAAACTACAAACCTTGCTAAAAGACATAAATTGGGATAAAATCTTAGGAACAAAGAACACAGAGGAGAGATGGGTTTGCTTTAAGAGCATATTAAAAAAAGGCATTAGCCAATGCATCCCATTGGTTAATAAATTTAAAAGAGCGAACAAAAGTCCTGGATGGTTTAACTCCAATGTAAAAATGCATATAAAAGCAAAGCAGAAGGCCTTCAAAAAATACAAGGTTGAGGGATCATCATCAGCATTCAGACTTTATAAAGAATGCAACAAGAAATGTAAGGGTGCAATAAGGACGGCTAAGATAGAACATGAAAGACACATAGCGGAGGAGAGCAAAAAAAATTACAAGAAATTCTTTAAGTATGTAAACAGTAAAAAAGGGAGGACAGACCATAATGACCCCATAAAGAACGAGGAAGGACATCTGGTTACAAAGGATGGGGAGATGGCAAAGGTATTGAATTTATTTTTCTCCTCAGTCTTCACGAGGGAATCAGAGGCTTCAGTAAACAAAATTGCAGTGTTTATCCTCATGACACATCACAGGAAGCACCTCCATGATTAACAGAGGACGGAATTAAAACTAGACTTGGGAATTAACATTAATAAATCACTGAACCAGATGGCTTGCACCCGAGGCTATTTAGGGAACTCAGTCAAGTAATTGCCAGACCATTGTTCCTAATTTTTACTGACAGTCTACTGACTGGAATGGTACCAACTGATTGGAGAAAAGCCAATGTAGCACTAATATTTAAAAAGGGCCTAAAATACATCCCTGGGAATTACAGACCAGTTAGCCTAACATCAATTGTATGTAAACTCATGGAGGGGATGATAAGGGACTATATTTTAGTAAAGAGAACAGTATCATTAGCAGTAATCAGCATGGATTCATGAAGAATCATTCTTGCCAATTCAATCTATTAACCTTCTATGAGGAGGTGAGTTGCCATCTAGATAAAGGAAGGCCCATAGACGTGGTGTATCTGGATTTTGCAAAAGCATTTAACACAGTTCCCCATAATTGTTTATTGTACAAAATAAGGTCCGTTGGCATGGACTATTGGGTGAGTACATGGATTGAAAACTGGCTACAAAGGCGAGTTCAGAGGGTGGTGATACATGGGGAGTACTCGGAATGATCAGGGGTGGGTAGTGCGTTCCCCCACTCAGGAAGGATGTACTGGAAATGGAGCGAGTACAAAGAAGGGCAGCAAAGCTAATAAAGGGTCTGGAGGATATTAGTTATGAGGAAAGGTTGCGAGCACTGAACTTATTCTCTCTGGAGAAGAGTTGCTTGAGAGGGGATATGATTTTAATATACAAATACCATACTGGTGATCCCACAATAGGGATAGAACTGTTTCGCGGAAGGTAGTTTAACAAGACTTGTGGTCACTCATTAAAATTAGAAGAAAGGAGGTTTAACCTTAAACTACGTAGAGGGTTCCTTACTGTAAGAGAGGCAAGGATGTGGAATTCCCTTCCACAGGTGGTAGTCTCAGCAAGGGGCATCGATAGTTTCAAGAAACTATTAGCACCTGAACGACCGCAACATACAGGGATATACAATGTAATACTGACATATAATTAAACTCATAGGTTGGACTTGATGTAACTATGTAAATAACACAGAGAGCTCAGAGTTCAGGATTAAGAGTTCAGAGATTACACAGTTATTCACAAATTGTGTCTTGTGTCTGGAAGACCATAATCTTTACAGTGCCTGGGCTCCAACACATTATGCTATGCAAGTGTCAGTCCAAAATGGCAAGTCTGTTTGTGCACAGCAGCATGAATGGCCATGCACACGAATAGCACTCTTTTTTAGATTTTAGACCTGACACTTGTGCAGTGCGAGGAGTTTTGGCTCCCAGGGATGCCCTAGGATGCCCATTTAGGACAAATCCTAGGATGCCCATTTCCTGTGGACAGAAATGAGGATGGATAGTGACCTTAATGTAAAGGGATGCTAGATCTGGGCAGGAAAGGGTTATATAAGAGGTCAGCTTCCTGTAAAATATTTTACAGTGTCTTGTTAATGTAAAATACATACATAAAGAGATTGCTTTGAAAAAAAATAAAAGTTCTCTAAATGTGATGTTATTGCCTTAAGAGGCCTGCAATTATAGATGTGTCTTGCACCTCTGATCTGACAGTAGTCAAAAGGGACTGTGCCGAATACAGTGTTTGAAGCTGTGGATATATCTTCGGAATTAACATTTTTATTAGTATGATGTTATGAACTGGCCTAAATCTTATCATATCTTTAAATAAATAGCTTCATACGACTTTTCACTCCTGAATAAAACATAGATTTAACCAGTTAACAGCTGGAAACTGCTAATTGGATCACAGTTTTGTAGTGAATGTCTCATACATATTTTATCTGTTCGGTGGAAAGTGTGGACTCTCAGCAATATAAATGATGCATCAGCTGGAAAAAATACTTTGGGAAGGAACATAAGAGTTATTGTGCTTATTAAACATGCTGATATCATGATTATCAATGTGCCTTTTTCTAGTGATTGTGTCTACTGACCTATTTATGACTTTCCCTATGATATTTACTGCATTGTTTGTTGATATTTTGCATGTTTTACCATAAGGAAATTTGAACAAATATTAAAAACCTATTTGAACAAACATGCTGATACCCAGAAAGGATTGGAGTAGTGGAAGTTCCTATTCTGTATTTCCTTCTTTTGTCCAGAACAACGATAACAGCATCTTTGCATTTCTTACTGCACCAGTGGAGAATCATTTTATATGATGGTTGACCTATTTTATTGTAAACATTTATATAGCTTAAAAATAGAGCTCTTTAAAAAGACTAACAGCTAATAACATCATGTATTTTGTTCAGAATAAAAATTGGGCATAGTATGTGAATTGGCCAAGACAAAGATCTCCATTGTTTTCATTGCTTTCTACTGAATTCCTCCTATCACTTGTAACTTACGCTAGTTATTGTGGATGAGGAGCATGGGCAAGATATAATGGGGTTTATTTACTAAAGTTGTTCACTTTGAATACCCAACAGTGTGCAGATAAAATACAGAGAGAAGTTTTTGTGTCGGAGACCTGAAGACAAGATCAGTGGTGATAGGGAGATCCTCTAACTGTTGTCCAATCCTAACTTTCAAAGATATTTATTGGTTTTGAACAAGAAGATAAACAACAAGTACAATCTTTCAATAGATTTACTTTTCACTTTACTTTATGGCAACAAACACATAAGAGCATTATGGAACCTGCTCTTAGTCGATCAGTTGCTGACATTTACAATCTAAAGGACCTGACCCACAAGTAAGGCGTTGGTACAGGATCATGGGGAGAATACCTCCGGCACCCCTATTGGGAGCAATCTCTGTTGTCCAATCTTACATGCAACTGGACCTCTAACTACCAGAAGTGGCCATTGGATGCCTAATCTGACTCTAGCCTATGCTGGTTATTCATCCCTAAGCTAAAGGTAGCTATAGAATGCCAGACTGGATAGGACAGGGTTAACTAAAATAACAGGAGTTGTATATAACTAAAATATAGGAGCTGCATATAAACTCTTTTGCAATAAACAGGTTCACCTACTAATATACTGGAAGGTGACAGCTACTTACATAGAGTAGGACAGACCTAACTCTCTGCCACTGTGCATTTGAGATAATAACAATAGGACAGGGATATTCTGTCTGTCACAAGGATTCAGAAACACACTTAGGAAGCTATGGGCAGCTGCAGTTAAACTATTGAAATATTTGCATAATAGTTTCTTCTGGTCTCCGATTTTTTACTGAATATGAATATGGAGTTGATTTTGAAGAAAAACTGATTGTACACATTGAAAGGGAAGCTGCATGGGGACTTTTCCCAGAGCTTAGTGAATGAGATGATGCTCTGCTGACTTCCATCATCCAATCATGTACAAACAGAAATGCAGTTATTTTCCCTTGGAGATGATTGGGCATTCTTTGCAAAGTGAAATTTCACCACATTCACTAAGCTCTGTTGAAAACTCTCTTGCAAAATGCAGCCTCCCCTGCAAAGTATGCAGTCTATTTTCCTTTAGCAAATTCATCCCCAATATGTCTATTTTGTGATATTTGACTTTGTTTTCAGGCAACCTTGCTAATAAATCTGCCTGAAGTATTTTCTCTTTTCAATATTTTTATCAATGTCACAAAAAAATAAGAAAAGGGGAAAACAGCAATATGGCCTGCAAGGCCTATAACAAAACATATAACAAGATAGACAGTACCAACAATAAAAAGGTTGTCTTTATGGTTCATAGAGAACCAATTGCTTTTATCTCACATAAACATTGTGACTATCATATACATAGAACATCTCTATAGTAACCTAAACAAAATATCTAGGGTTTTTTAGAACAGGTAAACCAAACATGAGCAATAGGTTAAAGTCCGGATCCAGCCCACCCGTGCCTGAAGTATTTTAACAGTGTTTGGAAAATGAAAAATGTCTTGTCTACACAATGTAGCTCATCCCATAAAAAATGGTTCAATCAAGTCATTTTAAGATCTGTAATCTAAGTGGTTATTGCCCAGGCATTTTTTAAAAAATATTTACAGCTGCATTTTGGCTTTTAGCAAGATATTAAGTAGCGCTTTATCCCCATTATTCTCTGAAAGATAGCACCTCTCAAAGGAGCTAATCTCTGAATTGGTTTTGTACATTTTCGAATACAGAAGTCTCTGGCAAACCACTAGAATGGAAAAGTAATGTGGGATTATATCTTGGATGGCACTATCACAATGTTAGTTA
Source organism: Lithobates clamitans (assembly GCA_037952925.1). Lineage (NCBI taxonomy): Eukaryota > Metazoa > Chordata > Amphibia > Anura > Ranidae > Lithobates > Lithobates clamitans. The sequence goes on along the minus strand of JBBGZY010000097.1, from coordinate 1,852,896 downwards.
ATCCTACTTAGAAAGTGACATACAGTATATTGAATTGTATACACATAGCAGAACCTATTCAAACATCAAGCTTAGGGGTTCTTCAGAATGTTAAAAGAGCAAGTTTATAATAAGGGCGGCTTTGTCCATATGCTTTAGATATGTAACCTTAAATACATATCCTGATATTTGGTCTTTCATGAAATGTATAAATCATGTAACGTTATAATATCAAATATTCATGTTGCTGTATTATTTGGTTGCACATGAGATGTCCAGTGTGTAAATAAATAAATCACTGTTTCCACACAAACCTCTATTTCTAGTGTACATGTGTAAAGCAGGATAATAGATTGATTTTATTCACCTAGCAGGGAATGGTATATTATGTTGAAGGTTACCAAAAGTTTTAAAGGCAGACACAAAAGAAAATAAAATGTTTACATACATTACAAGGAAAGGGATACCTATATTTTCCTATAATTCCTAACCTATTATTTTCTCCTATGCTGCTGATTATTCCTCAGCAGCGCTGTAGATACATACACATTTCCCATGTAGCTTTTGCATAATGAAACGTGGGGCCTTTGGCAAATGTCTTTCTTTGTATTTAAACATATCTCTCCCATCTTTTCCCCATCATCATCCAAAGCATGTCTTGATAATAATTGTTTTGATCTCAGTACCTGATTTGCTATTTTTTTCTTAAATTTATGCAAGACTCAATGAATTTGAAATCAAGGCTGAGGGTCTTAAAAAAAAGGGAGCAAATCCATGACAATTGCAAAGCGCATTTATCAAATTATAGCAGGGTTTTAAAGATAAACAGCAAAGCTATTACAGAATGCTGTCATACAGACTGTTTTACAATAGCATGTACAGAAAAGAGTTTTTAGAATTGGGTAACTGTAAGTTTGATTTTTTCCCAGATTGATTATACTCTGTTTTTGTGCTTGCCATTTAGTTCCAAACTGCAGTCACCTGGGCTGAATTTATTGGCTAACGTTGTAACATAAATTAACTGCTTTAACTCAGGTCTTTGCACTTAGATAGCATTAAGAATGTAAACCACAGAAAACAGCTTTATTACGTGGTAAAACAAGTCAACTTTGTTGGCACAAAAATTGTTAACGATATTTTATATTTAATGCATTATTGGTGGCAGAACTACAGCAAGAGGATTTGCCCTTAGAACAATTTTTTATTGTTTACTTTAGAATGAATGAGATGACAACATTAGGTTAAGGTGTATCTAAACCCAAGAACAAAAAAATATTATATTGTAGCATAGCTGTGGTTACCTTAGCATTTTTTCTTTTAATATTTTCACCTGGTGATCCTGCTAGTAACACACTTCCTATCCTTAGATGAAAATATTCACTCCCCTTATTTTTTTAAGGCGCAGAAGTGTTTTCACTCCAGAACAGTAAGTGTATTAGGACTGCACAACCAATTACCCTCTCATCATCTCCATAACACAAGATGAATGATGTTCTGTAGTCCAACATGAGGGGAGGGATGTTCTGTAGTCCACGGAGAGCTCTTAGAACAGTGATGACTAATAACAGTACATTATGGGTAGGCTATACATATTGTTTAATGAAAGCCAAGTCAAACAACCTGTTACCTTAAAAGTCTTGGCGCTTCAGGTAATATGTAAAGCAATCATTACTCCTCTCTTGTTGTTGCCACAAGGTTTAACCACTTCCCGCCCGCCCTATAGCGGATTGACGTCCGGGAAGTGGTTCTGTTATCCTGACTGGGCGTCATATGACGTCCAGCAGGATAACATGCCGCAGCGCACCCCCGGGGGCGCGCATCGCGGCGATCGGTGGAGCGATGTGTCAGTCTGACACACCGCTACACTGATCTTGGTAAAAAGCCTCCGGTGGAGGCTCTTTACCACGTGATCAGCCGTGTCCAATCACGGCTGATCACGCTGTCAATAGGAAGAGCCGTTGATCGGCTCTTCCTCACTCGCGTCTGACAGACGCAAGTAGAGGAGAGCCGATCGGCGGCTCTCCTGGCAGGGGGGGTCTGCGCTGATTGTTTATCAGCGCAGCCCCCCCGCAGATCACCCCACTGGACTACCAGGGATGCCACTACGACCACCAGGGAAGGGGCAACGTGGATGGCCAGGTATGTACCCCATGGCCATCCACATGTGCTCAATCTGTGCCAATCAGTGCCCACAAATGGGCACTGATTGGCACTATTATGCCAATGATCTATTATGCCAATGCCCAGATCTGCCCAGCAATGCTATATCAATGCCACCTGTCATTGCCCATCTGTGCCACCTGTCATTGCCCATCGGTGCCACCTGTCAGTGCCCATCTGTGCCCATCTGTACCCATCAGTGCCCACCTATCAGTGCCCATCAGTGCCACACATAAGTACCCATCAGTGCCACCCATATATACCAATCAATGCCACCTACGAGTGCCCATCAGTGCCGCCTATGTGTGCCCATCGGTGCCACCTATGAGTGCCCATCAGTGCCACATACCAGTGCCACCTATCAGTGCCCATCAGTGCCACCTATCAGTGCCCATCAGTGCCATCTATCAATGCCCATCATCAGTGCCCGTTAGTGCCACCTCATCAGTGCCACCTCATTGGTGTCACCTCATCGGTGCCCATCAGTGCCGCCGTATCAGTGCCCATCAGTGCAGCTATATCAGTGCCCATTATTGAAGGAGAAAGCGTACTTATTTACAAAAAATTTAACAGAAACAAAGAAAAACTTGGTTTTTTTTCAAAATTTTCGGTCTTTTTTTATTTGTTGCGCAAAAAATAAAAACCGCAGAGGTGATCAAATACCACCAAAAGAAAGCTCTATTTGTGGGAACAAAATGATAAAAAAACTGTTTGGGTACAGTGTAGCATGACCGCGCAATTGTCATTCAAATTGCAACAGCGCTGAAAGGTGAAAATTGGGCTGGGCGGGAAGGTGTCTAAGTGCCTGGTATTGAAGTGGTTAAAACACACAATGGTTTAACATGTGTGAGCGTTGTAGCACTAAGTAAAACTCAATCATTTGGAGTGGTGTCCACAGCTTTTCGCTATATAATGTGGCTCTCTTATCACTGGTTGTGCCAGTATTGGCTACAATGGCTATAACTAAGAACTTTTGGTAGAAGTACTATCGAACCTCCCCTCCATGCAGAACTGGTTTAGTTCAGCAACATGTTATGTTTTTTGAGGGTAGGTATAAATATTTTTTTAGGTCTCTCCAAGGTGTTTTCATTTTTGTGATTTAGTGGTCAGAACGTTCAGGTGGCCATTCAATAGCACAATTTAGATTTATGTTTGAATGGATTACTATCTTTTTATATTTCCCAATGCATTTAGGATCCATTCTCTTCTTGAATTAGCAAGACTGCTGGGCTCAGAGCTCTTGTGGCAGCAAACAGCTCTGCTAAGATCAAGAAATGGTAAAACGCTATATTTGTTGCCTTTGTGACAGAATTGTCTACCCTTACTTCATCAGTTTGCTGAACATGATATTTAAGGTGCTGATGTATGTTTATGTATTTTTTTTGCTAAACTGTAGACTAAGAGAAATGTTGTTTTTAAATAAGCAGCAGCTTCAGCCTTATAATTTTCTGCTTTGTGTGCCACTCTATTGCTTAAGTCAAGAATAGGCCTTTATTTCTATTAATAAATTGCTAGTGTTTTATAGTTACTCATAACGTATGTTGTTCCTTGTTTGAAGAGCTTCTGGTAGAACATCTTTTAGATATATTCCCACTTTTTCTATTTTTAAGTGTGTGGCTCTGACCGTCAGAAGGGAAGCATTACCAACTTACCAGTGACTCCAACTCTCCACTCTAATAAAAAGGCACACCATGATTGTGACATATCTATGACATATCTCTGCCAGTCAGGAAAGTCCGGTGGTAAATTTGCAGATTTATTATACAGCGAGCAGAATGGCAGGCGAGAGAGGTGGCAAACAACACTTTCTTGGTAAGCCTAGAAATAAGTGTGGTATCTGCTGTGTAATATGCAAGACTTACCTTAATCAATTGGCTTACCATAACTTTTTTTGGCAAGTAAAACAACAAACATATATGTATTTCAACTGTATGTTCAGCTGTTTGCCTTTCATAACATTTTACCTGTTAGGGACAGGTTAAATGCAGACTTTTAAGGTTAAGTCAAAGCATATTAGGAGGCTAGGAGTTAAGGGTTACTTTTAGGGGTTAAAGTCCAAATAAAAGAAAAAAAAATCACATGAGGCTCATAGGGAACATATAGACCAACCCATCACTTGTGAGGAAATCCAAAAAGCTATTAAGATGCCGGCCTTACATAAGTCATCAGTTTCCCCCATAATTACTATAAAAAGTTTTCAGAACTTCTTGTTCCACATATGGCCCTTTATTTTAACATCTGTGTGATAGTGGTTCGGTACCTTACGATGAGAATAAGGCCTATATAAATGTAATTCCTAAACCTAATAAAGATACTCCAGATCTCCTTAACCACATGCCGACCACCGCACGCTGATTTACGTCAGCAGAATGGCACAGGGAGGCAAAAGGGCGTACCCATACGTCCCATTAAAATTCCCGCCTAGCAGGCGCGCGCCACGGGATCGTGCCCGCGGGTCCCGCGAACTCGATGTTCACCGGCGGCCTGCGATTGGGGTGAGGAGAGGCAGAGCGGGGAGATGCCTATGTTACATAGTTTCATAGTCGGTGAGGTTGAAAAAAGACACAAGTCCATCAAGTCCAACCTACTGTATGTGTGTAATTATATGTCAGTATTACATTGTATATACCTGTATGTTGTGGTCGTTCAGATGCTTATCTAATAGTTTCTTGAAATTATCAATGCCCCCCACTGAGACCACCTGTGGAAGGGAATTCTACATCCTTGCCGCTCTTACAGTAAAGAACCCTCTACGTAGTTTAAGGTTAAACCTCTTTTCTTTTAATTATTGAGTGGCTACGAGTCTTGTAAAACTCCCTTGTACGAAAAAGTTTTATTCCGATTGTGAGGTCACCAGTATGGTATTTGTATATTGAAATCATATCCCCTCTCAAGGGTCTCTTCTCCAGAGAGAATAAGTTCAGTGCTCGCAACCTTTCCTCATAACTAATATCCTCCAGACCCTTTATTAGCTTTGTTGCCCTTCTTTGTACTTGCTCCATTTCCAGTACATCCTACCTGAGGACTGGTCAGCATACTCTAGATGCGGCCGGACCGAAGTCATGTAGAGCGCTTTATCTCTGGAGTTGATCCCCTTTTTAATGCATGCCAATATTCTGTTTGCTTAGTTAGCAGCAGCTTGGCATTGGTCCTTTTTCTATCCTAGATTCCCCCAGAGGTTCTCCCCCCAGTGTATAGATTGTGTTCATATTTTTGCCACCCAAATGCATTATTTTACATTTTTCTACATTGAACCTCATTTTGCCATGTACTGTAGTTGCCCACCTCATTAATTTGTTCAGATCTTCTTGCAAGGTTTCCACATCCTGTGGAGAAGTTATTGCCCTGCTTAGCTTAGTATTGTTCGCAAATACAGAGATTGAACTGTTTACCCCATCCTCCAGGTCGTTTATGAACAAATTAAATAGGATTGGTCCCATCACAGAACTCTGGGGGACCCCACTACCCACCCCTGACCATTCCGAGTACTTCCCATTTATCACCACCCTCTGAACTCGCCCTTGAAGCCAGTTTTCAATACATGTACTTACCCTATGGTCCATGCCAACGGACCTTATTTTGTACAGTAAATATTTATGGTGGAACTATGTCAAATGCTTTTGCAAAATCCAGATACACCACGTCTACGTGCCTTCCTTTATCTAGATGGCAACTCATCTCCTCATAGAAGGTTAATAAATTGGTTTGGCAAGAATGATTCTTCATGAATCCATGCTGATTACTGCTAATGATACCGTTCTCTTTACTAAAATATAGTCCCTTATCATCCCCTCCATGAGTTTACATACAATTGATGTTAGGCTAACTGGTCTGTAATTCCCAGGGATGTATTTTAGGCCATTTTTAAATATTAGTGCTACATTGGCTTTTCTCCAACCAGCTGGTACCATTCCAGCCAGTAGACTGTCAGCAAAAATTAGGAACAGTGGTCTGGCAATTACTTGACTGAGTTCCCCAAGTACCCTCGGGTGCAAGCCATCTGGTCTGTCCTCCCTTTTTTACTGTTTACATACTTAAAGAATTTCTTGGGATTTTTTTTGCTCTCCTCCGCTATGTGTCTTTTATGTTCTATCTTAGCTGTCCTTATTGCACCCTTACATTTCTTGTTGCATTCTTTATAAAGTCTGAATGCTGATGATGATCCCTCAACCTTGTATTTTTTGAAGGCCTTCTCCTTTGCTTTTATATGCATTTTTACATTGGAGTTAAGCCATCTAGGACTTTTGTTCGCTCTTTTAAATTTATTACCCAATAGGATGCATTGGCTAATGCCCTTATTTAATATGCTCTTAAAGCAAACCCATCTCTCCTCCGTGTTCTTTGTTTCTAATATTTTATCCCAATTTATGTCTTCTAGTAAGTTTAGGGAAGTTGGCTCTTTTGAAATACCGTGTCTTTGTATTCCCCTTATGTTTGCTATTTGTGTGATTTATACTGAAGCCAATTGACCTGTGATCGCTGTTTCCTAAAATGCCCCGTATTTCCATATCTGTGATCAGGTCTGTATTGTTGGTAATCAGTAGCTCCAGTAATGCTTTATTTCTAGTTGGTGCGTCTACCATCTGACCCATAAAATTGTCCTGCAAGACATTTAGGAACTGGCGAGCCTTAGATGAATGCGTGGTTCCCTCTGCCCAGTCTATGTCTGGATAGTTAAAATCCCCCATTATGATAACACTTCCCATCCTTGCTGCTAATCCAAATTGTAATAGGAGATCTGTCTCCCCTTCCTCCCTCAGGTTAGAGGGCCTAGAGCATACTCCCACTATTATTTTCCCCATAGCTTCATCCCTTTGGAGCTCTACCCATCAGGATTTCACCTCCTCCATAGCATTTCCCTGTTCTGCCTAGCAACATGACAGGGATCAACTGCTCCCTGTCATCGGAAGCAGTGATCTGTCATGTTGTAGTGAGCCCATTCCCCCTAAAGTTACAACACATTCAAGAAACACACTTAACCCCTTGATTGCCCCCTAGTGTTTAACCCCTTCCCTGTCAGTGACATTTATACAGTAATCAGTGGCTATTTTTAGCTCTGATAGCTGTATAAATGTCAATGGTCAAAAAATTGTGTCAAAACTGTCCGACCTGTCTGCCACAATGTCGCAGTCACAATAAAAATTGCAGATCACCGGCATTACTAGTTAAATAAAAATAATAATAAAAATGCCGTAAATCTATTCCCTATTTTGTAGATGCTATAACTTTTGAGCAAACTAATCAATATACATTTATTGCAATTTTTTTACCAAAAATATGTAGAAGAATACATATCGGCCTAAACTGTGGAAGAAATTTGTTTTGCATATATATTTTTTGGGGATATTTATGATAGCAAAAAGTAAAAAATATTGCTTTTTTTTCAAAATTGGTGCTCTTTTTTTGTTTATAGTGCAAAAAAATAAAACCCACAGAGGTGATAAAATACCACCAAAAGAAAGCTCTATTTGTTTGAAAAAAAGGATGTCAATTTTGTTTGGGTACAAAGTTACACATCCGCGCAGTTGTCAGCTAAAATGATGCATTGCCGAATCACAAAAAAATCTCTGGTCAGGAAGGGGGTAAATCATTCCGGGCTGAAGTGGTTAATTACTTGTGATTTGAAAATTTACACTAAAGTTTTAGCTTTGTGTCTTAATACCTTCCGGGAAACCTATATCCTTAAGGATCAATCAGTGTTTATACATAGATGCCAAACACTGGACCAAATCCATTGGTCTCTAGCTTTCATTTCAGTGGTGAGAACTAACTGGGACACCTCATTGTCTAGGGAAATCTTGGTTCTATCGTTAAACCTTCACAAGACTTTTGCTAGTTTGACTTGGGGATGCCTAATTGACAAGTTAGATGCTTTTGATTTCAGTTCCACATTCATCACTTACTGTACTACTTCAGCTCTAGTTTCACTACAGGGTTATAAATCATCCCTCTTTCCCATAAGACTTGGAACAAGACAGGGTTGCCCACTCTCCTCTTACTTTTTGCGCTGCCAATTAAACCAATTGCTATCGCTATCCGTTCTCATCCTGACATTTAAGGTATTCCTTTTGGGCAGTAGGGATGAACCGAACACCCCCCCCCCCAGTTCGGTTTGCAGCAGAACATGCGAACAGGCAAAAAATTTGTTCGAACATGCGAACACTGTTTGTCTATGGGACACGAACATGAAAAATTAAAAGTGCTAATTTTAAAGGCTTATATGCAAGTTATTGTCTTAAAAAGTGTTTGGGGACCTGGGTCCTGCCCCAGGGGACTTGTATCAATGCAAAAAAAAGTTTTAAAAACCGCCATTTTTTCGGGAGCAGTGATTTTAATAATGCTTAAAGTGAAACCATAAAAGTGTAATATTCCTTTAAATTTCATACCTGAGGGGCGTCTATAGTATGCCTGTAAAGTGGTGCATGTTTCCCATGTTTAGAACAGTCTGAGAGCAAAATGATATTTCTAAAGGAAAAAAAGTAATTTAAAAGTATTCGCGGCTATAATGAATTGTCGGTCCCGGCAATACACATAAAAGTTCATTAATAAAAACGGCATGGGTTTGGTTTGGGGTTCCCTACAGGGGAACCCCGAACTAAAATTAAAAAAAAAATATGTGGGGGTCCTCCCAAATTCCATACCAGACCCTTATCCGAGCAGGTCTGGTATGGTTATTAAAGGGAACCCCGCAGCAAAATGAAAAAAAATGGCATGGGGGTCCCCCCAAAAATCCATTCCAGACCCTTATCTGAGCACGTAACCTGGCAGGCCATAGGAAAAGGGGGGGGCGAGAAAGCGCCCCCCCCTCCTGAACCGTACCAGGCCACATGCCCTCAACATGGGGAGGGTGCTTTGGGGTAGCCCCCCAAAGCACCTTGTCCCCATGTTGATGGGGAGAAGGGCCTAATCCCCACAACCCTTGCCCAGTGGTTGTGGGGGTCTGCGGGCCGGGGGCTTATCGGAATCTGGAAGCCCCCTTTAACATGGGGACCCCCAGATCCCGCCCCCCCCCTGTGTGAAATGGTAACCAGGTACAAATGTACCCCCACCATTTCACAAAAAAAGTGATAAAATGGGAAATGGGGAAAGAAAGCCAATACACACAGTCCTTTATTAAAAAAATTAAAAAATAAAACTGTCCCACAAAGTCTTTTTTCCTGACAGACTCCATGGCAGCAACGTGTGGGTCCCGCCTCCACTACCCTATAGGACACTACTCCAATAAATCTTTGCTCCCTGCCCACGGCCATGTTCTTTTTTGTCCTCCTCCGTAGGACCTATGTGGGCCTTTCCACCCGAAGATTTTCTCCCACACGTTTCCTTAATCTGGATGGCCGACACCAGATTTCCTTAACCTGGATGGCCGAGCGGCGACTTGGGACTGGCATGTCGCTAGACTCCGTTAAGCCCTAGCTACTAGCGGGGTATGGAGCGGGCACTGGAAGCCAGATACCTAGCCACTGGCAGGCAGGCTGCGCATTGGTCAAATAGTATTTTGTCAGCTCCATTGTAGTGCTTTACCCTAAACACCCCCTAAAATGTGTACAAATGTTATTTGTGTGCTGCTTAAATTCAGGCAGAATGCCAGAGACTTTTTTTGGGGGGTCCCAAAATCATTTGAAACCCTCCCTCCCCCAACTGCTAAGTCAACTGATGCCAATCCTCTATCTGCTGGCTTTGCCAAACCCATACACACTATACCTACCTCTTTTGTGTTCATATTTATAGATGAATTCACCAAAGCATGTAGTGAAAGGGCCTGCCTGAATACTTTCAAATGGTACTGTTTAAAGTTTTGTTCTCCTATTATTATCTTGATAGGTAATTGCAGAATGTAAAAATGTGCTTCAATTTGTACAGTGTGTATTTTTATTTTAGTATTATGACACTTCTTACCTGTCCAGTGGGCTGTCAATAGTGTAAGAAAGGCGGGGCTGGCCAAAGTAACACACATTATTTATGCATTCAGCTCTCAATGAAGTGGAGAGGGTTACGTGTCCAAAACATCTCCCCCCACCTAAAATTTTTTCAATGGGCCATCAGAGGTGAAGAAGAATCTGATAAGTGGACCTTATACTTTTGTCTTTAAATACTCCTTAAAATAAAAGTTATACTGATTTTGGCCAAGAATGTCTAATCTGCTTGCAATGTTATGTGCAAAATTACAAATTTTATTTTTTCTGTTTTGACTCCACAGTTTCCTTCAACGCCACAGGAATGGCAGACTGTGGCTTCCCACTTTGCCAACCGTTGGGACTTTCCCAACTGTGGAGGGGCAATTGATGGGAAATGCATCCACATAGTCCCACCACCCCATTCAGGGTCATACTATTTTAACTATAAGGGGTTTCATAGTATCGTGTTGATAGTGGTGGTGTCAGCGACATATGAGTTCCTCTATGTGGACGTGGGGAAGAATGACCGGATGCCGGATGGTGGAGTCTTTGCCCAGATGGAGTTCTACGGATGTCTCCAGAGTGGTTGTTTGGGATTGTCAGCTGCGGAAGAGAACGTTGAAGGACTCCCGTTTGTTTTTATTGCTGAAGAAGCATTTGGTCTGGGCGATCACCTGATGAGGCCATTCCGCCAGAGGACCCTCACCCCGGAGAAGAGGGTTTTTAATTACTGGCTGGCCAGAGCCCAAAGAATTGTGGAGAATACCTTTGGGATAATGGCCAGCTGGTTCCACCTATTTCTAATGGCTATAAATATGGTGGAGTACAAACTGAACCACATTGTATTATCCTGCTGCATACTGCACAACTTTTTTAAAAGAAATGCTCCAAATTATGTTGCCTCAGTTGGGCCTGAGGCCAGACTTCAGGAAAATGCAATGACGCCCCTGGAAGCTGGCCGTCCTGGTTTGCCCCCCCCAAAGCGCCCGTGAAGTGCGGGGAAAATATGTTGAATATTTTATAGGTAGAGGGGCCATTGCTATGCCAGAAAATGTTTAAATATTTTCCAAATAAAAAAAAATGATCTGATAAAATCTTGATTTTGATTTACTGCTTGTGTTTGTTTTAAGCTGTCTCCTAGGCTCTCCTAGTGCACTTGTAGTGCCAAGTGGTTTTTACAATATTAACTAACCCCCATTGTCACTGTAAACACCAACTTAATACAAAAAGTGGTATTGAGCATTGAAAGAAGAAGACACACATTGTTGAGTATAAAACACAACTCTGGAACTTACAAAGTTCAACACTGAAAAACTGAAGGCAATATCAGACATTATAGTGTAAAAAATGTCTTGATCTTGCCTTCATCAGATGGGGTGATGTCACCCCTGTAAAAGCCAAATTTAGAAGATGCACACAAATTGGGATTAAACCTGGGGATTTTCTTTCTGATCCCATACCTAATGTCAACATGTGCTATCTCCCATCATGGGGGGATCAATGGACATGTTTTGGGGGTGCAATCCCTTCCTCTCACCTTGAGTTATGTGGAAGGGGTTGCACCCACAAAACGCGTACATTGATATCCCCTGATGGCAGATAGCACATGTTGACTCACTGTGTGCATCTTCCAAATTTGGCTTTTAAAATGCATCAAAAAATGTTAAAACTTGGTCCTCAAAAATATAAACTGGTGTCATTTGGTAGTTATTTACATTCTTCCTAGTACATCAATCATGTTCTTCAGTTTTTGTTCAACCTCATTTGTCTTTTGCTTGATGATGTCTAAATCCTGACTACAATACATGATGTCCTGGATTAGTCTTTGTGCACTGTCAGTGGTGAAAAGAGTAAATTGTTCTTCCACAACATGCACATCACCTAAAAGAAAAAATACACACCATGTATTATAAATATGCAGGCATACATCTATTATCTGAATCTGTGGTGTCAGACAATCACCTGTTGTGGTGACAATTTTCACCACCTCTCCTTCCTCCACATCCTCTGTTCCCCTTCTTCCGGAGGTGGGGGGGAGGTTCCTGTTGTCCTCAGACGTCCCAAGTCTTTTCTCCCATATGAGAATGAAATAAAAGGTATACTTAGCACACAGATATTTGTGGCCAGAAATATGGATGTGAAACATTGCTTGGAAGTGGGGTACAATTGTCAGTTTTGGCTGAGTTCCAAGTTGAAGACATTATTTATTCCTTTAAAAATGCTGCAATACTTACCTTTTTTGTACAAGTTTCACACATGGAAACACCCCAAATATCCACTGGAGTACCTGTGTGGGTTACCCTAAAAATTTTGTTCTTGTGTCCCACACTAGTGCTCCTGGGTCCAGATGTGTAAACAGCTGCTGAGTGTCCTCTCTTACAATACACTGAATCAAGTTTGCAATTCATTCTAGTTCCAAACACATCTAGACAACAATGTCCTAAACTTCTTTTAATACAAATTAGCATGACCAACTGTAATTAACTCTGTAGCTGCCAAAAACATCGTATTTAGTTGACAAACGAACAATGTTTCCTATGACCGATTACTGTGCCCACGAACATGAAAGTCACCATTTTAAACTGTACAACAGTAAAGAAAAGCACATGGCGCAGCATGCAAGTAATAATAATAATCGGAACACACGACAAGTACTTACTTTTTAGAAGCACTTTCTTGATCCTTCAGTACTGATCCTGCTCCCTCAATTTACAGACCACCAGGACCAAAGACTAATCTCCTTACACCCTTCACTGAATTCATTTCACTACACACCCTGAAAACCAAAAACTTTCTGTACTTGGAGACTTCAACCTCTGGGCAAACAGTACCGAAGACCCCATCGCCACCGCCTGCATTAACCAACTGGAAGAACTAGGTCTACAGCAACTAATAAATGCTTTGTTCAGGACACATTCTGGACCTCATCTTCAAAAAAAAATATGGACATCAACATATTCGACAATGTCCCGCTACCATGGACGGACCACCACGCTATCAAATTTAAAATCGCCACTAACACCACCCTCCAAAAATGGAAACACGCAATAACAACACACTGGACCAGACCTCAGAGGAAACTACACTCCGAACTCTTCAAAACAAACTTTAACAAACTAAATAGCAATGCTAAATCAAAACCAATCAACTGAACTAACCCTCAACTCCTTAAACAAGAAATTACTACAAACAGAAGACTCAGTGGCTCCTAAACGTAGTACACTCACCCGCAAAAAAAACTCAGAATGGTTTAATGGCACTCTTACTTTACTGAAGCGAGAACGCAGAAGAGCTGAAAGAGCCTGGAGAAGAAATCCTACAAAGAAAAACCATACAAACTACAAAGGACTCACTGAGAAATATCACAAAGCAATCTTCAAAGCAAAAAAAGAACATTTTCCAAACACCATCTCAACAGCCTTAAACCGCCCTTGGGAACTTGTCAAAATAGTTGCTCAGACTATGAACCCTACCTGCCTAGAACCCCCAGCAAAAGAAACTCAAGAATTCTGCAATCAGTTATCAGATTTTTTCATCGACAAAATCGACAACATTCGGAAAACAATTCAACAGGAAAAAACAACCAACCTCATTCCACTAAAGCAAAAAGAGGAAATTGATACGAACATCACAAAATCAGAGAATTTTTCTCTGATCCCTATCACCACTGACACCACCAAAAACATCATCAGAAGCCTCCGAGACAGCACATCACCAAACAAGATCATTCCCACAAAACTCCTGAAAGAATGTTCCGATATCTTGGCTCCTACTATAACACATCTCATAAATCAGTCGTTCAAAGAAGGGATTTTCCGATCGCCCTCAAGCTAGGCATCGTCAAACCACTCCTAAAGATGACCCAACCTTGACCCTAAGGACCCTAACTGCCGCAGACCAATAACAAGCCTTAACACCATCTCCAAGATTATGGAAAAAACAGTAGTACAACAGCTACAATGCCAGCTGGACACACACAAACTCTTGGACACCCTGCAATCAGGCTTCCGCCCAAGCCATGGCACAGAAACGGCACTTCTCAAAATACGGGACGACGCCCTTGAAGCAGCAGATGATGGAAAATCATGTCTCCTGGTACTGTTGGACCTCAGTGCAGCCTTCGATACAGTGGACCACAATACCCTACTCATCCTCCTCACAGAAGTAGCAGGAGTCACAGATTCATATCTACAATGGTTCGCCTCCTTCTTAAGAGATTGTTCTCAGACAGTGAAACTAGGAGCCTTCAGCTCTGAAACCCACGCAATTCCTTATGTAGTCCCTCAAGGTTCACCCTTGTCACCAGTGCTCTTCAACATCTACATCTGCCCTCTCCTCAAAATTATCAGAAAAACGGACCTTTGCTTCCACTCATACGCTGATGACACCCAACTCTACTTTCGCATTACCGGACAAAAAGACCAATATCAGCAACTAGAAAAATGCCTCACATTGATAGATGACTGGATGACCACTAGCTCCCTCAAACTCAATGGATCCAAAACAGCTTCTTCTCCTACACGCAGACAGAAATACTAAAACTAAGACCCCACAGATACCTCCCACCATCTTTGAACAGACTATCTCCCAAAGCACCAAAGCCAAAAGTCTCTGAGTCATCTTTGACTCAGAAATGTCTATGGATGCACAAATAGGATCAGTAGCCAGTGGATCTCACCATCTTCTCCGCCTGCTATGTAGACTCATCCCCTTCCTTCCAGAAGAGGACAAAGCAGCAGTAGTTGGAACAATAATAAACTCCTGACTCGACTACGCAAACTTCCTCTCCATAGGACTACCTAAATATCATATTGCACGCCTACAACTCATCCAAAACACAGCAACAAGACTGGTAACAGAAAAAAAACCCTGAGGAGCCTATATTGGCTAACGGTAAAGAATCGGATCACATTCAAGACCCTCTGCCTCACCCACAAATGCGTACAAGGAAACGCTCCCCAATACCTCTGCGAGAAAATAAAACACTACACACCTAATCACAATCTTCAGTCAACTAACCCAAACCTCCTCCTCATTCCCAAGTCCCGCTACAAACCAAAGGGAGAATGAAGATTTGCAGTCCAAGGACCACGGTTTTGGAATCTACCGACTAACATCCGCATGGAAGAAAACCATCAGGCCTTCAGAAAAAAACTCAAGATCTGCCTCTTCTAAGGAGCTGGACAACACAGGGCAGAAAGCGCCTTGGGGCTTTTCAGTTCGCATTTGTAGTGCTATACAAATCTTTCATTCATTCATTCATTCAATTTAAGGTCTGACAAGCGTTTCCTCAATTGCTCCTTGGATCGTCGCACCCAAAATTCCTGTGCAGACTCTTCACAACTTTAGTCATGATCTAGGCCTTTCTCACATTTGGGTTTAGGTACGGTCCATACTTCCCATCATAGTCGGCCCTCTTCAATATGTCCACCATCTTTACAGAGGCCATATATGAGGTCTTAAATCTTCTCCTCCGGGATCGTGACGTTTTAGGCTCCGGGCTTTCCTCCTCCTCATTACTGCTATTACACACTTGCTGTGTCTCCACCATGTTCATCTCCCACTGTGCAGAAAGAGAAGGGCGGCGAATATTCTAGAAAAACATCAGGGGGGGTGACGTGGGCAGAGTTTCACGCATGCGCAGTGTATATCAAGTTAACACGCGTGTATCGTACGTACATTCTGTGTGCGGAGGAAGGAGGACAGGAAGCAACGAACGTTATAAGGAAGGTAACATTTTGACTTGGGACATCAGTGGCCTATACTGATTATAGATTGAGGCCTATAATGGGATAAGATTAGGAGAGTTTAGCCTGATATTTCGTGTTTTTGTCTTGTGTTTGGTCTTTCAATTCAATGACCCGGATTTCATGGGCCAGTTCATTGACAAGTACAGGGATATGAGAAATTTGTGGGAGGTTAAAAACCCCTTATATTGCAACAAACCAGCAAGGAAGGCATCGCTGGAGAAACTGCTGCAATTTGTGAAGACGCAGGTCCCCAACACAGACATCAAGTTTTTTGGAGAGGAAAATTGGTAACTTGAGAAGCACGTATAGGAAGGAGCTTAACAAGATCCAGGCTTACATGAGGTCAGGAGCAGCAGCTCCTGACCTCATGGATGTGTATGTGTATGTACCAAGTCTGTGGTATTACACCAGGATGCAGTTTCTGGAAGACCAGATGGAAGTCAGGGAATCACTTTCTACATTTTCATCCAGCCTTCCCTCCACCCTTCCCTCAACCCCAGCTGAGGCTTCTGAGGACCAACCCGGGCCTTCCATCCTGGAAGAAGTTGAGGAGCCCAGCTGGAGCCAGGTATAGTATTTTTTTACATATTTATTGTCCTAAAATTATTGTTGTTAACTAGATGTTATTATTGATAACAAATGAATGATTGAACAAAAAGTGTTTTACATATTAATAGACAGTAGGGGCCAAAAATGATTGGGACAAGAATGAAAAATGCTGGGCTCAGAATGATAGTCTTTTCTATTTATTAACATTCAGTTTGCAACAGTCATGAGCTGAAAATTGTGTGTAATTGATGAACCAAAAACTAAAACTATATCCCTTTTTCTTTTCATTGTTTTTTATTGAGATTTCCACTTTAACAACAGTAGAACAATACAGTATAGTTTAGCAGTTAGTAGATACAGAATACATTTCTTGGTTCTCACTATAAACATAAGAGAATCCAGTATGTGGATTTATATATCTTAGTATACTTTACACGATAATTTGTAAATAAATGAGATGAAATTAAGTATTCTGGACTAAATCCGTTATTTAACAGGAACAGGTCAGGGGTTATGGGTCACCCCCCCAGACACCCCATCTGGGAACAAACTGTGCCCGGGAGGGTACCCCCCCCCCCCCGCTCATTAGCCTAATCAAGCTTATAAAATGGCTTTCTCGATTTCCTCAATTTTCTCTTAAAGTGTTTGTGCTACAAACAGTTATGTGTAGAGACATAGGTGACCTGGAATTTCTTAAGATTTTCACCATCAAAAAAAGTATGGGTTCATATATACGGATAAGTGTTGAGTTTTCCCATAACGAACCAATGTATAATGAGGGAAAGTACAAAGAAAAGGGAAACTTAAGAACAAAAACTATTCTAAAATAAAGAAAGGAACATAAAACTAAACATAAAATATAAAATTATAATGACAACATCCTACCACCGGCTTTTAATCCAGCTAGATTGACTGCGTCAGGATATCAGTGAGAAGCCTCTGGAAAACATGCGCACCATGGAGCCCATTCGTTTTGTGCTTTTGCTAGTAAATTATTTGAGTAAGCGAAAAAATTTTCATACTTGTAATGGGTGTTTACTCTATTTATTACTTCACTAATGTTTGATATAGTATCTGATTTCCATTTTGAAGTAATAGATAAGCGTGCAGCTATCAAAATGTGGGTAGTTATGTTTCTATGCTTTTTGGGTATCTTATCTATCCCCAAGTTGAGAAGAGGTAATGCAGGGTTGGGGGAGATGACATTTCCTGTGATTTTTGCCATTAGGGAGAAAACTGTATTCCAGAAACTTCTCACAGATTTACATTCCCACAAAATGTGGTATATCGTTGCCTTATTGCCACAATTCCGGCAGCATAATTTATCAGAACTACTAAAGATTTGAGAAATTCTCATCGGTGTTAAGTAGCTTCTATATAGTATTTTAAGGGAGATGTCCCAGTGGTTAGTACAATGAGAGTATAGGTAGGTGGTTTGAATAGCTTTGTTCCAATCGGATAAAGCAAATTTGCTTTTAAGATCTTTTTCCCAGTTTAGCATGCCAACTGTCTTAGCCTGCTTATGCATATTAGGTATATTTTTGTAGAACCATGAGAGACCTTTAGGTTTGTTGTAGGAAGTGGTGAGGTATGTCCATACTTCCGGATTATGACCGAGGAAGGGATGTGGGTATTTTATATGATAATGGTATAGCTGAATGTTTGCAAATGAGAGTGTTGCTGGGTTTTGATCTTTAAATTGTGCATATGTGGTATTTTTCGGGAGGTGTTTTTCATTCAGTTTTAAGGAGGGGAGAAGGAATTCATACATGCCTAAGGTGATTGTTCTCTTTTGTTTGGTTTTGTTACCAACAGTGTGAGCGTTAAATATTTGCCAAGCTTTGACTGTTGCAGTGATAGGAGGAAAGTTAGGGTAAAACAATGGTCTATTTGTTAATGTAGCTAGAAGAAGGGATGGTAGATCCCTTTGGTGAACTATTGCTTTTTCAATTTGCACCCACAGTTTATCTGTTGTTTGATGAAACCAAGACTTGGCTTGATCCAAAATGGCTGCTACATAATAGTTACGTATTTTGGGAAATCCTATTCCACCTTTGTATTTTGGTTTTTGTAGCGTGGAGTATGATAGTCTTGCTATTTTACCAGCCCATATGAACTTCCTTAATAGTTTATCGATTATAGTAAAAAAGTGGTCGGGTAATGTGATGGGGATGGTGCAAAAATAATATAATATTTTTGGTAGAACAGTCATTTTAAACGCGGCTATCCTCCCTATCCATGAAAGTTCATGCGAGGAGATATGTGTAAGATCATTTTTAATGGTGTGTATCAAAAACGGGTAGTTATGGTCATATACGGAGCTAGAGGGGTATGCCAGATTTATCCCTAGATATTTTAAGTATTTATGGGCCCATATAAAAGGAAACTCAGCTTTTAGTTTCTTAAGGTTAGGGTTATTAATGTGTATAGGAAGGATTGAAGATTTGCTGATATTCAATTTATAATATGATATTTTCCCAAATTCGCTGAGAATATGTTGGGTTCTTGCAAGAGATGTGGCTGGTGTGGTTAGTGTTAATACCACGTCATCAGCAAATAGACCTATCTTATGGTCTATGTCTGAAACCTTGATACCCTTGATGTGTATATCTTTTCTAATGGTCTCCGCCAGGGGTTCCATCACCAGAGAAAATATCAGTGGCGATAGAGGGCAACCCTGGCGGGTCCCGTTTTTGTTATAGAGAATTTGTTAGACATAGCATTGGAAGTATATACTGGTGCGGTTGGGACTGTATACAGTGCTGATATGGCGGAAAGGATAGGACCCTCAAGACCAAATTTAGCAAGTGTTGCCCGTAGGTACCCCCAGTGGACCCGATTGAACGCCTTTTCGGCATCTAATGTCAGGAACACTGTGGGCACCTTCCTCATTTCCGCTATTTGAAGGAGATTGTACATCCTGCGGGTTCCATCTGGAGCCTGCCTTCCTTTAACAAAACCCACTTGGTCTGCTTTGATTAAGTGGGGGGTTACTTCTGCTAGGCGATTAGCTAGAATTTTTGAGTAAATTTTTAAATCAGTATTAAGTAGGGATATGGGTCTAAAGTTTTGTGGGGCATCTAGTTTTTTCCCTGGTTTAGGAAGAGCTACTATGATGGCTTGGAGCATTTCTTCTGGGAATGTGCTATCAACAATAGCTTTCTGGAAGAGTTTATTCATGTACGGCACTAAAATATCAGAAAAGGCTTTATAATATTCGTCAGAAAAGCTGTCTGCACCTGGCGATTTGTTTTGAGGTAGGGAGTTACCTTCATTTTCTGATATTGCGGAATTTAAATAATTTAGCTGGTCACTATTTAGGGTAGGGAGGTTGACTGAGTGGAGAAACTTATTGATCCCTGTAATAGTAGGTTGTGGCGTTGATAGGTCTGTTTTTAAATTATATAGTTGTTTATAGTAATTACAAAATGTATTTGCTATTACTTTAGGGTGGTATACTATCTGTGACGTAATATTATCTTTAATATATAATAGTTTGGACTTTTGCTGTTTTTTTACGAATATAGGCCGCTAAAAATTTGCCCGCTTTGTTTCCTTGGGTATAATGTGTGGCTTTAAATTTTTGCAGGTGATACTGATGATCTAAAATTAAGTAGGTGCTAATCTCTTGTCTTGTTTGGTTTAATTCTGTAGTTGTTTGGGAGGAGGGATTTGTTTTGTGCTGTTGTTCTAGGGATGTAAGCTTAGTCATTAGTGTGGTAAAACGTTTTAATCTCTTTTTTTTTTCCTTTGATGCTGCCTGTATTAATAGGCCTCTACTAAAAGCTTTATGTGAGCACCACAGTGTAAAAATATTTATATCCGGAGTATCATTAAGTTGAAAGAATTCCTTGATCCGATCACACAAACCCTCCCTGTGTTTAGGATTTTTCAAAATTGATATATTGTTCCGCCATAGATGTGTAGGTGGCGCTATATTATTTTCCCTAATTGAGAGGGACACGGGAGCGTGATCAGACCAAGTAATTGGGTGGATTTTAGCTGATACTGCATTATTCAGACAATGTAAATCAGATACAAATAAGTCGATTCTTGAATAAGACTTATGGGGAGCTGAATAGTAAGTAAAATCTTTTTCACTGGAATTGACACAACGCCATACATCATATAGATCAGAGGAATGTAAGAAGGGTTGGAGTTCAATTCGTGTAGCTTTCGATTTATGTGGAAATGAACAATCTAGTTGTCTATTAGGAACACAATTGAAATCCCCACAGTACAGTACTAATCCTTTTTTGATGCTCCCAACCTTTTTCTTGAGGGCACTCAAAAAGGACAGTTTCCCCTGATTTGGAGCATATACATTGATGATAGTATACCAGGTATTGTTTAGTTCACACACTAAAATAATGTATCTTCCAGCTTTGTCATATAGTACATCCTGTAATTTAAATGCTACATTTTGATTGATAGCTATCAACACACCAGCTTTTTTTTTTGGGCCTGAGGCCATGAAAATGTGCGGAAATTGTTTGTCTTTGCATAAGGGATGCTTCTGATGGACAAAATGAGTTTCTTGGATGCATAGTACATTGCTCTTCAGGGATTTTGCTTGCTGCCACATTGATTTCCATTCAGGGGATATGCTCCTTGGGGGTTTGGTAGTAGGGATGTCTTCCTCAGCTATTGGGAGAAGCCCCCATTTTCTTGACAGCTTCTTCTAAAGATCTGATAGCGAATGTGCAGCCGTCTTTAGTTACAAGAAGTTTTGTAGGAAAGCCCCAGGAGTATGGAAGTTTGTTGTTACGCAATATTTTGTCAGTGTTATTAGTTTCTTCCTTGCTAGCATTGTGTGCTGGGAGAGGTCAGCGTAGATATTTATGCCTGAGTACGGCTTGGGTAGTGGGGAGTTTTGCCTTGCAAAACGCATTAAATCGTCTTTGACTACTTTCTCTGGTAGGTATTGTGGCTTAGGTAGTCTGTGAGCTCGATCTACCGTGATTTCCCCATCTGGCGTGTCAGGAAGTAGCTCTTTAATTAGTTGCTGTACATAGTTCCGGAGTTCGGAGGGGGGTACAGACTCCGCCACCCCCCGCAGTTTGACATTATTTCTGCGGGACCTGTCTTCTAGGTCCGCCATTTTCTTTTTTAAAGCTTCCAGCTCCTCCTCTTTTTCATTATGTGCATCCACTAACTCATTATGTGCCATTGAAAATTCTGCCATTTTGTCCTCCACGTGGCTAACTCTCTCCACAATGTCATTAATGTCGGTTTTTATTTGTGATATGCAGTCCATGAGGTCTCTGTGCATGGACCCCGGTAAAGAGACCAGCATCTCTTTCATTGTAGTATCACTCAGGGGCTGTCCAGATGTTGGGAACTCCTAAATCTGGTCTATGAATTCAGTTGTGCTGTCATAGGATGTACAATTATCCTCATTCCTTTCCCCAGCATATGTGTGGGCAGATGAGCGTTTAGGTGTCGCTTTCTGTGGGCTCTGGGATGGGGTATTGCATGTAGAGGAGCGGCTGCTGTGGCCTGGAGAGAAGGACGGGGGTCTGCTATCCTCTCTCTTATTTCCCCTGGTGTCTGACTGCCTGGCGCGCTGCTGCCTGTGAGCGACGGCGCCATCTTGGATCTCCGGCGTGCTTGCCGAGGGGTAAAAGTCCGTTAGTTTGCGGGGTCCCCCCCCGCGGGTTTTCTCTTACCCATCGCCGGCTGTGTGTTGTTGGGACCTCTGGAGCTTTATGCTGCTAGTTTGCTGGCTTCTATCGTCGCTTTATTCGGGCCAGTACCGCTGGTTCTCACGGAGCTCTCTCCTTATGCGGCCATCTCCTTCCGCTGCTGGCCACGCCCCCCACTATATCCCTTTTTCATACACAGGAAGACCTCAGCCAGGACGAGGCTCTGGAATGTGGCACACAGGAGGAGGCGCGGGTAAGTGGCAGCCAGGAGGTGGCCGGGTCCAGTAGGAGCCTCACCCAATCCCAGGTGCCTCCCCTTCGCCTTCCAACAAAAAGGGACAGGAAGGGGAGTAACGTGGAGGAGGCAGCACTGGGTCTCATTAAGAAGGCTAATGCGACCCTGAACCCCCCCCCCGACACTGAAGTGGCCTATGGCTACTATATAGCTTCCAAATTGCTGCAAATGGAGAAGGACCAATGCCACAACTGTGAAAAACTTTTTGTTGAGGCCATTCACAAGGGGTTGAGGGGCAAAAGGACCGATGACGTACACTTATGTGCACTCGCCCATAAGACAAGAAAGCCTGGGTTCAGTCTGGTCTGACAGAAGACGCAGGCTGTTGTAGTACCACAGCCTGGGGACATATATGTCATCTACTGCTGTTAGTGATCTCTGGGAGTCTGGGACCAGATTGTGCTCCCTATTATATGGACTTCTCAGGCTACCAATTTAAATTTGCAAAGAGTTGATGTCTGCCCTGGGGGCCAAAGGCTTCGCAAATTCAAGCAGTTTCTCCAGTGTTGCCCTCCTCTTTATTTTGTTATTATGAGCCAGAATAAATGTTTTTTTTTTTTTTATATGAAAATACTTGCCTATGTGTTTTCTTCAAATAGGACGGTTTGTTTGTGAGTAGGCAGGTACATTTCCAAAATATAATGTCTAATTAACAAGGGACACCAACACCAACCTCATTGAGCTTTAAAAACACAAGATAATAATGTTGTTGTAAAAACTTGACACACCAAAAAAAAAAAAAAATTATGGAGATCACTAGAAAATAATTTAAAAATAATCCAAAAAAAGGAGTTCTTGATTAAAAAAAATAAATAAAAAAATGACTATAAAAAATAATTCTAAACATTATTAAGGAGATCTGGCTTTAAAAACAAAAAATATTATTCAGGAGATCACGAGAAATAATAAAGAATTCCGTGTGACTATCAGCAGCAGAACAAGTTCATTATTCTAGCAACTAGCATTATAAAGAACAAAAGAATGCGCTGTATTAAAAGATCCAAAAATTTACAGCGTGACGAATGTGCTGGCGCCATTATTAATGATAGTTTTACCAGACCAAGCGCTTCTGTCTCGTACTTGATTTTGAGCATGTGTCATTTTTGGCACGTCGGAATTGCATGCAGACGATCGCGTTTTCGGCTAGGAATTTTTTTCGACCGAAAAATTGAAAACCTGCTCTCAGTCTTTTGTTGGCTGGAATTCCTCTAGCAAAAGTCTGATGGAGCATACACACGGTCGCATTTCCCGACCAAAAGCTCTCATCGGACTTTTGCTGGCGGCATTTCCGATCGTGTGTACGCGGCATTATATGAAGATCCTATCTGTGTAATTAGCTGTTTAGCTGGAGTTTCAGTCCTAAAGTGGTTGTAAAGGCTAAAGGTTTTTTTTATTTTAATGCATTTAATGCATTACGGTAGAAGCAATTGAGTACTGTCCATGATACTTTTTGTATTTGCACTAACATACAATTTTTGAGGACAAGCTTTCGGGGCCTTGACAGTCACAGAGGGGGTCGTTAAACTGTTGGATAATGGGTAAAGAAACTCATATCTAAATTTAGACCATTATCTTTTGTGTCAAATAGAAGTATCATTCTTAGTTCAAAAGTTTTCCTTTCCTGGATAGTCCTTAAATTCTCTTTAGGAAACTAAAACATTGAGGTCTTCTATAATATGGTCCGGTTGTGAGAAATGATGTCCCACAGGTGTTCATGTTCCTGTACATAAAATTCCTTTGCTACATCTTTTGCAATGCACACCTGTGGGACATCATTTCTCACAATCAGACCACACTATAGAAGACCTTCTATTTGACACAAAAGATAACGACCTACATTTTGATATGGGTTTCCTTACTCATTATCCATTTTTGGGTGGAACTCCCCTTTAAGGGAAAAAAATCTTTGTATGAGCATTCTCTGCATTAAGGTAAAAATCATTTTATATACAGCTCCCCCTAGCCCCCAAATACTTACCTAAACCCAGATTCGATCCAGAGCTGTGCCCGAGAGCAGTAGCACTGCTCTCTCACTTCCTCCACACTAGACACAGTGAGAGCAGTGGCTCCTGCGGCTGCTGCTGTCAAGCAAATCCAGTTACGAAGGAGTAGCGGGATGGGGCAAAGCCACACTGTGTGTGTCAATAGACACACACAGCCAGGCTTAGGATCGAGCCTGCACCTGTACTATTATAGGTATTGGCTTCCTATGGTGGCAAACAAAGAAAAGAAGGAGCTCAGAGTGCTAGCTGGAGACCCCAGAAGAGGAGAATGGAGGCTGCTCTGTGCAAAACCATTGCACAGAGCAGGTAAGTATAACATGTTTATGTACCTGTACATTGCTTCCTTCTTCTGGGTTCAGTGCACATGCATACGCAACCCCTGCTGACTCTCGCTGTGATTAGGCACAGCAGGAATTTGTCAGCAGGTTGATTCATGGCCAAAACCTGTGGACCGGCTGTGTCCAATCACAGCCTGGAGACCACAACAAATAACACAGGGATCTCTACAGAGGGAACAATCTGTTTGTTTCTTCTCCATGCAAAGCACGGAGAAGGAACAAACAGATATTTAGTAAAAATCAGCACACATTACACATTCGTAGGCACAGAGTTCACCCTTTTATCACCACTAGATGTTAACCCCTTCCCAGCCAGTGTCATTAGTACAGTGACAGTATATAGTTTTATCACTAAACACTGTATTAATGTTACTAGTGATGTCAGTTAGTCAGTGTACCTCCCAGCCAGTTAGTTAGTGTCAGATAGCCCCACTATAAGTTGTGAGTCACCTCCTGTCACGAAGGACAAGTCGCCTCTGTTCGCCGGGCTGCAGGGCGCATGCGCAGTGGGCTGTTGTTGAGAAGTGCACCCGTCCACGGCCTGATGGTGCGGCGAGCGCGGGTGCACGGCGGTCCACGTGTGCGCGCGGTCGAACGTGCGGGTGCCCGGTAGCGCGTCACGCTGACGCGCTCACCGGGAGGCTACTTGAGACGACACCAGCACCCAGTCGGGTTGCTGGTTTGTCGTCAGCTGTACCCTGCGTTGTGCTTAGTTCCTGGTTCCTGATTCTCTGTTAACCGATCCCTGCCTGTTTAAACGACCACTCTCTTGTCTGCTGGATACCCTGACCTTCTGCCTGTTTAATCAACCACTCTCTTGCCTGCTGGATACCCTGACCCTCTGCCTGTTTAAACGACCACTCTCTTGTCTGCTGGATACCCTGACCCTCTGCCTGTTTAAAGGATCACTCTCTTGTCTGCCGGATACCCTGATCTCTGCCTGTCAAACGTCCACTCTTTTGTCTGCCGGATACCCTGACCTCTGCCTGTGTATACAACCATTCTCACAGCTGGGCTGACACCCCCTGATCTCCACAGTCATAAGGACTTTATATTTGTCTGTTGAATACCTCTTAACCTTTGTTCCTTGCACTATTACGCACACCGATCCTGCACGGCTCCGCCAGGAGGCTTTCCAGCACCCAAGTGATCCTGAGCCTTCTCACAGCTACTACCGGAAACCCGTGCCTCCGCGTGCTTCCGATCCCCTGTCTCACCCTTGGGGGTTCGGGTGCGCGTGGTCGTAAGGGCGAGCCACTCTCGGCATCTCGACCTCGGTGAGTATTGACGTGACAGTACAAACCAGCCAGATGTCCGAGGCCGACAGAGCATGCTCTCCCTTGGAGAGCCTATGCCAGCAGGTCTCCACCTTGGCAGATTCAGTGCAGAGGCTACAGGAAGGATACACGCAAATCGATAGCCTTCTCCAGCAACTGACGGGGCCACTCCCTTCTGCTGCCGCAGCTCCTGCACCTAGCAATGAAGGCCCGCTTCCTCAGGCTGCTGCCAGTCCTACAGTCGTAATGGCACTTCCGGAACCTAGGGTCCCCACACCGGAATGGTTCTCAGGGGACCGTAAAAAGTTCAGAGCTTTTAAGAATGCATGCACCCTCTACTTTGCCCTGCAACCCCGAACCTTCGCATCAGAAGTGGTCAAGGTGGGATTTGCGATTTCTTTGCTGTCAGAAGAATCTCAGGCTTGGGCTCACGGTCTGATGGAATCAGGGAGTCAGGTGCTTAATACTATCGGCACGTTCTTCGAAAGTATGTCACAGGTTTATGATGACCCACAGCGTATGGCTACCGCCGAAGCTATCCTGCACCACCTAGTTCAGGGAAGGAGACCAATTGAGGATTACACGGTGGAATTCCGTAAATGGGAGGCCGACACTAACTGGAATGAGCCAGCCTTACGCTATCAGTACCGCCAAGGCCTGTCGGAGCTCCTCAGGGATGAGTTGGCCAGGATGGAAACCCCCGCATCTTTGGAGGAGTTAATTCAGGCAGCCACCAAATTAGATAGACGCTTGCGGGAGCGTCGGTCAGAACGATTCCAAAACCCCCGCCCTGCGTGGACAGCCTCAAGACTCCAACCCATTCCAATATCATCACCTGTAACAGCTGGGCCTAATACTCTTCCAGATTCTGAACCTATGCAGCTTGGTTTGGTACGACCACCACTAACCTCAGAAGAGAGACAAGGTAGAAGGCAATCCAACTTGTGTCTCTATTGCGGGGGAGCCGGTCACTTCCTGCACAACTGCTCGATAAGGCCTAGTAAGTTCTTTCAGCCCAAAACAATGACTTATCAAGATAACAATACCTCTAAATCTTACGTCATGTTGTTTATCTCGTTACAGCTACCGGAAGGGGAGTCCTGCCGGCGATCATTGATTCGGGTGCATGTAGCTGCTTTATGGACGCTGCCCTTGCCCGGAACCTGCATGTGCCCTTACAAACCAAAACTCAACACCTACAGGTTCACTTGACTGATGGGTCCCTGCCCAGCTCAGGTCCAATCACCCAAGAGACTTGACCTATTCTAGCGACTACTGATTCGGGACACCAAGAGCTCCTACGCCTGGACCTTATTCATTCTCCCATGTTCCCAGTCATTTTAGGCCTACCCTGGCTACAGGCCCATGATCCTTTGATTCAATGGAGTTCTAAGGTGGTCTCATTTCCCTCTTCTTACTGTTCTCAACACTGCCGCCCTTTGAAACCCAAGATCTGTGCTACGATCTCAGCTCCTTCAGTTAACCTACAACATGTCCCTCAGGAATATCATGAATTCCAGGAGGTCTTCAGCAAACAAATGGCCGATTGCCTCCCACCACATCGACCATACGACTGCCCAAACGATCTACTGCCAGGATCAGAGATTCCTTTTGGTCGCATATTTCCTCTTTCAGAAACGGAGCTGGAGGCTCTCAAACAATATATTGACGAGAATCTGGAAAAGGGGTTCATCCGTCCCTCATCTTCACCTGCCGGAGTGGGTATATTCTTTGTCGGGAAGAAGGACAGTTCCCTTAGGCCCTGTGTGGATTACCGGCAGTTAAATAACATCACCATCAAGAAACGGTACCCATTACCGCTCATCCCAGAGTTGTTCCAACGTTTTCGGTCAGCCAGAGTTTTTTCCAAATTAGATCTCCGGGGGGCATACAACCTTATCAGAATTAGGGCCGGAGACGAATGGAAGACGGCCTTCAGATCCAGGTTCGGGCATTTCGAATACTTGGTGATGCCCTTCGGGCTTTGTAATGCTCCGGCCACTTTTCAACACCTGGTGAACGACATTTTCCGCAAATACCTAGATGATTTTCTTGTGGTCTACTTGGATGATATCCTAATTTTCTCTTCTACACTTGAACTTCACAGGGGTCACGTCAGGACAGTTCTGGCCATTCTGAAACAACAAAAATTCTATCTAAAAATGGAGAAGTGTGAGTTTGAAAAATCAGTCGTGCAATTCTTGGGGTTCATCATTTCGGCAAATGGGGTAGAGATGGATCCCCAAAAGATACAGACTATTCAAGAGTGGCCAGCTCCATCTGACAAAAAGGGGGTCCAACGATTTATAGGATTAGCTAACTTTTACCGGAAATTCATCGTTGGATTCTCCACCATAGTGGCACCCATCACTCAATTAACCCGCCGGCATGGCTCATTCCAGTGGTCCCAAGCAGCACAGGGAGCTTTCGTGAAACTAAAGGATCTGTTCAGTTCCACTCCCATTCTCCGGCATCCTGATCCTTCTCAACCGTTCGTACTAAAAGTGGATGCATCAGAAATAGCCACAGGAGCAATCCTTTCTCAAAGACAAGGACCTAAAGCCATCTTACATCCAGTTGCATTCGCTTCCCGAAAACTCAGTGCGGCAGAATTAAATTACGATGTAGGTGACAGGGAGCTGCTGGCCATAAAATTTGCCCTGGAGGAATGGAGGTACTTACTTGAGGGGGCACTCCATCCAGTGATGATCTTCACAGATCACAAGAACCTTGAATACCTCCGAACAGCAAAACGCCTCAAACCCAGACAAGCTCGTTGGGCCTTATTCTTTTCACGCTTCAATTTCCACATCTCTTACAGACCTGGTATAAAGAATGGGAAGGCAGACGCCCTTTCACGGATGTTCTCAGCAGACCTCCAGACTTCGGAACCAAGCACAATTCTTGCACCTCAAAATTTCCTTGGGTTGACACAGACAGACTTAGTGTCCTCCATCAAGAGGTCTTCCAATACATGTACGGACCCAGAGGTACAATCCCTGAGGAAAGACGGAGGTCTCTTTTGGATCCGGGGCAACATTTTTGTACCTCAACAAACTCGGTTAACAGCCCTCAAGATGTGCCACGACCATAAATTGGCCGGCCACTTCGGGGTTAGGAGGACAGCTGACCTGATCTCTCGCTCCTTCTGGTGGCCGGGTTGGAGACGGGATTGCAGGGAGTATTTGGCCTCTTGTCCCCTGTGTCAACGTAACAAGGGCCAAAACACCAGATCCTGGGGTTTACTTAAACCACTACCTATTCCAGAATGACCGTGGTCCGACGTATCTGTAGATTTCATCGTGGACCTACCGAACTCAGAAGTCTACACTACTATTTTTGTTGTGGTCGACCGTCTATCCAAGATGGCCCACTTTCTGCCTATGGAAGGTACTCCTTCCGCAGTAGAGACAGCCAATATTTTCCTGAAAGAGGTCATAAGACTTCACGGTGTACCAAGGAGTATAGTGTCTGACAGAGGCGTGCAATTCACGTCCAAATTCTGGAAGGAACTCTGTAAAGCCCTGGATATTAAAGTGTGCCTCTCGTCAGCCTACCACCCTCAGAGCAACGGCCAAATGGAGAGAACAAATCAAACCTTAGAGCAATACCTCCGTTGCTTCTGTTCGGGATCCCAGGATGATTGAGCAAAACTTCTTCCATACGCAGAGTTTGCGTATAACAACTCAGTTCACGCGGCTGCCAATCAAACGCCCTTCTGGGCCAACTGCGGATTCCATCCCACGTTTCTGACTAAGGACATTCCCGAAATAACAGTCCCTGCAGTGCAGGACAGAATAACATCTTTGCAAACTAACTTCCAAGAAATCCAAAACATGTTACAAAAAGCTCAAAGGGCCTACAAGGAGCAGTATGACCGAGGTAGGAAGGAAAACCCAACATTTAATATAGGGGAAGAAGTTTGGTTGTCCACCTCTAACCTCAAGCTACAGTTGCCATCCCGAAAATTGGGACCTAAATTCATTGGCCCTTTTCCTATCAAAAGGATCATCAATCCTGTGGCCATGGAGCTAGTTCTGCCTAAAACGTACAAGATCCATCCTGTCTTCCACGTATCTCTGTTGAAGCCTGTTGTGTCCAGTCCTTTTCCAGAAAGAGGAGAGGTTCCTCCCCCACCAATCAGGGTGGATGGGGAGAACGAGTTCGAGGTGGAGGCTATCCTGGGTTGTAGAAAGAAGGGCAGGCAGCTACAGTACCTGATCCAATGGAAAAGATACCCACCTGAGGACAATTCTTGGGAGCCTGCGAAGAATCTACATGCTCCTCGCTTAATTCAAACCTTTCATCGAAACCATCCGGAGTTGATGTCTAGCCTGGGCGTCCAGTGTCCGCCCTTAGGAGGGGGGAACTGTCACGAAGGACAAGTCGCCTCCGCTCGCCGGGCTGCGGGGCGCATGCGCAGTGGGCTGTTGTTGAGACGTGCACCCGTTCGTGGCCTGATGGTGCGGCGCGCGTGGGTGCACGGCGGTCCACGTGTGCGCGCGGTCGCCCGTGCGGGTGCCCGGTAGCGCGTCACGCTGACGCGCTCACCGGGAGGCTACTTGAGACGACACCAGCACCCAGTCGGGTTGCTGGTTTGTCGTCAGCTGTACCCTGCGTTGTGCTTAGTTCCTGGTTCCTGATTCTCTGTTAACCGATCCCTGCCTGTTTAAACGACCACTCTCTTGTCTGCTGGATACCCTGACCTTTTGCCTGTTTAATCGACCACTCTCTTGCCTGCTGGATACCCTGACCCTCTGCCTGTTTAAACGACCACTCTCTTGTCTGCTGGATACCCTGACCCTCTGCCTGTTTAAAGGATCACTCTCTTGTCTGCCGGATACCCTGATCTCTGCCTGTCAAACGTCCACTCTTTTGTCTGCCGGATACCCTGACCTCTGCCTGTGTATACAACCATTCTCTCAGCTGGGCTGACACCCCCTGATCTCCACAGTCATAAGGACTTTCTATTTGTCTGTTGAATACCTCTTAACCTTTGTTCCTTGCACTATTAGGCACACCGATCCTGCACGGCTCCGCCAGGAGGCTTTCCACCACCCAAGTGATCCTGAGCCTTCTCACAGCTACTACCAGAAACCCGTGCCTCCACGTGCTTCCGATCCCCTGTCTCACCCTCGGGGGTTCGGGTGCGCGTGGTCGTAAGGGCGAGCTACTCTCGGCATCTCGGCCTCGGTGAGTATTGACGTGACACCTCCATTACAGGTTATGAGATTCCGGGGTGATTACGCCCTAGTGGTGTATGTGATTTGAGGGACACGTGTCAGTCCAGACTGTATTAAAAAAGGCTTGGCGACCCACTTTTATTTAAAGGAAACAAAGTTCAAAGAGAATAACAGCAATTTCCCTCACAGGGAGTTCCACCATTACTGTATAGTTCAAACCTTCAGCCTCCTGGCTTACTCAGTTGCAGCACCGCTGCTTCAAACCTCACGCCTAGGCCTTTGGGTTGCTCCTCAGAGCGTATGCTCAAGCTGCCAGCTGCAGCCTACCTATGGTTGCCACCTCATCCCTTTAAACCCGAACACATATGAATTACACAGGTTCTGTGGCTGATTAAGGTGGTAATTAAACTCACTTGGTCCCTTATCTGCTTTTAATAAGCCTCAGAACCTGTGTAATTCAAAGGTGTTCGGGTTTAAAGGGATGAGGTGGCAACTCTAAGCCTACCTCTCCTAGGGAACATGGGTGTCCTCCTGACACTCATACACAGACATCATGTCTGTAGGGCTGAGTCCTCCAGACTCCTTGGCCAGACTTCCTGTCTGCCTGGGTGGTGCTGTCTCCAAGTGGGAGCTCTGAGCTCTAATCCGGGGAAGAATATAAACCCAGCCCACAGGTGTGCAATCAACATACCTGTCTTTTTAAAAACCAGGCTGAAAATGCTAATATACACAGTGACACGGGGTCTCCCTCTCCACAGGGTATAAAAAAAAAAAATACAAATTCCAGTATAAATGTCGACGCTATAACTTTCACAGAAACCAATCAATATACATTTATTGGATTTTTTTTAACAAAGACACTTAACAGAGTAGAGTTTGGCCTAAGTTTATGAAGAAACTAGATTTTTATTTTTTTTCTTTGGATATGTTTTATAGCAGAAAGTAAAAATAAAAAATGTTTTTTTTTTTCAAAATTTTCAGGCTTTATTCGTTTATATTGCAAAAAACAAAAAAAAAACTGTGGTAATAAAATAAAAGCTCTATTTGTGTGAAAAAAAAGGATAAAAATGTCAGCTAGATACAGTGTTGCATGACCGTGCAATTATCAGTTAAAGTAGCGCAGTGTTAAATAGCAAAGAATAGCCTGGCCATGAAGGGGTAAAACCTTTCGGAGCAGAAGTGGATAAAAAAATAAACATTTACATTCATTTTATTTAGACATCCCTTATGATAGTAGTACCCATGAACTACTATTTTATAGTTTCAATGGTAAACAAAATAAATACGTTTCTTAAGCTGCTATATGTACTCTAAATCTTACAATGCAGCACTATCATTTTTTCCAAAAGTAGCTGATAATTATTCGATAATAAAAAGCTTTACAGGTAGATCTGCAGGACTTCGGGCTGCAGAACATCAACAATTCTCATCATTTCTTTTTATTTGCTTATAAATGTAGACATAACATATGACTACGCAGTCATATCAAATCAGGGGTTAGCCGTCCTTGTCAACACATTTCCATTTGCTTGCATAATGCTATAGGCAGGCTAAGGACAATGTTACAATGTCTGAATCTGTGTCTGTCCTTGGGCAAATAAATTTCTTAGTCTTCACTGTGTGGATTGGTCATTTACAGTTTCTCTGAGATGTCAGCTGCAATCTGTCATCCTCCTTGTTTGCCTTATGTGGATGGAAAGGAGTAAAATCTTTGCCTCACAGTAATATATAATGTTCTGCTATTACACAGAGGTTACCAAACAGAATGGAGAACTGCTGTTTGATTTCCTCCTCTACACGCTTTGCTGAAAAAGGCTAAATGGATTACATTAACCTTTTTACATTCTGCCAGTGTACCCATTAAATGCTGCCAGTGTGCCCATTAAATGCTGTCACTGTGCCGTCAAAGGCCGCCAGTGTGACCCCCCCCCCGCTCGCTTGCCGTCTGCCCGGCACTTACCCTGTCTTGGTGGGGCAGCGGGTGACGGCGACGAGCGGGGTCCTTCAAGCCAGTGTCTCCTGCCATCCTCATCTCCCGACTCTCATCCTCTCCTCCTGATAGGCGGCCAATAGCGGACCATGTCGTTTCAGCCAATCAGGTGACAGGTAACAGACCCGAGAACCTGATTGGCGGAGAGGCAGTTCAGTGTTAGGAAAACGAATATTCATTATCGCTATTCATTCACTTTCCTAACACAGCTGAGTGAACTTACCGTTTTTGACGCTTATTAGAGCCTATGGCTCTAATCAGGTGCTTCAACCCCCCCCCCCCCCACTGCTGTAATTCAGGTGCCCGGCGCCTGAAAAGATTAGATCAATGGAAGTGGTCCTATTTTCCCTCTTTTATGCCCTGAGTTTGAGTATATAGCTAATCTAGCGATTGTAATACTCTATACAAATGCAAACTGGTTCCATTGTATTTGCATAAACTGGACAATCAAGGCAATCTAGACAATCTTAAGATATCTATAAACCTCACTGAAAGTGAATTTCACAGTAAAGCTGACCACAGATGGATTAAAACTTGGCTGGTTCAGCAGGGATCAGCCAAATTTTACTCCATCTATGGCCGTCCTCGATCTGCAGAAGTCAATCCAATCACCGACTTCTGTCAAACTGGAACATTGGAAAATTTTCATTTGACCAGTTGCTGCAGTGCTGAACAGTCTATTCTGACTTGGAGGAGTCCCCACTGTCAGAATACAATATCACAGCATGGAGAATTCCTCCATCCACCTTGCTTGTGTGGATGGGGGAATACATGTGCTTCTTTTTTCGATCAGCCAGCTGGATCATGTATGGGAAGCCATACTGTATGCAATTCCTTACAATGAAATTCAATTATGGAAAGGACAATGCTGATGAGCATTATGATGACCTGCATTTTTTTAAAACACTCAAATCCAGCCAATATCCTCTCCTGCTCTCCAGAACACCTTCCAACATAGAACACTCTTGATTAATTCAGTCTGAGGTAAACATAGGGGGACATTGATATAATTTGTATTTATTAATTAGTGTTAGGGGTATGAACTTATTTGGTCCTTTAGACAATACATTTTGCAGGTCTGGCTAAGAGTCTGCCACATCTCCTCTGTGTACTCTGCAGTCCCCCCCCAGTGAGTTAATATGTGTCTGCATGGGCTACATACAGTATATGCAAGTGTGGGATTGAATGTAAATGCTTAAACACAAATACCTTAATGTTACCTATGTTACAATTTTTAATATTATAATAATATACATCATTCATTCATTGCCTTAAGAAAATTAATGTTACCAGTCTACCACTGAATCACTGATGTAATTGTTGGGTGGGTCTTAACAGATATTTATGATGGGAATGTTACAGATATTTATAGGCTTATATATGATGTACAAGATTTTAAAATTTTTATTGGCAAGCTATTTTACATGCATTGTAAGGATGTACTCCCTACATATTACTCCTATACTAACTAAAAGGTTATCCCAGATTTGTAACGGTACCTATCTATCTAAGGCAGGGGTCTCAAACTGGCGGCCCTCCAGCTGTTGCGAAACTACAAGTCCCATGAGGCATTGCAAGGCTGACAGTTACAAGCATAGGCATTCTGGGACTTGTAGTTTTGCAACAGCTGGAGGGCCACCAGTTTGAAACCCCTGATCTAAGGGATCTATTCCTTTCTATATTATCGATCTATATAATCTATACTAATCTTTGCTGGCACTCTCCGTTTCACACATTCAGAGGCACACATACAAAGCCCTGTGGGAGCAATTCATGTCAAACACAGACACAGAATGATGCATTACTCATCTTTATTTCCTGGTTCAGTATCCTAAGTACAGTATACAGAACAGGATATGACCAGGCAATGTTTCCATTAAACCAATATGTCACCAATAAGGGACAGACCCACATTCATGGGATGTGGTCTATACACCCTGAACATTTATTCTCCAATTATGATTTACACCTCATTGATATGTGTGGTATTTGTTGCAGCTGCAGTCCGTTTTTTCCCCTTTGCTTTTTAGCGAAGGTTCCCTTTTTCTTTTCTTTCATTTATTCTGCAATTATGGACATACACTGGCCAACTCCTTAGCGCTCATTAGTACATACACATCTCTTAAAGTATATAGACTAATGCATAACTATTTTAGTTCCTTTTTCCTATTGAAGCGTTCTAGGCGTATTGCCAGACTGTCTGTGGCTATACTTCTCAAGCTTAGATTCTGGGTGTATTGTCAAGTTATCACACACTATAGCAACTTCCTCTTTTTCTATAGAACATTGTTGCATAATTTTAAACTGTAAGCTACAACCCATTGTTAAAGAAGCACTCTAAATTAAGTCATAGCAAACGACAAACTGAAGTCAATGTTTAAGGGCCACATCATCCTTACAATCCGCACCCTGGTAAACAAGGCTAAATCTTGCATTTTAGCTAATGGGTGTAGATAAGAACCCCCAACCTTACAACAGTGGTTTACCTGAATACACAACACTAAACCTATGGAAGATCTCTCCTCAACTCTCAGAGATAAGGAAGACTCTTTCCATAAGAAATGGTTCCCTTGGAATGTTTTTACATCCTTGACAGAATACCTGGAAATACCAGCCTCCTAAGGTAGATCAATACAACCAACCCTAATTTACATGACTGGCATAGATGAGATTACTTAATGGTTATTGCGAGAACTATTCCTTCACTATTTTCTTTTCTCCTCAATCCTTCTCCTACTCTTCAACTTCTACTCAGACGTGGTGTTATATAGATATATGATATGATGTGTAGTGCAAGGAGACATCTTACTGAACCTAATTGCTTTTCCCCACCTATCTGTATGTAGACAGATGCTGGCCTACAGCAATAAGGAGAAGGAGACATTGCCTTTTTGCCTCACCATTCTCCTCTGGCTACCAAGGGGAGGGCTAATTCCAAGCAAAAAAGATAAAAAGAAGAGGGTGCACCAGCCGTGTGCATTATCCCAGAGCGTCTAGGCTCTGAGGAAGATGGTACTCCTTTGAAAAGCATCAGCCAGCAGCGGTTCCGAGGTCCTCTTTTCGGTTTTCTGGAGACTGTCGGTTTAGGACTGTTTGCCACATTTCAGTGGTATCTACAAGCTTTTATTCACCACATGTTTGTGAGTAGTATTTTATCATGTTTTTTGTAATTAAATTATCTTGGGATAATGCGCCCTCTTCTTTTTATCTTTTTCGTGCCTACTAGGATACCCTCTATCCATGAGGGCAGCAAGGCTAAAGACACTAACCCTTGAGCGATTGATCGCCTGGCCATCACACTAATGCGCAGGAGTGTTTGTTTGCTATTCCTAATTCCAAGCAAGCCTATAGACTTCTATGCAGAGTGCTGAGAACCCTCGGAGTTGTAGTTTGCGACAGCAGCCATAAAATGAAACCCATAGACTCTTTGGACTACAGATCCTAATGGACACTGTGTAGTAGAAAGAGTGGAGAGCGGATATTTGCTAAACTACCTGGGAAAGTTCTTCTTCTTGACTCTAAGGTGAGAGAGAGAGAGAGTAGAGCACCTCTAACTGAGTATTTACCTGTCAGCATTGATGCAATCCTGAGACTGAGAGTGAGGACACCTGGGGCAGCAGAGCACCACCCACATCACAGATTCTGCACTGCTGCCACAGAGAAGCTGAAGCATCCACTCACCCTCTGCTTCCCACCGATGATCACCAGAGGCTTTCAGGGAGAGACTGAGGGGGTCCTCTTCTACAGTGAGGGTTCCAAGCAGCATCCTGGAAACTGGTGAGAGGGCTAATTCCCATCATTGACACTGCTAGCAGAGACTGAGCCACTGAGAGCAGGACACCACATGCATCCAACCTATTCCGCATCCATATCAGCCCTATACCACACTTCTACCAACTCTATACTGCACCCTTACCAACCCTATACTGCAGTCATACCAAACTGTCACTGCATCTGAACCACCAGAGCTGAGACTATACCATACTTATAGTGCATGCAGGTTAACTATTGTTAAGTGTAAAGATGCTCTTAAAGCGAAACTTCAGTTATTTTTTCATCTTTCCATTTATTAAATTCTCTGCCCTTGTTGTTTTAACTTTGGATAGTAAAACATTTTTTTTATGCCAGTAAATACCTTATACAGCCCACTTCCTTTTTCTTGTCTGGTAAAAAGCCTAGGCTTATGACATCATGCACAGCTCTCTCTTACTCTTGTGAGAGTTTGCCAGGAAGGGGGGGGGGGAGTCATAAGAGGGCCAATGAGAGCTGGAGGTGTGCCTCTGTGTGTCTGTGTAAATCCAGGAAGTGAACAGGCAGCAGCTTCAGCTGCCCACAGTTAAAATGATTGCAGCCAGACTCAGTGGAGGGAGATTTCTTCAGCATATTTGGCAAGTACAGAATCACAGTATATATAAAATAATATGCAAAGTAGTTGGAGGGAAGCTTCAGAATGGCAAAGATGTTTTTATTACAAATTATGTGAGAAGACTACAGTTCCTCTTTAAAGGGCCCTTTTGGACAGAGCATACACAGTCAGTCAAGGACTAGCATTGTCACCATAAGTGTGCTCTGGTAGTATAGTTCCAGCACTGGGTAGATTACATTTTACTACTGCTCACTACTGCACTTGAGCTGGCCTTGCTACTGTTTATGCTGGTCTGGAAGCCATCTTTTGCCTAGTTCTTACTGTTAATCACGTTGTATGCTAAATTTGCCGTTACCATTGGTAATGCTGGCCTAGTTAACAAAAAAATTGGGTGAACATATATTAAGTGTACCTTTACTGTTTGGTTTGGTGCCTGAGTTTTCTTTGATATAACACTACTATTGGGTACTAAGTATTACTTTCAGTAATTTCCTGTGATATTGTATGTTTGTACACTCAAGCTGGTGTGTCAGAGGGGCTGAAGTTCTTGAGAAAGTCGGGCTAAAGAAAAGAGGACCCATCCTATCCAGTGTCTTCTATGAGGTAGGGCTACATATATTTTATTATATAGATAATGTTGACAGCATTGAGAAGATCCTGGCAACTTTAACCACTTGCCGACCTCTGCACGCTGATATACGTCGGCACAATGGCAGCGATGGGCAAATGGGCGTACCTGTACGTTACCTTTAAGAGCCGGGGATAGCAGGCGCGGGTGCGCCCGCCGTGTACAGCGTGACCATGCCCGAGGGACCGGTGGACTCGATCTCCACCAGTCTCCCGGTGAGCGTGTCACAGAGCCTCAGAACGGGAATGTAAACAAGGCATTTCTCTGTTCTGGCTTGTGTCATGACAGAGATCTCTGCTCCCTGTCATCGGGAGTGGTGATCGCAGTCATGCGACTTGAAGCCCATCCCCCCCACAGTTAGAATCACTCCCTAGGACACACTTAACCCCTTGACTGCCCCCTAGTGGTTAACCCCTTCACTGCCAGTGTCATTTACACAGTAATCAGTGCATTTTTGAGCACTGATCGCTGTATAAATGACAATGGTCCCAAAATAGTGTCAAAAGTGTTCAATGTGTCCGCCATAATGTTGATAAAAATCACAGATTGCGGCCATTACTAATGAAAAAAAATTAAAAAATAAAATGCCATAAAACTATCCCCTATTTTGTAGGCGCTATAACTTTTTCACAAACCAATCAATATAAGCTTATTGCGATTTTTTTATAAATGGACAAATACCCCCCAGGTAAGTATTAAGGGACTTTGTAGGCAACGAAAAGAGAAATTGATAAAAAAAAAAATGTAATGTATACATGATGTTTATTTTAACTACTTCCATACAGGGCAATTGCGCGGTCATACTACACTGTACCCAAATGAAATTTTTTTCATTTTTTCCCCACTAATAGAGCTTTCTTTTGGTGGTATTTGATCACCCCTGCGGTTTTTATTTCTTGTGCTATAAACAAAACAAGAGTGACAAGTTTGAAAAAACACAATATTTTTTACTTTTTGCTATAAGTATCCAAATTTTTTTTTTTTTTTTAAACAAATTTTTTCCTCATTTTAGGCCGATACGTATTCTTCTACATATTTTTGGTAAAAAATATCGCAATAAGCGTATATTTATTGGTTTGCGCAAAAGTTATAGCGTCTACAAAATAAGGGGATAGATTTATAGCATTTTTATTATTATTTTTTTTTTACTAGTAATGGCGGCAATCTGCGATTTTTATTGTGACTGCGATATTGTGGCGGACACATCGGACAAGTTTGACACATTTTTGGGACCATTCACATTTATACAGCGATCCGTGCTATAAGAATGCATTGATTACTGTATAAATGTGACTGGCAATGAAGGGGTTAAACAGGAGGGAGCGCTGTAGGGGTTAATGTGTTCCTAGGGAGTGATTCTAACTGTGTGGGGAGGGGATTCACAAGGGGAGGAGACCGTTCGGTGTTCCTCTGTACAAGGAACACACCATTGGTCTCCTCCCATCTGACAGGACGTAGATCTGTGTGTTTACACACACAGATCCACGGTCCTGCTCGGTTACCGGGCAATCGCAGGTGCCCGGCAGACATCGCGGCCGCCAGGCACGCGCACCGGGACCCGAGCGATGCGGCGGCGCGCGCACCCCCTGGGCTGCCTGGAAGGCTGCGCCGTCATATGACGGCGGCCCAGGATAACAGTTGCACCGTCCCGCCGTCATATGACGGCGGGCGGGCAGCAAGTGGTTAAAGAAGATATAAAATTATTCAGGTGCAACTATCACCAAAGAATATATTGGATAAAAACAACAAGTTTCAACAACAAATCGTTAGTGTGTGGTAGTTTGTGGATATTCACCCTGACGCGTTTCAGGACACTTGAGGGGTCCTTTCATCAGGGGCATTCAAGTCAAGGTGAAAACTACCATAGCATATTCTAGAAACAAAAACAAAGAAGAAATATCATAGTAATGGTGGAGAAACAAGAATAGACATATGAAAAAAACAAAAAACAAAAACAAAAAGATCCAACATGGACGAGGGTCAAGAAAAGAGGAGCATCGGGGCCGAGATTGGGAGCTCACCCACCGATTGTGTAGACTTTATACTGCATACACTTCCAAACAGAGTGCCAATTGATGTCATACGGCCATAACAATACAGCTGTGGGGCAGTGAGGAATAAATATGACTGGTTAGTGGTAGCTAACCAAAAATTTTTTTGCGTAGTTGAGTGTAAGTTGATATAACACTTCAATAGAGCAGATAGCCACGCTCTAAGCGACAGAGTGTCTGTAAAAAAGGGGAATAACGTCTTTTAATATAAACTCATCAAGATCATGATATTGTCAATAAAAATAGATAGATCAATGAAGAGTGCCTTTGTTTATTTAGGCACCCCCGCCAAATCATTAATTG
Source organism: Lithobates clamitans (assembly GCA_037952925.1). Lineage (NCBI taxonomy): Eukaryota > Metazoa > Chordata > Amphibia > Anura > Ranidae > Lithobates > Lithobates clamitans. Next base: position 1,812,484 of record JBBGZY010000097.1, on the reverse strand, counting down.
ATAGGCGCAAGTGTTCCTCATATAGGTGGGAATTAGAGGCTAATATTAGTATTAATCATTTGGTGTATGTCTCAAAAAGGTAAGGAAAAAAGGCAGTTATATAAGTCCTTATGTTAATAATAAGCAACTAATATGTAGAAAACTTTCAATAGTAAGCCCCAAAACTGATTTAAAATGGACAAATAATTTGTGTAATAGAATATTTAAAACACTGAGCCAGTTCAGTAGTTCTAAGTCACGTGCAGGGGCGGACTGACCATTGAGCCACTCGGGCACTGCCCGAGGGCCCTGGGCCACTAGGGGGCCCCATCAGGGTTGCCAGCCTCAGTAAAACCAGGGACAGTATGTATAAATCTGTGTTTTTTTTACATCTGTCTGTGTATACTGTGTGTACATGTATGTGTATACTGTGTGATTGTATACTGTGTGTGTGTATACTGTGTGATCCCATAATCTCTGATTGCCTGGGGGCCCCATAATCTCCTATTGCCCGGGGGCCCCATGAGTTATCAGTCCGCTCCTGGTCACGTGTTGTATACAAATAAGGAGATATTGTCCTGTCATTAGAGTCATATAGTGGGAGTTACATCCCAAAGCTGGGTTATAGACTGACCTTTTAATGGATGTTGGTACCCTGTTTCCCCGAAAATAAGACCTAGCGTGATTGTCGGTGATGGCTGCAATATAAGCCATACCCCCCAAAAAAGGCCTTCCCTGTTTCAGCGAAAATAAGCCTTACCCTCAAAATTAGACCTACAAGGACTTTAAATAGGGCTTATTTGGGGGGTAGGGCTTATATTGCAGCAATCACTGACAATCACGCTAGGTCTTATTTTCGGGGAAACAGGGTATTACCTGGAGAGACGCCAGCATGTGCTCAGTGTCCTGCCCTATACACGCTGCATAGTGCCAGGTGGTGGAGGCGTACCATGGGTGGGGTTTGACGTCAGTACCAGCCCATGCAGCACACGCCCATCACCTAGTCTCATTCACAGGCAGACGTGGGAGGCGGACGTAGCAGCGTCAGCGGTGCCGTAGTCCACCTCCTCCATGTCCCCATACACAGAAACAAGATAAGGGGCGGGACTACAATATCAGCAGCAGGATGTGCCCTTGTCCTTTATTTAACTGCAGTGGGAATTTCTCCCAGGTCAGCAGGGGGAAAGAGACAAACAGACTGTCACTCTAGACTGTTCTCCCACATCAGCAGGGGGAAAGAGACAAACAGACTGTCACTTTAGTGGAAGAAAAAACAGCTACATAGCGCAGCCCCAAAAATGAAACTAGATCCAAGGGTTATAAGGTACTGGTTATGCTGGAACTGGAAAGAAAAGAAAAAGAGCAGTATTGATGGCACAAAAACCATGCGTCTTGGCTGTATAAGGGTATGCATGCAGTCATATACATAGTAATGCCATTTTAATGGATTACTGGTACTGCGCATGTAAACTAAGGAGCATAACAAGGCTCAGGGGTAAATGGCTGCAAGCACTAGGCAATGGTAGCAATGGTTTTCATATGTCTGATCCTGTTTTGCCACCATTACTATGATATTTATTCTTTGTTTTTGTTTTTAGAATATGCTATGGTAGTTTTCACTTTGTCTTGAATGCTGATGAAAGGACCCCTCAAGTGTCCTGAAACGCGTCGGGTTGAATATCCACAAACTACCACGCACTAACGATTTGTTGTTGAAACTTGTTGTTTTTATCCACCAATATATTCTTTGGTGATATTTGCACCTGAATAATTTTATATCTTCTTTAAAATAAACATCATTTATACATTTAATTTTTTTTTGATCAATTTCTCTTTTCGTTGCCTACAAAGTCCCTTAATACTTACCTGGTGGGTATTTGTCCATTTATACCTATCTCAGGATTGGCAACAACCAGCTCCCTATTGGTGGAAACACATAATCACTCTATTGCGATTTTTTTACCAAAAATATGTAGAGGAATACATATTGGCCTAAACTGAGGAAAAAAAATGTTTTTTTATATATTTTTAGGGGATATTTATTATAGCAAAAAGTAAAAAATAATGCCTTTTTTTCAAAATTGTCGCTCTTTTTTTGTTTATAGCGCAAAAGATAAAACCCGCAGAGGTGATCAAATACCACCAAAAGAAAGCTCTATTTGTAGAAAAAAAAGGATGTCAATTTTGTCTGGGTGCAACATCGCACGACAGTGCAATTATCAGTTAAAGCGACGCAGTAATGAATCACAAAAAGTGCTCTGGTCAGGAAGGGGGTAAAATCTTCTGGGGCTAAAGCGGTTGTATACCCGCAAACGAAAAAAACCCAAAAAACTGTAAGGCAAAGGCATAATGAGCTAGTATGCACTTACTAGCTCATTATGAAATACTTACTTTAGAACGAAGCATCTGCATCACATCACGGTCACCGCTGAGGCAACTGACATTTTCCCCTCTGCGTTTCTTCCAGGTTCGTGGCTCTGGCGCTGTGAGTGGCTGGAGCCGTGATGACGTCACTCCCACTAATGGGAGTCCTGAGTTTTGGCTAATTCCGGCATGACATGAGCGGCTGCATGCAGGGTAAATATGTCCTAAACCATGTAGGTTAGGGAGATATTCATTTTACCTACAGGTAAGCCTTATTATAGACTTACCTGTAGGTAAAAATGTTAAAAAGGGGTATACAACCGCTTTAATGTACGAGGGGCATATTGTTTCACTTCAGTATGAGCTAGCAGCAAGAAGTGTACTGTTTACTTTCTCCCGATTTCTAATATCATGTTGAAATGGTTTCTACAAATGTAAATATGGAACAATCTGTATTGATGTTACTAGGAACTCTGCAATATATAGCTGAAAAATATTCTAATTTCTTTTGCTGCCAAGTATAAAAAAAATAAAAAGTTGACTAACCTATTGAACAAATGAATTAGTATGTAAGCCTATTTTGGTGGGTGATCCATCACCAGCAATGTGTTTGGATATGGGACCCATAGCTGATCATAGTCATTCAATTTTAACTTGTCACTGAGTAGACTGGATGTATGAAAACATGTAATCCTGGAGTATGAGTGATTTTTAATACAACTATGATCATTTCTCTTAGCTTTGGAAGTCTGTTTCTGAGAAGTCCAAAGACATAAAATGATCATTAATTATTTCAGTCCATTTACTTTTCACTAGGTAAAGTCATTATGTTGTACGGTATGACATCCCTGACCAATTGTTCTCATAGGAATAATTAATCAGTCAACTGCTACTGATCCCTCAAGATAATGTGCTATAAATGCCTATCCATCTATCAAAGATCACAAAAGCATGAATATTCTTGAACGGATTGTTTAAAGCCAAAGTTAAATCTGCTTACATTTTGCCTTTCTTGGCTTGCACCTTCTATCAACATGCTAATTACATTTTTTTTGAATACTTACCTTATTTTAGACCCAGACCCAGTTTCTCTATGCAGACTACAGCTGGTTTTAGGGGTGAGGGTGGTGTTCATAGTTTCTTGAAAACACCAAAGCAACTACCCTCATTACTCCTCTCAAGAGCACTCAGCACTGATGCAAGCAGTGGGCTGACTCTTGGGAGGAGATCTTCAGATATCAAAAGCCTTATTGGGTGGATGCCAGTCTGCAGGAGTGGACCTGCAGAGTCAGCCAGGAAATAATCTCTATCTGAATTGCTATAACCTTTAATGCACACTGTGAGAAGCTCACAATGTGCAGTGAAAACATAATACGCTTTAAAATCATGCAAGAAATCAAGGCTAAATGCTCCACTCTTGATATGTGGATATGGAGACAGAGAAGAGCATTTTTCAAGCATTTCAATTTATTTTTAGATTTTTTTCAATTTTACATAATCCTCATAGAAAAAGACAAGTTGGAAAAACTGCATTAGTACTATGGACCCATGAATAATTCCAGTGATTTAGTCTGTTGAATAGTGTGCGTGGGTAGGTAGCTTTTGCCCTTTCATTTTGTAGACACAGACGCAAAATGAGAACTAGCAAAGACGAATATGAAGAGGTCACTGCTTATAATATGATTATAGTTGGAAATGATGGTCATATTTGGGAGCTATAAATAACTCTTTTCGCTAGGGAATTAGGAAATGAGCTATGGCCAATAATCTTTTCTTGTGTCTGTTGTTTGTGCTTCTAGATGGAACAGACTTGAGGGAGCAGAGGAAAAAAAAAGCAGTTTGAAAACAGTACTAAAAATGAAAGAAAAAAAAAGGTTTAAGTCATTATCTAAAATAAAATAATTTGGATGAAATGTGACAGATCCTATTAAAGAGATGTTACTAGCCCCCCAAAAAGAGATATTCTTTAAATTGTTTCTATCGATATCAAGATTCAGATGTCATTTAGCTGAAAGGCTAATTGGATGTCAGGGCCAAGAGCCTTTGTAACCTTCATTTTAGACCTTCAGTTATTGACATATTTAACATGGTTGACATGGTACTACTGCCTAACAAATACACTAAACTAATTACCACATAGAGGCACAACTTTTAGGTAATTTTCTCATCATCATTTTTTTTTTAAAGCAGGGTAGAATTAAAGTTTTAGGATGTACCTTTATAAACAGGTTAAGGCTTTTTAAAGCCCAACTCCAGAAATTAGAAAGCATCTATCCCACCTTCCCCTATGTAGTTATGGATGGGTAGTAGAAGAACAATACAAACCAATACATTAAAACGTATTCTATATCTTACTCTGGCCAGTTCTGGCACTGCCCTCATGTTTCCAATATGGTCTGTGGGTGATTCCTTGGTATCATTGTGTACATTGCAGGGCTATTACCCCACATTTTACATGATGGGGCAAGCAAATAAACAACTTAGACAGGTGGCAGAACTGGATCAGATGCACCTGTAGAGGCAGGGCCGTCTTTAGCGCAGGGAAAACGGGGCACTTGCCTTGAGCCCAAACTTTGTTGGGGGGCCCGCGCTAGCCGTGAATTGGGGCCCCGATGACAACTTTGCAGAGCGCACAGAGGACACGGGAGGATGTATTCCTCGCTAGCCAGCTGAGAGGGGGCGGGGCCGGGAGCTCCACTGACGCTCTGACCCCGCCCACGTGCAGCCTGTGTACTCGGAAAAGAGCTTCTGTAGTGAGAGCCAGTGATCGGAGTGCGAGTGTCAGTGGAGCTTCCGGCCCCGCCCCCTCTATACTGGCTGGTGAATACAGAGGTCCGGGGGTGGGGCCGGGAGCTCCAATGACACTCCCACTCCGATCACTGGCTCTCACTACAGGCGCTCTATTCCCAGTACACAGGCTGCACGTGGGCGGGGTCAGAGCATCAGTGGAGCTCCCGGTCCCGCCCCTCTCAGCTGGCTAGCGCGGAATACATCCTCCCATGTCCTCTGTGCACTCTGCAAAGCTGTCATCAGGGCGACAAATTATGGGCGATGTGGGCCCCCCAACAAAGCATCAGTGGAGCTCCCAGCTGCTTTAGTGACAGCAGAGAGTGGAAGCCCCGCCCACAGTCCTGAATGTATGTAGTGAGTTTGGCTGGCCAGGTATGTCCTTACAACCATAAAATGCCTGAATGTTTAAATCCTGAGCTGTGTTATTTAACTGTAAAGCTGTGCATTGCTGAAAGTTCTCTGACCATCCCCTGTATAATGTCTGCAGTCTCTGATTGTCTCCTGCAGTATGTCCGCAGCCCCTGAGTGTCTCCTGCAGTATGTCTGCAGTCTCTGATTGTCTCCTGCAGTATGTCTGCAGTCTCTGATTGTCTCCTGCAGTATGTCCGCAGCCTCTGAGTGTCTCCTGCAGTATGTCCGCAACCTCTGAGTGTCTCCTGCAGTATGTCCGCAGTTTCTGATTGTCTCCTGCAGTATGTCCGCAGCCTCTGAGTGTCTCCTGCAGTATGTCCGCAGTTTCTGATTGTCTCCTGCAGTATGTCCGCAGTCTCTGAGTGTCTCCTGCAGTATGTCCGCAGGCTCTGAGTGTCTCCTGCAGTATGTCCGCAGTCTCTGATTGTCTCCTGCAGTATGTCCGCAGTCTCTGATTGTCTCCTGCAGTATGTCCGCAGTCTCTGATTGTCTCCTGCAGTATGTCCGCAGTCTCTGATTGTCACCTGCAGTATGTCCACAGTCTCTGATTGTCTCCTGCAGTATGTCCGCAGTCTCTGAGTGTCTCCTGCAGTATGTCCGCAACCTCTGAGTGTCTCCTGCAGTATGTCCGCAGTCTCTGATTGTCTCCTGCAGTATGTCCACAGTCTCTGATTGTCTCCTGCAGTATGTCCGCAGTGTCTGATTGTCTCCTGCAGTATGTCCGCAGTCTCTGAGTGTCTCCTGCAGTATTTCCACAGTCTCTGGTAATCTCCTGCAGTATGTCCGCAGTCTCTGATTGTCTCCTGCAGTATGTCCGCAGTCTCTGATTGTCACCTGCAGTATGTCCGCAGTCTCTGATTGTCTCCTGCAGTATGTCCACAGTCTCTGTTGTCTCCTGCTGTATGTCCGCAGTCTCTGGTAATCTCCTGTAGTATGTCCGCAGTCTCTGATTGTCTCCTGCAGTATGTCCGCAGTCTCTGATTGTCTCCTGCAGTATGTCCACAGTCTCTGATTGTCTCCTGCAGTATGGCCGCAGTCTCTGAACCTCTCCTGTAGTATGTGTATTAATGTGCCCCTTTACTTGCTCAATTATTTGGGATTGCTCCACTGCTCAGTGAGAAGTAATGATGTGCATGAACCTCTAGCAACCAATCAGCAAACAGTAGTGATCTGCTTTAATCTCTACCAACCAATCAGTAAGTGCTAATGATGTGCTGTAACCCCTAGCAACCAATTAGTGAGAGCTAATAATGTACATTAACCTCTAGCAACCAATCGGCAAGCAGAAATTATGTGTTGTATCCTCTAGAAACCAGTCATTGAGCAGTAATGATAGGCTGTAACCTCTGGCAAACAATTGCAATCGCTGCGTGATCTGCTGCAGTAAACTGATTTTGAGTCTACCTGCTATTTTTTGTATGTCTCAGAATGGAGGGGGGGCCCCAAGAAAATGTTTGCCAAGGGCCCAATCAAAATTAAAGACGGCCCTGTGTAGAGGGATCCTGTTGGAGCATGTAATAAGGTATTTTCCCCTTTTTTTTTTGTCACCTCTAAACATCACAAGCATTTAAGCCTCGTAGTGTGGGGTGGGTGGTAGGAGATCACTGCAACAGTAGTTTTCCTTGAATCAGGCTTTAAAGTATATGTAAACATTTACCTTGTAAAACAACCCATTCAGTTCAAAATAGAAATGCATGGCAAAATGTTTGTGTGTGTATACAGTGCCTTGCAAAAATTTTATTGGGATTTTATGTAATAGACCGACACAAGGAGGCACATAATTGTGAAGTGGAAGGAAAATGATATCTGGTTTTCAATTTTTTTTACAAATAAATATCTGAAAAATGTGACTTGCATTTGTATTCAGCCCCCTTTACTCTGATATCCCTGACTAAAATGTAGTGGAACCAATTGCTTTCAGAAGTCACCTAATTAGTAAACAGAGTCCACCTGTGTGTAATTGAATCATCAGGCATAAAGTTGTGCAGAAGTTTAAAATAGGGTTAGGTTATAAATCAATATCCCAAGCTTTGAACATCATATGGAGCACTGTTCAATCCATCATCCAAAAATAGAAAGAGTATGGCACAACTGCAAACCTACCAAGACATGGCCGTCCACCTAAACTGACAGGCCGGGCAAGCAGAACATTAATCAGAGAAGCAGCCAAGAGGCCCATGATAGCTCTGGAAGAGCTGCAGAGATCCACAGCTCAGGCGAGACAATCTGTCCACAGGAAAACTATCATGCCCCGTACACAGGGTCGGACATTGATCGGACATTCCGACAACAAAATCCATGGATTTTTTCCGACGGATGTTGGCTCAAACTTGTCTTGCATACACACGGTCACACAAATTTGACGGAAAACGCGGAACACGTACATCGGGACTATAAACGGGGCAGTAGCCAATAGCTTTCGTCTCTTAATTTATTCTGAGCATGCGTGGCACTTTGTGCGTCGGATTTGTGTACACACGATCGGAATTTCCGGATTTTGTTGTCGGAAAATTTTATAGCAAGCTCTCAAACTTTGTGTGTCGGAAATTCCGATGGAAAATGTGTGATGGAGCCTACACACGGTCGGAATTTCTGCGGACAATAAGGTCCTATCACACATTTTCCATCGGAAAATCCGACCGTGTGTACGGGGCATTAGTCATGCACTCCTCAAATCTGGTCTTTATGGAAGACTGACAAGAAGAAAGCCATTATTGAAAGAAAGCCATAAGAAGTCCCGTTTGCAGTTTGTGTGAAGCCATGTGGGGACACAGCAAACATGTGGAATAAGGTGCTCTAGTCAGATGAGACTAAAATTTAACTTTTTTGTCCTAAAAGCAAAAGGCTATGGGGTTGATTTACTAAAGGCCAATAGACTGTGCACCTTGGAAAGTGCAATTGCACTCGCAAGTGCAGTTGCTCCAGAGCTTAATAAATGAGGTAAAGCTTCACTTTGCAAAGAATACCCAATCACATGCAAGGAAAATAAAAAAAACAGCATTTTTGCTTGCACATGATTGGTTGATGAAAGTCAGCAGAGCTTCTGCTTATTTACTAAACTCTGGAGCAACTGCTCTTGCCGTGTGCAACTACACTTTTCCAAGTGCACAGTCTTTTTGCCTTTAGTGTGTGGTGGAAAACAAACACTGCACATCACCCTGAACACACCATCCACACCGTGAAACATGGTAGTGGAAGCATCATGTTGCGGGGATGCTTTTCTTCAGCAGGGACAGGGGAGCTGGTCAGAGTTGATGGGAAGATGGGCGGAGCCAAATACAGGGCAATCTTAGAGTCTGAAAAAGACTTAAGACTGGGGTGGAGGTTCACCTTCCAGCAGGACAACGACCCTAAACATACAGCCAAAACTACAATGGAATGATTTAAATCAAAGCATATTCAGGTGTTAGAATGGCCCAGTCAAATTCTAGACCTAAATCCAATTGAGAATCTGTGGCAAGACTTGAAAATTGCTGTTCACAGACGCTCTCCATCCAACTTGACAGAGCTTGAGCTATTTTGCAAAAATGTCACTCTCTAGATGTGCAAAGCTGGTAGAGACATCCCCAAAAAGACTTGCATCTGTAATTGCAGGGAAGGGTGGTTCTACAAAGTATTGACTCGGGGGGCTGAATACAAATGCACGCCACAAATTTCACATATTTATTTGTAAAAAATGTTGAAAACCATTTATCATTTTCATTCCACTTCACAATTATGTGCCACTTTGTGTGGGACTATCACATAAAATCCCAATAAAATACATTTACATCTTTGGTTGTTACATGACAAAATGTGGAAAATTTCAAGGGGTATGAATACTTTTTCAAGGCACTGTATACACATTATATTACCAAAAGTATTGGGATGCCTGCCTTTACACGCACATGAACTTTAATGGCACCCTAGCCTTAGTCCATAGGGTTCAATATTAAGTTGGCCCACCCTTTGCAGCTATAACAGCTTCAACTCTTCTGGGAAAGCTGTCCACAAGGTTTAGGAGTGTGTCTATGGGAATGTTTGACCATTCTTCGAGAAGTGCATTTGTGAGGTCAGGCACTGATGTGGATGAGAGAGCCTGGCTCACAGTCTCCACTCTAATTCATCCCAAAGGTGTTCTATCGGGTTAAGGTCAGGACTCTGTGCCGGCCAGTCATATTCCTCCACCCCAAACTCAGTCATCCATGTTTTTATGGATAAGCAGGAATTGTGCATTTACAGAATATTACGTTTTTTGTTTTTTTTAAATAACAAACATGTTATAATTACCTGCTCTGTGCAATAGTATTGCACAGAGCAGCTTCAAACCTCCTCTTCTCATATTCCCTGCTGTTGCTGTCTGCTCTTTCTTTTCAGTGTCTGCCCCAATAGCAAGCACTTGATTGACAGCCAGTGGCTCCCAGTGCTGCCTCTGTGTCCTGTGAGGAGAAAGAGAGCAGCAATCTTGCTTTCGGACACAGCAATGGATTGAAATTGTGGCTCAGGTAAGTATTTAGGGGGGTCTGATCATAGGAGATTTTTTTACCTTAATGCAGTAAATGCACAGAAAACTGAGTCATATCAGCTTATACACACAGGTGCTGCTATATTTTCACTCAAACCAGAAGCAGAGACTATTAGTCAAGGATTCCTTCTTGTGTGTTGATCTAAATCCTTGTTTTAGACTGTCCTATTGTTATTATCTCACATATACAGTGTCAGATAGATAGCTAGGTTTGTGGTACATCATATGTGTAGTGGTGTCAAGGAAGTAGTGCAGCCGAAGCTCCTAGGCAGGGGCAAATATGTGCATATGTGCTCCTGCAGGTGGCTGTCTTGCCAGACATAGGCTAACGCCTATGCGCACAAATATTGGCACGCACATGCAAACGCATATGCGCAAATATGTGTGCCTGTTTATTAATGCCGGCGCCAATTGGCCTATATAAGGGCAGCAGCTGCACTAGTCCATCTGCAGCTTTACCCATATACCTGTTCCTGTGATCTATGCTTAATAGCTATGTTTGACCAAGCTTATCTTGACCACGCTTGCGCGCCACCTATCCTGACCCCCGCTTGCCTTAAAGACTTTGTTATATCTTCCATCTGCCTGATATCCTGTTGCCAACCTGTGCTTGCATCATAATCATTCTCTGCCTGCTGTTTATACTTATACCTGATCCTCCATTGCTAACCTGGCTTGTCTGACCCTGCATCCAGTTACTAGTTATCCATCTGTCCTGCTCTGCATAGTGCCTGGTGACGCTGGTCCTACATCTGCTGTGTGCCTGCATCTGCTGCTCCTGTTGCCATCCACTGTTTCAGCCATCCAGCCCAGCTGGACGCACCTTCCACACACTTCTGCAACCACAGAAGATCTTGCAGGCACTCTTACCCATGAGCAGCTAGACCATAAAGGGCGCAGGGGCTAGTTTACTTGCAGGGATGCATGCGGGGCACCGGACTCATAGGTTTCTATGAGTTTTTTTTAAGCCACATAATTAGAGCCAGATGCTCTAATTGGCTTGAAAAAGGTTGGGCTCGAACCCACCCACTTGTGACACTAGCGAATCAATATTCATTATTGTCTACCTGCTTCTCCTCTCGACCAATCAGGATAGGAGGCAGATAAGGTTGGCTGGCCGGAGAAGCCGTGGAGGGCTGAGTGTGGACCTGGGGGGGGTTGTTTGCCAGCCTCCCCAAAAAGTTTAACACCAGCTGCCATTGATCTTAGTTCACAGCGCCCTCGTGGCCACTGTCGCAACACCAGTGGCCCTTGAGCCAGGGCTGTACGAGAGGTCTCCCTCTACATGTCAGGCTCTCCCACAAGGTACGTGAAAAGTGGTCACCTTCCAGTATATAGTAGGTGAACCCATTTTATATGTGTAGCCAAGTCCCGGTCCTCTCCAGGCCTAATGGTGACCTTCAGAGTTAGGGACAGCTGACATCCTTGTACAAGGCATGGTGGGTGCAATGCAAGGTAGATTAGTGGGCGCCAGACACTTCATGATTGCAAAGAGATTTATTGTATCTTAAATAGAACTGTGGGAGAGAGGGTTAGGGCCAGGACACCCTTTAGTAGTTGCAATGTTAATTTGGCAGACTCTGAGACTTCTATAGGTAGACAGTAGAGATGAGCTGAACACCCCCCTGTTCGGTTTGCACCAGAACTTGCGTACAGGCAAAAAATTCATTCGAACACGCAAACACTGTTAAAGTCTATGGGACACAAACATGAATAATCAAAAGTACTAATTTTTAAGCCTTATATGCAAGTTATTGTCATAAAAAGTGTTTGGGGACCTGGGTCCTGCCCCAGGGGACATGGATCAATGCAAAAAAGTTTTAAAAACGGCTGTTTTTTCGGGAGCAGTGATTTTAATAATGCTTAAAGTGAAACAATAAAAGTGTAATATCCCTTTAAATTTTGTACCGGGGGGTGTCTATAGTATGCCTGTAAAGGGGCGCATGTTTCCCGTGTTTAGAACAGTCTGACAGCAAAATGACATTTCAAAGGAAAAAAAGTCATTTAAAACTACTCGCGGCTATTAATGAATTGCCGGTCCGACAATACACATAAAAGTTCATTGATAAAAACGGCATGGGAATTCCCCACAGGGGAACCCCGAACCAAAATTTTTTTAAAAAATGACTTGGGGGGGCCCCCTAAATTCCATACCTGGCCCTTCAGGTCTGGTATGGATATTAAGGGGAAACCCGCGCCAAAATTGAAAAAAAAAATGGCGTGGGATCCCCCTAAAAATCCATACCAGACCCTTATCCGAGCACGCAACCTGGCAGGCCGCAGGAAAAGAGGGGGGACGAGAGAGCGCCCCCCCCCCCTCCTGAACCATACCAGGCCACATGCCTCAACATTTGGAGGGTGCTTTGGGGTAGCCCCCCAAAACACCTTGCCCCCATGTTGATGAGGACAAGGGCCTCATCCCTACAACCCTGGCCGGTGGTTGTGGGGGTCTGCGGGCGGGGGGCTTATCGGAATCTGGAAGCCCCCTTTAGAAAAGGGACCAGCAGATCCCGGCCCTCCCCCCTGTGTGAAATGGTAAGGGGGTACTTGTACCCCTACCATTTCACAAAAAAAGTGTCAAAAATGTTAAAAATGACAAGAGACAGTTTTTGACAATTCCCTTATTTAAATGCTTCTTCTTTATTCTTTCTTCTATCTTCTATCTTCCTTCGGTTTCTTCCTCCATCTTCTTCTTCTTCTGGTTCTTCCTCTGGTGTTCTCGTCCAGCACCTTCCTCCGCAGCGTCGGCATCTTCTTCCCTTCTTCTCCGGGCCGCTCCGCATCCATGATGGCATAGAGGGAGGCTCCCGCTGTGTGACGCTTCTCTCTTCATCTTCTTCTATTCATCTTCTTCTCTTCATCTTCTTCTCTTCATCTTCATCTTCTTCTCTTCATCTTCATCTTCTTCTCTTCATCTTCTTCTCTTCATCTTCTTTTCGGGCATGATGGCATGGAGGGAGCCTCCCGCTGTGTGATGCTTCTCCTCCATTATTATTTATTTTTATTTCTATTTTTATTTTTATTTTCATTTTCATTTTTATCTTTATTTTTATTTTATTTTCATGTTTACTTACATTTTTCATTGATTAATATTTTTTATTTTGTCTTTTCATATACATCCCCTTCATCCTGCTCCAAGGGTTTACATCCTTTTTCAGTTTTAGTTAAAATTTGAACTGTCATATTGATCATGTCCTTGTTAGTACTCCATTTTTATTGTTGTTACATTTAATTGTAATTTTATTGTTATTGCTGTATCATGTTTTGCATTTACTTCTGGCTGCTGTGTCATGTGCCCTTTGAACGGCAGTACTGGTCCCTCTAGTTCCACAAATATGTTTGCATACTTCTCACTATATATAGTAGTAGCCTGCATTACCACTCCAGGCCTTCAAAAGGAGCAGAGAGCTCCAAGCGTGTAGCCTGTTCTTTCCCAGCAACTTCTTCCTCTCCTGGTGACGTCACGTCCACCCGAGCGCTCCACGCTGGTTGGCGTGGACTTCCTGTGCATCACAAGAACGTCCATTCCTCCTCCATCGCTTCCCAGGGAGCCTGAACCCGGCAGACCATGCAGGATTGAGAATTGAGGACCTTTGGTGGACGAGCCAGCACACAATAAGGTTGTTTTATCTAACACCTTGTAAGTGTTTTTAACCGTTGTTCTAATAAACCCATTGTGATACTGCACATAGGTGGCGCTTCCCCCTTCCTCATCTGTAAAAAGTTCCGGTTATCCCACTATTCCCTTCTCCCATCCAAATTCAAACAATAAATACAAAAAAAAAAAATACTCTGGATTGATTATTGGATAACGAGCAGATGAGAATATGGTTGGTCACGTGAAACCACCTAGTAACTGGCATCAAGATAATCAGGGGAGGCCCAGGGAAGTTCACACACAGCAATCCCTACGGGTGCAGTGCTATAGATAGGCAACTCCTAAACTCATATTGATCAGTGGTTCCAAATGAATTACTGCAGTGCAGTGCAGTTCATGCTCCTTTCAAAATCATCCCTTATATATGTGTCGTTTTGCTTATAGGAAGATGAAAATCTTATGTTATGCTGCATTATTTAGTGGTATCATGAAATCCTTAGCTTCCATCTTAAAGTGATATTAAAGTCTCATGCCATACTTACCTGCTGTGTGCAGTGGTTTTGCGCAGAGCAGCCCAGATCCTCCTCTTCTCGGGTCCCTCAGCGGCGCTAATGGCCCCTCCCTCCTGCTGAATCCCCCCACAGAAAGTAGCTTGCTATGGGGGCACCTGAGCTGAGCCACAGCTCTGTGTATCTATTAAGACACAGAGCAGCGTCTCAGCCCCACCCCCTCCCTCACCTCATTGGCTCACTGACTTTGATTGACATCAGCAGGAGCCAATGGTGCCTCACTGCTGTCTCAGCCAATGAGGAGGGAGAGTTCCGGACTGAGAGACTATCGTGCAACATCGCTGGATTGAGATGGGGCTCAGGTAAGTATTAGGGGGGGCTGAGGAGGGCTGCTGCACACAGAAGGTTTTTTATCTCAATGCATATGCATTGAGATAAAAAACCTTCTGACATTAAAACCACTTTAAACAATACACAGTGAAAAAAACAGTGCAGGGAGGCAGACACCACTTCCCTGGTGTCTGTACTGTAAGGACCACTGTAAATCGTATGCCTAGATGTAAATAAAGGCAAAACTTACTTCCCTGGATTAGGATAGAGTAGTGAGGGGGTTGAACCACTGAAAGGTTGTTATTGCTGTCTGAGTCCCCCTTTAGGGAGATTCAATCTCTCTAATTGTTCTAAATATCAATATCACTGGGAATAAAAGTGAGGGTAAATCAAAAAATTTTAACTGCCACCAGAACATAAATTAGAGGGGGAATCTTGACTCCTGTTCCTGATACAACTGCCCGAGTGGGTTTTCTTTACATTGGAAAGATATCCTTTCACTTCCTGTTGAGGAAATCTCTTTAATTAGAGATGGGAGTCTCTTCTGCAATAAGGAACTCTTGCTTTCTTCTTTGCGAATGTCTCAGACACTGTGTTGTGCATTGGCAGCTCAGTGTACAGTCCAGATATCTGGCAGAGGCTGAGATCAGTGAACTCCAGTGTTCTAAGGATACATTTTTGTCAAGGAGAAGTGGAAAAAGTTTCTGTTAGAAAACCATGTAAAAAAAGCTGCTAAGAGGAAGCCTGCGGTGAGTCCCCGGTCACGGTGGTCACGGGGGGGAGTTAATCAGCGGGCCCTGCTCCCGCCCCCCCAGCGGTGGATGATAGAAACTTGCCGGCTGCCTCGGCGGGCTCTCCGCCTGGCCGAGGAGCAGCTCGGCGGGGGAGAGAAGCCGCGGCGGGTGACGGCTTGGTACCGAGGGCTGCTGGGGCCTGTAATCCGGAGGGGAGAGGACGAAGGAGGATGGCTGATGGAGCGGGAGTTCATTGGGGGACCATGTCGCTGCGCGGTCCAGATCTACGGCCAGGCAGGCTTCGCCAGTCCGGACAGTGGCTCGGCAGGACAGACACAGACCTCGTGAGGTGCTGCAGCGAACGGCGCACAGTGATGATGTCACTCCTGGGCGCTCGGTGGCGACGAGGAATCCAGCCCAGCGGACTGCTGACAGTGCTCAAGAGATGGCCGGGAGTTCCCAGGACAGCTTGTCCGAGGGTGAAGTGGACGAGAGGGACGCAGACTTGATCCAGGAGACGGCGCGAGGAGTGGGAAGTACGGCTGGATGTTGCGGCAGCTGCAGCCAGGTGAGAACATTGTTATACCTGTTTCTTCTTCTGTTGGGAATGCTAGGCTTTTGGAGAGTGGGTTGGTGGGTACAGGGGTACCATTGGAGCTGAGGGGTAGTTCAGTCGGGGGGTCCCACTGCTGGTTCTCAGTCACTAGGAACACCAGGGGCACAAGATGAGGGGATGGCGCAGACATTGTTGGCAGGTCTCCGGGAGGTGCTAGCATGCTGTGAGGCTGGTACACGGCCTGTAGGTGGCACCTCTCCTGTGGCTGCGTGGGCAGTGCCCGGCGCCTCTATGGGTCAGGGAGCTGCGCTGGCAGCGTAGGGGTATGGGGTTAGTGGGGACAGTCAGTGGGACAGATTTCGTTAATTGGTGCCAGAAGCGGACGTGCATGGGAGTCCTTGCCCAGAGAGGTTGTGGAGCATCGTGTTGCCACGGCACAAATGTTGATACGTAGATCGGTTTCGGCAGCTACTTGGCAAGCATACAGTAAGGTTTGGCTGGAATGGGATGTTTTAGTGCGGGAAGTAGGTCACGGTGTTTGTGATGCAAGCAGGGTGCATTTGCTTCTTTGCTTTATAGGACGGAATTTTAAACAGGGAGTATCGGCTTCCTATATGGCACGCAAGTTGGCTGGTTTGGCCTTTATGTTCCAGTTGGCGGGCCAGCGGGACGCTACTAAATCTTTTATGGTGCGGCGTGCTATGCGTGGGTACCGCGCTGGTCGATCGGCTGCCGACATGAGACGCCCAGTTTCCTTTGCAGTTTTGGGGGAAGTGGTTGAACAGTTAGAAAATGTTTGTGTGTCCAGGTTTGAGTGGGTGTTGTTTCGGGCTGTATTTGTATTGGCTTTTTTTGGGGCTTTTAGGGTTGGCGAGATGGTGAGTCAAAATAAAAGAGGGGAAGGTGGTTTGGATGTTCAAGATGTTTGGGTGCAGGGGGACGCTATGGGCGTGTTCCTCAGGAAGTCGAAGACGGATCAATTTGGAAAGGGGGCATGGGTGGAGTTACTGTCGGTCATCGGTTCCCCCGTGTGTCTGGTGGCGGCTGTGGGGGAATTTTGTAGAGTCAGGCCTGCCAGGGAAGGTGTTTTCTTTCGTCATGAGGACGGCACAGCTGTGTCCCGTGTTTAGAAAATGCTTGCGGGCGGCGGGTCGGAAGGCGGAAGATTATTCTTCTCATTCATTCCGCATCGGGGCGGCTACCAAAGCGGTTCGGTGGGGTTTGGACGGAAAGGTGGTACAGCGTATTGGGCGTTGGGAATCGGCACGGTTTAAACTATATGTTCGCTCTAATTTGTTGTAAGCCTACGGACATGGGGGATTAAAAGGTCATTTTATCCAGTAATATTTGCAGGAGTTTTGTAGTAGGGGTTACTGGGGTTTGAGTTGTTATGCACTGGGGGTGATATACTTGATTCGCTCTATTCCTTTTTTATGTTTCTTTTCTTTCAGAATCAACAACCTGCCTGGTGTGGATACTTGGACACTCATATGTGTATTGGGGTGCCAGAAGGGCAGATGTCAGAAAGGATGGCAGGTTGTTGGGTTTGTCAGGGGAGGAAGGGACGGTGCGCTGGATTGGATTCCTAGGGATGCTGTGGTCTAAGGTTGTTCCGGAAATGCAAAGGTTCGCTAGCCTTGACCACCCCCCGGACGTGGTTTATTACATGTAGGGGGCAATGATCTGGGCTTGAGGTGCGCTCGGGAGTTGATTATAGACATTAAATTTGATTTGCTGCGGCTGCAATCATTTTTTCCTGACACTATTTTTATATGGTCAGATATTGTAGCCAGAACAGCTTGGCATTTGGCATGCTCTGTGGCAGGTTTGAACAGAGCCCGGATAAAAGTCAGCCAAGTTTTTTGTACGGGACGGGGGTTTGGCGGTTCGGCACAGGGAATTAGAGGATGAGACATAGCGTTTTTTGCGCTCTGACGGGGTGCATTTGAATGCTATTGAAATTGATTTGTGGCAGCTGGGTTTACAAGATGGTGTTCAGCCTGCTTTTAGAGTTTGGAGGGCGACACACATGTAAGGTTATCACGTGTGTGTCCTGTGGCAGTAGGTATTGGGGGTCTTTGAAGGCGGTGCTGAGAATAGTGGAGGTTTAAAAGGGGGTTGGGCTCATACGGGGGTATGGGCGACCTTTCCCTCAAAATGGTAACATTTGTTGTAATAAGGTTGTATCTGGAAGGAAATAATTGGTTGTCCCTGAGCTCGCGTAATGCACGGCGTGGGGCCTTACATGGGTGTACCGATACAACTAGTTGGTAAAATTTATAGTTGGCCTTCAAAGACCTCTAGATAAAAGAAGTTTAATATAGCTGTCTATTTGGGTAATGTTATTAAAATGTATTTATATGCATTAAGTTATATGTTTGAAGAATGTTGGTAATTGGTTATTTTTGTTATAATAAAAAGGCTGCTATGGCCATTTGACTCCAAAAAGGTGTTGTGTCGTCTGGTCATTTGGTAAAATAAAGGTAGTAAGTGAGGTTGTGTTATTTAAGGGAGCCTCACTATATGGCACATCCCATAGTCATGCTCACACAGACACTGCTGGCCAGTAACTCTCCATAATCCAGCAATTAGCTTCCCTACATAGATTCACACAGAAAAGTCCATTCAAGGTTCTTATTTTAACTTAAAATGGTTGTAAACCTGAAAAACAAAAAAGAGAAAGAGAGATGGAGAGAGAGAGAGAGAGAGAGAAAAGAATGAAGGCCTCTTGAGCCTTCTAGGGAAAGAGAGCCCTGACTGATGGGGGCATGGCCAGGGAGGAGTTAAAGTAATTTTTGGCTATCCCAGGATTGGCACAGGGGGGACAAAGGGTTGGGCCTGAGCTCAGGAGTTCGTCACCCCAGGGGATTATGGTCCTTTTCGGACGGAAGCATGGAAGAGCTCGGACCTGACCCTGTGGCTCCAGCCATGGACACGGACCACCTCCTGGCTAAGGTCCGTGAACTGGCTCTCAGAGGTCAGGCTGACTGGCTCTTTGCCCTCCTATCCCCTGGGGTGCCTTCTCCTGCACCTTCCACTGCCCCTTCCCCTATCCCCCCCCCCCTGAGATAGCGGGACACAGGGCCCGCAGACGTGCCCGCCCGCCTTCCCGCCTCAGCCCCACTCCTTCTGCTGCCTCTTACTGCCCCCCTCCTTCTCTCCCCCTCCCCTCGTCTCCTGCTCCAACGGCCGGGTCTTCACTGCTGAAGAAGCGGGGGTCGGCCGCCCGCTCTAGGCGTGCCCCCCCTCGGCGTTCTCCCTCTCCCTCTCCACGTCGGTCTGCGCCCCCACCCCCTCGGCAGCCTAGGTCGCGCAGTCCCCGCTCGGCGGCGGCCCCCCCCTTCCCCTTCCCCTTCCCACTGCAGGGCACGAGGCCGGGCTGGAGCCGCAGCGCTCCATCCCCCGGCCTCTTGTGCTGTGGTGCCTGTCTCCGCCCCCCCGGCAGGCGGGGGGGCAGCGGGCGGGCGTCCGGTCCGTGCCTCGGCTAGGCTTTCCTCCAGGAGAGCGGCGGTCGGGGATCGAATCCGTTCGCCTGCATATGCGTCCCAGCAGGCGGCGGATCCCTCCGCAAGTGGAGTCGGCTGCGCTCCGGAGCTCCCCCTGGTGGCCAGTTCACTCCCTGCGCCCAGACGGGCGGGAGCTTTTGAACTGGCCACAGATATGTCACACTGTGAGTGTGACTTGCACCCCCCTGCGCCCATGCGGGTGGGGGGTAATAACGCCGCCAATGACCCCAGGGCATTAGAGAGACATGGGTGGTACCCCCCTGCGCCCTCCTGGGCGGGGTATCAGCTGGCCCACGGCTGTGCTAGCCAGGGGGATCCACAGCGTTTGATCCCCTCAGCACCCGGCTGGGTGGGGGGTAATGCCTCCCCTGATGCGGTTTGGCCGCTGCTAGATCCCTCTGGGCCCTCCTGGCCGGGGTCTCCACTGGCCCCTGGGCACTCTGGAGTGGGCTGTTTGCGGTCCAGGTCCCCCTCTGCGCCCGTCCGAGCGGGGGACGGGCTCCATTCCCAAGCTGGGCCACGCCACACCGCTTCACGGGTAAGGGGTGCCCCCTCTGCGCCCACCAGGGCGGGTGCGGGCTTATCGCCCTTTACGGTTTTCGTTCCCCCACCACCCCGTGCTTACGGCCGCCCTCCTGCGCCCAGTCGGGCGGAGGGTGTGCGAGTGACTCCCCCCACATCACAGGGGCTTACCCCCCCCACACGCAAAACCAGGCGGGTCGCGCCAGTCTCCCAGCGCCCGGCTGGGCGGGAGACTCAAGCTCCGGACCCGGGCTGGCGGCACCTTCCGCCCCGGGTCAGCCGGCCAGAGTTCACAGACGCTCCTGCACCTGCACAGTCGCTGCCCCCGGCCAAGGGGACTCTTCCGAGTTGGTGGCGGGATCTCCGCCCTTGGATCTCTCCGTAGGCCGGGACGGCCCGAACGCACACGGCCACGTGAATCCTCACGGTGCTGGCCGCATCAGCCTTCAGTCCTCCAGAGGCGTGCCGGAAGACGAGGTCGATCGATCATCGATGATGCCCCCCAGGATCAGTGAGTATGATTGTGAATTGATTTGGGGTAGGTCAGCTGATGATTCCGTATCGGGTCCTGAAGACCGCATAGCGTCGGTGGTCAAATCGGTCCTATCCAGCATGGGGGTTTCGGGCGCGTCGCCACATCCTACCTCCTCTCCAGGGGGGGCCTTATGGGCAGTGGCGCCCACTGGTACCCATATACCGGAGGAGACGAAGGAGAGGATTTGGCGTCGTGAATTCGTCGATTTTATGGCGCTAGTGCCACCGGATAGGGAAACGATTGACAAATCTCGGCGGGTAGACGTCGTGGCGCAGGGCGATAAATTAAAACAGCTTCCTAGAACTTTCGGGAACTGGCTGCAGGGTTTCTGTGCCTATGCGGGAGTGCTCTGCGAGCGTTTCCCGGAATTGGCGGCTTCATTATTCTGTTATCTGGACCTCATTTGGGGGGCGTATAAGGTTTACGGGGGGCAGTGTTGGTTCCAGCATGACACCCAATTTCGGCAGAAGATGGCGGCGCGAAAAGAGCTGCGCTTTGACTGTCAGGATGGTAGCCTGTGGTTGCTGCTTATGTGCCCCCACAGGCCTTCGTCCTTTCAGTCCACGGTCGGCGCTCCTCAGTCCGGAGCGTCGACCGCGTCCAAAAAGGGTGTCTGCTGGCTATTCAAGGAAAGCCACTGTAAATGGTACTCTGCCTGTCGTTTCAGGCACGAGTGCTCCAGCTGCAATAGGGGTTTCTGGATCCCCTTTTTTCCCGTCGGATGCCCCTACCATGTCCTCCAATTTAAAATCAGCTATAGAGTTCGAGTCGGTAGTGGCGGATAAGCTCAAAAAGGAGCTGGAACTGGGGCGCATGGCGGGCCCCTTTGATCTCCCCCCATTTCACAACCTGCGGGTGTCCCCACTCGGGGTGGTCCCAAAAAAGGCGAGTGGTAAATTTCGTTTAATTCATCACTTATCCTACCCTTCTGGCTCCTCGGTTAACGACGGGATTGATCGCGAGGAATCTCGGGTACACTACGCGTCGTTTGACAAGGCTCTTCTCCTAGTTAGGGCTGCAGGGCGGTCCGCGTTGTTGGCTAAAGCGGACATTGAGTCCGCTTTTCGCCTTCTTCCGGTTCACCCGGACTGTTTCCATCTCCTGGGTTGCTACTTTCAAGGAAGCTTTTTCTTCGATATGTGCCTGCCTATGGGCTGCGCCATTTCGTGTTATTTCTTTGAGTTGTTCAGTAGCTTCCTTGAATGGGTGGTCACCCAGGAGGCTTGTTTTCAGTCCCTGCTGCACTACTTGGACGATTTCCTTTTCGTGGGCCCCGCGGACAGTGCGCAGTGTCAATGCCTGCTTTCTGTTTTTCAGGAGGTGTGTCGGCGCTTTGCCGTCCCTCTGTCTGCGGAAAAAAAAAAAAAAAAAACCGAGGGTCCGGTTACGGTATTGTCTTTTCTGGGAATCGAGATCGATACAGTGGACATGGTCTTTCGTCTGCCGAGGGAGAAGCTAACCAAGCTTCTATCCTTGGTCCATTTGGCGAAAGGGTCAAAGAAACTGCAGCTAAAACAGCTACAATCTTTGTTGGGACACTTGGTATTCGCCTGTAGGGTCATACGTATGGGGAGAGCATTTTGCAGGCGCTTATCCTGGGCCACAAAGGGGGTTACGGCCCCTCACCACTACATTCGGATCACCAAGCCCATGCGGGCTGATCTGGGTATTTGGCTAACTTTTTTGCAGTCGTACAACGGACAGTCGTGTTGGTTGCGGGAGGAGGTACCGAACTCACAGCTGGAGCTGTACACTGATGCGGCAGGCTCCTGTGGTTTCGGTGCTTTCTTTCGGGGTGAGTGGTCTGCAGAATGTTGGCCGGCCTTATGGGCCCGCATGGACTTGTTGCGCAATCTCACTCTTTTGGAGCTCTTTCCGATCATGGTAGCGGTGGAGCTTTGGGGTGAACAGTTGCGCAACCATCAGGTGATCTTCTGGTCGGACAATATGAGTGTAGTGCAGGTAGTGAACAAGCAATCGGCCAGTTCCCCTCCGGTGGTTTCGCTGTTGCGTTTTTTAGTTTTAAGATGTTTGCATTTTAATATTTTTATTAAGGCAAAGCACGTTCCGGGAGTGTCTAACGACATTGCTGATGCTCTTTCCCGCCAACAGTTTCCTCGTTTTCGCTCCTTGGCTCCGTCGGCTTCGCTGGAGGGCCTCCCTTGTCCGGCCCACTTATGGAACCTCGTTTCCGGGGATTGTTAGAGCTGCTTCGGTCGTCGCTTTCTCCGCGGACGTGGGCGTCTTATTGTCGGGTCTGGCACGAGTGGTTCCAGGCGTCGGGCGGTGAGTTCTCTGTTTTCTCTCCGGATGATAGACGTCTGATTTTATTTGCTTACCTGGTCCAGTTACAAGAAAAGGGCGTGTCAGGTTCCACCGTATCCTCTGCCATCTCAGCCCTATCTTTTTTGGTTCCAACTCCTGGGGTGGGAAGATGTCACAAAAGCTTTTCCGGTACGTCGGATATTGCGAGGCTGGAAACGTATCACACACCTTCCCGATTCCAGGCGCCCGATTTCCCTTCATATATTATCCAAAATTCTAGCCATGTTGCCGGAGGTGTGCTCATCCGAGTTCGAGACATTGCTTTTTCGGGTCGCTTTTTCGTGGGCGTTTTTTGGGGCTTTTCGCATCGGGGAATTGGTTTCAAAATCTAGGTCGTCCCCCGGGGGTATTAGATCGGAGGACGTTTCCTTGGCTGAGCGCAGCGTCACAGTTTTGTTGCGCTCATCCAAGACCGACAGTTTTGGCAGGGGTCGCCGAGTGGTGCTTCACCACTGTGGCGGTCCGTTTTGCCCGGTATCTTTGGCTTTTCTGTTTGTTTCCGCGCGCCCCCCATCCCCCACCTTTTTGTGCATGCCGACTCATCCTCGCTGAGCCGGTTTCAATTTTGAGGGTTTTTCGTTTTTGCCTAAAGGCCTTAGGCTTACCTGCGGGCGACTTCTCCACTCATTTGTTTCGCATAGGCGCTGCTACTGCAGCTTCCGGTTTGGGATTTTCTGATACGGAACTTCAGCGACCGGGGAGATAGGAGTCGCCTCGTTTCTCGCTGTATGTTCGCCCTCACCTTTTGTGTTAAATTTCAGATTTTTCCCCGGCTCAGATATGGATACTGGGTGATTCCTTTGTTTTCTGGGCTGCCCGTCGGGCTGAGATTCGCAGTTATGGAACAAATCTGGGACTTTCAAGAATCCGCTGGCTGGGCCTGCGCGGGTTGCGTTGGCATCAGGTCCTGACGGAATGTTGGCAGCTCCGTGCCCGGGTGTCTGGTCACGTCATCCTCGTGGTCCACGCAGGCGGAAATTATGTTGGTTACACCCGGTCTGTGGATCTAATTGCCGCTATGAAGGGCGACATTGCTCAGTGCCTTGCAATTTTCACCAGCCTGACTTTGGTCTGGTCAGAAGTTGTCCCTCGCTCAATTTGGGCAAGGGAAGTCCCGGGCCCCTGTTTGGAGAATTTCCGTAGAAAGGTCAATGCGCAAGTGTCCAAGTTTGTACGGAGAATCGGGGGGGTTGTGGTCCGTCACCGAGATCTGGAAGGGAACAACACGGACTTGCTGAGGAGAGATGGTGTTCATCTCAATGAGATTGGCATGGACATTTTCAACCGGGGACTTCAGAGGGGGGTGGAGCAAGCGCTGGCTGCGGTGGGGCGCCCGTCAGTAGTTCACTGACTGGCTGGTGGCGGTTTTGGTGACCTTGCCAGCAAATATGCAACCTTTTTTATGCACTGTTGGTAATTGGGAGATTAACGGCCGGTCCGGCACTTATGGTAAGGACTTTCCTTCATCTCCCTTTTATTTTTGTATTTTTGAGTGCTCACAGTGCAACTGTGACTGGCACGGTTTAAATATCTGCTGTATGTTTGAGTTAAAATAAAGCTGTGGCCTTGCCCTTTCCAACGTTAATGGTTGTATGTGGTTTTTTATTGGATGGGAAGAAGGGGCAAGGTATGTTAAGTGGTCATGTAAGTCGGATGGGACCTGGGCTTATTGCACCTCAGCAGTCATGAAGGCCTCTTGAGCCTTCTAGGGAAAGAGAGCCCTGACTGATGGGGGCATGGCCAGGGAGGAGTTAAAGTAATTTTTGGCTATCCCAGGATTGGCACAGGGGGGACAAAGGGTTGGGCCTGAGCTCAGGAGTTCGTCACCCCAGGGGATTATGGTCCTTTTCGGACGGAAGCATGGAAGAGCTGCCCACCCTCCCGCCCTAATGTATGGTATGTCACAGCGTGTTGCGGTTTTGGTGACCTTGCCAGCAAATATGCAACCTTTTTTATGCACTGTTGGTAATTGGGAGATTAACGGCCGGTCCGGCACTTATGGTAAGGACAGGCCCCTCCTTCATCTCCCTTTTATTTTTGTATTTTTGAGTGCTCACAGTGCAACTGTGACTGGCACGGTTTAAATATCTGCTGTATGTTTGAGTTAAAATAAAGCTGTGGCCTTGCCCTTTCCAACGTTAATGGTTGTATGTGGTTTTTTATTGGATGGGAAGAAGGGGCAAGGTATGTTAAATGGTCATGTAAGTCGGATGGGACCTGGGCTTATTGCACCTCAGCAGTCAAGAAATAGAGAGAGAGAGAGAAAAGAAAGAAATAGAGAGAGAGAGAAAAGAAAGAAAGAGAGAGAGAAAAGAAAGAAAGAGAGAGAGAAAAGAAAGAAAGAGAGAGAGAAAAGAAAGAAAGAGAGAGAGAAAAGAAAGAAAGAGAGAGAGAAAAGAAAGAAAGAAAGAAAGAAAGAAAGAAAGAAAGAAAGAAAGAAAGAAAGAAAGAAAGAAAGAAAGAAAGAAAGAAAGAAAGAAAGAAAGAAAGAAAGAAGCACTTCCAACAGACCTGTGGAGTAAGAGAGGGCTGCAGTCCAACTCTCTTAAAGATTCACATCAATGAACTGGCTGCAGCTCTAGAATCCTCCCCAGCACCTGGGTTAACTTTTTATGGAACCAAGGTAAAGTTCCTGCTGTATGAGGATTACCTCTTACTACTGTCACTAACAGAGAGAGGCCTACAAGACAGCCTGGAAGTGCTGGAGAAATAAAATGTGACCTGGGCACTACCTAGCAACCCAAATGAAATAAAAATCATGGTGTTCTGAAAAACAACACAAAACAAATTAAGAGCTTTTCCTTTGCATTAAAGACATGCTACACATGCCTCGGCCCAAAAATAAACCAATCAGGAGGTTTCAAGTCACACATAGAGGCATTAGCATACAAGTCATGCAGAGTCTTCTATGTCATGAGGGGACAACTGTACCACCTAAAACCACCAGTAGGAGTCTGGTTTAAACCTTTGATAGCGGCTTCACACCAATCCTTCTTTAAGGCAGTAAAGTTTTGTCACCTACTCAGACCAATCCAAATGTGACTCCATCGCAACAGAAATATTCAATCTGGAATTCTGCAAGTACCACTTCTAAGTTCATCAGAGCACCCCCAATAGTGCTTTCTGGTCTAAGCAGGGCAGTTTTTCCTTAATGTTCATGGTACAGAGGGCACTATCTTACTGGAGACATCTAAAAAACAGCAATGCCAACTCATACTGCCATAAAGCCTTAATGACTAACAAGGACAAGCCCAAGCCCAAGCCATGCAGCCTTCAACAGCTAATTATTGCCTTGTCTATCCCAAACTTCCAACAATGTGGCTTGACAAAATCTCAAATAAAAGACATAATGAAAGATTCCAAAGAAAAATATGTCAGAGAATGATAATACCAAACTCCATAAAACTAGCTATTTAGTAGGCACTACAGAGAGACTACAAACTGGGCCCACACCTGGAGGTGCTACAAGACAGACAGACCCTGACCGAGCACCCACAGCCTGGAAATTAAATCAGAATGACACAGACAGACTCACAAGCCCATGGAGAGGAGACTGTACCAGCAAAGTGACCAGGGTGACCTGGAGGATGAGGCCTACATCCTGCTATGGTGCCCCAGGTAAGTGAGGGATGTTCACTTCTATAGGCTCTCTGCTCTTATCCAAGACTTCAATTTTATAGAAGAGAGGAGGGAACTGCACATTCTACTGGGATAAGAGGAGACAATGGTGAAAGTAGCTGCACAATTATGTGACAGGCTGACAGCAAGTCACAGACTGAGAGGGACATGAAAAACATCCTTCACATGGACTCCCTTATTCCCTTTTTACAATACCCAACCCCCCAAAATTACCCTAATTGGTCCTGCCAATAAAGCTTATTTGAAAAAGAAAGAAAAAGGGCACAATGAGAGGGAGGGAGAAAGAGACAGAGAGGGAGAGAGTCTGTTGTGTTTCAGACTGGGAATTTTCAAAAGGTACATGCAATGCCATTTTTCTTTTAACCGTATTATCTATTACATGGTTGAAAGAAGTCTTGTTTTGGGGACTTAGGTTTACTTAGGTTTACAACCACTTTAAGCTCTAATGAAGGGGGGGGGGGGGTTTGACCCCCAAAACGTGCTGGATGTTTTTTCGTGTAAACGAATAAATGTATTTGGACTCTTATATCCTTTAGTCTGGTGCTTCTTCCATTGGTGCATGTTTTTTTCTGGTAACCAAATACTGTGTGACAGGGTGCCCAAAGTTTTGCTCAGGCCACATTTTACAGTGTTTTTTTTTCCCAGTCTGTCAAACTTGAGCACATTACCTTTTGCATTTAAAGTCGCATAATCATGTCATATGTAAGTTAGCTCTCTGCAGAGGTTGTCTGTACTCTTTTTTTTACTAACAAAATCAACAAAACATGATTTGACCAGGGGTACCCAAACTTTTTCATACAGCTGCACCCAATATAGATTTTAGTTATAATACAGCTGAATGTTTTGCTGTAGATGAACACACTGCTGTTTTTGTGTTCAGACATAATCACATGGAACACAGCATGTATGCGGAATTATTTGCAATGGATATGACTGTGGGCTACTAAACAGCATAACTTTTCTACTGCTGGCACAAGAAGCAGGGGGGAATTATGGTATTAATAAACATCCATCAATGTTCTATTTGCTGGTTCCCCAGCAGAGTTGGAAATGATTGCTTCTGCAAAAAATAAATTGTTTGCATGAAGAAAAATATATGTCAGTTCAGGTTTTAGGTTTAGACAATTTTCTAGAAGCTACAGTACCTTATGTTACTTTAATTAATTCATATAGGAAGCAATAATAAAAAATAAAAAATATTATGCAACGTAAATATAAGCTACGCTTGTGTATATATGTTCTCGTGCTGTTTTATGTTGAAGCCAAATGCAATAGTAATTGTTATGCTTGTAGTACTGAGCAATGCTTCCAAAGCCACAGGGATATGAGGCTGGAGTGTTAATTAAAGGGAAGCTGTACAAACAGAAATATGAGGGCTAACACTGCCGACCTGCTTTTAAAAGAAATCTCCAACCTGTAACAAGTATGCACACAGGGACTTTAAATTTTGTGGTCTACATGCAGGTAAATAACTTAAAGTACTGAAGATAGTGGCTCAGCAGCCAGGCAGCTGGCATTTCCAGAAAAACTCAGAAACGACATTCCCTTATTCCTGTCAATACAGGTTTAAAGGGGTTGTAAAGGCAGAGGGGTTTTTGCATCTATGTGCAGCAGCCGCCCTTAGCCCCCCTAATATTTACCTGAGGTCACTCTCTTTCCAGCGATGTCCATGTGCATCTCAGCCGTCTGATATTCTCCATCCTGATGTGCTGAGACACAGCAGTGGCGCCATTGGCTGCCGCTGCTGTCAATCAAAGTCAGCTAGCTAATCAGGGGAGAGAGAAGGCGAGGCTGGGTCGGGCTGGGTCTAAATGTGACTCAGCTTGGGTGCCCCCAAAGCAAGCTGCTTGCTGTGAGGGAACTTAACAGGAGGGGGGTGCCAGGAGCACTGGGGAGGGACCCGAGAAGAGGAGGATCTGGGCTGCTCTGTGCAAATCCACTGCAACAGAGCAGGAAAGTATAACATGTTTGTTATTTTTATAGGAAAAAAAAACAAGACTTTACAATCACTTTAAGGTTACATGGACTCATCAATTACCAAGCAAGCTATATGGCGGTCTTGTGACTTTAAGAGCTTGGTTCCTTCCCTTCTTCCCAAATTAAGTGGTAATGATTTTGTTATAGTAATGGGGGAAATGGCATGATACATGAGAAGCTGCTCTAACAACAATGAGACTACTGCAAGGTGCTACTGTCATTCAAACTGAGCAGGGCTTGACAGGGGATGATATCCTGTAATATAGCAGGCTACCTATGGGACTACAAGCATCTTGTTCTCCGGGATAGTATCCTGTAGGTCCTAAAAAAAATTTGTACGATGCCAGATCGTACGATTTTCATTTAATCAGTACAGTTATCATTCTAAAATGCAATACAAATACACTACAACATATTACATCACTGCAAATTTTTATTCTGTCATACGAGAATTTTAGTGACTTTAGTAAACTCTTCAGGTTCGATCTCAGATTAGCATGCAAAAAAAAACAGACGATCATTCGTCCAATAATCTCATTGTCTGTAAACTCCAACTTCTAACGCCCTCTCCAGCTGGTATAAAGGTCTGGCACTTCATCACAAATCATCATTAAACAGCACTGGAGGCTGTATAGAGGCTGTATAGAGAGTACTCAGCGCTGACCAGTGAAACTGTCTTCCTTTTTTTGGGATGCTGTCCCAGAAGAAAGGAGCCCCAAAATGATTCTTATGCCCCGTACACACGATCAGACATTGATCGGACATTCCGACAACAAAATCCATGGATTTTTTCAGACGGATGTTGGCTCAAACTTGTTTTGTGTACACACGGTCGCACAAAGTTGTCAGAATTTCAGATCGCCAAGAACGCGGTGACGTACACCACGTACGACGAGACTAGAAAAGGCCAGTTCAGAACCAAGCGCGGCACCCTTTGGGCTCCTTTTGCTAATCTCGTGTTAGTAAAAGTTTGGTGAGAGACGATTTGCGCTTTTTCAAACTCGTGGTTTTCAGATCGTTTTCTGCTGTTCAGTTTGTGCTTGTGGGTTTGTATCTGCTCTTCAATGCGTGCAGCAAGTGACGCGTGACTCTTGTCATTGTGTTCTTGTTCGTTCGTTACTGTTTTTGAGGTCGCTCTTTACAGGCCTTGCTGTTCTTCAGTGCGTTCTGTTACTTCGTTCTGAGCAGCCGACCGTTTTCTAGCCATGTTGCATATACGTACTCCTCGTAGAGTTCGTGATGTGCGAGGGCTTGGTGTTGGGGTCCTGACCTTGACACAAGTCCAGTCCATGAACAAGGTTGAGGGGTTCATGGACCAAGAATTGGTTGCTTCAGCATGACCAGTTCTGTCACATGCTATTGCTCCATGAGAGCCGTGAGAATATTCCTGATGATTTCAGGAACTTACTCTGGATGACGGACCTCGTTTGTTGGCTTTGCTGACCCCCTATATTAGCAGGCAGGATACCTGCATGAGGCAAGCCATCACTTTGGAGCAGAGGCTCGTCGCCACCCTGCGGTACTTGGCGACAGGGAGAAGTCTGCAGTTCTCGACAGGCATCTCCCCCAGGCTCTGGGAATCATTATCCCAGAGACCTGTTCTGCCATTATACAGTTCCTGCAGAAGGTAAGATTTTTATCCTTTAATATCACATTTTACTGTATTTAATGTTTGATAATATATTGTATTTCTTTCCTCATTCCTTAATTACCATGATTGTAATATGCTGTGAATGTCCCCTTTGTCCTCATGCATGCTGGATTTTTCTTTTAATTTTTTTTTGTCCTTCATACATATTTGCCTTCACTAACCTCCCCAGCATGGTCTCCTGGCCCTATATTCACCTCATGTATTCACTTAACAATGTATTTTATCAGCTCCATAATAGTGTTTTACCCCAAACAACCCCTAAAATGTTTTTAAATGTGATTTGTGCTTTAAATTCAGGCAGAGTGCCAGATGCTTTTTTGGGGGTCCCCAAATCATTTGGAACCCTCCCTCCCCCCAACTGCTAAGTCAACTGATACCAATTCTCTATCTATCCTCAATCATCTATCTGCTGACTTTGCCAAACCCATACACACTATACACATCTCTTTTGTGGTCAGATTTATGGATGAATTCCCCAAAGCATGTAGTGCAAGGGCCTCCCTGTATACTTTCAAATGGTACTGTTAAAAGTTTTTGTATACTATTTGTAGCGCTGGTAGATTTGCAATCTACCGCATGTTAGGTA
The DNA here is from genome assembly GCA_037952925.1 of Lithobates clamitans. Classification (NCBI taxonomy): domain Eukaryota; kingdom Metazoa; phylum Chordata; class Amphibia; order Anura; family Ranidae; genus Lithobates; species Lithobates clamitans. Next base: position 1,781,968 of record JBBGZY010000097.1, on the reverse strand, counting down.
AATTTAGTAAATTGTGTTTTAGGAAGGTTAAAAGTTTGCCTCTGTTCAGCTTGGCTGATGTTGTGGGTGTTTCCGTGCTGACCGGTGGGTGTCGCTGTTACCACTGGTCAGGGTTGGAAAGGCAACAAAGCGAATAGATGCTCCTCGGTCCCGGAGGCACGCTCGGTGGAGGTGGTCCTCCGAGTTGCATTCTGGGCGAGGGTATTTATGGGAGAGACGCCATATTTTGGGGTTCGTTTTACAGCCACCTGCTGGCCCTCCTGGCCGACAGGTATGCGTTAAGGAGCTACCTTGTGGTCCTCCGATCGGGAGGCCCACGGTACAACGGTGCAGGGGTGGGTCCAGAGGCTTGTCTGGAGCCTGCCACCGAGGCCGAGGAATGGTCCTGAGCTGTCGGTCCTGTGTGACGAAGCTGGAGAACCGAGGAGATCCCAGGGGAGGACCCATCTTGGAGAGAACACGCCGCATGCTGGTCAATAGAGGGGCCTGGTGACTAGGTTGGAGGACGTATCCAAAAGTAACTATACAGCATAGTGTTGCCGGCTCGGCTTAAAGGTTCAAGCACTGTGACTGACTTTCACTACAGCAAATCTATACATCCTGTGGCAGAGGATCGTATGAATTTTATTCCCAAACAAGTCTGTGGCAGAGACTTTGATTCATGCTGCGTACTGGCTGCTAGACCGGTGAGAGAGGCCTATCCAGATGAGCAAGGAGTGTGTCCCATGAGGGGAGCGCATTTCAAATAGTATTTGAATTATACCAAGACCTTTTGCCAAGAGAACTCTTTCAGAGAATATTTGAGTTTCTTCTGCAAGTTTCCTTGTCGCCCCGTGCCGTCGGATGGATTGGGTGACAGGTATCGCTACAGTGAAAACTGCTATTGCTACAGAGGGGGAGCGACGGGCTGCCACTTTGCCTGTTGCTACTGACAATGTTCCAGAAAAAGACATTGTTGCTGTTTTCTCGCCCAGAGACATTACTTTGGTTCCTGAGTCCACTACGCCTGCTCCTGTGGTGCCTGCTCAGAAGAAGGTGGGCTATGTAAAGGCTTCCCACGGCCGTGGCCGAGGCCTACCCCAGAGGATGCCTGAGCCGGAGCTACCAGAGTCTACGTCCGGAATGGGTAAGCCACTGTTGGGGACTGTAAATAAATATTTGCCAGCTGAAGAACTGAGAGACTCGGAAATAGAATCCATGCCGGATCTTTCTGATGATGATGACTTATTTGAAACCATGTCGCAAGAGCTATTGTGGTCACAAGGCAAAGATGTTGCCTCCACAATGACTTTTTCTGAATGGACTGCCATGAGTTCTGGGAAGAAGTCACCCTGTGTGGAAACACACAGTACTGTTGCTGGGACTTTGCCAGAGGCTACTAATTCACTACAGACACCGGCTGGATCTATGGTGAGAAAGTCACTAAATTCTTGTGTACCGCCTGGTATGGGGAGAGACAGATCTTTGCCAAAACTTGCTCGCTTGCAACAGATGTTAAACAAGCGTGTTGCCGCAGAGTATGGATTGGAGTTTCTCTATGTGCCCCAGGATGTTATGCGGGAGATTGAAGCTAATCGGGAACTTTGGTACAGTGAAGCTGTTTGGGACTACTTGTCTGTGCCTAAGCCTTTCAGAAAGACTGGATGTTCCTTCTGGATGGATGAACGTTTCAGCGGATACTTTGTACATTGGAACTTTGGTCAGCACATCTATGCCGATAAAGTGGTAATTTGCAGACCAGGAAAGGACAATGTTGTGTACTTTATTATCACTGTGGATAAAGAAGGGAAATCATTAACCTTGCCAGATCCTCAGTTTTACTGGTAATTATGGCCAATAGGACTTTGAAGTTACCTAGTTAGATAGTGACAGGGTAAAGAGGTCTGCGTGGTCAAGATCTATGGATCCTGTGCTGTGTTTAAATCCAAGGACTTCTTGTTTGCTAGCCGAATTTCTTTTATAGAGGAAAAAAAAAGTTCTTATGCAGGGATGCTCTCCTAAAGTATATATTTTTCTCTAATGTAGATTGTGGGAAGAGAGTTTAATTTTTTAATGAGACTTTGCTCCTACTGTTGTGTAGGATGTATATGTGTGTGTTTAACTATGTTTCCTTTTCAGGGATCATCGGATCATATATAGAGCTGGGAGGCTTTTCAGCTAGTTAGTTAGTGAGGTTGTGTACCATTATACTGTGGTTTTGTTTACGGCTGTGAACATAATGTTTTATAGACATAAGTCTCATGGTGTCTTTAAACTGTCCTTTCTCTCTCTCTTTTCCTATCTAAAGTTATAAGAAACTCAAATGCTTACTCTCAGGCTTGAGAGTTACTGTTACTGTGTCGGGACAGACGTTGGGGACAACGTCTATTGTAGTGGGGGGAGTATGTAGCGCTGATAGATTTGCAATCTACCGCATGTTAGGTAAATTTAGTAAATTGTGTGTTAGAAAGGTTAAAAGTTCGCCTCTGTTCCAGCTTGGCTGAGGTTGTGGGTGTTTCCGTGCTGACCGGTGGGTGTCGCTGTTACCAATGGTCAGGGTTGGAAAGGCAACATGTTGAAGCGAATAGATGCTCCTCTGTCCCGGAGGCACGCTCGGTGGAGGTGGTCCTCCGAGTTACATTCTGGGTGAGGGTATTTATGGGACAGACGCCATATTTTGGGGTTCGTTTTACAGCCACCTGCTGACCCTCCTGGCTGACAGATATGCGTTAAGGAGCCACCTCGTGGTCCTCCGATCGGGAGGCCCACGATACAACGGCGCAGGGGTGGGTCCAGAGGCTTGTCTGGAGCCTGCCACCGCGGCCAAGGAATGGTCCTGAGCTGTCGGTCCTGTGTGACAAAGCTGGACAACCGAGGAGATTCCAGGGGAGGACCCGTCTTGGAGAGATCACGCCGCATGCTGGTCTATAGAGGGGCCTGGTGACTCGGTTGGAGGACGTATCCAAAAGTAACTATACAGCATAATGTTGCTGGCTCGGCTTAAAGGTTCAAGCACTGTGACTGACTTTCACTACAGCAAATCTATACATCCTGTGGCAGAGGATCGTACGGATTTTATTCCCAAACAAGTCTGTGGCAGAGACTTTGATTCGTGCTGCGTACTGGCTGCTAGACCAGTGAGAGAGGCCTATCCAGACGAGCAAGGAGTGTGTCCCATGAGGGGAGCGCATTTCAAATAGTATTTGAATTATACCAAGACCTTTTGCCAAGAGAACCCTTTCAGAGAATATTTGAGTTTCTTCTGCGAGTTTCCTTTCTGCCTCTTTCCTGCAAGCATTGAAAACGTACTACAGTGTTGGTGCGTGTGTCGTCCAGAAGTAAACTCAACGGAACCCTAGACCCGGTGCCGGTGATACAGAGGGAAGCAGAGTGAAGGTAACAGACCCGCTTAAGCCAGCAGCTCCACGAGAGTTAGTGCTACATATTATTATCTTGATAGGTAATAGCAGAATGTCCAAATGTGCTCAAATGTGTACAATGTGTATGTATATATTTGTATTATGACACTTCTTACCTGTCCAGTGGGCTGCCAATAGCGTAACTAAGGAGCGGCTGGCCAAAGTAATACCCATTATTTAGGCATTCATCTCTCAATGAAGTGGAGAGGGTTACCTCTCTAAGAGTTCCCCCCCCTATAATGTTAGAAATAGCCCATGAGAGGGGGTGGGGGAGGGGAAATCTGATAGGTGTACCTTATACTTTGGTCTTTAAAAACTCCCTCAAATAAATGTTATCTTGATGTTGGCCAAGAATGTTTGTGTCTAATCTGCTTTCCCTGTTTATGTGCAAAATGACTAATTTTTTTTTCTTGTTTGACTCAGCAGTTTCCTTCCACACCACAGGAATGGCAGACTGTGGCCTCCCACTTTGCCCAGTGGTGGGACTTTCCTAACTGCAGAGGGGAAATTGATGGGAAACACGTCCACATCATCCCACCACCCAACTCGGGTCATACTATTTCAACTACAAGGGGTTCAATAGTATTGTGATGTTGGCGGTGGTGTTGGCTACTTAGGAGTTCCTGTATGTGGACGTGGGGAAGAATGGCTGGATGTCCGATGGTGGAGTCATCATCCAGACGGAGTTCTACAGGCTTCTCCAGAATGGCAGCTTGGACTTGCCACCTCCAGAAGACAATGTGGAAGGACTCCCATTCGTCTTTGTTGCAGATGAAGTGTTTGCGCTGGGGGACCATCTTATGCGGCCATTCCCGATGAGGACCCTCACCCCGGAACAGAGGGTTTTTAATTACCAGCTGGCCAGAGCCAGAAGAGTGGTGGAGAACATGTTTGGAATCATGGCCAGCCGCTTCCGCCTATTTCTTACACCCATACACATGGCGGAGTACAAACTGAATCATATCATCCTGGTGTGCTGTGTTCTACACAACTATTTACGGCAACATTCTGCCAACTATGCTGGCTCAGTTGGGCCTGAGGTTGGAATTCAAAATGAACCAACCCTGACGGTGCTTGAAAGTGGCCGTCCTGGCTTGCCCCCCCTGAGTGCCCGTGATGTCCGTCTAAGATTGATTACTTTGCGGGTAGGGGGGGCTATCAATATGCCAGACAATGTCTGAAACCTTTTTCAAATAAAAAAATTTACCTACTAAAATCTTTGGTGACATTTACTGCTTGTGTTTCTTTTAGCTGACCCTGACAGAAATGTGGTGAGTCCTGAAAATGGCGTGATTGTGTAACATTACAAAGCATTGTTGGGTGTTATTTACTAAAGGCAAAGACACTTTGCACTACAAGTGCACTTGAAACTGCACTTGTAGTGCAAAGTGGATTTGCCCTTAGGAAATAACCCCCATTGTCACTGAAAACACCAATTAGAGCACAACAAAAGTGTTGGAGCGTTGAAACAATAATCCACACATTTTTGATTAACAATCTTTTTAATACCAGCACAATCACATGTGCATTTAGAAAAGGTTTTTAAAACAAACCAACATGTTTGTTGTATAACAATTTTTGGGGTCACATTAGAAAAAGTAGAAATGTCCATTTAAGATAAAACAGGCATGTTTAAAACCAACAAGAAAGACACAAATCTTGAACTTACAAAGTTCACATTTGGTAGAACTTGAAGGCAATATCAGACATGAGTATTTACAAACTGTGTTTGATATTGCGTTCAGATGGGGTGAAGTCACCCCTAGAAAAGCCAAATTTTGAAGATGCACACCAATTGTCGAATGTCAACATGTGCTAGCTGCCATTTTTGGGGTGCAACCCCTTCCTCACAGCTACTTTATTATTGAGGAAGGGGTTGCACCCCCAAAACGCGTCCATTGATCTCCCGTGATGGCAGATAGCACATGTTGACACACTGTGTGCCTTTGGCTTTTCGCAAATATGTCAAAAAATGCTAAAAATGGGATTTTGAGGGGTTTTAAACTCTCCCTAAAACATCAATGATGTTCTTCATTTTTGTTGAACATCATTGATGTTTTTAAGGATGTTTTCCAAGTCCCTATTACACCCCAGGACCCCCCCGATCAGGATCTGTGCACTTTCCGAGGTGAAATGCTCTGGATCCACAACATCACGTTCACCTAAAAAGATAGAAACAAAAACACACCATGTATTATAAATATGCCGGCATCCATCACTTACCTGAGCCTGTGGTCGCAGACACTCACCTGTTGTGGTGCCAATTTTCACCACGTCTTCCTCCTCCTGCTCTGCTTGCCTTGGGTGGATTTCCCCTTCTTCCAGAATTGGGGGGTCTGTGGTCCTCCTTGGATGAGGGGTGTCCTCCGAGTGTTTTATCCCCTATGTAAAAAAAAATACCGTATTTATTGGCATATAACACGCACAGGCGTAAAACACGCACCTTCATTTTAGAAGGGAAGTTTGAGGAAAAAACTTAAATTTTAAATAAAGAACTTTGAAGCAAAATAAGGGTCAGTGCCCATCAATGCAGCCTCACCATTGCCTATCTGCAGCCTGATCAATGCCATATGCAGCCTGATCAATGCCATCTGCAGCCTCACAATTGCCCATCAGTGCAGCTTGATCAATGCCCATCCTGCCTCCTGGACCAGCTTCTATGATAGACAGAACACTGGTCCAATGCCGGCCCAGAAGACGGGACTTCCTATTACAGAGGCAGATGAGCAAACAGGAGATTCTCGCTGTATGTAATCTGACGGCGCTCATCCCGCCCCCCTCCTCGTTCCCTCCTAGGCAGCCCAAATTGCAGTATCGGCGTATAACACGCACACATTATTTGCACGCGATTTTCAGGGCGTGTTATACGCCAATAAATACAGTAAGTATACTTAGCACACAGATATTTGATGGCAGAAATAGGAATATAAAACATTGCTTGGAAGTGGGGTACAATTGTCTATTTTAGCAGAGTTCCAAGATGTAGAATTTTTAGTGTCCTTTGTCAAGCTTGAATACTTACCTGTTTTGTACAAGCTTCACAGATGGAGACACCCCTATAGTATACACTGGAGCACCTGTGTGGGCCCCCTAATAAAAAGGGTGTTCTTGTGTCCCACACTAGTGCTCTAGCGTCCAGATGTGAAAACTGCTGCTGAGTGTCCTCTCCTTACACAGAATCTAGTTTGCATTTCATTCTAGTTATAAACCCATCTACACAACCAAATTATTTGCAGACAAGTAGGCCATAAAAAATGTGGGCAAATGCATATGGCCAAAACAATGGTGTTTTCTAGGCCGAACGAACAATGTTTTATACGAACAAATAATGTGCCCATGAACATGAAAGTTGCCATTTTAAAATGGATAACAGTTAAGAAAAGCACGTGGAGCAGCACGAATGGAATAAACATAAAGAATAGGAACACAGCACAACTACTTACTTTTTTGCAGCACTCTCCGGATATTTCTGTACTGCTCGTGCTCTCTTAATTTGAGGTCCGACCACCGCTTCCTGAGCTGATCTTTCGATCGTCGTACCCCAAAATTCCGGTGCAGACTCTTGACAACTTTCGCCATGATCTTGGCCTTTCGGACATTGGGGTTGGGGTAAGGTCCATACTTCCCGTCATAGTTGGCCCTCTTCAGGATGTCCACCATCTCCAACATCTCCCCAAATGACACATTTGATGCCTTAAATCATCTCCTTCTGGGTCAGGACGTTTCTGGTTCCGGGCTTTCCTCCCCCTCCTCCTCGATGCTGTAATTAGCACGCACCTGCTGTGTCTCCGCCATGTGCTCTTCCCCCACTGCACCGAACGAGAAGGGGCGAGGAATAGAATAGAAAGAACGTCAGGGGCGGGTGGAGAAGCGGAAGAATTCCATCACTACAGTCGCACTCAGGAATCGCCCCTCGGTCCATGGTTGTATGAGCTTTCAACTCCCTGTCATGATATGGATGATATCATGCTTTGGAAAATCTAACTCGCGCAACTCAATCTTCAGGTGCATCTCTGCCACGAGCTCTGCTGTTGTTGTTGACGGTGTGATGACCCCTAGTGGATGCTGACAGAAGTTCCCACAGCCAGTTTAAAGTTTACCTGCTAGCTGTGATCCTCTGTAGTGGGGGATCATGGCCATTCGGTAAGAAGTAACCCCTTCTATTCCCGGTGGTGGATCTTCACTGGTTTTCACGGATCAATCATTGTTTATCACTTGGACTTTTTTTGTTTTTTTGATTATTTATGGGTGATTTGGAGTCACTTCTTCATTTTATTTATTTTTCCTTTTTCATTTGATGGGACACTATTGTGGATTATATGCAGTGTTACATGCATTTATCCTCCTTTTACACATATTGTATATATTTTTTCACTTATGTTATGTATGTATTATTGCACATTTAATTAGCGCGATTCCCTTATTTTTTCATGCGCATTGTGTATAAAGCGTAACACGCGTGTGTAGTGCATACGATCTGTGAGCGGAGGAAGGAGAATCGGAGGCGCCGATTGTGATAACGAAGGTAAGATCTAAACTTGGGCCTATACTGCTTCTACATTGAGGCCTATATTGTAAGAAGATTAGGAGAGTTTTGCCTGACATTAGGGTTTGTCTTGTGTTGTGTCTTGCAGAGAAAATGGATGGCTTCAATGACCACAACTTCCGCCCCCTGTTCATAGACAAGTACAGGGAGCTACCCTGTCTGTGGCAGGTGAAACATCCACATTATAATCATAAACAAAAGAGGTAGACAGCGCTGGAGAAACTGCTGGAGTTGGTGAAGCCGATGGTCCCCACAGCAACCATCCCTTATTTAAAAGCCAAAATTGGTGGCCTAAGGAGCACTTATCTTAGGGAGCGCAAGAAGGTCACGGATTCCCAGACATCCGGAGCTGGAGCAGATGATGTTTATGTCCCCAGGCTGTGGTACTATGAGAGACTGCGATTTCTGTCAGACCAGACTGGAGTCAGGGAATCCCTCTCAACCCTTCCTTCCACTCTTCCTTCCACTCTTTCTTCCACCCCAGCTGAGGCTTCTGATGTCCAACCTGGGACTTCCAGCCAGGAAGAAGTGGAGGAGCCTAGCTTGAGCCAGGTATAGCATTGTTCTACAGATTTCTGGTCAATAAAGAAATGATCTTTACTAGATGTTATTATTAATCACTAATTGCTGATTTAATAAAGTGTTTTACATATCAATAGACAGTAGTGGGCAAAAATAATTGGGACAAGAATGAAAAATGCTGGGCTTAGAATGATAGTCTTTTATATTTGTTAACATTCAATTTGCAACAGTCATGAGATGAAAATTGTGTGTGATTGATGAAGTAAAAACTAAAACTATGTCCCTTTTTCATACACAGGAAGACCTCAGCCAGGACGAGGCTCTGGAATGTGGCATCCAGGAGGAGGCTGTGGATTGTGGCAGCCAGGAGGAGGCGGGGGTCAGTGGCAGCCAGGAGGAGGCGGGGCTAAGTGGCAGCCAGGAGAAGCCTGGGACCAGTAGGAGCCCGACTGAATCGCAGGTTCCTCCCCTCCACCTTCCAAACAAAAGACCCAGGAAGGGGAGTCACGTGCAGGATTCAGCACTCAGGCTGATTCAGGAGGCTTCTGCGTCCCTCAGAGCCACCCCCACTCTTGAAGAGACCTTTGCCTGCATGGCTACCACCAAACTGCAGGGCGCGCAGGAGGGCCAACGCCAGCTGTGTGAGGACCTTCTTTATAAAGTCTTAACTAAGGGGGTAAAGGGCGAAATCACACCCAATACCCACGTGATTGAGTTGGAACATTCTCCTCCTCCTCCTCTTCCTGCCACAACTACACCACCACAGCCACAGTGTGGAAGGAAGCGTGGAAGGAAGCGTGGAAGGAAGACCAGAGAGTGATGACCCTGGGTTCAGTCTGGTAAAAGGTCTGGTAAAAGATACAGTCTCTTGTATGACCACAGCCTGGGGACACAGATGTCATCTGTTGCTTTCATGATCTCTGGGACTTCTGGACCAGACTGCACTCCCTTAGATATGGACTCCTCAGGCCACCAATTTTGCAGTAAAATAATTGATGTCTGCCCTTGGGGTCAAAGGCTTCACCAATTTCTGCTGTTTCTCCAGTGTTGCCTCCCTCTTCGTTTGGTTATGAGCCCTTAATAAAGGTTTTTTGGTTTCAATTAGACTCGTCTATGTGTGTTTTCCTTCAAAAAGGACAGTTTGTGAGGATTCAGGTACATTTCTAAAGTACAATGTGAAATTAACAAGAGACACCAACACCAAGCAATCTCCTTGAGATTAAATAATACAAGATAATAATGGTGTTGTGGTAACATGACACACAAAACATACACAAAAATATTCCGGATGTTAAATAACTAAAAAAACAAAAAAAAAAAACAAAATCAGCCTTGAAAAAAATACAAACCAAAAAAAATAAAAAAAATCACATCAGGGTTTTAAAGAAAAAAAAAACACAAAAAAAATTGATATAGATTTTTGGTCAGATGTGACAAATCATAATATATTGAGGGAATCACGATAAATAAGAAAGAAAGACGTTTGTGAGAACTCTGTGTGAATATCAGCAGCAAAACTACTTCGTTCTTCCTGCATTATAAAGAAGAAGAGAGTGCGCTGTATTAAACAATTTTAAAGATTGCAGCGTGACGAAAGTGCTCTATCCATTCCGAACGCTAATTTTACCAGAACGAGCTGTTCCATCTCGGAATTTCTTCTGAGCATGCGTGGCACTCTGTGCATCGGAATTGTCCACACACGGTCGGAATTGACGCGATCGGATTTTGTTGTCGGAAAATTTTATAGCCTGCTCTCAAACTTTGTGTATCAGGAAAATCAGATGGAAAAAGTCCGATGGAGCCCACACACGGTCGGAATTTCTGACAACATGCACCGATCGCACATTTTCCGTCGGAAAATCCGACCGTGTGTACGGGGCATTAGAGGTCAGTGTAGTCACGTGGCCAGTGCTGATCAATAATTGCTCATATTATGCTGTTACACAGCCTCTTGTGCTGTGTTGTGATTATTTAAAGGGGTTGTTTCACTAAAGGCAAATAGACTGTGCACTTTGTAATGTGCAGTTGCACTCTGCATGAGCAGTTGAAGCTCTGCTGACATCCATCATCCAATCATGTGCAAGCAAAAATGCTGTTTTTTTTTTTTCATTTTGATTGGGTATGATTGGGTATTCTTTGCAAAGTGAACCTTTCTTTATCTCATTTACCAAGCTCTGGAGCAATTGCTTTTGCACAGTGCACAGTCTACTTGCCTTTGATGAATAAACCCCAAAGTGCCAGACCATTATACTAGCTGGAAAGGGCAGCGGAAGTTAAGGATCTATAAGATACATGCAGTGGAGACCGGAGGGGTGAGAAGGGTGTTGTTATTTCACCTTTTCATTTTTTATGAAAAGGTGAATTATCCTTTAAACTACACTACAACTTTATGATTTCCATCAAGCAACGCATACTAAGCAAGTAAATAAAATAGGAAAAAGGTATGTAAATACTGTTTTCTTTAGTAGTTTTCCTGTGGTCATGTAACGACTATGCAAATTCTATACACAGTGGTGAATGGGGGAAGAACCTTCCTGTGGTGATTGACAGCTTCTGCTATCACTAGACATGGGAGCTGCTGTCAATCACAGCAGAGAGATATGGGCTATGCCTATGGCTAGGTGAGGCTATGGTTTTGACAACGCACGCTAACTAGGGAACTGACTAGGGAACTGCAGGTTTACCTTTTGTTATAGTGTTCTGCTGTTCCCTTTAAAAATTGAACCGCGCATGTTAACGCTACCAAGAACCCATTTATAATGTTGACGGAATATAGCAGGAAGCAGGAGCAGCAGGAGAAAGGCTGGCAGATCACTAGGTGTTTGTGCAACTTTTACAGTAAAAGAAGAAAATGGCTAGAACAGTAAGGCTAAAAAACTGAAAATTTTATCAAATACTTACCGCAATTTTCCTTTTCTGATGCCAAACCATGGCAGCATACTAATGATAGAGTTCCACATCTAGACCACTCCCTCAGGACCAGTGAATAGCATAAATTAAAGGCCCCACCCCATTCTTTGTAATTAGCTTACCGAACATACCGAAACGTACAAGGGTGGGACTGTATGCTGCTATGGTTTGGAAAGGAAAATTACGGTAAGTATTTTATATAAATTTTTTAGTTTTCTTGACACCAACATGGCAACATACTAGTGAAAAATAAATAGCTGAGAGGGTGGGTTCTACTTGCCAAATCAATCTAAATAGGATAGGATAGAAGACTGAATAGTCCTTCCTCCAAAGTCCACTGTTGACAAGGCACCCGGGTCTACTCTGTAACACTTAAACAGGTATGCTGTGATGATCAGGATACTTCTGTACAGGTGGATTCCACAGATGTTCTTGAATGGGCTGCCCATGAGGCTGCAACCACTCTGATACAGTGCACAGTCACCATTGACAGAGGCTTGCAGGCCCTCGCTCCTCATGCTCAACCAAGTCTGCCAGAGTCAAGACAGTAGCCTCTTTTCCCTGGTGGTTCCCAGCTGGAATGACGAAAGGCTGATTAGATGATCTGAAAGGAATAACTGTGGACAGTTACTTCCTAAAGGTTCTGAACACGTCCGCATGACTTTCCTGTGTGATTTTCTGGAAAGTTAGGTAATGCTCAGACGTCTGTTAAATGTAGGGCTGTCGCTCCCCTTGGTACAAAGTGACCTACAGGACACAACTCTACTCTTTCTGGGAAGAAAGCACTATGTTTTTCGGAAGCTCCAAGAGTCTGAATCTCGGACATCCCTCTGGCTAAGGATATTGTGATGGATACTGCTCTGTAGGTAATGTCCCACGCCGAACGCTGCCCTGTTGAAGCAACCGGTTGAACTGAAAGTAAATCCTCTTACAACAACCAATCTTACTTGGGAAAGACTCTCCCTCTTGGTGGATGACTCTTCATGACTGCCGATATAGCCGACCCTTGCAACCTCAATGAGTATAGGTTAAGGTCCATGTCCAATCTAGCCTAGAGGAAGCCTAGCGCAGTCACCATTGGAGGCACAGCAGGATCAAAGCCAAGAAAAAACACAAATTGTTTCAGACTTTAGCCCAGATGCCGTCGTCATAGTGTCCTCTAGCATTCAACAAAGTAGAGATCACTCTGGAGCAACTCTGGAGCAATCCAGGTTCTACAGCCTCTCCCCTCAGTCACCATGCCTGCAGCTCCAGCCTGCACATGTGCAGAGGGGAATCGGCCTCCGCATTCTAAAGTGAGTGTTCAGGGAAAACCAAGACCCTCGCGGCCAACATGGAGGAATGGCCATTGATACCCTGCTCTCTCTTGGCAGCCTCCAGGGGAATCCCATTATGAGAGATGTCGGGGGAGATAAATAGGGTAGATTTCAGTTCCAGGAGAGACCAGAGCATGTGTCCCCTCTGCCTGGGGATGTGAACACCGAGTCAGATTTTTCCTAAGTTTGTGATTGCCGTGGGAAGCGAAGAGGACTGTCTGTTGTATTTACTCAGAAATCTTTTCTGCCCAGATGCCCGCAAAGTGCACCTTCCTGGCTCCTACACTCTAAGGAAGGTTGCCTGTGTCCCCCTCAACCACTGTCTGATGCCTGGGTTTGATGGGCGAATCTGGAATCTCTGGATCCAGAGGGATGGAACCTGCTGGGGAAAGGCTTTGATGTTCTCTGTTTCTTGTTCTGCGGGAACAGACCAGATTTGCTCCCTGACACGCTTGATAAAGCCGTCTTCATCTTACTATCAAAAACAAACTGCCATTGGAAGGTATTTTGCACCAACTCTTTTGTTTTGAAGATGCCTCTGGGAAGCTTGCATGATAGTCGGTCTGCCTGTGTTTAAATTCCTTGGAAGGTAAACTGCTTTCGGAATTTGTAGGTGATTTTCCGTTTCAGACATTATGGGTTTCACCTCTCTCAATAGCATATTGCTGCGAGTACCTCCCTGCTGAATATAGGCAACCGCTGCCCTGTTGCCCAAATGCAGAGAGCCTGGTCTTCTCTAGATTCTGTGTAGAAAGGCAGAAAGTGTCAAAAATAAAAAAGACTGCTTGAACTTCCAGCACATTTGAGACCATGCCCTTTGGTTGGGAATCTCCTGTTGCCTTGAACTGACAGTCACTCACAGTGCGCCCTCTGGACTGTCTTACCGACATGATTCGTAACAGCAACTCAGTCTAATGGAACGTGACTTGTTCAAGGTCTCTCTGTTTGGCTCCAGCCGCAGACTCCTACTCAAACTGTGTGACACTATCAACTGTGCTAGATTCTGTTTCCTCCATCGAGTTATGAATCCCAACTGAAAACTGGTGCAGGTGCTCAAGAGACCATCAGTATGCATATGTCCAAAAGATTGAGGCACTAAGAAGCGCAAAACAAGCGGAGGTTTCTGTCCTTAGAATTTTCCTCCTGACTGTCACCTCTTTCCCTGATGGAAGCAAAACAGAGGAATCGGTAGTGCACCCCCAGGTACCCTAACTGTTGGGTTGAGAAGAGCTCACTTTCTTTTTTTTTTTTTTTGAGTTGATAAGTCAGCCATATCTCTGCAGGGTGTAAACAAAGATCTTTTGGTGTGCCAGCAATTGTTCCAGTCCTCTAGGAAGACAAAAATTTAAGATGTGAGGGTAGGCATCCTGAAGATTCAGTAATCACATCTAGCCTTCTGTCTGCACTGCTTGAATGGACTCCATCTGAAGATCCCCTTTTTGTTCATGGAACCGGTACAATGACCCCCTGGATCAGAAGTGTCTGTATGTACCACCTGCTTTTGTGGTGAATCTGTCAGCCTAGTGGGGGAGAAATGGTCTGGAAGAGGAGCAATAAGGACTTTCCCAAAAAGGTCCATGAGTGCCTGATATTTTCACCCAAGAATCTGCACAACATGTGTCCAGATACCTGAGGAGCACACCAACTCTGGCATTTACATCAAGAGCCTGAGCATACGCTCATCCAAAGGGTTTAGTGGGTACCTGCGGTGTATCCAATGTTTTTTACTTATGGGCCGTGGGAAAGGTTGCTTGATATGACTGTCTCCGATCTCTTACCAAACAGAGTTTTTCTGCTATAAGGTATCCTATGCTCTGCAGCAAACACAAAACAGCAAACACAGCCTGTGGAGTCAACCGTACAGCCCCCTTAGCCATGACCGAGTATATCGTTGCCCTGGTCGGACACCTGGATGAGACCACTGAAGCTTCTCCAATAAAGTTTGCTGACATACTCACTTTGGCTAGGGTCCAAATTATATCAGCTTTTTGGAATTCCTCTTTAATTGCTGTCTCTATATTCTAGGACCACAAACATACAGCACTAGTCTGTTTACTAGACCACAGCCGCATATCCTATAGGCATGAATTTAAGTGATTCTATATCCGATCTCTGCCAAGGGTAACACTTCCGGTCTTTTGCAATCTTAGTTTCTTCCAAAAACGTAAAAAGAGATTGCCATTTTGAAGAAAGGGTAAATATGACTTTTACACATGTAATGGCCTGCTTGATTGCTTGGATACATGACTCCACGAAGGAAAGCCTGAAACCAAGCAGATCTGGGTCTTCCTCTCAGGAAGAGGAACCACTATTGTGTGCAGGCTGCCCGCTCGGCAGGGTAACAGAACTGAGGAGTTGAGCTCCATCTGCCAAGGTGCTATTTTGCTCTAGTACTGGTAACTCGGCTACCGGGCTGGGATAGTTGAAATAAATTTAAAATAGAATCTTTCACCACCCCCATTAATAAAAAAAAATGATATATGGGCATTACCTGTTAACTGCAAACTTTTACAGGCAGTCTTTACTCACCAGTCTATTAGATATAGGCACTGTGCCACAGGGCCTGCAGGACTCTTGCTGGGGCGCTGGTGTTGCTCTGGGGAAGAGGAGATAATATGTCTTCCTTGGAACTTTTCCCTTGAGTGGGAGTGGCATCTCGGGCTACGCTCCTCCACCTTCCCTGGCTCTCCTTTGAGAGCTTGAGCATGTGAGGCTGACAGACATCAAAGCAATCCGCATAAGGAGGCACTCTTTTCCTGAAAACTTACCAATACGGTGGTCCCGACCTTTGTGTTTAAGGGTCTTTTTTTGCATAAGTGGTGACTGAGTCATGGCTTGAGGACAAATAGGACCACCAGCTAAAATGAGGATAGCCGGAAAGGAAAATAGTACTAGCGAGAGCAGGACTTTGACAGGAAAGAGTGAGGAAAAAATATGCATTTATAACAAACCCGGAAATAAAAAACATTATTTATTTTTTTTAACAAAAAGTCCAAGGTAAATAAATTCATACATACACATATACATATAAACATTTTTAAAACAAAAACATTTTACAAAATGTTTTGCAATCCAATACACTTCAGTGGTGAATCTGCCCCCACCATTATTTTAAATACATACATATATATATATATATATATATATATATATATATATATACATATATATGTCAGCTCTTCAAGTGCTCATGATTGGACTAAGCAAAATAACAGGTTCTATTGACACAATAAATTTTAACCTGGACTTTCCCAAGTTCCCCCCATCTGCTGCTCATCCAAACTTCCAGATGTGGGGAAAGAAGTGCTACTCTTTCCTTTTTCCCATAATGCAATGCTGGGTGCCTCAGTTGCCGCTTGCCAAGTGTAAGCTCTGCCTTTTAGGAATAAAAGGGAGCATGTATATTCTGTGCAACAGGAATTTTTTAGGTTCTGCATTTTCTCAGTGTGATGGCCAAGATATGGTAAAAGTGTCTTTAAGGACTTATTTAAAAAGAAAACATTCAGATAGAGAAGGAACTGGCTACTGGACTTTCACTGATATCTGTGTACCTGACTGGGAGATTTACCATTTCGATTTTGTACTACCAGAAGTTGACCACAGTTGGACCAGTATGTTCCGGTGGTGTTGTCCTTTTGGTGTCCAGGAGTCCCAGGGCGCTAGTCTCGCCCGTGTCCTACCCGGTGTTCAGTCAGAATGGCGACCCCTCAGATTTAGTAACTACACTGCAACAGGCATCTTGGTACACCCAGCACTCGTCCACAGTAAGCCTACAGTCAGAAGGCGGCAAGCAGACAACTTTTTACTCCCACCGGAGTCTTGCATCTCACATTTATTTTTACTAGTAAACTGAGCTTATATAGTGAAATTATTTAGAAATCCATCTGACTGTTTTGATGTTGAATTTTAAAAGTAATGGTGTTCTGTCACATTTACAAACCTGTCAGATCAGCAGACTTGCCGCTGCTTTTAAAATTCAACATCAAAACACCTCCCTGAAATGAGTTTGCCACCTCCCTGAAATTAGTTTTTGCAGGTTGGGATGTCAGGGTTATGGGTGCTCCCGGCCACTTTTTTTGCTAGGAGGATGTGTACTCCATTTGTAAACACAAGAGGTCTAGATCAGCCTTTTTCAACCAGAGTACGGGTGCCTTGGCAAAATGCCAAAAAATTGCCCTAAATTGCCCCCAAAATTCTGTACCAGCAAGTGAATCAGCCTTCCTTTTTGATACAAGCCACATATGTTCATTGTGCAGCATTACAACCTTGGTCATTGTACTGACATGATTAGTTGAAAAGGAGCACATTGGGCACTGGCACACCATTCTTGTTTGACCCCCTTCCCCCCATGCTCCTCTATGTCAGCACAGGGGTCATGTTAGCTGTGTGGGGCAGAGAAAATGAGGAAAAAGAAAAGCTGGAATACTAGTCAGTACCAGTGTGCAAAAGTGTATTTGCTTTCAAGGAATAAATCACCTCTAATGTTGGGTGTCTTATGTGTATGGATACTGTGCCAATATGGAAACATATTAGTTTTATTTTTTACATTTTAACATAGGGGGGCCTCGAGACTGTGCAGGATTTTAAAGGGTGCCTTGACTGGAAAAAGGTTGAGAAACCTTGGTCTAGATAAGCAGAAGGAAGTATTTTCTCTTTTTTGGGAGTCAGTGTGTTCTGTTCATTATATAGAATAAATATCACAATAGACTGTACGTTGGTAAGGTTTGCAAACAATAAAAGTAAAGTATGCACACAGTACTCTGTGTTCCAAAAAGTTGTGTTCATTTCTGAGCCTGTGGGATTTAGTCCTTTTAGAATACCAGCAAGCATTTCTAATCTACCTAACTTAAACTGCTATTATTACTATAACAAGATTGCAATTATATTAGTATGAGCACATATTTGTTAATGTGAAAATGTTTTCAGCTATTGATTTTACAAAGCCTTCCATTAGTTCATTCAAAAGGCAGGCTAGTAATCTGATATATACACCTTTATTATGTTTTCCTGGAAATGAGCATCTCATATATTTGCTGGCGACATTCTGTACTTGCCAAAAATGAAAATATTAAATAAAAAACATTATGTAACTTTTGTAAAGCTCAAAATACTCCATTTTCAAGTTTAACCCAATACCACACTAGAACCATTGCATCAGAGTATCCAATCTCCTTATGTTTTGTTTGTCAAGCTACCTTTTAAATTCACTGTAATAGACCTTGCTTATACTACTGGTTGGGGAGGGATAAAACATGTGGTTGAGACACATTTTTACTGCTTCTCCAACCACCCCACCCCTCCCTCTTAAGCTTAGAAAGGCAGCCAGACAGGGATGTACACATGCTTTGTAGTGAAGGAAAAAACACTTATGTTAAGCAAGCTACAGCAGATGGCTTTTCAGAGGAGTGGCAAGATATGCTGCTAGTGTAAGCCCAGCCTTACAATGATATGTTCCAACTAAGAGCATGCTTAAAAAGAAAAAAAAGCAGAATGACAGGGCATGCTTTTATTTTATCTTTAAAGGCCAACTCCAGGCTCCAGACTTTCCCCACCCAAAGTCACTCTAGGCAGTATTTTATGCTATATTGTTTTTAGTTTTACCTCTTCCAGATGTCTTAAAGTGTAGTTCCACTTTTTCTGTCTAAATTGGAATCACACTGATTTCAAATGTTTATTACTTGTTCCCTTTCACTTAGCGTAACTTAAAAAAATATTTAAACATTTTTGCTTACATTTTTTTTGCTCTTTTCTTAAAACTGCAAAGCTGAACATTTCTCCATCTATGTAATGTTAAGGAAGGGGCTGGGGTATTATGTTTAGCATAATTAACCCTCTCTGTACTGTACTGGAAGATCTTCATTTTAAGTTGTAAACTAGATGTGCACACCCTTACGTAAATCCACTGAAGTCACTGGCCTCAGGTGATACACAGTGATGACTTATATCCTCCTACATATGTTATACCTGTTTTGTCTCCAGCCTTCTCTCTTCCACAGTTTTCCAAAGTACATCGTTTAGATATTGTTTCTCAGCTTTCAAGAGGCAGGGGGCGAGGATTTGATTTCACACACTGCACAGTACAGAGCAGAGAGAGCTGAGTGTAATCTGAGACCTGTGTGGAGAGAAATAACACCCCCCTTCTCCTACAGAGCCTTACTTGGAAACATGCTCATCTGAGGCTGTCAATCACCTTCTGTGTGTTGGGGGGGTTACCTCCAAGGATTGCCTGGTTTCGGGAAAACCTTTAGTAGTATCTCATGCAGAAAGCAGAGAAAGGAGAGAGCAGACAGGATCCACACTAAAGCTGGCTATACACAAATATAATTTTTGACAGCAGCGGGAGCCAATGGCTGCGCTGCTACCAATCTATCAAATCAAGAGCCGAGAACCCCGGGCAGAGAGGTAGAGCACGTCTCCGCCGTGGGATACGAATGGGCTCAGGTGAGTAAAATGGGGGTGACTGGGGGGCTGCTCAGTGACAGAAGTTTTTTCACCTTAATCCATTGGATGAAAAAACACGAGGGTTTACAACCCCTTCAAGTGTCATGGGCTGAGGCAAGTACACACTATATGAGAATAAGTTTTGTTACTTTTTTTTTTTTTTTAATTTCTTTATTTTTTTTTTAACAAAGGAAAATGAACAGCCTCTTCCATAATTGACATACATCACCTGTATATAAGCAACCAACAACATGTCATCAAATTCAATATCGTTTAAGCATACAGTTGAATCTGAGGAAATATCAAAAAGTGGAAATATCTCCAGCTACATTCCACTTTCCAAATTGCTAGCCAAACCTGGTGAAGGGGGAACGCAACCACTGATTCAGGACCCATCACAGCAACTACTCCCCCTAATGTTCCAGACATAACAGCTAATGTCAGACTATTCCCCTCCTTTCCTTTTTCTTTTTTTTTTTTTTTTTCCATACATTTTTTATTGAAGTCAAAAACAGATAAATGTTACAATTAGAACATCGTGGACATCATACAAAAGGTTGTATGGGCTACATATATTCTTCAGGTCATATTACGTACCAGAGAGAGAAACAGAATGCAAAACAATCAGGGAATTATATAAGCATGTTCTCCATTTAGCACATTGGTTAGAAGCCTAAACATTTCTTTATGCATTTGAATACCAACCCTGATGTGTCCGGTACATTAAGGTTATCAGGAGCCCAATTTCAAGAAGGAAAACTGGAAAGGCGGAGGAAGTAAAGACATGAAAACTGAGTGAGAGAGAAAGAACAAGGAAAGACAAAAAAAAAAGAAAAAAGGGGGTTAATAGAGATTGTGGGGAAAGAAAGGGGAAGGGAGGGAAGGAGAAGAGGGGGGTTCCAAGAAGGAGAAGTCATCGTGGTATGGGTTAGTGGGGTAAAAATAACATGTCCCACCACCTCTGCTCCCCCCCCACCCCCCCATATTTAATTTATTGTGAGCTATATAAGTAGTGCTTTAGTCAGTTCACTGTCAAGGAACTGGCAATTTGAAAGTCTTTGGTCATCTTAAAGTGGGTCCAGCATGCCCATATGGTTGTAAATTTTTGTATCCGCTCTTGGGAGATATGTATCAATTCCTCCATCTCTTCTATTTTAGAGAGCCTAGCAAACCACTCATTAACAGTTGGGGGGGGGGGTACAATGTATCTATTTGTGTAGACACAAAGTTTTGCCACATTCACCATCGCTACTGATTTGTAATAGTAGTAGTAGTTTTTTAGACATTGTCGTGTGATGCAATAAGTATTGCGCTGGGGTATAGTTTAAGGTATATGTGGTGATCGTTGTGATGGTATTGTGTACCTTTTTCCAGAAAGATTGTATGGAATCACAGTCCCACCAAATGTAGAGCATAGTACCTTCTTCCATACCACACCTCCAGCATGTGTTAGGAATGGAGGGTGAGAATTTGTGGAGGAGTGAGGGAGTTCTGTACCAGCGTGTTTCAATTTTGTAATAATTTTTTTGAATAGCAACATTCATGGAACCCTTATGTGTGTATTCATGTATAGGAGATATGTAATCCCCTATCCCATGCATTCCGTGCAGGTTCTCTAGTGATGTTTGTCTCTTCTAGCAGCAGTGTCCTTTGTCTTTTCTACCCCCCCCCCCCACCTTAAAGGGGAAAAAAACCTAAAAGAATCTCCCCCTAATTCCACCCCCCCCCCCCCAAAGGCTCACCCTCCTCTCAATTTGAGGTGTACTAAAGGGCCCATGTCCTCCTCCCTCATCTAATGGGGGTCACGTCAATAGGTTTTCTTCCTTCCTCTGAAGAAATAAAAAGATTCCATGGTGACCATCTTTTCATATAGATTTCTACTTGTTTGTCGAGATGTCCAGACTAGATCTTCCATTCGGTTTACTTCCTCTACCATCCTAAGCCACATTTCCACTGTGAAAGGCTGTGTCTGTTTCCAAGTAAGGGGGATACAGACTTTGGCTGCATTCGATAAATAGCACAAGATGGACTTTCTGTATGTTTTAGCTGGGATTTCGGATAGATGCAATAGGAAGAAAGCCAGGTATTCCAGAATTTCAATATCACTAAATTTTTGCATGATCTCCCAGACATCTTTCCAAAATTTCCTAATTCTAGGACAGGACCAAAACATATGTAGTAGGGTCCCCTGTTCCCTCTGACAGAGCCAGCAACCATCTGGTATGTTTGGAAAGCATTTGTGAAGTATAACTGGGGTTCTGTACCAATGGGAAATGATCTTATAATTTATTTCCTGCATTTTCGTACAAGTTGCCGTTTTAAATATGGAGTGTATTATGTTTTGTTAATTTTTCATTTCAGAAGTTTACAATCACTTTAATGCATGTTTAAATCAATACATAATTAACCTCTAAGTCTCTTGCAAGTTTTTCTGATCAATACAAGCTGCCTATAGAGTCCCATGTTTACTCATGCTCCAAAGACAACTAGAAAGGTAAGAACATTTAAAAAAAATATTCCTAGGTATGCGGTGTTAATGGGAACATGTGAGTCCTCTTTCTAGTCTGGGTACTCCTCTATGATACAGAGGGGTTTATTTACTAAAGCTGGAGAGTGCAAAATCAGGCTTCTACATAAAAGCCAATCAGTGTCCAGTTTTTTTTTTTTTTATGTTTCAATATTTTTAGGATAGTGCAAAATTAGGCTTCTACATAGAAGCCAATTAGCGTCCAGTTTTTTTTTTTTTATGTTTCGATATTTTTATTAAGTATACTAAAGCAAAGTACTAAGTTGCGCATATGTAAAGAAGAGTATGAGTTGGCCCACATGGCCTAAAAATATAACAAACATATGTAAAACATTGGCTTTGATATTGATTGGTACAACCGTACTCACCATTAGTGAAAAACAAGCATAGTAGGGCTAAACAGTAGCTGTGAGTCTGAACACATAACCTTGAGCTAGACGACAGACAAGAGGTCAAGAGGAGTCACACCTGCCACCCCAATGGCAAACCCACAGTTTGTGGAGAAAAGCGGAAATTTGGGTAAAACAGAAAAGTTCTGAGGGCAGCATATCAAGTTTGCTAAAACAATAAGCTTTGGAGATTGGCCCGAGAAGCTGGAAGAAATTACCAATTCTGTACAGCCCCTTGTTTAGTCACCAGCTAAATGCTTTCATTTCTAACCCCGGCGGAAACTCTGGGTTCCGAAATAGATATGCAGAAGTGAGCCTGATTTTGCACTCTCCAACTTTAGTAAATAAATCCCACAGTATTACCCTGATATGATGTGCACCATTACGCAGTGGATGCAGATGCAATACTCTGTAATTCCCTGCACTCACGGTATGTCCTCAGTCTTCTGATTTGTAATTAAACCCGGTGTTTTTACTTGATGTTTGTGGACTTTTATTTGTGTGGATGCACACTCATTGTATGTGTATATATAAATTCTGACATCCAATATTCAGATGTTTAATGGGTGCTGCTCTGTATAAGCGCAAAATAATATTTTTGTTGGTATTAAACTCGGAAGACTGAGCGCATCTTGTAGTGAAACTATGCAACTGTTTTGGACAGCTCCAGATTAAAAGTAAGTATTGCAGCCTGTTTTCTTTTTTTACACTTGTGGGGGTACATTAAAAAATAGCATTAAGTTGGGCTGTCTATATGACTAACTGTAAACAACTATAAGCATCTCTATACACTACTCTTCCAGATAAAAGGAGTTAGAAAATACAAAACAATAAACAAAACAAAAAATTAAACAAACACATATGCTTTGTTTTCCCTCTGTAATGTGTGCATAGCTATCTGTACTAGACATCTGCCATTTAGTTACAGTGTAGAAAGTGAAGGGGTTAATATTGTGTTACGCAGTCAGTATAGAAACAGATCAAGGGCAGAGTAACATTGAGCCGTTTCCACAAAGGAAAGGCAGTAGAGAGGCATACTTTCTATAATGGAGGAGGTTATGCAACAGTTATATAATTTGATGCAATATGCATTTATTTATTTATTTAATGCATACTTACAAGGTTTCATAATTATACACATTTGTGTATACCAAACACCAGTGAAATACACACCACAAACTACTTATTGTAAAATATTTTTTGCAGAATCCATTGAGGAACACAGAAATTCAGAAACAGATTATCCTGCCACCGACAGGAGATTGGGACACTGGCAAACAGAAAAAATGTAAGCCACCCCTGTATAACCCTTCCTCGACCCGACATGCTTAGATTTAGTAAATAACCAGTACCAAAAACATAAGAAAAAACAAGAGGGGTGGGACCTGTGTCCCTCAAATGAACTCTTATGCCTTGTACACACGGTCGGATTTTCCGACGGAAAAAGTGCGATCGGATTGTGTTGTCGGAAATTCCAATCGTGTGTGGGCTCCATCGAACTTTTTCCGTCGGAATTTCCGATACACAAAGTTTGAGAGCAGGCTATAAAATTTTCCGATAACAAAATCCGATCGGTTAAATTCCAATCGTGTGTACACAAATCCGACGGACAAAGTGCCACGCATGCTCAGAATAAATTAAGAGACGAAAGCTATTGGCTACTGCCCCGTTTATAGTCCCGATGTACGTGATTTATGTCACCGCGTTCAGAACGATCGGATTTTCCAACAACTTTGTGCGACCGTGTGTATGCAAGATGAGTTTGAGCCAACATCCATCGGAAAAAATCCATGGATTTTGTTGTCGGAATGTCCGATCAATGTCCGACCGTGTGTACAGGGCAAAATAGAGATCGATAGAGCAACTAGAATCCAAGGTCTGAAAGATCTGGATTCAAGAAGGGCGAGAGACGTGATTTGTAGAATACATTTTTTTCAGATTAAAGAAAGTATCATGGCAGCGGCACGGCTGCATCGAGATTTTGAATATGAGGGTACACAGCTTATACTTTTACAGGACTTATCCAGATACACACAAGGAAAGCGGCGAAACTATTACTGGATGTGTTAAGGGAGAAAGAAATCCTATATAGATGGGGTTTTCCCTTTCAGATCAGAGTTCATCAAAAGGAACAGAAAATAATTTTTCATAGTGTCGAGGATCTCCCTGATTTTCTAAAGCGTCTTCAACTGCCTTTAATTGACTTGCCGGCGTGGCCACATCCATATCAGGGACTTGTTGGAGGACTTTATAGAGGATGATACTAGGGGGAGATGGGGAGATAGGGAAAGGAAAGGAAAAGAGAAAATTTTTTTTTTTTTTTTGCTAACACGTGAGTTTGGAGTTTTTGATTAGCACCATTTTGTGGGTTTTTTTTTTCTTGCTAACACGTGATTTTTGAGTTTTTGATTAGCACTATTTTGTGGGGGCTTTTTTTTTTTGCACTAACACAGGATTTTGGAGTTTATTTGTACCAAGTCCCCCCTTCTTTTTTTTTTTTCTTGTGATAAATAACACAAAATATTTATGGAGATTTATATAAATGTGGATAATATGCACTTTATTAATATATATGTGATAATAATGGCAACATTTGATATTGATAATATTTTAAGAGTGGGTGGTATGAGATAAGAAGATAATTTTTGGAATAATGGATATATAGGGAAATATGTATGGATAACACTGTTCACTTGGTTGTCATTCTTTCATATGTAGGTAAAAAAAATAGAAAAGAAAAAACTTTTTTTTTTTCTTATTAACACTTGCACTTGATATTTATTTGTGGATTTATTTAAGGTGGCCAATATGTAATTTATCAATAGTTAGGTGAGGGATTATAATTGATAACAACTATATTTAGGCAGGGAGGGTGGGGAGGGAGATAAGAAGGCATTTAGGGTATATTGGATATATTGGGATATAATGGTAAGATATATATATTACACAGCACACTTAGTTGGCACCTTTAGGTGCATGGATGGGTGTTTTTTTTTTCCCCTCCTTCCTTTCCTGTTCTTCCCCCCGTTTTTTTTTTTTTTTTTTCTTCTAGGGGTATATTTTTTTTTTCTTAGGAAATGTGGGAATTAAAATAAATTTCTCTTTTTTTTTTCTTCTAAGCCTGGGCCAGGCACGTTTTATCCTAGGGGAATCTTTTCCTTTATCCCCCTAAATAGGGAACTTACGTACTTACCTACTTACGTAGGTTAGACTCAAAGGGGTTGAGTAGGCAGGGGGTTGATTGCGGTGAGTGATTGGTTTTGAGTGGTTTGAGTGGGGACATAAAAAAGTCCCCCCTTTCTTTTTTTCTTTTCTTTTCTTTTGTAATTTATGGGCACGATAAAAATATGCTCTTATAATATCAGAGGTCTTAACTCAGCAACGAAGAGGTCCCAGGTTTTATACTCTCTCCATAAACAAAAAGTGGGTGTGATTTTCTTTCAGGAGAGGCATTTTCGCACAGATCACATACCTAATCTACAAAATAGATATTATACTACATGATATCATGATTCCTTCATGTACTCAAAATCGAAAGGATTTTCCATAGCAATACATAAGACATTACCACATCAGGTGTTGGAAAGATGGAGAAATAGAGATGGAAGAGCAATTTACTCAAGCTTCTTATATATGGTAAGAAATATACCTTTATTAACATATATTTACCTAATCAAGGTCAGCCTAAAATAGGAACACGACTGATTAGTGAGCTCATGGAAAAAGCAGACGGGATCACGATAATAGGTGGAGATTTTAACTTCATTCTTGATAAGGATAAAGAATTAGAATTAGTAGAGCAGTATTAAACAGGTTAAAAAAGGATGGAGGTCTTGCTCTCCCAGACATATCGGTGTACCTCAGATCAGTATTTATAACCAGAATTGTGGATTGGTTCCACAATGGGTGAAGCTCGAAGAAGAGTTCACAGTCATAAAACTGAAATCATTACCATGGACTAAGAGGGAGCGTAGACCATTGGATGGCGATATGCCCTCCTTAGTTGTATCAACATTGAAAGTGTGGGACAATATGATAAAGCGGGGATAGGATCTACTTATAGAGGTCCTATGACCCCCCTATTTAGCAATCCAGAATCCCCACTAGCAATGGAATCCAAAACATTTCTTAAATGGAAGAGATGTAAGGATACTAGGATAGTGGAGACGATGGAGGGGAATAGACTCCTTCCATTAGATGCCATGGGTATGGAACATAAAAAGAAATGGATGCAATACGGGCAACTTCAACAATACATCTCATCCTTAATGAAGGAGTCCATATTAGATAGGCCTCTGACAGAATTAGAAAAAATATTTTTACAAGAACATAGATCAGCACATACTTTATCTAATGTCTATAAATATCTGATTTCAGAAAATAAGGAACAAGATATATTATGTATAAAAAAATGGGAGGAAGATCTAGGGATGGATATCCCCAGAAAAAGATGGGAAAAGGCAATTATATTAACACATAAACTTTCAATCTCTGCCAAACATCAAGAAAGAAATTATAAAATCTTAGCCAGATGGTATAGGTGTCCAGTGGATATGCATAAAATAAATCCCGATAATGAAGATGTATGTTGGAGGTGTCGCGTAGCAAAAGGCACAATGTCACATATCTGGTACTTCTGTCCAGAGGTTCAGCTATTCTGGCAAAAAATATTTAAGATACATAGGGCTGTGACAGAGATAGATTTACAACGAGAAATACAAGTGGCAGTACTATCTATGATCCCTGGATCGGTGAAAAGTATAAAGAAGGGAATATTAAAAATTTTTTGACTGCAGCACGAACTATTATAGCTAGAAAATGGAAAAGCACGTGTGCACCCTCTATAATGGAGTGGGAGTGTGAGATGGCGGAGATGCGCGCCCTGGAAGAAAGAATGGTAATTGAAGAAGGGTTAAAAAAACAGATATTAACAACCTGGCATAAATGGGAAGAGTTTAGAGCCTCCTCGTTGCTTTTGAGGGTATTATAGGACCTGAATAGAGTAAATTTTAGTGGAAAAGAGAGAAGAAGGGGGCATTTACCCCATTCTCCCCAGGGTTTTTTTTTTTTTTGAGTGGTGGATGATTCGGGTGAGTGAGTATGAATGGGGGGGGTTGGATTCGATGTATAAATGAGTTAGTTAGCAATTGGTTTAAATTATATGGGGCATATATTCTTGAACATATTGTGTAATTAGCTAGGTGGAGATATGAATAGTGATTTGACTAGGGAAGTATAGGATAATTTAAACATATTATAGACAATGTCATGGATGTGTATATGTTTTATAAAAATTTGTAAAAATGTTTTCATAAATAAAGATTACTAAAAAAAAAAAAAGTTTGCTGATTCTTGCAATTGGGCTAATGCATGCAAAGTGTGGTCTAGTCATTCCATTCCGTTCCAAAAGTCTACATTCCATATCAGACTAGTCGTACAGTATTCTGACTGGTCTTTATGGGCAACTAGAGTTTGGTGAACGGATCGGGTCGAGCAAAAGTTTGGCCCGAACATCGCCTGCCAAATGCCCTGCAATGCACTGCACTGTGCTGCACAGTGCATTCTAAGCCCTGATTGGGCAAAACTTTGCCCAATCAGGGCATAATGAAGAGAAAGGCCTCTCGCTGCTTGGGGAATGGGGCATCATACCCGCTCAAGCCCCCCAATTTGGAGCCCGCAACATGCCAGATAAAATTCCACCACCCTGGTTCAAATCACAATCTGGACCCCGCACCAGAAATCGATGACACCTAGCTACAAAAGAGCTATTAGCTCAAACCACTCAAAGTCTTTCTCTCTGGCCCCTCAGCCATCTCGCTGGTTACATTTGAACTGTTTCCCCCCACTCTGGATACAGCAGCCCACTTAGTCCTATCCAAGGCTGCACAGTTATGATTGTCCTGTTTTTGATCCCTGTTAACACATTTTTTATTTCACCCCCATGCATGAGACATTGGAAGACCACCCAAGTGAATACTTGGAAGATATCTACTGACTTCCACTAATGGAACAACTACCTCATGTCCCAGCCTGACTGTGAGTACTCTGTCTATCTTAATACACCACACCTCAAATGGCAATTAAAATCCTATTGTTGAACGACTAAATCATTCCACAAAGAGGGCATCGCTATGGCAGAAAGCACAACAATGGTACTGTGATGTAATCTGTGTTCAAGAAAACCCACTTTATTGAATCCGTCATCCCCTCCTACCATCACAAAAACATCCCACAAGTCGTCTTAGCATCCAACCAAGCTAAAAAGAAAAGAGGAGTGCTAGTGTCCATCAACAAAACTACCGACTTTCTTCTCCATGAGAAACTCTCTGACCCCAATGGAAGGTACTTAATCCTGATCTGCACCATAGCAGGATCCAAATACACCTTAGCTTGCATCTACGGTCCAAACTCGTGCCAAATTCACTTCCTAAACGGGGTGCTGAAAAAAAATCAATAAACACAGACAAGGTTTCTTGATTATATGTGGGGACTTCAACATAGCACCAGATCACGCATTGGAAACCTCCAACCCCTCCCTCAGACACCCGTCTTTCCATGCTGAACCTCCTTCGATCCCACAATCTCCATGATGTCTGTAGATGCCACCACACAATGGAGAATGACTACACCTTTTTCTTAATCCCACACAACCTGTACTTCCGAATCGACTATTTTTTAGTGGACAAATGTTTTTTACAAAGAACCCTCTGCTCAACCATAAATCCCATCGCATGGTTGGCCCATGCACCTGTGAGTATCACCATTGCAGCCTCTACAACCTCAAACCCAACCAGACTCTGGAAAGCCAACACTCACATCAAACAAACGTTCCCATATGCTGAACTAATCCAATGTCTCCTAACTGACTTTTTCCTACACAACTTAGGATCTGTCCCCCACTCCTTTACCCTCTGGGTGGCACATAAAGCCTTCATTAGAGGAATATTGATTAATCTAAGCTCATTGGCAAAAAAAAGGAGGACGCAGTGTCTAGACGACCACCAAAATATCTATTATTGACTCACAAAATAAACTAAACCCAACCCATAACCTAAAAATCAAACTACTAGCCCTCCACCAAGAATTTAGAGCTGTCCTCTTAAACACCTACCAAAAAGTCCATTGCAGGCTCAAAGCCACATCCTACTCTACATCCAATAAATCAGAGAAGGCCATGGTTTAGCGTATCCTTGGCCAACGAATCAAGGCCTCGGCCCCCCACATTTTTCACCCTTTCACAAAAGAAAAATTCATCAACCCACAAGACAAAGCCAATGCCTTTAGTGCATATTATGAACTCCTCTACAACCTCAAAAAATGCCCAAACCACTCCCCAACCCTCCCAAGATCTAATCTGACAATTCTTATCCAAGATACATCTTCTTACCCTTAGTAAAGATCAGTTAAAAGGTCTTAACACCCCCTTTTCCAACCAAGAAATTGCCAAAACGATTCAATCACTTTCGACTGGTAAATCTCTTGGACCTGGCGGCCTGCCAGGAGAATATTACAAACAGTTCGACTCAATACTTACCACCCAACTCTAAAACCTCTTCAACGAGGCTGCCTCCCTCCTACATTTTTCCTCCTGAAATGCTGTCTGCAGTTGTTGTCGCCTTAACTAAAACAGGTAAAAGTTCAGACACCCCCCAACTCTAGACCTATCTCCCTTCTCAATGTAGATCTAAAACTATATGCCAAATTACTAGCCACTAGAATATCCAAACTACTCCCCCTTCTCATAAACGCTGATAAAACAGGCTTCATTCAGTAAGCAATCCTCTGACACCACAAGAAGGCTCCTGAACCTAATCCAGTCAGCCAACACCGATGGAACGCCTTCTGTGCTTCTATCCCTGGATGCAGAGAAGGCGTTCGACAGAGTGCACTGGGGATATATGAGAGAGGTACTCATTAAATTTGGCTTCAGAGACCCCATATTATCAGCCATTATGGCATTGTACTCAGCCCCTTCTGCCCGAGTATACGTGGCAGAAATGCTCTCCTCTCCCTTCCATATATCAAATGGCACATTCCAAGGGTGGCCCCTATCGCCACTCATCTTTAACTTAACCATTGAACCCGTTGGCAGAACGTATCCAAAGTTCCAAACTAATTTCTAGTCTCCAAGTGGGTGACTACAACCACAGGATTAGCCTTTTTGCTGATGACATTATATTAATGTTGACTAATCTGCATTCGTCTCTACACATGAACTGTATTACATACAACTCAGTGGTAATGTGATCCGTAACTTGATCAATTAGCAAATAAAGTCTCTGAATAAAGTGAAAAAATTGTCCACCCGTGCAAAAAATAAAACAGCATAAAGTCCACACAAAGAGGAATCTTCAACTGTTGTATAACAAAAAGTTGTGTGATCCACCACCAGTGTAGAAGGGGTTACTCCTTACCAGATAGAGATGATCCTCCATTACAGAGGATCATAGAAGGCATATCAGCTGTGATGGCAAGTGTTTCCCGTGCTAGACTACCGTTGTGCCTCAGATTGTAGATGACATGACCTATCACAAAACACGTAGGGCGGAGCAGGACGACGCGCTGACATCACCTCCATCTCTGTGTTTACTTCCAGCAGGATGGGTTTGTCTGTGTGTGTTCAGCCGGCACAGCGGACCTTATGCTTGATTAACAACTACTTTTGTAAGTGTGCATCTTTCTTACACTAATAAAATTGTTAAAGGTTTTACACGATCTGAGTTTCTTCTATTTTTATTACATGCCTTGCTTTCCATCTGACGATTAATGTGATGATCTGCGGCACAACGGCAGTCTAGCACAGCAAACACTTGCCATCACAGCTGATATGCCGTCTATGATCCTCTGTAATGGGGGATCATCTCTGTCTGTCTGAGTAACCCCTTCTACACTGGTGGCGAATCACACAACTTTTTGTTATACAACAGTTGAAGATTCCTCTTTGTGTGAACTTTATGCTTTATTTTTTGCACGGATGGACAATTTTTTTACTTTATTCAGAGACTTTATTTGCTAATTGATCAAGTTACGGATCACATTACCACTGAGTTATATGTAATACAGTTTATGTGTCCTTATGACTTTATGTAGTCCAACAATCTAGTCTTGGATATATGGTATTTTCAATTTGGGTTGAGTGAGGAGATGTCACATCACTTCCTCACAGCCTGTCGTTCACCTCTGAAAAGTGATCCAAACACCTATCTCTCTTCAAAGGAGCTGTGGATTTCGATGCAGTGCTAAATCTACCTTACGTGAATGGTGCTTATTTTTTTTTGTTTATTAGTATACATGTTTAATAACACTTTAAAACTGGAGCACTGGATTATTATTATAGGGCGTACACACGGTCGGACTTTGTTCGGACATTCCGACAACAAAATCCTAGGATTTTTTCCGACGGATGTTGGCTCAAACTTGTTTTGCCTACACACGGTCGCACAAAGTTGTCGGAATTTCCGATCGGCAAACACGCGGTCACGTACACCACGTATGACGAGACTAGAAAAGGCCAGTTCAGAACCAAGCGCGGCACCCTTTGGGCTCCTTTTGCTAATCTCGTGTTAGTAAAAGTTTGGTGAGAGACGATTCGCGCTTTTTCAGACTCGTGGCTTTCAGATCGTTTTCTGCCATTCAGTTTGTGCTTGTGGGTTTGTATCTGCTCTTCAGTGCGTGCAAGCAAGTTCCGCGTGACTTAGTCATTGTATTCTTGTTCGTTCGTTACTGGTTTTCAGGTCGCTCTTCACAGGCCTTGCTGTTCTTCAGTGCGTTCTGTTACTTCGTTCTGAGCAGCCGACCGTTTTCTAGCCATGTTTCGTATGCGTACTCCTCGTAGAGTTCGTGCTGTGCGGGGGCTTGGTATTGGGTCCTGACCTTGACACAAGTCCAGTCCATGAACAGGGTGAGGAGGAGTTCATGGACCAAGAATTGGTTGCTTCAGCGTGACCAGTTCTGTCATATGCCTTTGCTCCGTGAGATCCGTGAGAATAATCCTGATGATGTCAGGAACTTTTTCCGGATGACGGACCCCGTATTTCACCGTCTGTTGGCTTCGCTGACCCCTTATATTAGCAGGCAGGATACCTGCATGAGGCAAGCCATCACTCCGGAGCAGAGGCTCGTCGCTACCCTGCGGTATTTGGCCACAGGGAGAAACCTGCAGGACCTCAAGTTCTCAACAGGCATCTCCCCCCAGGCTCTTCTTTGTGGACATTTACTGCTTGTGTTTGTTTGAGCTGACCCTGACAGAAATGTGTGGAGTCCAGAAAATGTCGTGATTGTGTAACCTTACAAAGCACTGTTGGCTGTTATTTACTAAATGCAAAGACACTTTTCACTACAAGTGCACTTGCAACTGCACTGAAACAGCACTTGTAGTGCAAAGTGGATTTGCCCTTAGGAAATTACCCCCATTTTCTCATAAAACAACAATTACATCACCCCAAAAGTGTTGTAGCGTTGAGACAATAATCCACACATTCTTGATGAACAATCTTTTTAATACCTGCACAATCACATGTGCATTTACCAAAGGTTTTTCTGACAAACCAACATGTTTGTTGTATAACAATTTTTGTGGTGTCATTATCCAAAATCAAAATGTGCATTTTATAGAAAACAGGCCTGTGTAAAACCAACAAGAAAGACACAAATCTTGATCTTACAAACGTCACATTTGGTAGAACTGGAAGGCAATATCAGACATGAGTATTTAGGAACTGGGTTTGATAGTGTGATCAGATGGGGGGAAATCACCCCTGGAAAAGCCAATTTCGGAAGATGCACACAAATTTCACAATGTCAACATGTGCTAGCTGCCATCACGGGGAATCAAGGGATGTGTTTTGGGGGAGAAAGCCCTTCCTCACCGCTACTTTATTATTGAGGAAGGGGTTGCACCCCCAAAACGCATCCATTGATCTCCCGTGATGGCAGATAGCACATGTTGACACACTGTGTGCATCCTCCAAATTTGGCTTTGGGAAAAATCACAAAAACATTTCGCACATTGTAGCACACAAAAGAAGAAAGTGATTTGGAGGGGTTTTAAACTCGCCTCAAAACATCAATGATGTTTTTATATTTTGGAATAACATCATTGATGTTTTGCTTGATGATTTCCAATTGTAAATTACACCCCATGATCTCCCTGATCAGGATCTGGGCACTTTCGGATGTGAAAGGATCTGGATCCACAACCTCACGATCACCTAAAAAGAGAGAAAACCCAAAATAAATTAGGTTTCAAAAAAATGCCGCCATCCATCTCTTATCTGAGCCTGTGGTCGCAGACACTCACCTGTTGTGGTGACTAGTTCCACCACGTCTTCATCCTCCTGCTCAGCTTGTGTTGGGGGGATTTCCCCTTCTTCCAGAGGGGGGGGGGCTCAGGTCTCCTTGGTTGAGGGGTGTCCTCCGAGTCTTTTCTCCCCTATGTAAAACAAAAATGGTATAATTAGCACACAGATATTTAATGTCAGAACTATAAAGATGAACCATTGTTTGGAAGTGGGGTACAATTGTCTATTTTAGCAGAGTTCCAAGATGTAGCTTTTGTCCTTTGTCAAGCTGCAATACTTAACCTGTTTAGTACAAGCTTCACAGATGTAGCCCCCCCTATAGTATACACTGGAGCAACTG
This sequence comes from Lithobates clamitans, assembly GCA_037952925.1. Classification (NCBI taxonomy): domain Eukaryota; kingdom Metazoa; phylum Chordata; class Amphibia; order Anura; family Ranidae; genus Lithobates; species Lithobates clamitans. Next base: position 1,748,279 of record JBBGZY010000097.1, on the reverse strand, counting down.
TGTGCCCCCCCTAATAAAAAGGGTGTTCTTGTGTCCCACACTAGTGCTCCAGTGTCCAGATGTGAAAACAGCTGCTGAGTGTCCTCTCCTTACACAGAATCTAGTTTGCATTTCATTCTAGTAACAAAGCCATCTACACAACCCAATTCTTTGAAGCCAAGTATAGGGCGTCAAAATGGTGGCCAAATGCATATGGCCTAAACAATGGTATTTTATAGTCCGAAATAAAAATGTGTGATCCGAACGAATAATGTGCCCATGAACATGAAAGTTGCCATTTTAAACTGTACAACAGTTCCTAAAAGAACATGGAGCAGCACGAACGTAAGAAACATAAAGAATAGGAACACAGCACAACTACTTACTTTTTTGCAGCACTCTCTGGATCTTTCTGTACTGCTCATATTCTCGTAATTTCAGGTCTGACCACCTCTTCCTGAGCTGATCTTTCGATCGTCGTACCCCGAAATTCCGGTGCAGACTCCTGACCACTTTCGCCATGATCTTGGCCTTTCGGACATTGGGGTTGGGGTAAGGCCCATACTTTCCGTCATAGTCGGACCTCTTCAGGATGTCCACCATCTCCAACATCTCCCCAAAGGACATATTTGAGTCCTTTAATCTCCTTCTGGATCGGGACGTTTCAGGCTCTGGCCCTTCCTCCTCCTGCTCCTCCTCGTTGCTACAATTAGCACGATCCTGCTGTCTATCCACCATGTGCTCTTCCCCCACTGCGCCGAACGAAAAGGGGTGGGGAATAGACTAGAAAGAACGTCAGGGGCGGGCGGAGTTATACGCATGCGCAGTGTGTATAAATCGTAACACGCGCGCGTCTTACGTACGATCTGTGAGCGGAGGAAGGAGCATCGGAGACGCCGATCGTGCTAATGAAGGTAGGATCTAAACTTGGGCCTATACTGCTTCGAAATGGAAGCCTATATTGTAACAAGATTAGGGGAGTTTGGCCTGACATTAGGGTTTGTCTTGTGTTGTGTCTTGCAGAGAAAATGGATGGGTTCAACGACCACAATTTCCTGCCCCTGTTTATTGACAAATACAGGGAGCTGCCCTGTCTGTGGCAGGTCAGACACCCCCACTATAATCACAAACAAAAGAGGCAGGCAGCGCTGGAGAAACTGCTGGAGTTGGTGAAGCCGGTGGTCCCCACAGCAACCATCACCTATTTAAAAGCTAAAATTGGTGGCCTGAGGAGCACATATCTTAGGGAGCGCAAGAAGGTCACAGATTCCCAGAGGTCCGGAGCTGCAGCAGATGACGTTTATGTCCTCAGGCTGTGGTACTATGAGAGACTGCGATTTCTGTCAGACCACACTGAAGTCAGGGAATCCCTCTCCACCCTTCCTTCCACGCTTCCTTCCACCCCAGCTGAGGCTTCCGATGTCCAACCTGGGCCTTCCAGCCAGGAAGAAGTGGAGGAGCCCAGCTGGAGTCAGGTATAGCATTCTTCTACAGATTTCTGGGCAATAAAGAAATGATGTTTACTAGATGTTATTATTAATCACTAATTGCTGATTGAAAAAAGTGTTTTACATATCAATAGACAGTAGTGGGCACCCAAAATTGGGACAAGAATGCAAAATGCTGAGCTCAGAAGGATAGTCTGTTATATTTGTTAACATTCAATTTGCAGCAGTCAGGAGGTGAAAATTGTGTGTGATTGATGTAAAAAATACTAAAACTATGTCCCTTTTTCATACACAGGAAGACCTCAGCCAGGAGGAGGCTGTGGAATGTGGCAGTCAGGAGGAGGCAGGGATTAGTGGCAGCCAGGAGGAGGCGGGGCTAAGTGTCAGCCAAGAGAAGCCTGGGACAAGTCGCAGCCTGACTGAGTCTCAGGTTCCTCCCCTCCGCCTGCCATACAAAAGGGCCAGGAAGGCCACTCCCAGTCCTGTGCAGGATTCAGCATGCAGGCTGATCCAGGAGGCTTCTGCATCCCTCAGAGCCTTCCCCAGTCCTGCAGAGGCCTTTGCCTGCATGGCTGCCACAAAATTGCAGGGCATGCAGGAGGGCCAACGCAGGCTCTCTGAGGACCTTATTTATAAAGTCCTACATAAGGGGGAGAGTGGGGAACTAACACCCAAGACGGATGTCATTGAGATCGACGATCCTCCTCCTCCTCCTCCTCCTCCTGCTGCCACAACTCCACCACCACAGCCAAAGCCTGTAAGGAAGCGTGGAAGGAAGACCAAAGAGTGATTGCCCTGGGTTCAGTCTGGTCTGACAGAAGATGCAGTCTCTCGTATGACCACAGCCTGGGGACATAGATGTCATCTGCTGCTTTCCGGATCTCTGGGACTTCTGGACCACACTGCACTCCCTTAGATATGGACTCCTCAGGCCACCAATTTTGCTTTTAAATAATTGATGTCTGCCCTGGGGGTCCAAGGCTTCACCCACTTCTGCAGTTTCTCCAGCGTTGCCTCCCTCTTTGTTTTTTTATAGTTGTGACCCCTTAATAAAATTTTTTTAGGTAAATTCTACTCTCCTGTGTGCGTTTTCATCCAAAAAGGACAGTTTGTTGGTGAGTATTCAGGTACATTTCTAAAGTACAATGTGAAATTAACAAGGGACAACAACACCAAACAATCTCCTACAGATTAAATAGAACAACATATTAGTGGTGTTGTGGGAACTTGTCACCAAAAACACACAAACATTTTCGGGAGTACAAATCAAAATCACCATAAAAAAAAATATAAAAAAGAGAAACACAAAAAAAGATTCTACATTAAAGCCAAAAAAAAAAAAAAATAAAATATACAAAATATGTTGTCAGATGTGAGAAATCAAAATATATTGAGGGAATCCCGATAAATAGTAACGAAATAAGTTTGTGAGAAGTGTGTGTGAATATGAGCAGCAAAACTACTATATTCTTGTCACATTATAAAGAAGAAGAGAGTGCGCTGTATTAAACCATTTTGAACATTGCAGCGTGACGAAAGCGCTGTATCCATTGCGAACGCTAAGTTTACCAGAACGAGCTGTCCCGTGTCGGAATTTCTTCTGAGCATGCGTGGCACTTTGTGCGTCGGAACAGGCCACACACGGTCGGAATTGACGCGTTCGGATTTTGTTGTCGGAAAATTTTATCTCCTGCTGTCCAACTTTGTGTGTCGGAAAATCCGATGGAAAATGTCCGATGGCGCCCACACACGGTCGGAATTTCCGACAACACGCTCCGATCGGACATTGTCCATCGGAAAATCCGACTGTGTGTACGGGGCATTACAGTGTATTGCTTACCCCTGGAGGAGTGGATGCATTAGGCTTTCTGTTCTGGCATCACGTCTGTGCTAACAGCTTTGTCTCTTCTGACACACCTAGCTGAGTAAAGAATTGCTGCAAACACATGTATACACAAATACAAATGACAGAACATCAGAAACAGAACATCAGAAACAGAACATCAGAAAATAGACACAGGACTGGTTAACTGCAAGTAGAGTAGGGATGAGCCGAACACCCCCGGTTCGGTTCCCACCAGAACCTGCGAACGAAACCAAAAATCTGCCCAAACGTTAGAACCCCATTGAAGTCTATGGGACTTGAATGTTCGAAATCAAAAGTGCTAATTTTAAAGGCCAATTTGCATGGTATTGTCCTAAAAAGGGTTTGGGGACTCGGGTCCTGCCCCAAGGGACATGTATTAATGCAAAAAAAAGTTGTAAAAACAACTTTTTGGGAGCAGTGATTTTAATGATACTTAAAGTGAAAAAAAGTGAAATATTCCTTAAAATATCGTACCTGGGGGGTGTCTATAGTATGCCTGTAAAGTGGCATGTGTTTCCCGTGCTTAGGACAGTCCCTGCACAAAATGACATTTTTAAAGTAATAAAAGTCATCTTAAACTGCTTACGGCTTTAATGTAATGTTCAGTCCCGGTAATATGGATGAAAATTACTGAGACAAACGGCATGGGTACCCCCCCCCCAGTCCAGTACCAGGCCTTTTGGGTCTTGTATGGATATTAAGGGGAACCCCGCAACCAAATTTAAAAAAGGAAAGGCTTGGGGCCCCAGGCCCTCTGAACAGCAGTATACAGGCGGTGCAAACAAGACAGGGACTGTAGGTTTGTTGTTAAGTAGAATCTGTTTGTAATTTTGAACTGGTACATTTTTAAAGTGTAGCTCCAGCCAAAAAATCTATTTTTAAGCTTTTTGGAAAACATAGGGAAGGGCTATCACCCCTGTGACATTTGTTTTGCTGTCTGTGCACCTCTTCAGAAGATTTTACCTCACTTTCTGTCCCAATGACAAATGTTTTTTGACAATTTGGAGTTTTTAGTGAAACAAGGATTGGTGATAAAGCATCAGTGGAAAGGAGACACATTTTACCATATTAACTCTTACAGGAGAGAATTTCCCTTCCTAGGGGTAGATTTCATCTCACTTCCTGTTGTCTCCTTCCGTTTGCAAGTAGGAGTCGTTTGTAAGTTGGATGTTTGAAAGTAGGGGCCTGCCCTATATACTCTGCAGAAATTGGGGCCTTAGGTGTTGGTGTTGCCACAACACTGTAAGCCCTCACAGTTACACTTGGTGGGCGCAGGAATGGGCTCTGCTGTGAAACATTAGATCAAGAATTGTAATTACATGCCCCTGTTGAACAGGGTCAGAAAAATTGGGCCTTTGGTGGTGGTGGTGGTGGTGGTGCTGGTGCCACAACACTGTAAGTCCTCACAGTTACACTTGGTGGGCGCAGGAATGGGCTCTGCTGTGAAACATTAGATCAAGAATTGTAATTACATACCCCTGTTGAACAGGGTCGGAAAAATTGGGCCTTTGGTGGTGGTGGTGGTGGTGCTGATGCCACAACACTGTAAGTCCTCACAGTTACTCTTGGTGGGAGCTGGAACGGGCCCTGCTGAGAAATATTAGATCAAGAATTGTAATTACATGCACCTGTTGAACAGGGGCAGAAAAATTGGGCCTTTAGTGGTGGTGGTGCTGGTGCCACTACACTGTAAGGCCTCACAGTTACTCTTGGTGGGCGCAGAAACGAGCCCTGCTGTGAAATATTATATCAAGAATTGTAATTACATGTCCCTGTTGAACAGGGGCAGAAAAATTGGGCCTTAGGCACTGGTGCCACAACACTGCAACCCCTCACAGATACTCTAGTTTGAGCGCAGGAATAAGCCCTCCTGCAAAATATTGCACCAAAAATTGCAATTACACGCCCCTGTTAAACAGGGGCTGAAAATTTGGGCCTTAGGCACTGGTGCTGGTGCCACAACACTGCAACCCCTTACAGATACTCTAGTTGGAGAGGAGGAACAAGCCCTGCTGCAAAGTATTGCATCAAAAATTGTACGCTCAAAAATTACACGCCCCTGTTAAACAGGGGCAGAAAAATTGGGCCTTAGCCACTGGTGGTGGTGCCCAGAACCAAAAATGTTCTTACAAGCTATCAGCATGAAAATTAAGGAGGAAGAGGATTGTGACTCAGCATAACAGGATAGTCACTCAGCATCAGCATAGGCAGTCTTGAAGAGATCTCACATAAAAAAAAAATCAATCAGTTACATCAGCATCAGGTGCTTGGTAGCTGGTGATCCAAGACTGATTCATCTTTATGTAGGTCAGCCGATCGACCGATTCAGTGGACAGGCGCACCCTGTGATTGGTTACAAAGCCTCCAGCAGCACTGAAAGTGCGTTCTTAAAGAACGCTGGATGCAGGACAGGCCAGTAGCTCAATTGCATACTGTGCAAGCTCTGGCCAGTGATCCATCCTCAAGACCCAGTAACCCAGAGGATTTTCGGTAGGAAAGGTGTCCAAGTCTGATCTTGCCCCTAGTTAATCCTGCACCATGTGAATCAGACGCTGGCAAAGGTTGCTGGAACCAATCAGACCTTGGGGCTGCGGACTTAAAAATTGTCTGAACGCATCGGATAGACAGCCACCTTCTGCACCACTCCTGTGACTGACCGAAGCCTCAGCAACACGTTGTCCAGGAGGACCAGGAAATTGTAACCTCCCAGGCTCTGGAAACGCGTTGCACAAACCTTTCTGCAAGGCCTTCCAAAGATGTTTCATCCTCTGCTCCCTCTGCGATGGCAAGATAAGGTCCGCAACCTTACCCTTGTAACGTGGATCAAGGAGGGTTGCCAGCCAGTAATAATCTCTCCCCTTGATACCACGAATACAAGGATCCTTCCGCAGGCTTTGCAGGATCAGGGAGGCCGTGCAGCGTAGGTTTACTGAGGCATTCGGTCCAGAGTCCTCTGGGTCACTAAGGACGACATGATCTGCAGCCACCTCCTCCCAGCCATGTACAAGTCCATGGGGTTCTTTGGACTGTAAATGATCCCTTGAAGACTGCTTCTGGTGCTGAGTGCCAGGCTCCACCTCCATGCTGACACAATCCTCCTCCTCCTCCTGCTTGTCCTCTTCATGTGTGATCGGCAGGCAAGCAGGAACACTGTCTGGATAAAGGGGGCCTTGAGAGGTAAGGAAGTCCTCCTCTTCCTCCCTCTGTTCTGCCTCAAGTGCCCTGTCCATTATTCCACGCAGCATGTGCTCCAACAGGTACACAAGAGGGACAGTGTCACTGACGCATGCACTGTCACTGCTCACCATCCTCGTGGCCTTCTCAAATGGTGACAGGACAGTGCATGCATCCCTGATCATGGCCCACTGGCGTGGGGAAAAAAAAACAAGCTCCCCTGACCCTGTCCTGGTGCCATAGTCACACAGGTACTCATTGATGGCCCTCTGCTGCGTGTGCAGCCACTGCAGCATGGCCAACGTTGAGTTCCACCTGGTGGGCATGTCACAGATTAGGTGGTTCTCGGGCAGGTTAAATTCCTTTTGGAGGTCAGCCAGCCGAGCACTGGCATTATATGACATGAAATGCACTCAGACTTTCCTGGCCTGCCTCAGGACATACTGTATGCCCGGGTACCTGCCCGAGAACCGCTGGATCACCAAGATAAGGACATGAGATAAACAGGGCACATGGGTCAATTGTCCCTGTCGGATTGCGGAGAGGAGGTTGGGGCCATTGTCGCAAACCACCATACCTGCCTTGGCGTGGCGTCAACCACCTCTGAACCTGCCCCTGCAAAGCTGACAGAATCTCTGCCCCAGTGTGGCTCCTGTCCCCCAGCTCAAGCACCGCATGGCATCTTTTGGCCTGTGTGCTTGCGTAGCCCCTTGAATGCCTATGGAGTACCGCTGGTTCCGAAGTCAAATCAGAACAGGAAGAAGCCATGGAGGAAGAAGAAAAGGAGGGGGTGTAGGAGAGAGGTGTGACAGAATCACCACTAGTAGTATTTTGGAGGCGTGGTGGCAGAACAACCTCCAACACTATTGCACCCTGTCCTGCATCCTTCCCAGCTGCCAGAAGAGTCACCCAGTGCACGGTGAAAGATAGGTAATGTCCCTGTCCATGCCTGCTGGACCATGAGTCAGTGGTAATATGCACCTTACCACTGACCGCCCTGTCCAGCGAGGCCAAGACATTGCCTTCCACATGCCGGTAGAGAGTCGGAATCACCTTCCGTGAGAAAAAGTGGCGTTTGGGAACCTGCCACTGAGGAACCGCACATTCCACAAACTCACGGAAGGGGGCAGAGTCTACCAACTGAAAAGGCAGCAGTTGAAGTGCTAGCAATTTAGCCAAGCTAGCATTCAACCGCTGGGCCTGTGGATGGCTGGAAGCGAACTTCTTTCAGCGGTGCAGCAGCTGGGGCAGGGAAATTTGCCTGGTACAATCTGACATTGGTGTACCGATAGCAGATTGCCCCCAAGTTCTTGGCTGTGACACACCTAATTCTACACCTTTATTCCTCTCAGTGCAGGTTTCAGAGAGGACTGAAGGTATAGTGGGGTTGGAGATCCCAGCTGATAAGGAGCAAGGAGAGGTCCTCTTTGTTCTTTGGTGTGGGTCTTATAGGTACGCTTGCCAACAAACTGCATGGCAGGTCAACATATGTCTGGTCAAGCATGTGGTGCCCAAGCGGGTGATGTTCTGGCCACGAGAGATACGCTTGAGACATATGTTGCAAATAGCAGCAGTGGGATCTGATGCACTCATCTCAAAAAAGGCCAGTCACGAGAACTTTTGGAATAACGCGCAAAGACAGCAGTGCCATGCACATGCGGAGCTCTGCGGTGTGATGTAGTCGGTGTGCTGCCCTTAAGCTGGCCCCTGGAGGGCATCCTGCCTTGTTGGTGATGTGCTTCCTCCTCCTCCTCTCTCCTATCAGGCACCCACATGGGGTCAGTGACCTTATCATCCCCTCCCTCCTCATCACTGGAGCAAAGCTGGCAGTATGCTGCAGCTGGGGGATCATGACTGCCAGATTGCTGTCCATCTTGGGCACCTCCTCTCTCTGGGCTCACGTTACTGCCTTCCTCTAGCTGGGTACCATCATCAGAGCCTTAAAAACGCTGGGCATCCTCCTGGAACATATACCCAACACTGTCGTCAAACAGTTCGGGGGACTCCTCAGGAGGACATGGTGGGGCTAGGGAAGGAGTGACTGATGCCATTGAGCCGAGGGAAGAGGCCGCGTTGGCAGCTGCTTTGCCAGACAAAGTACCCTGAGCCTGGGTGAGAGAGGATGAGGAGGATGAGGACGGCTTGGTCATCCACTCTACTAAGTCTTCCGCATGTTGCGGCTCAACACGGGCAGCTGCCGAAAAAAAGGACAAGTGTGTCCCACGGCCACGTGCTGATGAGGATGCACCGTCTCCACGACCAACACTGTTGCCTCTAGACACAGAGCCTGCTTGCCCACTTTTATTGGCTTGTGACTGTCTGTGTCAGGATATCTAATTGACCAGACTGTGTGGACTGCACAGAGGAGACCAGAAACACATGTAAATGAAATGATGGTGTTTATTAACAAGTGATAAGTAAAAGGAATATAAACAGTGCAAACCCACACAACAACCCACTACAAACAACAATATATATATGTGAATGGAGATACCGTAATCATAATCAAAGCCAAGCCAAGGTCATACACAGGGAAGTCAGCAGAAGGGTAAGGACGGGAAACTGAACAGGACAAGGAGAGGATGGATAGATGGGGTTCAGGGCAGGGATCCAAGGGAGCCAGGAACAGAAGGGACAGGACTAGGAAGGCCTCAGGATAGGGATTGGATCAGATCAGGACAAGGCAGATAGCAGGCTCAAGGTCAAACAGGCAGCAAGGTCAGAACGCAGGGAGAGAGAGATACCAAGGCAAGCCTATGAGGGCTTGCCGGGTATTTGTAAGGCTGTGGTAATTGACCTCATGTCACAGCTGAGCGCAGTGTGAGCTGTTTGCTCCACACTGCCAGAGTGCACCCGCTGGTTGACGCCGGTACTACGGCCCGAGGATACAACAGTGCCACCAGCAGGAAAGACCTCTTACTGCAGGTCCTAGGTGTTGGAAGACACCTGCTGATGGACATTAGTACTGCGATCCAAGAGACCGATAGCGCCACCAACGGGTAGACCTTCTCATGACAGTACCCCCCCCTAAAGGAGCGGCCTCCGGACGCTCCAACAAGGTGCATCTGTTCAAAGTTCATGGCCTCCAACTGAACAGATGAGGGCACATCAGGCCGGGCATCAGGTACATCAACCTGGACAGTGGGTACTGCTGGCATGTCAGAGTCATTAAGCTGGGCAGCAGACGACAGGAACCACTTGAGCTGGGCAGCAGACGACAGGAACCACTTGAGCTGGGCAGCAGACGACAGGAACCACTTGAGCTGGGCAGCAGACGACAGGAACCACTTGAGCTGGGCAGCAGACGACAGGAACCACTTGAGCTGGGCAGCAGACGACAGGAACCACTTGAGCTGGGCAGCAGACGACAGGAACCACTTGAGCTGGGCAGCAGACGACAGGAACCACTTGAGCTGGGCAGCAGACGACAGGAACCACTTGAGCTGGACAGCAGACGACAGGAACCACTTGAGCTGGACAGCAGACGACAGGAACCACTTGAGCTGGGCAGCAGACGACAGGAACCACTTGAGCTGGGCAGCAGACGACAGGAACCACTTGAGCTGGGCAGCAGGCGACAGGAACCACTTGAGCTGGGCAGCAGGCGACAGGAACCACTTGAGCTGGGCAGCAGGCAACAGGAACCACTTGAGCTGGGCAGCAGGCAACAGGAACCACTTGAGCTGGGCAGCAGGCGACAGGAACCACTTGAGCTGGGCAGCAGGCGACAGGAACCACTTGAGCTGGGCAGCAGGCGACAGGAACCACTTGAGCTGGGCAGCAGACGACAGGAACCACTTGAGCTGGGCAGCAGACACCCGGACATCAGGCTGAAGGGCAGATCCCCGGACATCAGGCTGGAGGGCAGACCCCCGGACATCAGGCTGGAGGGCAGACCCCCGGACATGAGGCTGGAGGGCAGACACCCGGACATCAGGCTGGAGGGCAGACCCCCGGACATCAGGCTGGAGGGCAGACACTGGAACGTCAGACTGCAAAGCTGGAACGTCAGACTGCAAAGCTGGAACGTCAGACTGCAAAGCTGGAACGTCAGACTGCAAAGCTGGAACGTCAGACTGGAAGGCTGGAACGTCAGACTGGAAGGCTGGAACGTCAGACTGGAAGGCTGGAACATCAGACTGGAAAGCTGGAACGTCAGACTGGAGACCGGGCACAGGCTGAAAAGCAGGCACCGGGACTTCAGGCTGGAAGGCCAGCTTCAAGACATCCGGCTGGAAGGCAGGGACATCGGGCTGGAAGGCAGGCATCGGGACGACAGACTGGGAGGCAGGCACATCAGACTGTAAAGCTGGAACATCAGACTGCAAAGCTGGAACAGCAGACTGGAAGGCTGGAACATCAGACTGCAAAGCTGGAACATCAGACTGCAAAGCTGGAACATCAGACTGCAAAGCTGGAACATCAGACTGCAAAGCTGGAACGTCAGACTGCAAAGCTGGAACGTCAGACTGCAAGGCTGGAACGTCAGACTGCAAGGCTGGAACGTCAGACTGGAAGGCTGGAACGTCAGACTGGAAGGCTGGAACGTCAGACTGGAAAGCTGGAACGTCAGACTGGAAAGCTGGAACGTCAGACTGGAGAGCGGGCACAGGCTGAAAAGCAGGCACCGGGACTTCAGGCTGGAAGGCCAGCTTCAAGACATCCGGCTGGAAAGCAGGGACATCGAGCTGGAAGGCAGGCATCGGGACGACAGACTGGGAGGCTGGAACATCAGACTGTAAAGCTGGAACATCAGACTGCAAAGCTGGAACATCAGGCTGGAAGGCTGGAACAGCAGACTGGAAGGCTGGAACAGCAGACTGGAAGGCTGGAACATGTTGGGTTACTGGCAAGATGGTGTGGGTCGGGAAGAATTTTTGCTTCTTTTTTGGTTTACCCCTTGCAGTTTTGTATGTAGGTGCAGGGTTGTAAGAAAAGGAAGTAGCTGGGCAGAAGGAAGACCAAGGAACTGTAGCTAGAGAGGGGTTTTGTGGGACTGTTACAGGTGGAGGAGAAGAGACAGGTGAATTGAAGACAGGATGGGTGCGACACTTGGAGACTGGGTGGTAGTATTTGGTAGGGAGCTGATTAAACTGGGTTGTAGCTGAGGTTGCCATAGGTGACGGGGAGATAGATCTTTTGGAAAGCAGATGATTAATGGCAGGGCTGGAATATTGTGGCTTAGCTAAAGACAGGAGATCTGACCATGCCTGCAGCAAAGGTTGAACAAACGCTGATTCACATACAGCCTGACTAACCAAAGATTGTACTGAATAAATGCAATCGGATAACACCTGCTGGGAACAAGCGGAATAATGTTCATCAAAAGAAGCCGGATCGTCCTCTAATAACCATACCAGGGATTCAACCTGGTCACAACTGAAAGGAGGGGAGAAATCGTCACTACCTTTGGGAATGTATGACAAGGCTGACTTAGTACATAATTGGATCAAAGGCTGAACATCCTCAAATAACACATGACCTTGATCTACAAGTAAATGGGCTGTTTGTATCATTTCCAGCAGTTGGTCTCGGGTCCAATCTTTAAGAGTCTGACAACAATATTCACTATCCTCTGCCGCCAGCAGAGAACAATAGATAATTCCATCAAAGTCCATTTTGCGCGCCCACCGTAACAGGACGGTTTCTCAGTGCAGCCACGTCTGGTCAGGGATGGCCTTGGTATGCTGTCAGGATATCTAATTGACCAGACTGTGTGGACTGCACAGAGGAGACCAGAAACACATGTAAATGAAATGATGGTGTTTATTAACAAGTGATAAGTAAAAGGAATATAAACAGTGCAAACCCACACAACAACCCACTACAAACAACAATATATATATGTGAATGGAGATACCGTAATCATAATCAAAGCCAAGCCAAGGTCATACACAGGGAAGTCAGCAGAAGGGTAAGGACGGGAAACTGAACAGGACAAGGAGAGGATGGATAGATGGGGTTCAGGGCAGGGATCCAAGGGAGCCAGGAACAGAAGGGACAGGACTAGGAAGGCCTCAGGATAGGGATTGGATCAGATCAGGACAAGGCAGATAGCAGGCTCAAGGTCAAACAGGCAGCAAGGTCAGAACGCAGGGAGAGAGAGATACCAAGGCAAGCCTATGAGGGCTATGAGGGCTTGCCGGGTATTTGTAAGGCTGTGGTAATTGACCTCATGTCACAGCTGAGCGCAGTGTGAGCTGTTTGCTCCACACTGCCAGAGTGCACCCGCTGGTTGACGCCGGTACTACGGCCCGAGGATGCAACAGTGCCACCAGCAGGAAAGACCTCTTACTGCAGGTCCTAGGTGTAAGAAGACACCTGCTGATGGACACTGGTACTGCGATCCAAGAGACCGATAGCGCCACCAACGGGTAGACCTTCTCATGACAGTCTGCCTCTCATTATTGGCCTTCCAGACATACTAATTGCCTGCAGTGAGATGTAGCTGCACAAAACAGTACACTATATATATATATACTGATACTGCAGCTAGCAGAATCAACTGCCTGCCTGTAGCATTATTGGTATGAGAACACCAACAATTGTCTTCAGGTAGCTTTAGGTGCACACTGTGCAGAGGACGCAGTACACTAACTGTAAATACTGTAACTGCCTGCCTGTGGTATCAATAATAGCAGAACAACAGCAATTGTCCTCAGGTAGCTTTAGGTGCACACTGTGCAGAGGACACAGTACACTAACTGTAAATACTGTAGCTGCCTGCCTGTGGTATTAATAGGAGCAGAACAACAGCAATTGTCTCCAGGTAGCTTTAGGTGCACAATGTGCAGAGGACGCCCTACACTAACTGTAAATACTGTAGCTGCCTGCCTGTGGTATAAATAGGAGCAGAACAACAGCAATTGTCTCCAGGTAGCTTTAGGTGCACACTGTGCAGAGGGAGCACAACACTAACTAAATGCTGTAGCTGCCTGCCTGTGGTATTAATAGGATCAGAAGAACACCACTAATTTTCTTCAGGTAGCTTTAGGTGCACACTGTGCAGAGGACACAGTATTCTAACTGTAAATACTGTAGCTGCCTGCCTGTGGTATTAATAGGAGCAGAACAATGGCAATTGTCTCCAGGTAGCTTTAGGTGCACACTGTGCCGAGGACGCACTACACTAACTGTAAATGCTGTAGCTGCCTGCCTGTGGTATTAATAGGATCAGAAGAACACCACTAATTTTCTTCAGGTAGCTTTAGGTGCACACTGTGCAGGGGACGCACTATACTAACTTGTAAAGACTGCAGCTGCCTGCGGTACTGTACTAATATGATCAGAAGAACACCACTAATTTTCTTCAGGTAGCTTTAGGTGCACACTGTGCAGAGGACGCACTACACTAACTTGTAATGACTGCAGCTGCCTGAGGTACTGTACTAATAGGATCAGAAGAACACCACTAATTTTCTTCAGGTAGCTTTAGGTGCACACTGTGCAGAGGACGCACTACACTAACTTGTAAATACTACAGCTGCCTGTGTTACTGTACTAATAGGATCAGAAGAACACCACTAATTTTCTTCAGGTAGCTTCAGGAGCACACTGTGCATAGGACGCACTACACTAACTTGTAAATACTGCAGCTGCCTGCGGTACTGTACTAATAGGATCATAAGAACACCACTAATTTTCTTCAGGTAGCTTTAGGTGCACAATGTGCAGAGGACACAGTGCACTAACTGTAAATACTGTAGCTGCCTGACTATGGTATTAAATAAAAAGAGAACAACAGCAATTGCCTCCAGGTAGCTTTAGGTGCACAGTGTGCAGAGGACGCACTACACTAACTAAATGCTGTAGCTGCCTGCATGTGGTATTAATAGGATCAGAAGAACACCACTAATTTTCTTCAGGTAGCTTTAGGTGCACACTGTGCAGAGGACACAGTACATTAACTGTAAATACTGTAGCTGCCTGCCTGTGGTATTAATAGGAGCAGAACAACAGCAATTGTCTCCAGGTAGCTTTAGGTGCACACTGTGCAGAGGACACAGTAACTGTAAATGCTGTAGCTGCCTGCCTGTGGTATTAATAGGATCAGAAGAACACCACTAATTTTCTTCAGATAGCTTTAGGTACACACTGTGCAGAGGACACAGTACACTAACTCTAAATACTGTAGCTGCCTGCCTATGGTATTAATAGGAGCAGAACAACAGCAATTGTCTCCAGGTAGCTTTAGGTGCACACTGTGCAGAGGACGCACTACACTAACTGTAAATGCTATAGCTGCCTGCCTGTGTTATTAATAAGATCAGAAGAACACCACTAATTTTCTTCAGGTAGCTTTAGGTGCACACTGTGCAGGGGACGCACTATACTAACTTGTAAAGACTGCAGCTGCCTGCAGTACTGTACTAATAGGATCAGAAGAACACCACTAATTTTCTTCAGGTAGCTTTAGGTGCACACTGTGCAGAGGACGCACTACGCTAACTTGTAAAGACTGCAGCTGCCTGAGATACTGTACTAATAGGATCAGAAGAACACCACTAATTTTCTTCAAGTAGCTTTAGGTGCACACTGTGCAGAGGACGCACTACACTAACGTGTAAATACTACAGCTGCCTGTGTTACTGTACTAGAAGGGTCAGAAGAACACCACTAATTTTCTTCAGGTAGCTTTAGGAGCACACTGTGCAGAGGACGCACTACACTAACTTGTAAATACTGCAGCTGCCTGCGGTAGTGTGCTAAAAGGATCAGAAGAACACCACTCATTTTCTTCAGGGAGCTTTAGTTGCACACTGTGCAGAGGACGCACTACATGAACTTGTAAATACTGCAGCTCTCTGCGGTACTGTACTAATAGGATCAGAAGAACACCACTAATTTTGTTTAGGTAGCTTTGGGTGCACACTGTGCAGAGGACGCACTGAACCAACTTGTAAATACTGCAGCTGCCTGCGGTACTGTACTAATAGGATCAGAAGAACACCACTAATTTCCTTCAGGTAGCTTTAGGTGCACACTGTGCAGAGGACGCACTAAACTAATTTGTAAATACTACAGCTGCCTGTGGTACTTTACTAATAGGATCAGAAGAACATCACTAATTTTCTTCAGATAGCTTTAGGTACACACTGTGCAGAGGACACAGTACACTAACTGTAAATACTGTAGCTGCCTGCCTATGGTATTAATAGGAGCAGAACAACAGCAATTGTCTCCAGGTAGCTTTAGGTGCACACTGTGCAGAGGAAGCACTACACTAACTGTAAATGCTATAGCTGCCTGCCTGTGTTATTAATAAGATCAGAAGAACACCACTAATTTTCTTCAGGTAGCTTTAGGTGCACACTGTGCAGGGGACGCACTATACTAACTTGTAAAGACTGCAGCTGCCTGCAGTACTGTACTAATAGGATCAGAAGAACACCACTAATTTTCTTCAGGTAGCTTTAGGTGCACACTGTGCAGAGGACGCACTACGCTAACTTGTAAAGACTGCAGCTGCCTGAGATACTGTACTAATAGGATCAGAAGAACACCACTAATTTTCTTCAAGTAGCTTTAGGTGCACACTGTGCAGAGGACGCACTACACTAACGTGTAAATACTACAGCTGCCTGTGTTACTGTACTAGAAGGGTCAGAAGAACACCACTAATTTTCTTCAGGTAGCTTTAGGAGCACACTGTGCAGAGGACGCACTACACTAACTTGTAAATACTGCAGCTGCCTGTGGTAGTGTGCTAAAAGGATCAGAAGAACACCACTCATTTTCTTCAGGGAGCTTTAGTTGCACACTGTGCAGAGGACGCACTACATGAACTTGTAAATACTGCAGCTCTCTGCGGTACTGTACTAATAGGATCAGAAGAACACCACTAATTTTGTTTAGGTAGCTTTGGGTGCACACTGTGCAGAGGACGCACTGAACCAACTTGTAAATACTGCAGCTGCCTGCGGTACTGTACTAATAGGATCAGAAGAACACCACTAATTTCCTTCAGGTAGCTTTAGGTGCACACTGTGCAGAGGACGCACTAAACTAATTTGTAAATACTACAGCTGCCTGTGGTACTTTACTAATAGGATCAGAAGAACATCACTAATTTTCTTCAGATAGCTTTAGGTACACACTGTGCAGAGGACACAGTACACTAACTGTAAATACTGTAGCTGCCTGCCTATGGTATTAATAGGAGCAGAACAACAGCAATTGTCTCCAGGTAGCTTTAGGTGCACACTGTGCAGAGGAAGCACTACACTAACTGTAAATGCTATAGCTGCCTGCCTGTGTTATTAATAAGATCAGAAGAACACCACTAATTTTCTTCAGGTAGCTTTAGGTGCACACTGTGCAGGGGACGCACTATACTAACTTGTAAAGACTGCAGCTGCCTGCAGTACTGTACTAATAGGATCAGAAGAACACCACTAATTTTCTTCAGGTAGCTTTAGGTGCACACTGTGCAGAGGACGCACTACGCTAACTTGTAAAGACTGCAGCTGCCTGAGATACTGTACTAATAGGATCAGAAGAACACCACTAATTTTCTTCAAGTAGCTTTAGGTGCACACTGTGCAGAGGACGCACTACACTAACGTGTAAATACTACAGCTGCCTGTGTTACTGTACTAGAAGGGTCAGAAGAACACCACTAATTTTCTTCAGGTAGCTTTAGGAGCACACTGTGCAGAGGACGCACTACACTAACTTGTAAATACTGCAGCTGCCTGCGGTACTGTGCTAAAAGGATCAGAAGAACACCACTCATTTTCTTCAGGGAGCTTTAGGTGGAACACTGTGCAGAGAACGCACTACACAAACTTGTAAATACTGCAGCTGCCTGCGGTACTGTACTAATAGGATCAGAAGAACACCACTAATTTTGTTTAGGTAGCTTTAGGTGCACACTGTGCAGAGGACACACTAAACCAACTTGTAAACACTACAGCTGCCTGTGGTACTGTACTAATAGGATCAGAAGAACACCACTAATTTTCTTCAGGTAGCTTTAGGTGCACACTGTGCAGAGGACGCACTACACTAACTTGTAAAGACTGTAGCTGCCTGCGGTACTGTACTAAAAGGATCAGAAGAACACCACAAATTTTTTTCAGGTAGCTTTAGGTGCACACTGTGCAGAGGACGCACTACACTAACTTGTAAAGACTGCAGTTGCCTGCGGTACTGTACTAATAGGATCAGAAGAACACCACTAATTTTCTTCAGTTAGCTTTAGGTTCACACTGTGCAGAGGATGCACTACACTATCTTGTAAATACTACAGCTGCCTCTGGTACTGTACTAATATGATCAGAAGAACACCACTTATTTTCTTCAGGTAGCTTTAGGTGCACACTGTGCAGAGAACGCACTACACTAACTTGTAAATACTGCAGCTGCCTGCGGTACTGTACTAATAGGATCATAAGAACACCACTAATTTTCTTCAGGTAGCTTTAGGTGCATACTGTGCAGAGAACGCACTACACTAACTTGTAAAGACTGCAACTGCCTGTGGTACTCTACTAATAGGATCAGAAGAACACCACTAATTTTCTTCAGGGAGCTTTAGGTGCACAGTGTGCAGAGGACACACTAAACTAACTAAATGCTGTAGCTGACTGCCTGTGGTATTAATAGGATCAGAAGAACACCACTAATTTTCTTCAGATAGCTTTAGGTACACACTGTGCAGAGGACACAGTACACTAACTGTAAATACTGTAGCTGCCTGCCTGTGGTATTAATAGGAGCAGAACAACAGCAATTGTCTCCAGGTAGCTTTAGGTGCACACTGTGCAGAGGACACAGTAACTGTAAATGCTGTAGCTGCCTGCCTGTGGTATTAATAGGATCAGAAGAACACCACTAAATTTCCTCAGGTAGCTTTAGGTGCACACTGTGCAGAGGACGCACTACACTAACTTGTAAAGACTGCAGCTGCCAGAGGTACTGTACTAATAGGATCAGAAGAACACCACTAATTTTCTTCAAGTAGCTTTAGGTGCACACTGTGTAGAGGACGCACTACACTAACGTGTAAATACTACAGCTGCCTGTGTTACTGTACTAATAGGATCAGAAGAACACCACTAATTTTCTTCAGGTAGCTTTAGGAGCACACTGTGCAGAGGACGCACTACACTAACTTGTAAATACTACAGCTGCCTGTGTTACTGTATTAATAGGATCAGAAGAACACTACTTATTTTCTTCAGGTAGCTTTAGGAGCACACTGTGCAGAGGACACAGTATACTAACTGTAAACACTGTAGCTGCCTGCCTGTGGTATTAATAGGAGCAGAACAACAGCAATTGTCTCTAGGTAGCTTTAGGTGCACACTGTGCAGAGGACGCACTACACTAACTGTAAATTCTGTAGCTGCCTGCCTGTGTTATTAATAGGATCAGAAGAACACCACTCATTTTTTTCAGGTAGCTTTAGGTGCACACTGTGCAGAGGACGCACTACACTAACTTGTAAATACTACAGCTGCCTGTCTTACTGTACTAATAGGATCAGAAGAAAACCACTAATTTTCTTCAGGGAGCTTTAGGTGCACACTGTGCAGAGAACGCACTACACAGACTTGTAAATATTGCAGCTGCCTGCGGTACTGTACTAATAGGATCAGAAGAACACCACTCATTTTGTTTAGGTAGCTATAGGTGCACACTGTGCAGAGGGTGCACTAAACCAACTTGTAAATACTACAGCTGCCTGTGTTACTGTACTAATAGGATCAGAAGAACACCACTAAATTTCTTCAGGTAGCTTTAGGTGCACACTGTGCAGAGGACGCACTAAACCAACTTGTAAATACTACAGCTGCTTGTGGTACTGTACTAATAGGATCAGAAGAACACCACTCATTTTCTTCAGGGAGCTTTAGGTGCACACTGTGCAGAGGACGCACTATACTAACTTGTAAATACTGCAGTTGCCTGTGGTACTGTACTAATAGGATCAGAAGAACACCACTCATTTTCTTCAGGTAGCTTTAGGTGCACACTGTGCAGAGGACGCACTACACTAACTTGTAAATACTACAGCTGCCTCTGGTACTGTACTAATATGATCAGAAGAACACCACTCATTTTCTTCAGGGAGCTTTAGGTGCACACTGTGCAGAGGACGCACTATACTAACTTGTAAATACTGCAGCTGCCTGCGGTACTGTACTAATAGGATCAGAAAAACACCACTCATTTTTCTCAGGTAGCTTTGGGTGCACACTGTGCAGAGAATGCACTACACTAACTTGTAAATACTGCAGCTGCCTGCGGTACTGTACTAATAGGATCATAAGAACACCACTAATTTTCTTCAGGTAGCTTTAGGTGCACACTATGCAGAGAACGCACTACACTAACTTGTGAAGACTGCAGCTGCCTGTGGTACTGTACTAATAGGATAAGAAGTACACCACTAATTTTTTTCAGGTAGCTTTAAGTGCACACTGTGCAGAAGACGCACTATACTAACTTGTAAATACTGCAGCTTCCTGCGGTACTCTACTAATAGGATCATAAGAACACCACTAATTTTCTTCAGGTAGCTTTAGGTGCACACTATGCAGAGAACGCACTACACTAACTTGTGAAGACTGCAGCTGCCTGTGGTACTGTACTAATAGGATAAGAAGAACACCACTAATTTTCTTCAGATAGCTTTAGGTGCACACTGTGCAGAGGACACAGTGCACTAACTGTAAATACTGTAGCTGCCTGACTGTGGTATTAATAGAAACAGAACAACAGCAATTGCCTCCAGGTAGCTTTAGGTGCACAGTGTGCAGAGGACGCACTACAATAACTAAATGCTGTAGCTGCCTGCATGTGGTATTAATAGGATCAGAAGAACACCACTAATTTTCTTCAGGTAGCTTTAGGTGCACACTGTGCAGAGGACACAGTACACTAACTGTAAATACTGTAGCTGCCTGCCTGTGGTATTAATAGGAGCAGAACAACAGCAATTGTCTCCAGGTAGCTTTAGGTGCACACTGTGCAGAGGACACAGTAACTGTAAATGCTGTGGCTGCCTGCCTGTGGTATTAATAGGATCAGAAGAACACCACTAATTTTCTTCAGGTAGCTTTAGGTGCACACTGTGCAGAGGACGCACTACACTAACTTGTAAATAGTGCAGCTGCCTGCGGTACTGTACTAATAGAATCAGAAGAACACCACTAATTTTCTTCAGGGAGCTTTAGTTGCACACTGTGCAGAGGACGCACTACATGAACTTGTAAATACTGCAGCTCTCTGCGGTACTGTACTAATAGGATCAGAAGAACACCACTAATTTTGTTTAGGTAGCTTTGGGTGCACACTGTGCAGAGGACACACTGAACCAACTTGTAAATACTGCAGCTGCCTGCGGTACTGTACTAATAGGATCAGAAGAACACCACTAATTTCCTTCAGGTAGCTTTAGGTGCACACTGTGCAGAGGACGCACTAAACTAATTTGTAAATACTACAGCTGCCTGTGGTACTTTACTAATAGGATCAGAAGAACACCACTAATTTTCTTCAGGTAGCTTTAGGTGCACACTGTGCAGAGGACGCACTACACTAACTTGTAAAGACTGCAACTGCCTGTGGTACTGTACTAATAGGATCAGAAGAACACCACTAATTTTCTTCAGGGAGCTTTAGGTGCACAGTGTGCAGAGGACGCACTACACTAACTAAATGCTGTAGCTACCTGCCTGTGGTATTAATAGGATCAGAAGAACACCACTAATTTTCTTCAGATAGCTTTAGGTACACACTGTGCTGAGGACACAGTACACTAACTGTAAATACTGTAGCTGCCTGCCTGTGGTATTAATAGGAGCAGAACAACAGCAATTGTCTCCAGGTAGCTTTAGGTGCACACTGTGCAGAGGACGCACTACACTATCTGTAAATGCTATAGCTGCCTGCCTGTGTTATTAATAAGATCAGAAGAACACCACTAATTTTCTTCAGGTAGCTTTAGGTGCACACTGTGCAGGGGACGCACTATACTAACTTGTAAAGACTGCAGCTGCCTGCAGTACTGTACTAATAGGATCAGAAGAACACCACTAATTTTCTTCAGGTAGCATTAGGTGCACACTGTGCAGAGGACGCACTACGCTAACTTGTAAAGACTGCAGCTGCCTGAGATATTGTACTAATAGGATCAGAAGAACACCACTAATTTTCTTCAAGTAGCTTTAGGTGCACACTGTGCAGAGGACGCACTACACTAACTTGTAAATACTACAGCTGCCTGCGGTACTGTGCTAAAAGTATCAGAAGAACACCACTAATTTTCTTCAGGGAGCTTTAGGTGGAACACTGTGCAGAGAACGCACTACACAAACTTGTAAATACTGCAGCTGCCTGCGGTACTGTACTAATAGGATCAGAAGAACACCACTAATTTTCTTCAGGTAGCTTTAGGTGCACACTGTGCAGAGGACGCACTACACTAACTTGTAAAGACTGTAGCTGCCTGCGGTACTGTACTAATAGGATCAGAAGAACACCACAAATTTTTTTCAGGTAGCTTTAGGTGCACACTGTGCAGAGGACGCACTACACTAACTTGTAAAGACTGCAGTTGCCTGCGGTACTGTACTAATAGGATCAGAAGAACACCACTAATTTTCTTCAGTTAGCTTTAGGTTCACACTGTGCAGAGGATGCACTACACTAACTTGTAAATACTACAGCTGCCTCTGGTACTGTACTAATATGATCAGAAGAACACCACTCATTTTCTTCAGGTAGCTTTAGGTGCACACTGTGCAGAGAACGCACTACACTAACTTGTAAATACTGCAGCTGCCTGCGGTACTGTACTAATAGGATCATAAGAACACCACTAATTTTCTTCAGGTAGCTTTAGGTGCATACTGTGCAGAGAACGCACTACACTAACTTGTAAAGACTGCAACTGCCTGTGGTACTCTACTAATAGGATCAGAAGAACACCACTAATTTTCTTCAGGGAGCTTTAGGTGCACAGTGTGCAGAGGACGCACTACACTAGCTAAATGCTGTAGCTGCCTGCCTGTGGTATTAATAGGATCAGAAGAACACCACTAATTTTCTTCAGATAGCTTTAGGTACACACTGTGCAGAGGACACAGTACACTAACTGTAAATACTGTAGATGCCTGCCTGTGGTATTAATAGGAGCAGAACAACAGCAATTGTCTCCAGGTAGCTTTAGGTGCACACTGTGCAGAGGACACAGTAACTGTAAATGCTGTAGCTGCCTGCCTGTGGTATTAATAGGATCAGAAGAACACCACTAAATTTCTTCAGGTAGCTTTAGGTGCACACTGTGCAAAGGACGCACTACACTAACTTGTAAAGACTGCAGCTGCCAGAGGTACTGTACTAATAGGATCAGAAGAACACCACTAATTTTCTTCAAGTAGCTTTAGGTGCACACTGTGCAGAGGACGCACTACACTAACGTGTAAATACTACAGCTGCCTGTGTTACTGTACTAATAGGATCAGAAGAACACCACTAATTTTCTTCAGGTAGCTTTAGGAACACACTGTGCAGAGGACGCACTACACTAACTTGTAAATACTACAGCTGCCTGTGTTACTGTATTAATAGGATCAGAAGAACACTACTTATTTTCTTCAGGTAGCTTTAGGAGCACACTGTGCAGAGGACACAGTATACTAACTGTAAACACTGTAGCTGCCTGCCTGTGGTATTAATAGGAGCAGAACAACAGCAATTGTCTCTAGGTAGCTTTAGGTGCACACTGTGCAGAGGACGCACTACACTAACTGTAAATTCTGTAGCTGCCTGCCTGTGTTATTAATAGGATCAGAAGAACACCACTCATTTTTTTCAGGTAGCTTTAGGTGCACACTGTGCAGAGGACGCACTACACTAACTTGTAAATACTACAGCTGCCTGTCTTACTGTACTAATAGGATCAGAAGAACACCACTAATTTTCTTCAGGGAGCTTTAGGTGCACACTGTGCAGAGAACGCACTACACAGACTTGTAAATATTGCAGCAGCCTGCGGTACTGTACTAATAGGATCAGAAGAACACCACTCATTTTGTTTAGGTAGCTATAGGTGCACACTGTGCAGAGGACGCACTAAACCAACTTGTAAATACTACAGCTGCCTGTGTTACTGTACTAATAGGATCAGAAGAACACCACTAAATTTCTTCAGGTAGCTTTAGGTGCACACTGTGCAGAGGACGCACTAAACCAACTTGTAAATACTACAGCTGCCTGTGGTACTGTACTAATAGGATCAGAAGAACACCACTAATTTTCTTCAGGGAGCTTTAGGTGCACACTGTGCAGAGGACGCACTATACTAACTTGTAAATACTGCAGTTGCCTGTGGTACTGTACTAATAGGATCAGAAGAACACCACTCATTTTCTTCAGGTAGCTTTAGGTGCACACTGTGCAGAGGAAGCACTACACTAACTTGTAAATACTACAGCTGCCTCTGGTACTGTACTAATATGATCAGAAGAACACCACTCATTTTCTTCAGGGAGCTTTAGGTGCACACTGTGCAGAGGACGCACTATACTAACTTGTAAATACTGCAGCTGCCTGCGGTACTGTACTAATAGGATCATAAGAACACCACTAATTTTCTTCAGGTAGCTTTAGGTGCACACTATGCAGAGAACGCACTACACTAACTTGTGAAGACTGCAGCTGCCTGTGGTACTGTACTAATAGGATCAGAAGAACACCATTGATTTTCTTCAGGTAGCTTTAGGTGCACACTGTGCAGAAGACGCACTACACTAACTTGTAAATACTGCAGCTTCCTGCGGTACTCTACTAATAGGATCATAAGAACACCACTAATTTTCTTCAGGTAGCTTTAGGTGCACACTATGCAGAGAACGCACTACACTAACTTGTGAAGACTGCAGCTGCCTGTGGTACTGTACTAATAGGATAAGAAGAACACCACTAATCTTCTTCAGATAGCTTTAGGTGCACACTGTGCAGAGGACACAGTGCACTAACTGTAAATACTGTAGCTGCCTGACTGTGGTATTAATAGAAACAGAACAACAGCAATTGCCTCCAGGTAGCTTTAGGTGCACACTGTGCAGAGGACGCCCTACACTAACTGTAAATACTGTAGCTGCCTGCCTGTGGTATTAATAGGATCAGAAGAACACCACTAATTTTCTTCAGATAGCTTTAGGTGCACACTGTGCAGAGGACACAGTGCACTAACTGTAAATACTGTAGCTGCCTGATGCCGCGTACACACGAGCGGACTTTACGGCGGACTTTGCCCGGCGGACTTTTCGACGTACTTTCCGACGGACTTTGTGAACGAACGGACTTGCCTACACCAAAGTCCGTCGAATTCGTACGTGATGACGTACGACCAGACTAAAACAAGGAAGTTCATAGCCAGTAGCCAATAGCTGCCCTAGCGTGGCTTTTTGTCCGTCGAACTAGCATACAGACGGCGGACTTTTCGACCGGACTCGATTTCAACGGATAAATTTTAAACAAGTTTCAAATCTAATTCCGTCCAACTTTTGAGAAAACAAAGTCCGCTGGAGCCCACACACATCGAATTGTCCGACGAAATCCAGTCCGCCGGGCAAAGTCCGCCGTAAAGTCCGCTCGTGTGTACGCGGCATTACTGTGGTATTAATAGAAGCAGAACAACAGCAATTGCCTCCAGGTAGCTTTAGGTGCACAGTGTGCAGAGGACGCACTACACTAACTAAATGCTGTAGCTGCCTGCATGTGGTATTAATAGGATCAGAAGAACACCACTAATTTTCTTCAGGTAGCTTTAGGTGCACACTGTGCAGAGGACACAGTACACTAACTGTAAATACTGTAGCTGCCTGCCTGTGGTATTAATAGGAGCAGAACAACAGCAATTGTCTCCAGGTAGCTTTAGGTGCACACTGTGCAGAGGACACAGTAACTGTAAATGCTACAGCTGCCTGCGGTACTGTACTAATAGGATCAGAAGAACACCACTAATTTCCTTCAGGTAGCTTTAGGTGCACACTGTGCAGAGGACACACTAAACTAATTTGTAAATACTACAGCTGCCTGTGGTACTTTACTAAGAGGATCAGAAGACCACCACTAATTTTCTTCAGGTAGCTTTAGGTGCACACTGTGCAGAGGACGCACTACACTAACTTGTAAATACTGCAGCTGCCTGCGGTACTGTACTAATAGGATTAGATAAATACCACTAATTTTCTTCAGGGAGCTTTAGGTGCACACTGTGCAGAGGACGCCCTACACTAACTGTAAATACTGTAGCTGCCTGCCTGTGGTATTAATAGGATCAGAAGAACACCACTAATTTTCTTCAGATAGCTTTAGGTGCACACTGTGCAGAGGACACAGTGCACTAACTGTAAATACTGTAGCTGCCTGCCTGTGGTATTAATAGAAGCAGAACAACAGCAATTGTCTTCAGGTTGCTTTAGGTGCACAGTGTGCAGAGGACGCACTACACTAACTAAATGCTGTAGCTGCCTGCCTGTGGTATTAATAGGATCAGAAGAACACCACTAATTTTCTTCAGGTAGCTTTAGGTGCACACTGTGCAGAGGACACATTACACTAACTGTAAATACTGTAGCTGCCTGCCTTTTGTAGTAATAGGAGCAGAACAACAGCAATTGTCTCCAGGTAGCTTTAGGTGCACACTGTGCAGAGGACACAGCAACTGTATATGCTGTAGCTGCCTGCCTGTGGTATTAATAGGATCAGAAGAACACCACTAATTTTCTTCAGGTAGCTTTAGGTGCACACTGTGCAGAGGACGCACTACACTAACTTGTAAAGACTACAGCTGCCTGTGGTACTGTACTAATAGGATCAGAAGAACACCATTGATTTTCTTCAGGTAGCTTTAGGTGCACACTGTGCAGAGGACGCCCTACACTAACTTGTAAATACTGCAGCTGCCTGCAGTACTGTACTAATAGAATCAGAAGAACACCACTAATTTTCTTCAGGGAGCTTTAGTTGCACACTGTGCAGAGGACGCACTACATGAACTTGTAAATACTGCAGCTCTCTGCAGTACTGTACTAATAGGATCAGAAGAACACCACTCATTTTGATTAGGTAGCTTTGGGTGCACACTGTGCAGAGGACGCACTAAACTAACTTGTAAATACTGCAGCTGCCTGCGGTACTGTACTAATAGGATTAGAAAAACACCACTAATTTTCTTCAGGTAGCTTTAGGTGCACACTGTGCAGAGAACGCACTAAACTAACTTGTAAATACTGCAGCTGCCTGCAGTACTGTACTAATTAGATCAGAAGAACACCACTCATTTCCTTCAGGTAGCTTTAGGTGCACACTGTTCAGAGAATGCACTACACTAACTTGTAAATGCTGCAGCTGCCTGTGGTACTGTACTAATAGGATAAGAAGAACACCACTAATCTTCTTCAGATAGCTTTAGGTGCACACTGTGCAGGGGACGCACTATACTAACTTGTAAATACTGCAGCTGCCTGCGGTACTGTACTAATAGGATCATAAGAACACCACTAATTTTCTTCAGGTAGCTTTAGGTGCACACTATGCAGAGAACGCACTACACTAACTTGTGAAGACTGCAGCTGCCTGTGGTACTGTACTAATAGGATAAGAAGAACACCACTAATTTTTTTCAGGTAGCTTTAGGTGCACACTGTGCAGAAGACGCACTACACTAACTTGTAAATACTGCAGCTTCCTGCGGTACTCTACTAATAGGATCATAAGAACACCACTAATTTTCTTCAGGTAGCTTTAGGTGCACACTATGCAGAGAACGCACTACACTAACTTGTGAAGACTGCAGCTGCCTGTGGTACTGTACTAATAGGATAAGAAGAACACCACTAATCTTCTTCAGATAGCTTTAGGTGCACACTGTGCAGAGGACACAGTGCACTAACTGTAAATACTGTAGCTGCCTGACTGTGGTATTAATAGAAACAGAACAACAGCAATTGCCTCCA
Organism: Lithobates clamitans; assembly: GCA_037952925.1. Classification (NCBI taxonomy): domain Eukaryota; kingdom Metazoa; phylum Chordata; class Amphibia; order Anura; family Ranidae; genus Lithobates; species Lithobates clamitans. The sequence continues at coordinate 1,720,833 of JBBGZY010000097.1, read as the reverse complement.
GGTAGCTTTAGGTGCACACTGTGCAGAGGACGCCCTACACTAACTGTAAATACTGTAGCTGCCTGCCTGTGGTATTAATAGGATCAGAAGAACACCACTAATTTTCTTCAGATAGCTTTAGGTGCACACTGTGCAGAGGACACAGTGCACTAACTGTAAATACTGTAGCTGCCTGATGCCGCGTACACACGAGCGGACTTTACGGCGGACTTTGCCCGGCGGACTTTTCGACGTACTTTCCGACGGACTTTGTGAACGAACGGACTTGCCTACACACAATCCACCAAAGTCCGTCGAATTCGTACGTGATGACGTACGACCAGACTAAAACAAGGAAGTTCATAGCCAGTAGCCAATAGCTGCCCTAGCGTGGCTTTTTGTCCGTCGAACTAGCATACAGACGGCGGACTTTTCGACCGGACTCGATTTCAACGGATAAATTTTAAACAAGTTTCAAATCTAATTCCGTCCAACTTTTGAGAAAACAAAGTCCGCTGGAGCCCACACACATCGAATTGTCCGACGAAATCCAGTCCGCCGGGCAAAGTCCGCCGTAAAGTCCGCTCGTGTGTACGCGGCATTACTGTGGTATTAATAGAAGCAGAACAACAGCAATTGCCTCCAGGTAGCTTTAGGTGCACAGTGTGCAGAGGACGCACTACACTAACTAAATGCTGTAGCTGCCTGCATGTGGTATTAATAGGATCAGAAGAACACCACTAATTTTCTTCAGGTAGCTTTAGGTGCACACTGTGCAGAGGACACAGTACACTAACTGTAAATACTGTAGCTGCCTGCCTGTGGTATTAATAGGAGCAGAACAACAGCAATTGTCTCCAGGTAGCTTTAGGTGCACACTGTGCAGAGGACACAGTAACTGTAAATGCTACAGCTGCCTGCGGTACTGTACTAATAGGATCAGAAGAACACCACTAATTTCCTTCAGGTAGCTTTAGGTGCACACTGTGCAGAGGACACACTAAACTAATTTGTAAATACTACAGCTGCCTGTGGTACTTTACTAAGAGGATCAGAAGACCACCACTAATTTTCTTCAGGTAGCTTTAGGTGCACACTGTGCAGAGGACGCACTACACTAACTTGTAAATACTGCAGCTGCCTGCGGTACTGTACTAATAGGATTAGATAAATACCACTAATTTTCTTCAGGGAGCTTTAGGTGCACACTGTGCAGAGGACGCCCTACACTAACTGTAAATACTGTAGCTGCCTGCCTGTGGTATTAATAGGATCAGAAGAACACCACTAATTTTCTTCAGATAGCTTTAGGTGCACACTGTGCAGAGGACACAGTGCACTAACTGTAAATACTGTAGCTGCCTGCCTGTGGTATTAATAGAAGCAGAACAACAGCAATTGTCTTCAGGTTGCTTTAGGTGCACAGTGTGCAGAGGACGCACTACACTAACTAAATGCTGTAGCTGCCTGCCTGTGGTATTAATAGGATCAGAAGAACACCACTAATTTTCTTCAGGTAGCTTTAGGTGCACACTGTGCAGAGGACACATTACACTAACTGTAAATACTGTAGCTGCCTGCCTTTTGTAGTAATAGGAGCAGAACAACAGCAATTGTCTCCAGGTAGCTTTAGGTGCACACTGTGCAGAGGACACAGCAACTGTATATGCTGTAGCTGCCTGCCTGTGGTATTAATAGGATCAGAAGAACACCACTAATTTTCTTCAGGTAGCTTTAGGTGCACACTGTGCAGAGGACGCACTACACTAACTTGTAAAGACTACAGCTGCCTGTGGTACTGTACTAATAGGATCAGAAGAACACCATTGATTTTCTTCAGGTAGCTTTAGGTGCACACTGTGCAGAGGACGCCCTACACTAACTTGTAAATACTGCAGCTGCCTGCAGTACTGTACTAATAGAATCAGAAGAACACCACTAATTTTCTTCAGGGAGCTTTAGTTGCACACTGTGCAGAGGACGCACTACATGAACTTGTAAATACTGCAGCTCTCTGCAGTACTGTACTAATAGGATCAGAAGAACACCACTCATTTTGATTAGGTAGCTTTGGGTGCACACTGTGCAGAGGACGCACTAAACTAACTTGTAAATACTGCAGCTGCCTGCGGTACTGTACTAATAGGATTAGAAAAACACCACTAATTTTCTTCAGGTAGCTTTAGGTGCACACTGTGCAGAGAACGCACTAAACTAACTTGTAAATACTGCAGCTGCCTGCAGTACTGTACTAATTAGATCAGAAGAACACCACTCATTTCCTTCAGGTAGCTTTAGGTGCACACTGTTCAGAGAATGCACTACACTAACTTGTAAATGCTGCAGCTGCCTGCGGTACTGTACTAATAGGATCAGAAGAACACCACTAATTTTGTTTAGGTAGCTTTAGGTGCACACTGTGCAGAGGACGCACTAAACTAACTTTTAAAATACTGCAGCTGTCTGGGGTACTGTACTAATCGGATCAGAAGAACACCACTAATTTTGTTTAGGTAGCTTTAGGTGCACACTGTGCAGAGGACGCACTAAACTAACTTTTAAAATACTGCAGCTGTCTGGGGTACTGTACTAATCGGATCAGAAGAACACCACTAATTTTCTTCAGATAGCTTTAGGTGCACACTGTGCAGAGGACACAGTGCACTAACTGTAAATACTGTAGCTGCCTGCCTGTGGTATTAATAGAAGCAGAACAACAGCAATTGTCTCCAGGTTGCTTTAGGTGCACAGTGTGCAGAGGACGCACTACACTAACTAAATGCTGTAGCTGCCTGCCTGTGGTATTAATAGGATCAGAAGAACACCACTAATTTTCTTCAGGTAGCTTTAGGTGCACACTGTGCAGAGGACACATTACACTAACTGTAAATACTGTAGCTGCCTGCCTTTTGTAGTAATAGGAGCAGAACAACAGCAATTGTCTCCAGGTAGCTTTAGGTGCACACTGTGCAGAGGACACAGCAACTGTGTATGCTGTAGCTGCCTGCCTGTGGTATTAATAGGATCAGAAGAACACCACTAATTTTCTTCAGGTAGCTTTAGGTGCACACTGTGCAGAGGACGCACTACACTAACTTGTAAAGACTACAGCTGCCTGTGGTACTGTACTAATAGGATCAGAAGAACACCATTGATTTTCTTCAGGTAGCTTTAGGTGCACACTGTGCAGAGGACGCCCTACACTAACTTGTAAATACTGCAGCTGCCTGCAGTACTGTACTAATAGAATCAGAAGAACACCACTAATTTTCTTCAGGGAGCTTTAGTTGCACACTGTGCAGAGGACGCACTACATGAACTTGTAAATACTGCAGCTCTCTGCAGTACTGTACTAATAGGATCAGAAGAACACCACTCATTTTGATTAGGTAGCTTTGGGTGCACACTGTGCAGAGGACGCACTAAACTAACTTGTAAATACTGCAGCTGCCTGCGGTACTGTACTAATAGGATTAGAAAAACACCACTAATTTTCTTCAGGTAGCTTTAGGTGCACACTGTGCAGAGAACGCACTAAACTAACTTGTAAATACTGCAGCTGCCTGCAGTACTGTACTAATTAGATCAGAAGAACACCACTCATTTCCTTCAGGTAGCTTTAGGTGCACACTGTTCAGAGAATGCACTACACTAACTTGTAAATGCTGCAGCTGCCTGCGGTACTGTACTAATAGGATCAGAAGAACACCACTAATTTTGTTTAGGTAGCTTTAGGTGCACACTGTGCAGAGGACGCACTAAACTAACTTTTAAAATACTGCAGCTGTCTGGGGTACTGTACTAATCGGATCAGAAGAACACCACTAATTTTCTTCAGGTAGCTTTAGGTGCTCACTGTGCAGAGGACGCACTATACTAACTTGTAAATACTGCAGCTGCCTGCGGTGCTGTACTAATAGAATCAGAAGAACACCACTAATTTTCTTCAGGGAGCTTTAGGTGCACACTGTGCAGAGGACGCACTACACTAACTTGTAAATACTGCAGCTGCCTGTGGTACTGTACTAAAAGGATAAGATAAACACCACTAATTTTCGTCAGGGAGCTTTAGGTGCACACTGTGCAGAGGATGCCCTACACTAACTGTAAATACTGTAGCTGTCTGCCTGTGGTATTAATAGGATCAGAAGAACACCACTCATTTTCTTCAGATAGCTTTAGCTGCACACTGTGCAGAGGAGACAGTGCACTAACTGTAAATACTGTAGCTGCCTGCCTGTGGTATTAATAGAAGCAGAACAACAGCAATTGTCTCCAGGTAGCTTTAGGTGCACAGTGTGCAGAGGACGCACTACATGAACTTGTAAATACTGCAGCTCTCTGCAGTACTGTACTAATAGAATCAGAAGAACACCACTAATTTTCTTCAGGGAGCTTTAGTTGCACACTGTGCAGAGGACGCACTACATGAACTTGTAAATACTGCAGCTCTCTGCAGTACTGTACTAATAGGATCAGAAGAACACCACTCATTTTGTTTAGGTAGCTTTGGGTGCACACTGTGCAGAGGACGCACTAAACTAACTTGTAAATACTGCAGCTGCCTGCGGTACTGTACTAATAGGATTAGAAAAACACCACTAATTTTCTTCAGGTAGCTTTAGGTGCACACTGTGCAGAGAACGCACTAAACTAACTTGTAAATACTGCAGCTGCCTGCAGTACTGTACTAATTAGATCAGAAGAACACCACTCATTTCCTTCAGGTAGCTTTAGGTGCACACTATTCAGAGAATGCTCTACACTAACTTGTAAATGCTGCAGCTGCCTGCGGTACTGTACTAATAGGATCAGAAGAACACCACTAATTTTGTTTAGGTAGCTTTAGGTGCACACTGTGCAGAGGACGCACTAAACTAACTTTTAAAATACTGCAGCTGTCATGGGTACTGTACTAATCGGATCAGAAGAACACCACTAATTTTTTTCAGGTAGCTTTAGGTGCTCACTGTGCAGAGGACGCACTATACTAACTTGTAAATACTGCAGCTGCCTGTGGTGCTGTACTAATAGAATCAGAAGAACACCACTAATTTTCTTCAGGGAGCTTTAGGTGCACACTGTGCAGAGGACGCACTACACTAACTTGTAAATACTGCAGCTGCCTGTGGTACTGTACTAAAAGGATAAGATAAACACCACTAATTTTCGTCATGGAGCTTTAGGTGCACACTGTGCAGAGGATGCCCTACACTAACTGTAAATACTGTAGCTGTCTGCCTGTGGTATTAATAGGATCAGAAGAACACCACTCATTTTCTTCAGATAGCTTTAGCTGCACACTGTGCAGAGGAGACAGTGCACTAACTGTAAATACTGTAGCTGCCTGCCTGTGGTATTAATAGAAGCAGAACAACAGCAATTGTCTCCAGGTAGCTTTAGGTGCACAGTGTGCAGAGGACGCACTACACTAACTAAATGCTGTAGCTGCATGCCTGTGGTATTAATAGGATCAGAAGAACACCACTAATTTTCTTCAGGTAGCTTTAGGTGCACACTGTGCAGAGGACACAGTACACTAACTGTAAATACTGTAGCTGCCTGCCTGTGGTATTAATAGGAGCAGAACAACAGCAATTGTCTCCAGGTAGCTTTAGGTGAACACTGTGCAGAGGACACAGTAATGCCCCGTACACACGGTCGGATTTTCCGATGGAAAATGTCCGATCGGAGCGTGTTGTCGGAAATTCCGACCGTGTGTTGGCTCCATCGGACATTTTCCATCGGATTTTCCGACAGACAAAGTTGGAGAGCAGGAGATAAAATTTTCCGACAACAAAATCCGATCGCGTCAATTCCGACCGTGTGTGGCCTGTTCCGACGCAGAAAGTGCCACGCATGCTCAGAAGAAATTCCAAGACGGAATAGCTCGTTCTGGTAAACTTAGCGCTCGCAATGGATACAGCACTTTCGTCACGCTGCAATGTTAAAAATGGTTTAATACAGCGCACTCTCTTCTTCTTTATAATGTGACAAGAATTAAGTAGTTTTGCTGCTCATATTCACACACACTTCTCACAAAGTTTTATTTTTGTTTTTTTATTGTGATTCCCTGAATATATTGTTATTAGTTGTCACATTTGACAGAATTTTTTATTTTATTTAATTTTTGTATTTTTTCAAAGGCTGATCTTTGTTCAATGTTATTTTTATTTTTACTCCAGAATATTTTTGTGTGTGTTTTGTGTGTCAAGTTACCCCAACACCATTGTTATCTTTTATTATTTAATCTCCAGGAGATTGATTGTTGTTGGTGTCCCTTGTTCATTTCACATTGTATATTTGAAATGTACCTGAATTCTTACAAACAAACTGTCCTTTTTGAAGTAAAACACATAGGAGAGTATAACTCAAAACAAAAATCATTTATTAAGGGATCAGAACCAAAGAAAGAGGAAGGCAACACTGGATCAACATGAGAAATTAGCGAAGCCTGGGACCCCCATGGCAGACATCAATTCTTGAACATCAAAATTGGTAGCCTGAGGAGTCCATATGTAAGGGAGGGCAGTCTGGTCCAGAATTCGCAGAGATCAGGATAGCAGCAGATGACATCTGTGTCCCCAGGCTGTGGTACCACAAGAGGCTGCATTTTTTGGCCGACCAGACTGGATCCAGGGTCCTCACTTTCTGGTCTTCCTTTCACGCTTCCTTCCCGGCTGTGGCTGTGCAGTTGGAAATGTGGCAAGAGGAGGAGTAGGACCTGGAGGAGGACTGGGAGGACCTGGAGGAGCGGGAGGAGGAGGAGGACCTGCAGGAGGAGGAGGAGGACCATCGCAAAGGTGTGTCTGAGCTGTCATTTGGCCCTTCATACCTTTGTTAAGAGCCTCCAATATGAGCGCCTCACACAAGACTTGTTGGCCCTCCTCCATCCTCTGCATTTTATATGCAATGACGGCAGCAATGTCCTCCTCCACGGTCTGTCGTGCTCCCAGGACCACTGTAGCCCTCCAAAAGAGTCCTCCGGTAGCCTCCTCTAGGGCACTCCTCCTACTGCCACTTTCTCTTTTCTGTGGGGGTGGAGGGACCTGCAGATCAGCCAGCTGGCTCGGCCCGGCCACCTCCTGGCTGAGACTTCCCTGTGTATGAAAAAGGGACATGGTTTTAGTTGTTGCTTCATCAATCACAATCCTAAATTAGTACTCCCAACTAACATCTAGTTAACATCATTGATTGTACAAGCAGAAATATTTAGAGGAATGCTATACCTGGCTCAATCTGGGCTCCTCCACATGTGGCCTGGAAGGCCCAGGTTGGGCGTCAGAAGCCTCAGCCGGGGGGAAGGAAGCGTGGAAGGAAGACTGGAGAGGGATGGCCTGGGTTCAGTCTGGCCTGCCAGAAAATGCAGCCTGTCGTAGTACAACATCCTGGGGACATAGATGTCATCTGCTGCTCCGGATCTCTGTGAATCCAGGACTTTCTTGCACTCCCTTAGATATGTACTCCTCAGGCCACCAATGAAGATCTTTAAATAGGTGATGTCTGCCGTGGGGATCACCTGCTTCACAATTTCACACAATTTCTCCAGTGCTGCCTTCCTCTTTGCTTGGTTCTTGAAATGGGGGTGTTTAATCTCCCACAGACAGGGCAGCTCCCTTAAGATATCTATGAATACTGACATGAAGTCATTGTCTTTCACTAAGATATCCATGTTCACTGCAAGACACAACACAAGACAAAGCCTAATGTCAGACACAACTCTCCTAATCTTGTTACAATATAGGCTTCAATGTAGAAGCAGTATAGGCACAAGTTTGACTCTTACCTTCGTTCTTACGATCAGCGCGTCCAATGCTCCTTCCTCTGCTCACAGATCGTACGTAATATGCACACGTGTTACGCTTTATACACACTGCGCATGCGTGTAACTCCGCCTGCCCCTGACGTTCTTTCTAGTTTATTCCCCGCCCCTTTTCGTTCGGCGCAGTGGGGGAAGAGCACATGGCGGAGTCACAGCAGGTGCATGCTAATTGCAGGAACGAGGAGGAGGAGAAGGAAAGCCCGGATCCGGACACATCCCGATCCAGAAGGAGACGTTTTAAGGCCACAATTATGTCCTTTGGGGAGATGTTGGAGATGGTCGACATCATGAAGAAGTCCGACTATGACGGAAAGTATGGGCCTTACCCCAACCCCAATATCAGAAAGGCCAAGATCATGGCGAAAGTGATCAAAAGTCTGCAGAAGAATTTCGGGGTACGACGATCGAAAGATCAGCTCAGGAAGCGGTGGTCGGACCTGAAATTGAGAGAGCCAGAGCAGTACCGAATAATCCGGAGAGTGCTGCAAAAGAGTAAGTAGTTGTGCTGTGTTCTTATTCTTTTTGTCTTTATTCCGTTCGTGCTGCTCCATATGCTTTTATTAATTGTAACATTTAAAAGGGCAACTTTAATGTTCATGGGCCCATTATTCGTTCGTATCAAACATTTTTCTTTCAGCCTCTAAAACACCATTGTTTAGACCATATGCATTTTCCCACATTTTTTTGGGGCCTACTTGGTTGCCAAATAGTTGTTTGTGTAGATGGGTTTGTTACTAGAATGAAATGCCAACTAGATTCTGTGTAAGGAGAGGACACTGAGCAGCTGTTTTCACATCTGAACACTGGAGCACTAGTGTGGGACACAAGAACACCATTTTTATTAGGGGGCCACACAGGTGCTCCAGTGTATACTATAGGGGGGTCTCCATCTGTGAAGCTTGTACTAAACAGGTAAAGTATTGCAGCTTGACAAAGGCCAATAAAAAAAAATACATCTTGGAACTCGGCTAAAATAGACAATTGTACCCCACTTCCAAGCAATGTTTCCTATTTCTAGTTCTGCCATCAAATATCGGTGTGCTAATTATTCAATTTTTGTTTTACATAGGGGAGAAAAGACTCGGAGGACCCCCCTCATCCGAGGAGACCACACACCCCCCACCTATGGAAGTAGGGGAACTAACACCAACACAAGCTGAGCAGGAGGAAGAAGAAGATGTGGTGGAGATTGGCACCACAACAGGTGAATGTCTGTGACCACAGGCTCAGGTAAAAGAGATGGATGGTGGCAGATTTTTGATACCTGTTTTTGTTTTCTTTCTCTCTTTTTAGGTGATGGTGATGTGAGGGATCCAGAACGTTTTACATCAGAAAGTGCCCAGATCCTGATCGGGGAGATCATGGGGTGTAATGTAGAACTGCAAAACACACAGCAAAAAATCAATGATGTTATTAAAAAAAATAATAACATCATTGATGTTTTGGGGCGAATTTAAAACCCCACAAAATCACTTTTTGGATTGTGGACCAAACTTTTAAATATTTTTGCAATGTTTTGAAAAGCCAAATTTGGAGGATGCACACAGTGTGCCAACATGTGCTATCTGCCATCACGGGAGATCAATGGACGCGTTTTGGGGGTGCAACCCCTTCCTCAATTATAAAGTAGCGTTGAGGAAGGGCTTGCTCCCCCAAAACACGTCCCTTGATCCCCCCTGATGGCAGATAGCACATGTTGACATTCGTAAATTGGTGTGCATCTTCCAAATTTGGCTTTTCCAGGGGTGATTTCCCCCCATCTGAACGCTATATCAAACCCAGTTCCTAAATACTGATGTCTGATATAGCCTTCAGGTTTTACCTAATGTGAACTTTGTAAGTTCAAGTTTTTTGGTTTTCTTGTTGGTTTTACACAGGCCTGTTTTATCTGAAATGGACATTTCGATTTTTGATAATGCTACTGCAAAAATTGTTATACAACAAACATGTTGGTTTGTTTTAAAAACCATTGGTAAATGCACATGTGATTGTGCAGGTATAAAAAAGTTGCTTACTCAAGAATGTGTGGATTATTGTCTCAATACTACAATACAACACTTTTGGGGTGATGTAATTGCTGTTTTCTGCAAAAATGGGTGTTATTTCCTAAGGGCAAATCCTCTTAGCACTACAAGTGCAGTTTCAGTGCAGTTGCAAGTGCACTTGTAGTGAAATGTGTTTTTGCATTTAGGAAATAACAGCCAACAGTGCTTTGTATAAGGTTACACAATCACGACATTTTCTGGACTCAACACATTTCTGTCAGGGTCAGCTAAAACAAACACAAGCAGTAAATGTCCACCAAGAATTTTTTTTTTTTAATTATAAAAAGGCTTCACAGATTGTCTGGCATATTGATAGCCCCCCTACCCGCAAAGAACTCCAGGTAGCGTAACCGGACATCACGGGCACTCAGGGAGGGCAAGCCAGGACGGCCACTTTCAAGCGCCGTCAGTGTGGTTTGATGTAGGATTCCGGCCTCAGGCCCAACTGAGCCAGCATAGTTGGCCGAATGTTTCCTTAAAAAGTTATGGAGAACACAGCATGCCAGTATAATATGGTTCAGTTTATACTCCGCCATATGGATGGGTGTCAGAAATAGTCGGAACCGGCTGGCCAGGATTCCAAATGTGTTCTCCACCACTCTTCGGGCTCTGGCCAGCCGGTAATTAAAAACCCTCTGTTCCGGGGTGAGGGTCCTCATTGGGAATGGCCGCATCAGGTGGTCCCCCAGCGCAAACGCTTCATCAGCAACGAACACAAATGGGAGTCCTTCCACATTGTCTTCTGGAGCTGGCAAGTCCAAGCTGCCATTCTGGAGACGCCTGTAGAACTCCGTCTGGGCGATGACTCCACCATCGGACATCCGGCCATTCTTCCCCACGTCCACATACAAGAAGTCGTAATTAGCCGACACCGCCGCCAACATCACTATACTATTAAACCCCTTGTAATTATAATAGTACGACCCCGAGTTGGGTGGTGGGACGATGTGGACGTGTTTCCTATCAATTGCCCCTCCGCAGTTAGGAAAGTCCCACCGCTCGGCAAAGTGGGAGGCCACAGTCTGCCATTCCTGTGGCGTGGAAGGAAACTGTTGAGGAAAAAAGAATAAACATTACTATTTTTACTCAGAAACATGGCAAGCAGATTATACACAAACATTATGGGGCAACCTCCAGATAGCATTTACTAAGGGGAATTTAACAAGGCCAAAGTATAAGGTACACCTATCATATTCCCCCTCCCCCCCCCTCTCATGGGCCATTTCTAACATTATAGGGGGTGTGTGGAAATCTTGGACAGGTAACCCTCTTCACTTCATTGAGAGATGAATGCCTAAATAATGGGTATTACTTTGAACAGACCCTCCTTAGTTACACTATTGGCAGACCACTGGACAGGTAAAAAGTGTCATAATACAAAGATATAAATACACATTGTACACATTTGAGGACATTTGGACATTCTGCTATTACCTATCAAGATAATTATAGGATACAAAAACTTTAAACAGTACCATTTGAAAGTATACAGGCAGGCCCTTGCACTACATGCTTTGGGGAATTCATCCATAAATCTGACCAGTAAAGAGATGGGTATAGTGTGTATGGGTTTGGCAAAGTCAGCAGATAGATGATTGAGGATAGAGAATTGGGATCAGCTGACTTAGCAGTTGGAGGAGGGAGGGTTACTAAAAAATTTTGGGGGACACCACAAAAAAAAAAACCTCTGGCACTCTGCCTGATTTTAAATCAAAAATAACATTTCCAAACATTTTAGGGGGTGTTTGGGGTAAAGCACTAATATGGAGCTGATAAAATACATTGTTAAGTGATTACATGAGGTGAATATAGGTCAGGAGACACCATGCTGGGGAGGTTAGTGAAGGGCAAATATGTATGAAGGACCTAAAATAATAATTACATACAAATCCAGCATGCATGAGGACAAAGGGGACATTCACAGCATATTACAAGCATGGTAATTAGGGAATGAGGAAAGAAATACAATATATTAGCAAACATTCAATACAATAAAATGTGATATAAAAGGATAAAAATCTTACCTTCATATACTCCTTCTGCAGGACCTGGATGATGGCAGAACAGGTCTCTGGGATAATGATCCCCAGAGCCTGGGGGGAAATGCCTGTCGAGAACTTCAAGTCCTGCAGGCTTCTCCCTGTGGCCAAATACCGCAGGGTAGCGACCAACCTCTGCTCCGGAGTGATGGCTTGCCTCATGCAGGTATCCTGCCTGCTGATATAGGGGGTCAGCGAAGCCAACAGACAGTGAAACATGGGGTCCGTCATCCTGAGAAAGTTCCTGAAACCATCAGGATTATTCTCACGGATCTCACGGAGCAAAGGCATATGAGAGAACTGGTCCTGCTGAAGCAACCAATTCTTGGTCCATGAACTCCTCCCCACCCTGTTCATGGACTGGACTTGTGTCAAGGTCAGGACCCCAACACCAAGCCCCCACACAGCATGAACCCTATGAGGAGTACGCATACGAAACATGGCTTGAAAATGGTCGGCTGCTCAGAACGAAGTAACAGAACGCACTGAAGAACAGCAAGGCCTGTGAAGAGTGACCTGAAAAACAGCAACGAGCGGGCAAGATCGCACAGAAAACTCCGATACGAACTGACTGCACACACTGAAGAGCAGATACAAACCTACAAGCACAAACTGAACGGCAGAAAACGATCTGAAAGCCACGAGTCTGAAAAAGTGCGAATCGTCTCTCACCAAACTTTTATTAACACGAGATTAGCAAAAGGAGCCCAAAGGGTGCCATGCTTGGTTCTGAACCGGCCTTTTCTAGTCTCATCGTACACGGTGTACGTGACCACGTGGTTGGCGATCGGAAATTCCGACAACTTTGTGCGACCGTGTGTAGACATAATAAGTTTGAACCAACATCCGTCGGAAAAAATCCTAGGATTTTGTTGTCGGAATGTCCGAACAAAGTCCGACCGTGTGTACGCCCTATTACTGTAAATGCTGTAGCTGCCTGCCTGTGGTATTAATAGGATCAGAAGAACACCACTAATTTTCTTCAGGTAGCTTTAGGTGCACACTGTGCAGAGGACGCACTACACTAACTTGTAAAGACTGCAGTTGCCTGTGGCACTGTACTAATAGGATCAGAAGAACACCACTAATTTTCTTCAGGTAGCTTTGGGTGCACACTGTGCAGAGGATGCACTACACTAACTTGTAAATACTGTGGCTAATAGGACTAATAGGATCAGAAGAACACCAGCAATTTTCTTCAGGTAGCTGTAAATACTTTAAAAACACCTGCCTGCCTGTCAGTAGTAGGAAGAGAATAATAGGAACAGATCTAGCTAAACTGAATACAGTGTATATATATATATATATATATATATATATATATATATATATATATAACACCTAGGATGTATATACATACACAATACACTGTAAGTGCAGCTAACTGACTCGCCTGCCTACTCTATCTAACTTAAATCAAATGACACTGTCTCTCTGTCTATCTCTCTCTCAACGCCGTAACACCCTACACAGGGCCGGCATGCAGGCAGCCTTATATATTGTGGAGAGTGTACTAAACCCCCTGAGCCAGTTATGGCTCTCTGTACAGATGGCACTGTGATTGGCCAAGCATGCGGGTCATAGTGCATGCTTGGCCAATCATCAGCCAGCAATGCACTGCGATGCCGCAGTGAATTATGGGTCGTGACGCACCACTCGAATTTGGTGTGAACGGCCCATATTGTTCGTAATTTGGCGAACGACAGAATAGGCGATGTTCGAGTCGAACATGTGTTCGATTTGAACACGAAGCTCATCCCTAAAGTAGAGTATATTGTCACAAATTAAGTGTAAACAACACTGTAATAATATATCAGATGATGACAGGAATAGTTATCACTCTAAACAGGTCAGCATTTATTGGCATTAGGTTATAGTGACTCACACTTAACACCTGATCTGCAGGGGTACATCAAATAACAAGTAGCATCAGCAGTAGCAGTATCTTGTATAGTGACCTATAGCAAAACCATGGTTGTTGTCAGACAGTAGTCAATTATCACCTAAATTGCCTTTAGCATGCAAGTCATAGCTAGAGGTGTTCTTAGCTATGGGAAAAACCAAAGGGGGTGATCGCCATGGGGCATTCAGTACTTACTCGGTCCCAATGCTTTGCTCCAAACTTCTTCCGGGTGTTTGGTGGGGCCCAGTCTGTACAGTGGTGCACTTAACATAGTAGCAAAGTCACATAAATAATTTTTCTTTTTCCGTGGCCATAGTAAGTGCAGTGTGATTTGTTTTTTTAAAATAACATTGCTGTCTACCTTATTTGAACAGTGCTTCTTTGCGGTCACATGGTCTCCTCTCCTTTCCCATCACAGGGAGTCCAGTGGAAGGGGCTGATATTCCCTTCTGACGTATGTGAGATACACCAGAAGAGGAATCTGTGCTCTTTGTCCTTGTGCCAGGAAGGTAGGGGAGAGGCAGAATGCAGAGCGGAGCCAAGCCGATGTACACAGACCATGGAAATGACAGGTAAGGAGGGAGGGGGAGGGAGGGCGATACAGAGAGATACCGAGATGCTGAAGACATACAGAATGACAGAAAGACGTAAACTGACTAATCTATCATGGATCAGCAGCCATGAAAAGCGTGGTAATTTTACAGACAGGAGCACAGGAACAGGCAGAATCAAGCAGGTATTATACTATATGGAAATTACTAAATTACATTTCAAGATCACAATGCAGTTTATCCTGCCTTTTTATGGTTTACAAACATTTCAATTTGCATCCCCTTTAAGGTTCTACATGCAATGTTTAATGCTCCTTATTTAAAATAACTCCCCTTCTGTTACAAGTGGTAATTTGAACCCAACAAGTGGCCACTCACCAGTCCTGTGTGCTCAGGAGATGCTTGGTACCCAAGAACCCCTCTGGCATGGCTCTCAGTATGAATATCTTTTCTTTGACTCCGGCCTCTAGCTGTCAAATACCCGGCTTGCAGTTCAAGAGGAAGTTGCTCCTGCTAGCTGTGTAAACAATAACAAAGATGTGTTTCACTCCAGAACTTCTGCAGAAAAGGGTGTGTTCCTTTCCCCGAAGACCCAGAAAACTTATCACCCCCCCGCCCTATACCAGCCTTCCCTGGAAATTGTAGTCTGTGTCTCCATTTATATCCATAACAGAGTCCACAAACTAAATTTCCTATAGCATGGTTTGCATTACAGTCTTCTCTGTCCTTAAAGTCCCAATGACTCCCTCTGGTGAATGGAAGTCAACAAGGGGGTACAGTGTTGGTCAGCACTTCAGAGGAAAAAGATTTGGGTGTACATTTTTCAGATGATTGCAAAATGAGCAAATAGTGTGACCATGAGCAAATAGAATTCTAGGATGCATCACTAGAGGGATCACCAGCAGGAGAAAGGAGGTCCTGATTTCCCTATATAGGACTTTAGTGAGACCTAATTTAGGCTTGTCAAGTCCTTAAAGTCCCAATGACTCCCTCTGGTGAATGGAAGTCAACAAGGGGGTACAGTGTTGGTCAGCACTTCAGAGGAAAAAGATTTGGGTGTACATTTTTCAGATGATTGCAAAATGAGCAAATAGTGTGACCATGAGCAAATAGAATTCTAGGATGCATCACTAGAGGGATCACCAGCAGGAGAAAGGAGGTCCTAATTTCCCTATATAGGACTTTAGTGAGACCTAATTTAGGCTTGTAAAAAGTTTTTTTTAATTATATAGTTAATAACAAGTACGTCAATAATACATTAAAGAAAAGAGGAAAAATATTAACAAAATAATGAAACTCATCAGTATACAATTTGTGTATATGAAAGGCAAGCATGCAATATCATAATTAGTTTATGACTTAATACAATTTGAGGGTTTGGTATAAGCTGTGTAACAGTAAAATACGTGCAGTATCGTTGAACCAGACCCATTGAAGGCCCATTGCCTTTGCAATTGTTTGTTTTGCAGCCGTAAGGATTTGAACAAAGAGTTTGAATTGGATATGTGTTAAAAAATCTGGTTTCAAGTTAAGTATTGCAGTGGCTGGATCTGGTTGTATCATTAGTTCAAACATTATGGAGGCAATTTCAAAAATTTTTGTCCAATAAGTTTGGGCTATCGGACAGGACCACCAGATATGTAGGTGAGTACCTAAATCAGAGCAGCCACGGAAGCATTGAGCTGATTGAGTAGGCACAAGGTACCAACAGGTTAGAACTTTATAATTGGCTTCTATCGCCAGGACATTGGGTGATGGCGATTTAGTTACAGACCAGATCTCAGACCAATCAGCAATATCCAAGGTTCATCCCAGATCCTCCTCCCATTTCCAGACTGACTGAAAGTTGGGCGAAGAGGGATGATATTATTCCTCTAGAGTGGGGGTCTTTCATACATAAGGATTCAAAATTAGTAGTTTGGGGCATGGAGGTGTTTATGTTTATGAAGGGAATGTAGAAGTTTTAAATTTGGAGATATCTGAACAATTCAGAATGTGGTAGATTATAAGTTTTGCAGAGAGTTGGGAAGGAAAGAAAGGAATTGGGGGTGAAACGTTTATATAGCCTAAGGATGTCCAAGGAGAGCCAGACTTTAAATAATTTGGGAGAGACCCATGCTGGATAGAAAGCAGGATTTTTGAGGAAGCATAGTAGGGGGTTGTGTGGAGACTGTAGATGATGTTTAAATTTGAGTTTTTCCCATAGAAATATATAATGTTTAGTGATGGGGTTATGTAAGCCCCTATGATCTTTGGGGTGAAGCCATAATAAATTCAAGATAGAGAAAGGGTCACATTCTGAAGCTTCAATAAGCACCCATAAGGTGATTTCCTGTGTTGCGTGGTACTTAGAGAGACTGGCAATATGCGCAGCTTTATAATAGTTTTCAAAAACGAGGCCTCCACTTGTTTTAGGGAGATACAATGTGTGTAAGGGTATGCGTGGTTTGGAGGAACCCCAGACAAATGTTGTTGACCTTTTCTGTACTAGTCTTAAATAGTAGGAAGGAATTGGGATTGGTAGGATTCTAAACAGGTTTAACAGTTTTGAAAGAATTGTCATTTTTGTTGCATTGATCTTACCCATCCATAATAATGGAAGATGGGACCATTGTTTCAGTAGAGTTGTAATGTGTTTCAAGATTGGGGGGTAATTAGCCGAGAAGAGGTCTGAAAAAGAGGCTGTTAGGTGAATTCCAAGATAAGGAATTGACTTCTCAGCCCAAGTAAATGGAAGTGCAATTTTTGCTGAATCTGTTTCCAACCTAGAGAGGGATATATTAAGGGCCGAGCATTTCTTGGGATTGATTGTGAGGCCAGAAAATGTTGCAAACCTGTTGAGAATGGGCAGGAGGTTAGGGCCCGAGACTTGTGGAGATGACAGGAACAACAAGATGTCGTCTGCGAACATACAAAGCTTATGTTGATATCCTCCTGTCTCTATACCGGTGATCTTTGAGTCTATTCTGATGTGTTGGGCTAGGGGTTTTATTAAAAGGGCGAATAACAGGGGGGAAGTGGGCATCCTTGACGTGTACCCCTCTTTATATTAAAGGAGTTGGATTTATAGCCTGCATATTTTATGTATGCTCTAGGCTTATCATAAAGTGCTGCGATCCATTTCATAAAATGTGGGCCAAAACCCCATTTCTGTAGAGTGTAGTGTAAATAGGGCCAGGATATGGAATCAAAGGCCTTCTTGATATCAAGGGAGAGAAAGCAAGAAGGGATAGGGTGAGTTTTGGCAATATGCGCTAGGAGAACTGCCCAACGTACATTGTCGCCAGCTTGGCGAGTCGGCATGAATCCCACTTGGTCTCTGTGAACCAGACTGCCTATAACTCCGTTGAGGCGTTTTGCTAAGATTTTTGCTAGTATTTTAATATCTAAATTTATAAGGGAATTGGTACGATAATTTGTACAAGAGGTGTCATCAGTGAGGGGCTTAGGGATCATACAAACAATGGCCATTATTGATTCTTGTCTAAAGGAGTGTCCATCCAGTATTACATTAAAGGCTTCGGCTAAAATGGGAGAGAGGGTTTCTGTAAATGTTCAATAGTATAAGGCCAAATATCCATCAGGACCTGGTCTTTTATTTATTATCAGTTCTTTAATAGCGTTAGCTACGTCTGCTGTCGTGATAGATTCTTCGAGTAGACTTTTTTGGGCATGGGATAATTCTGGTAGGTTTATGCAAGAAAAGAAGGTGTCTGCTGCGTTTGAATCAAAGTCATTTGTTGACGCATACAAAGAGGCTAGATGGGAGTGAAATGTGTGTACAATTTTAATAGGGTTACTAGTGTATACATCTTTTTGATAGTTTCAAGCAGATTGGTTTGAATGATTTATTTAATGAATTTAGAGTGCGTGCCAGGTATGTACCTGATTTATTGGACTTCATAAAAAAGGTATGTTTATAACGTTTAAAAGATGTATCAACAGATTCTGTTAGAAATAGATCATAAGCCAGACAGGCTTTTTCTAATTGAGTTTTCATTACTTAGGAGGGGTTATCCTGAAAGGAGGTGAAACCGGTGTTAAATTCAGATTCCAGCTTACGAGAAGAATTCTGCATTCACGTTTAAATAAAGCGAATTGTCTCTGAAATACTTCACGCAACACAGGCTTATGGACTTCCCAAAGCATTAATGAAGGCATATCTGGGCTGATATTATGTGATAGATATTCTTTCAAAACTTGTTCAAAAACTAGATGGTGGGTTGGGTGTTTAAGTATAATATCTGGTAGATAGCAGGTTGAATCATGTGCTTTAGGGATAGTGGAGGCGATGGTAGTGAATAGTGCATTGTGATCAGACCATGGGATAGGGATTATGCCAACTGTGAGTATTTCTGGTAGCATACCAATAGTTAAAAATATGTGATCAATACAAGTAAATGTCTGGTGAGGGTGTGAATAATAGATGCATCTTCATTTTGTCGAGTTGCTTTCTCTCCAAGAGTCAACCAAATTATGTTTGGACAGGAGCTGGGAGAAGGGCATTTTAGGTGGGTTCCGGGGTGGGGTGTATGGAGATTTGTCCAAGAATGGGAGGAGGACCTGATTAGAATCACCACACATGATGGTTCTTTTTTTGTGAGTGGTTACAACCTGCAGAAGGTGCAACATAAATGGTGTTGGCTGTTTGTTGGGCGCATAATATGAGATAACAGTATCGCTGTATCCATTATATGTCCAGTAAGGATTAAGTAACACCCTTCTGGGTCTTTAATTTGAGACTGAAGAGTAAATGGGGTGGAGCGGCGAAAGGCTATGAGAGTACTCTGTTGTCTAGTGGTAGCTGAGGCTGTAAAAATTTGTGGATAAAAATGAGACATAAATTTGGGGGTGGAGCTGTTAGTGAAATGCGTTTCTTGTAAGCATTCTATGTGTGCTTTCTGAGCATGAAAGGTTCGGAACGCTTTGGTGCATTTCTGAGGTACGTTAATACCCTGGATATTCAGGGAGAGAATATTTAATGGTGCCATGATATCTGAATAGGGAGATGTAACTTACCAATTAAAACGCAAATCTGGCTGGACGAGTCAACCCGTGTGGACTTGAAGGAGATGGAGAGAGGGAAGAAGCCAGTAAGGTTTGAAGTGAAGAAAAGGTTTAAAACATAAAAGGTTAGATAATATATGCTTTGATTTAACATTAAAAAAAAAATTTGAAGCTAGCACGTGATAAGGGATAAGAATCCCTTTCAGGGGAAGAGGTGCGTCTGTCGGACTTCCACATATTATGATTGGACGAGCAAGGGAGGCAAAGTAAGGCACACGGATCTTCCGCGTGTGGGAGAAGAGCCTTATAATAATAGCATCATAAATATGTGCATGTGCTTAGGCCACATGGCATAAAATATTTCTTGTATCAATAGTTCCAGTAGTTCTAAGGAGGGGAGATTAGAAAGTGTGGTGCATATGAGAACAAACACAGCTGGACTAAGGATATCAAGATGATCTAAGATATCAAGATTGGGGAATGGGTCAGGAGGTATCATCATCAATCTTAGATCACCTTAGATATCACCATCAATCTTAGCCAACCGATAATTTGGAGTCTTGAAGACATGGGTATGTGATATACATTTTTTTTGTTTGAATCACATGTACCGTGCAAACAGGTATTATTTTCAGACATTGAAAATGGACCATATAAATAGGTTATAAGGCGTAAAAGGTCATAAGGAATATAGAAATACTTATAGTAGTCAGGAAACTATTAGGAGAGATGATACAACATAGTAATTCATTCTAAGAATAGGCTGTATTCGATTAAGGAGTAGTCTATCATAGACTTAGCAAAGGCTATAATTGGAGGAGATGTATAGCGAAGAATTCCACGGTGGTGATTGCCGTCAGTCCATGGAGTCTTCCTGGTCCAGAGGAGGGGAGGCAAAACGACCTCTCTTGTGGGACTGATGGATTTCATTTTTCTTCATGGTTTGGAAGGAGTTATTGGTAGATGATGAGGGTGCTGATCTTCTACGCGTCAAAGTGGTATTGGAGAGAGGTTCTACCAAGTGCAGATTCAGAAGGATTTGTTGAAATTCTTCAGTAGATCTACAAATGTATTTGGAGCCGTTATGGGCAAAGCGAACGGAGAATGGAAAACCCCATTGATAAGTGATATTATGGTGTTGTAGTTCTATTAGCAGAGGTTTAATTTCTCACCATTTGGATGTGGTTAGTTGGGATAGGTCAGCAAACAGCTGATAGTTGTCACCTTGAAAACTTAAAGATTTTTTTGTCTCTGGCAGGTGTCAAAAGTTGTTCCTTTGTCTGATAATAATTAAATTTTACGATTATATTGCGTGGGGGACCATCTGCTTTTTTTGCCTGTAAGGGCTCTGTGTATTCTGTCAAATTCCATTCTTTCAATTGGAATAGCTGATTGAAGTTCTTGAAATAGTGCCGTTATGGTGGATTGTAAATCAATGACCGTTTCAGGAATTCCCCTGATGCGTAGTTTGGAGCGTCTGGCCCGGTTTTCATAATTTTCCAATCTAGATTGAAGCATTACATTTTCTTCCTTAAGAGTATCCATTTCAGCCATATGTTCTTGTGTAGTATTCTCAATTTCATCCACTTTAAAGCGGGAGTCTGGCGACCAATCTTTTTTTTTTTTTTTTAGGTAATTGAGACACTTTGCTAATCCCAAAATAATACTCACAGTTTGGGTGTAATATTTCCGCCTCTGTCTGTTTTCATACTGAAGAATAACTTAAAAAATGTGATGCTGCCTTTTTCCATCTTGCTTGTGAGCATGTGAAGCCCACAAGCATTGAATTCCTGGATGCGGTGAATGCTGTTCATTCACAGCTTGTTCACACGCATGATCATTGTTTCCGCACTGAATCTTGGGAAGCCTGACACTAAGCTCCCAGGAGACAGTGCGGTGCTGGGGAAAGACAATAAACACGCCTACTCCCATGGGAGGAGAGACAGGAAGTGCCACAATAAAGTACAATATAAAGGTAATTACAGTGATAAAATTGTTTTTAGTGCGGCATTTGAACATCAATGCAATTAACTGATTGAGTAAGATTAAGTTAAAAATTTGAGTGGAACCCCACTTTAAGCTCCAATGTTGCTATACGGTTGCCCAGTTCTCTTATCTCTTTAGTGAGGCTATTAGTTATTTGTTTTAATGCTGTCAGATGTTTGTTTTAATTCTTTGTGTAGCATTCGTTCAAATTCGTTCAAATTGGTTTAATAAAGCTGGGGCTGCAGAGGAGTTCTGTGTGGCATCTTGTTAGAGAGTTTGTTCTCCCTCAAACTCAGCAGGGGAGTCTGGCTGTGATATCTTATGCCTGTGGGAGTGCACTGAGGCAGTATATGAGGAGGGAGCCGGCACCATTTTAGCAGCAGCTCGCGTCTGTTAGTCTTTTTTTGAGGGGGTTCTTTAACTTTGAACGGCTGCCTCCCAGAACCATATCTGCATTCCAAAACAGAGCCCCAGGTACCCGGGAACCAGCCGGAGTCGTGGGTATCTTTGTTACCTGCTGTTCGGTGTGTAACGGCGGCTCGGAGTGGAGCTCTAGCAGTGCATATCCACACCACTAGGCGCCGTGCATGCGCCCCATGAGACTTAATTTAGGAAATCGTGTCCTGTTCTGGAGACCTCACTTACAGTGAGATATTGATAAAATAGAATGAGTCCAGAGACTGGTAACACAAATGGTGAAAGGTTTGGGGGATAAAACATATCAAGAGCGACTTCAGGAACTTAATATGTACAGTCTGGAGGAAAGAAGGACAAGGGGAGACATAACTGAAAACTTTAAATACATCAAGGGGGTGAACAAATGTTCAGGAAGGCAGTTTTTTTCAATATGAAACCAAAAACATTATAGCGGCACTTTTAACCCCTTTTTAACCCCTTCTTGGGGGGGGGGGGGTTAAACGTGCCCCTACTAGTGGTACCAAAGCACTGCTATAACAGTGGTAAAAGCTTTACTGCTAACGCCCTCATCACCCCAGTGTGAAAGGGGTCTTAATGTTGATAAATGTAAAGTTATGCACTTGTGGGCTAAGAATATACATGCATCATACATACTAGGGGGAGTAGGTGGAATCAATGTTGGAGAAGGATGTGGGTGTTTTGGTAGATCATAATCTTAACTACTTAAGCCCCGGAAGATTTGGCCCCTTAGTGACCAGGCTATTTTTTGCGATACAGCACTGTGTCGCTTTAACTGACAATTGCGCGGTCGTGCAACATTTTAAAAAAACAAAATTGACATCCTTTTTTTCCCCACAAATAGAGCTTTCTTTTGGTGGTATTTGATCACCTCTGCCATTTTTATTTTTTTCGCTATAAACAAAAAAAGAGCGACAATTTTGAAAAAAAAAACAATATTTTTTATTTTTTGCTATAATAAATATCCCCAATTTTAAAAAAAGTCTTCCTCAGTTTAGGTTGATATGTATTCTTCTACATATTTTTGGTAACAAAAATCACAATAAGCGTATATTGATTGGTTTGCACAAAATTTATAGTGTCTACAAAATAGGGGATAGATTTATGGTATTTTTTTTTTTACTAGTAATAGCGGTGACCTGTGATTTTTATCGGGACTGTGACATTGCGGTGGACACTTTTTTGGGAACATTGACATTTATACAGCGATCAGAGCTAAAAATAGCCACTGATTACTGTATACATTGACAGGAAAGGGGTTAACACTAGGGGGCGATCAAGGGGTTAAATGTGTGTCCTAGGGAGTGTTTCTAACTGTGGAGTGATGGGACTGCCTGGGGAGGAGACCGATTGTTGTTCTTAAGCATTAGGAACAACTGACCAGTCTCCTCAACCCTGATACAACTGAAATCTGTCTATTTACATTGACAGACCTCCGTTCTGTCTCTGTCTCCATTCTGTGTGAGCACGCTGGGCACGCGCATCGGCTCAGTCATCGATCCACAGGCGCGCGCCTCCTACTGGTCTTAAAGCGGCTGACGTACAGCTACGACAGGTCGCCCAGGGGAGCCAACCTGCTGCAGTATAACTGGCGAGGAAGCAGTTAATAATAGCATGCGATGCCAAGCAGGGGTTTCCAAAGTGAGCAAAATCCTTTCTTGTATTAAGAGAGGTATAGACTCCAGGGAGAGAGATAAAATTTTACCCCAGTACAAATCAATAGTAAGACCTCATTTGTAATATACAGTTCAGTTTACCAGCTCACAAAAAGGATATTGGGGAACTGGGGAAAGTGCAGAGAAGGGCAACCAAACTGATAAGAGGCATGGAGGAACTCAGCTATGAGGAAGGATAAGAGGAACTCAATTTATTCTCTCTTGAGAAGAGGAGATTAAGGGGGATATGATCAACATGTTTAAATACATAAGTAGTCCATAAAGTGAATTTGGTGTTGAGTTATACACTATAAAGTCATCACAGAGGACAATAGGGCCACTCTTTACATCTGGAGGAAAAGAGATTTAATCTCCAAATACGGAAAGGTTTCTTCACAGTAATGCTGCGTACACACGATCGGAATTTCTGTCAGAAAAAACTTGGATGGTTTTTCCTATGGAATTCCTCTCAAGCTTGCCTTGCATACACAGGGTCATACAAAAGTTCTCTGAACTTTCGACTGTCAAAAACAAGATGACGTACAACACTACGACAAGCCGAGAAAATTAAGTTCAATGCTTCCGAGCACGCGTCAAATTGCTTCCCAGCATGCGTGATTTTTTGCGTGTCCGAATTGCATACAGACGAACGCATTTTCGGATAAGAACTTTTCTGGACCGAAAAATAGAGAACGTGCTCTCAACCTTTTGCTGGCTGGAATTCCGCCAGCCAAAAACCGATGGAGCATACACACAGTCGCATTTTCCGACTAAAATCTCTCATCGGAGTTTTGCTGGCGGCATTTCCGACTGTGTGTACGCAGCATAAGAGATGTGAAAATGTGGAATAGACTCCCTCAAGAGCTGGTTCTGGCCAGCTCAGTAGATTGATTTAAAAAAGGACTGGATTATTTCCTAAATGTACATAATATAATTGGATACTAACATTTATAGGTAAAGTTGATCCAGGGAATATCGGATCGCCTCTTGGGGGATCAGGAAGGAATTTTTACCCCTGCTGAAGCAAATTGGATCAAGCTTTGCTTGTTTTTTTTTGCCTTCCTCTGGATAAACTGTGGGTATAGGATTGTGTATATGGGATTGTATGATTTTTTTTTCTTTTTCCCTTTTATAGGTTGAACTAGATGGACTAGGTGTCTTTTTTTAACCTGACTAATTATGTAACTATGAATAAACCACCAACAGAGGTAGTGAGACGAGACAATCAACAGTAAATGGCTTCAGACATGCTTGGGACAAACATAGATCTATACTCAGACTAAAAAAAAATAACAGACTACTCTGTCTTTTTCTGCTGCCACTTTTCTATGTTTCCTGTATAAGTGTGGAGAGCCCTGCAGCACAGTGTTTCTGTATTTGTCACTCTTAGGGAAGCTAAGCACCCGACTACAACAGTAATTTGTTTCTATTCAATAATGATTCTCTAAGAGATTGTTACTAAAGTTTAAATATCTCTAAGCAGTGAAATTTGGCTAACAATATTGTACTTTTTTTATCTCTACTTTTATTATTTGCAATACAAATTGAAAATTATACAATGTATTATCAGATACAGACCATTTTAATAACAATGCAGCTGGCATACAGTCCACAAAGAAAACTTGCAGAGCAAGGTCACTTCTATAGATAACATTCATGAAACACTCTTTATGTGATGTAAATGCAACTATTTAAATAAAAAAAGCAGCAAGATTGTGAACACAAAATGACACTAAACATCTATACAGAAGTTTAGCTGCTTGGAGTAGAGATTAGAGGGCTTCAGCCTGGTGAAATGACTCTATCCATCCAACTCCAAAATAATTCAGAGACAAACAATAAAGACATTGTACCCAGGAAGCCCAGATCTGGTGATAATTCACATTCCTACTCCATTTTATAAAATTCACTTGTATGCTTCATTAAGTCAGTTTTGGAAGTGATCAAACCATTTTAGTGCAATCAAACATTAAGCTTCCATAACAATGTGTACAAAGATTTTAGATAAGGGCCAGCAGGTGCCTGTGCAAGGGAGAGCCTATAAAATGTCATGAGGATCTACTTAAAATGCATAGCCAAACAGTTAATTTAATATCAACATCAAATACCAATTTTTACAGTTTGGAACCATTTGGGCGCATACACAGAAATTGTGTGCAAGTCTTCTGGATGGAGACATATACAACAGACTTTAAGGGTTGATGGGCCTATAACAGGGGCATACTCTAATGCCCTGTACACACGATCGGACATTCCGACAACAAAATTCATGGATTTTTTCCAATGGATCATGGATGTTGGCTCAAACTTGTCTTGCATGCACATGGCCACACAAATCTTGTCGGAAATTCTGAACATCAAGAACGCGGTGACGTACAACACGTACGATGAGCAAAAAAGAAAAAAGAGAAAAATTAAGATCAATAGCCAGTGCCGCTCTTCTGCTTGATTCCGAGCATGCGTGGAACTTTGTGAGTCAGAATTGTGTACACTCGGTCAGAATTTACGACAACGGATTTTGTTGTCGGAAAATTTGAGATCCAGATCTCAAATTTTGTGATGGAAATTCCGACGGAAAATGTCTGATGGAGCCCACACATGGTTGGAATTTCCAACAAGCTCTCATCGAACATTTTCTGTCTTAAAATCCGACCGTGTGTACGAGGCATAAGAGTTTGTAAAAGGACATTTCAATCCTACATTGATATTCTTTGTGGATAGATAAAGAGGTTTTAGCTTAATTGGCCTAGATGGGAAATTTTAACATGAACCTATGCTTTGTCCATAAGCAAAGCAACTGGTTGATTTTAACTTAGCCCTCTCCAGTAACATTTATTTACATTTCTTTCACTCCCCACCAGTCTGTTCAGACTCTGGGAGCAAAAGAAATTTTTATGCAAGCATTTGAATCATCAGAGTTGTAGCCCAGTGCTGCCACATTGAGTCATTAACAGGCTCCTCCATACCTGGGAGCACAGCTTCACCTTAAAGTATGAAGTATATTCAGCTTAAGTCAAGAGACATCTCTTATATGTGCATGTGCTTGTTTGATCAGCATATCCTTAGGGGAGACAGCAGAATATTTTACTTGCTAGCAAATAGGTGACATTGGGTCACAGTAATTCTAAAGGTGTGGGATTGTCAACATAGGCACCGTTAAGGGGTGGCTATTGAGGCTGGAGCCCCGAATGTGGGGTCAATAGCCCTGAGTGTCTAAACGGGTCCAGCTTTGAGAAAGGGAGAAAGGACGGACAGCAGCGGCAGCCGCATATTACCTTGTGTGGGATCCGGCCATTGCGGCGCACTGTATTGTTACAGGCAGAGTGATATGCCGCCTGAGGAAAGCAGCAGGAGAGCGGCGGCGGTGTGTCAGGTGTGTCAGGTAGGTCAGTGTATATCAGGTAGGTTAGTGTGGGTCCTAGTGTCGGTCAGTGTATGTCAGATAGGTCAGTGTATGTCAGGTAGGTCAGTGTGGGTCCTAGTGTGGGTCAGTGTATGTCAGGTAGGTCAGTGTGTGTCAGGTTGGTCAATGTATGTCAGGTAGGTGAGTTTAATGGTCAGTGCGTGTCAGGTAGGTCAGTGTGTGTCAGGTAGGTCAGTGCTCATCAGGTAGGTAACACCCCCCCTCCCCTCCCCGGTGCTGGACACAGACTTCGGGCTGAAGCCCCTGGTCTTTTTCCCACCTAGCAATGCCCCTGGTTGTCGAACTGTGCAGGTTTAGAAAATCAAATCATGGTGCAGCAAATGAAAAATGTGTATGGGATTTTTACGGGGTTCATTAATATCACCAAAAAAAAAGCAGTGTGTGGGTTTAGGATCTGGAAACATCTACTGTATACTGAAATATACCTTTACATAACCACTGTGGGAAAACAAGTGAACTCCAAGAAAATTTCAAGTGTACCCTTGTAGTGGGGTGTTCCCCACACTGCAAAAATTAAAGGCTTGTTTTTATCTAGTGTACCATTAGAAATGTTTTTAAATGACCTTATCTATCACTCACCCAGGGCTTTCCTCTTCCCTCCACTACTCGAATGGTTGTGGGCAGGCCCTCTGTGTCCACATATATGTAACACCCTCTATTTTTTCTATTAATGGCAGTGCAGGCAAATCTATGTTTTTTGGCTCATTTTAAAATAAGTCTCTGAATCTGGGTCAAAAGTTTACTCCAGTTCATGGCTGAATGACTCACACAGGCAGGTCTCTGGTGCCTCCCCCTGGATTCTGAAAGTTGGAGAACGTTCTGTAAACTGGAAGGTAGAGGCCAGGAGGGGTGAACTGCATACTTAAGGGAGCTCAGCCAATACCCAGGAAGTGGGCCTGGCATGACAGCTGAGCCAGCCCTTAAATATGGATGAGTCAAGCTGGAAAGATGGAGTGGAAGATGGAGTGCTGAGGAGACTGTCAGTGGCTCAGGCTAGCCTGGGAGTATTTTTGCAGCATCATAGTCCAGAAGGAATCTTGCCTAGGAAGCAGCAAGAGCAAAAAGGACCTGGTAGCTCCTGAAGTCAGTGGAACTGGGATCAGTGTCTACAATGGAGTCAATCTACAACTTTTATGCTACTTTCAAAAGGAAAGGATAGTTCCTAGTCCTTAGGGGCTTTTGCTTATGTATTAGAGACTGTCAGCTGCCAGGAGTAAGATCAATCAGAGTTGTACATAGAGAAGAAGAGGAGACAAATCGCTCAGCTACTATGCCAAGCAGTGGGCCTGGCATGGCAGCTAAGCCAGCCATCAATTATGGATGAGTTATGCTGGAAAGGGGTTTGGGTGGAAGATGGAGTGCTGAGGAGACTGTCTGTGGCCCTTGAGGAGAACCCCTGCTGGGAGAAGGGGGCGGGGGCTCTGCCTTAAACTAGGGCTCGGGCTGGCCTGGGTGGATTTTGGCAGCATCATAGTCCAGAAGGCATCTTGTCCAGAAAGCAGTGAGAGCAAAGAGGACAGTGTAAGTACTACAGCATGGTTAGAAACTTACAGGGGGAAAGACTGTCACATATAGCAAGCCCTTCTGGAAGGCAGAGTTGGGCTTAAATATTATCTTCACTTTGCCTGGGAAATCTTCAGTATCAACTAGTTGGGCTAATGAGGAAGCAGCCAGGTGAGCTGGTAGTTCCTGAAGTCAGTGAACCTGGGATCAGTGTCTAGAGTCACTCCGGTATGCAACCTACAACGTTTGTGCTACTTTTTAAAAGGAATGGATTGTTCCTAGTGTTTAAGGGGCTTTTGCTTTTCTATCAGAAACTGTCAGCTGTCAGAAGTGAGATCAATCAGAGTTGTACATAGAGAAGAAGAAGAGACAAATTAGAGTTGCACATAGAAGTTGTCCTTGTTTTTTTGCTATCAAGTTTTTTTTTTGCTATCATCCCATCATTCTTATTTCCCATCCAATTTATTACCCCTAACAAAACATAAAAAACCAAGCGCAAAGGTTGTTCCTTGTGTCTGGAGAAAGAGTGGGAAATACGTGTTGCCCGGCTGTGCAGGATTGTAGAACCAAATCACCAGCGGCTCCTTTGGAGGTGAGCGCTACACATACAATACAGGAATGCGGACAACGAAGACAAGCGGCTTTGGTGAACCAGTCACACAGGGAGGAGGAAGCCTGTGATAGATATGGTAAGTAAAATTGCTTTTACTAGTAACCATGAATCATTTTCCCCTTTGTATTTTCCCCAGAACTCAGATTTAACCATTTGACACCGGCCGGCCATCATATGACGCCCAGGCGGCACGGCTCTCGTTTTAGCGGGCGTCATATGACATCCCTCCATTTAAACAGGGAATGCGCGTGATTGTGTGAGCACATGCCTGTTCCTTCGGTGGCGGTGTGTCACAGAGACACCGCTCACCACCATCAGGGGGGTGAACAGCCATTGGGAATGGCTGTTTACCACGTGATCGGCCGTGATGAAGTCACGGCCAATCACAGGTGGTACCGCCCCACTTTGCATGGCGCATGCGCGCAATCTTGAGCGTGCTGCGCGTGCACTTCGGTGGCGGCATGTTCCCAGGAACACTGCTCGTCACTGACAATGGTAAACAGCCATTGGCCGGCGGCTGTTTACCATGTGATCGGTTGTGATCCTTTCACAACCGATCACTAAATGTCAAAAAAACGCGGTAATGAGATGTTACCGGGTTCTCCTCCTCAAACACCGATCGTGTGTGAGAAAGAGAGTGCGGTAACATCTTGTTACCACTTAAAATGTACACCAATCACATTGATTGCCCCCCAATACAGAGGACCTGTCACCACCCATCAAAGTACCTGTCACAGTTCATCTGAGTACCTGTCAGTCCATATGAGTACCTGTCACAGTTCATCTGAGTATCCGAGTACCTGTCACAGTCCATCAGAGTACCTGAGTACCTGCCACAGTCCATCAGAGTACCCGAGTACTTGTTACAGTCCATATGAGTACCTGGGTACCTGTTACAGTTCATCTGAGTACCTGAGTACCTGTCACAGTCCATATGAGTATCCGAGTACCTGAGTACCTGTCACAGTTCATATGAGTACCGAGTACCTGAGTACCTGTCACCGCCCTTCAGAGTAGCCGAATACCAGTCACAAGCCCCTCAGAGTACCGAGTACCTATCTGTAGCCCATCAGAATACCCGAGTACCTGTCACCAGGCCATCAGAGTACCCGAGTACCTGTAACCAGGCCATCAGAGTACCCAACTACCTGTCACCAGGCCATCAGCATACCCGAGTACCTGTCACCAGCCCATCAGAGTACCCGAGTACCTGTCACCAGGCCATCAGAGTACCCGAGTACCTGTCACCAGCTCATCAGAGTACCTAAATACCTATCTGTAGCCCATCAGAATACCAGGGTACCTGTCACCAGGTCATCAGAGTACCCGAGTACCTGTAACCAGGCCATCAGAGTACCCGAGTACCTGTCACCAGGCCATCAGAGTACCCGAGTACATGTCACCAGCCCATCAGAGTACCCAAGTACCTGTCACCAGGCCATCAGAGTACCCGAGTACCTGTCACCAACCCATCAGAGTACCTAAATACCTGTCACCAGCCCATCAGAGTAACCGAGTACCTGTCACCAGCCCATCAGAGTAACTGAGTACCTGTCACCAGCCCATCAGAGTACCCGAGTACCTGTCTGCAGCTCATCAAGTTACCTGAGCACCTGTCTCTAGCTCATCCAAGTACCCGAGTGCCTATCTACAGCCCATCAGAGTACCTGAGTACCTATTTGCAGCCCATGCCTCATAGAATATATGTTGGGGTGTTTGGGTTCCAAAATGGGGTCATTTTGTGGGTAATTCTACTGGGCTGGTGCTCTAGGACCTTCAAAAGTGTGATAGGTAGGAATGAGATGAGTAATTTATGCTCCTAGAACACCTGAAGGTACTACTTCAATGTTGGGCCTCTGTATGTGGCCAGGCTGTGTAAAAGTCTCACACATGTGGTATCGCCATACTCGGGAAGAGTAGCAGAATGTATTTTGGGGTGTAATTTTTGCTATATACATGCTATGTGTTAGAAATATCTTATAAATTGAGAAGGGAGGAGCCGGATGTGGGCGTCTAGTTGGATCCGAGGCTAAACCTCGGGTGCCTGGCGTCTCTCCCCCAGCGATCCCGGCTCTGGCGGTCGGCTAGAGGCAGTTCATCCCCCCCCCTAGGTCCCCTGCAGGCTTCCTGACGTGGCGCCCCCGATCCCCCCCGCAGATCCCTGTAAGTATGAGAGGCGTCCCCGGGGCACCCCTGGAGCGAGCGAGGAAAGCGGCTTTTCAGGCTGCCGTGTGACACAAAAACACCTAAAACAGCTGACAGCTGCACGGCATTTCCTCCGGGAGGACGAAGAGGCTGCTCTAAAGTGAAAGCAAATATTTTCAGACGATTAAGAAGGCTGGTAAGATCGCGAAATCGTGCTGAGGGGGTAAGTGTGTCACCTCAATACTTTGCAGCAGGATCCCCCCATAGGCTTTTGCTTTTCTTGGATTACTATATATAGTAATAGTTTAAAAGAACTTGAACTGCTGCTTGCTGGTAATGATGTGGGACTTTTTCCTTTTTTTTTTTGAATTTTATCTGTGGAATTGCATACAGTTCTCCTTGCAAGGAGTGATTGCGGTGCAGTGAACTACTTATAATGTAAGACGGTTTATAGGGGAGGACGTCTTTTGAAAACCTACTAGGAATACTGGACTAGGCGACCTGAACTGTTTTAAATTTATTTCACAATCTATGTATCTCTCTATGACCAGTTTATTCTGAGGAGGAATGATCTGAGAACTCACAAACTTTCCTCCCATATGGTTCATATGCGAATTCCCCCTTGTAACATACCTATACTGCACAGGCACACAGCAAATGGAGGTACAGGCTGTATATTGGTAAAGGAACCAACTCTAAGAGGCTTTGGGGAATAGAACAGACCATCCCTTAAACCACCTGCCTAGGAAGCTACTGTTGCAGGTTGCACAGGGGGCCGGCCATGTGGCTTTAAAATTAAATTAAATTTACTGGCGGGGTTGAATTGGACAACGGAATTATAGTTTATGACTCCCGAGGAGACCTGAGTAACCCACCAAGTAAGCAAGGCACAATCTGATCGATAAGACTGGTGTTTAGGAGCTCAAAACGGATATTGAAGGGTGCGATTACTGGACTTTCAGGGACTTGCAGGAGATTTAAAAAAAAAAAAGTGGGTCATAGGGGATGGACTTACATAACTCACACAATCAAAGACACTTGCATAACCCACCCAGAAAGCAATAAGTGTGTTCCCCCATTCGACATCGGTCATCTCCTGAGGGGTCTGGTTACACGGCAGTTTGGCGGTATATGTTGTACACTTAATAAGCGCCCTCAGGGAACTCACAGCGGAGGGATAGGGGGGAACCCAATCCGGAAGGTTGGGGAAGGAGAGAAGGCGGACGGGATACAAGGTGTGGAACATAATTCTGGCCAACCCCCGAATTGACCTCTGATACCTCTGATACTGGGTGTCTACCCAAAGCTTAGCAGAAAGGAGGAAGGTGGGAAAAAAGAAAGAAGGAAAAAAAAAAAAAAAGAAGAGAGTATAATGTGGGGAAAGTCAGGGAAGGGGGCTACAGCTAATACAGCTAATATCACCAGAACAAGCGTAAGCCCAGGCGCCATTAGGAAGTACATGGTCCAGGATAGTGGTAAGGTGAGCCCAGGAAAGGTTACCGGGTCTAAAAGTAAAACTCCAGAGTCCATACCCAAAATTAGCATGCAAAGACAGCTGGCGGAGATGGAGACTAATATCACAGGGACCGAGATAATAGAAGAACCTCCAATAGACCCCCAGCAAAATAAACAATTGCCAACAAAGAGCGAGATGGCAGAAATGTTTGCCAGACTGGAAAACTCGATTAAAGGAGAAATTGAAACTGTACGTGAGGATCTGGGCCATACTCTAAAAAGAGTCGAAGAGCTGGAAGCAACGATCGACAGGCAGGGAACAGAAATAAAAAACATCAAACATCAGATGGAAGAGATTTAGAGAGAACAGAGAAACCTACGGTATAGACTGGAAAACCAGGAGAACCGTAACAGGAGGAAAAACTTGCGGATTAGAGGCCTCCCAGAGACGCAGGGAGCTAAAGAGAATTTACAAGAAAAAATGGATCAAATCTTTGGAGGCTTGTTAAATCCACTGGACAACAGATCTAAGATCAAACTGGATAGAGTTCATAGGATAAGGAAGCCTGCCGAGATTAATGTGGATACCCCACGGGATGTAATTGTTAGATTTCATAACTTCCAGGATAAGGAGCAGATTAAGGCCAACATGAGAAAGAACCAACCAGCAAAATACGGAGAGACAAATTTACAGATTTTCTCAGAC
The DNA here is from genome assembly GCA_037952925.1 of Lithobates clamitans. Classification (NCBI taxonomy): domain Eukaryota; kingdom Metazoa; phylum Chordata; class Amphibia; order Anura; family Ranidae; genus Lithobates; species Lithobates clamitans. The sequence continues at coordinate 1,687,565 of JBBGZY010000097.1, read as the reverse complement.
CTGGCAGCAGAGACACTGGCCAGGAGAAGAGTTCTTAAGCCATTACTGGCACAACTTACCCTGCATGATGTTCAATATTCTTGGGGTTTCCCAGCCTGTCTGATTGGACGCAAAGAGGGGCGCTCAGCGACATTGCGATTCCCTGAAGAGACACAAAAATGTTGCCAGCGCCTAGACATTCCATTAGTAGAAATCCCGGGATGGTGGGAAAGAACTGTAAATCAAGACAGCACAATGGAAACACCCACCTGGAAACCAGTCTATAAATGAAAAGCTTATTAACAAAGATAAACGAGATAGCACGAGATATACAGAAAGAAAGCTCTGGGCTATGCAATACAATAAATGTGGGGGAGTTGGTACGGGCTCCGGGCGGGGGGCCGGGGGGCTCGGGTTGGGATGCCTAGGGGAGATTTTAGGATTCAAGGATGGCACCCCAGAGTTCAACCTCTAGGGGGATAACCGAAGGGCCGGGTGGAGTTAGTGGGGCCATGGTTAAAGGAGCCATGCAATGGTCTGTTGCCCCCAGACAGGGGGGAGGAGGGTGGGGGGGTTGGGACGAGGGTTGGGTGGGGTTAAGGGAGGGACGAAGATGGGAGAGGGGAGTTCGGGGAGGGAGAGATCTATATACACAGCATTGTCTCCCGCTTCTTAGAACCGCAAGGATATGTGCAGCCTTTATCGTGATACAAATAATAAGATAGCAGGAATAAATTTAATTTCATATAATGTAAGGGGTCTCAACTCGCTCATAAAATGTGCGAACATAATGGGCGAATTGAAATTCCTTAAAACAGAGGTGGTCTTCTTACAGGAGACACACCTTTATTTGGGTAAGAGCCAGAGAATTATATCCAGAGACTACCCGAAGTGGGTGTACAGGGACTCCCCAACTAGGGGTGCAAAAGGTGTTGCTATTGGTTTCGCTAGAGACGTTAGTTTCACCCTGGAAGAGAGAATGACTGAACCAGAGGGACGTTTTTTGTTCATAAAGGGTGAACTCAATGGGGTAGACTGCACACTAGTAAATATTTATAGTCCAAATATCAATCCAGGTAGGTTCTTATTGGGTATTCTATCAAAGTTGGAGGGCTTCAAGAAGGGGATTTTAATATATGCCTAGAGCCAGGTAAAGATAGTACGTCTTGTGCACGAGGGACTGGAGGGGTACGGCTGAATAAACTTAAAAAGAAGCTTCGCCACTGCCAGTTGGTAGATGTCTGAAGGATGCAGCATCCGAATGTAAGAGATTATTCCTTCTATTCCCCTAGTGCATGTGATGTACTCTAGATTGGATCTCTTTCTGGTAGAACACCGGTACATCGAGGAAGTGGAGAGTACAAAAATAGGGCCAATAACGCTATCTGATCATGCGCCCGTTAGCCTACAGTGGAAACTAGGTAAACGAAAACACTTTTGTAATAGTTGGAGATTAAATGAGGACCTACTACATGACAGAGATATTGATAAACGCATTAAAGAAGAACTAGAATTCTATTTCAAAACTAACAGCGTTGGAGAGACATCAGAAGCCGTAATATGGGAGGCCCCTAAAGTTTACATTAGAGGTATTATAATGAAGGTGGGATCAGAAAGAAAAAGAAGGCAGGTCAGAGATAAGCTAGCCCTGCAGGTGAAAATTCAGGATTTAGAACAACAGCATAAGATAACGGGGGACAGAGAGATACTGGCGGGCCTATATAGGAGTAGAGAGGCTATGCGAGAGCTAATTGAATTGGAAAACCGCAAGGCATATAATCGCTTAAAAAAGGAAAGATATATAGGAGGTAATAGACTAAATTCCTGGCAAAGGCTCTAAGCAAAAAGAAAAGTAATAATTATATTGATAAAATAAAAACTAAAACAGGTGAGATAGCCCATGAAGATATGGATATTGCAAAGACTTTTATTACGGGGGGCTATATGCAATTAACAAAAACGATAATGTCGAGGAGGGGGAATTAAAACGTGAGAAAATTAAGAACTACTTAAAAGACTGTGGTTTGGCCAAAATTTTAGGAAATGAACAAACCTCCTTAGAAGCCGCCTTTACCGAAATGGAAGTGAGAAAGGCGCTTAAAGAGATGCAAGTTGGTAAAAGTCCAGGCCCGGATGGGCTGACGGTGCTGTATTATAAAAAATACCAGGACTGCCTGATACCAAAAATGTGCTCTCTTCTGAACAATATCGGGGACATAGGGGAAATGAGGAAAGAGGCTTTGGCAGCAAATATAGTTATTATTCCCAAAGAAGGCAAAGACAGTACACTGTGCTCCAGCTACAGGCCTATTTCTCTTTTAAATGTGGATACGAAATTATTTGCAAAAGTGATCACGGAAAGATTGAAACCCATAATAAGTAGGATTATACATCCAGATCAGGTTGGGTTTGTACTGGGCCGACAGGGACGCGATAATAGCATCAAAACTCTCCTAGCGGTACAGCAAATCAAGCAGAGTGGAGTCCCAGGTCTACTCTTGTCAATAAACGTGGAAAAAGCGTTTGACAGAGTAGACTGGGACTTCATGATGGGCACACTAGAGGATATTGGCCTCGGGAATAGGATGCATAAATGGATAGGATCATTATATTCCAGACCGACAGCGAGAGTGAGGATAAACGGTGTCCTGTCGGAACCGTTTGATATGTACAATGGTACAAGACAGGGGTGCCCACTTTCCCCGATGTTGTTCGTACTATCCCTGGAACCCCTTCTATCCAAGATTAGGCTGAACCCGGACATAAGTGGGGTAACTATAGGTAAAGACGAATACAAGCTAGCTGCATTTGCGGACGATATTTTGCTTTACATAACTCGCCCAAGGATCTCCCTCCCGAATATCATGGCCACCCTACTAGAATATGGGAAGCTATCCAGCTTCAAAGTTAACCCAAATAAATCAGAAACATTAGGCATTAACATTGATAAAACTAGAGACCAATCATACCAAAAGCATTTCCCCTTTATGTGGGGGAAAAAAGAATTAAACTATCTAGGGGTTAAAATCACCACCTCACTAGAGACGCTCTTCCAAGTAAACTTCTTACCGCTCCTCAATGATGTAAAGCAAGAACTTAATAGAATTTCACATGGGCGGGGAGAATAAATATCTATAAAATGGTCTTACTGCCAAAAATTACATTTAAAATGCAAATGCTCCCAGCAACGCTCCCGCAAACCTACCTTAGAAAATTGCACTCGATGTTATTAAGGTTTATTTGGAGAGGAAAAATACCACGATTAAAATACACACAACTGACAAAAGATAAAGGTAAAGGGGGGTGGGGAGCACCAGATGTCAGTAAATACTATGAAGCTATTGCTCTAGCCAGAGTAATAGATTGGGTTAAAGATAAAGAAGATAAACACTGGGTAAAAATGGAAAAGATAATTAGTGATGCTAAGTTGAATAAAATAATTTGGACTCCACCTCACTTAAGGAAATTTAGCACTGAAATGCACGAGATTACTAGACATGCACTAAATATACGGGATAAGCTACACAAAAGGGAACACTGAGGGTTTAACTCCCCTCTTATATCACTTAAAGACTCAGAATATTTCGCACCAGGGAAAGGGGAGTGGTTTGGAGGGTGGTTACTGGATGATAACATTCAGCTAAAAGATGTAATGTGCCAAGATAAATTATGTACGCTCCAAGAGCTTAAAGAAAAGAAACATCTACTGGTTATCAATACATGGCGATACAATCAATTGAGACACTTTGTTGACTCTCTACCGCAACCAATTAGATCAGTTAAGAACTTACTCCCATTAGAGAAAATGTGTATGGATAAGGATAGGAAGGGCGGGTTTTCCCAGATATACAAAAATGTTAATAGGGCTGGGGACCATTGAAACCCCGGCTTTTGTGGAGAAGTGGGAGAAGGAATTAGGACGGAAGCTTACAGGCCCAGAAGTGACTCTGATATTAAGGAGAGTCTCCGCCACTTTGGTAAACTACTTTAAGTGTCTGGCTAGGATGTATTTGACCCCGGACCACTTGAACAAATTTCAAAATGTAACCCCACAACAGTGTTGGAGGGGGTGTAAAGAACCAGGGACAATGGCCCACATCTGGTGGCTCTGTCCTGAAATTAAGTTATTCTGGAGAGAAGTGAGGAAATTTATTAAAGATATTACTAGAATAGACATACCGGATGATCCATGGGTCTACCTATTTCATATGAGCGAAATTCCCACTAAAACCTATCTGAGAACGCTTTTGCCACATCTTACCGATGCAGCCAAAAGCCTGATACCCAAGTATTGGCAAAGGAAAGAAAGACCCGGGTTGAGGGACTGGTTCAATAAAATTAATGACATTCAGGACCTAGAATACTTAAGGTTCAGTGAAGGGATGAAAATGGGGGCCTATGAAACAAAATGGAGAGTCTGGGTGGAATTTAAGGAATCTTCAAGAGCTATTGAGATTTGGACTACCTAGGTTAGATCAGATAGTGAGCAGCCAATAAGGAGAAAGGAACTCTAGGAGGCTAAATGAGAGGCAGAGGAGAGGATTGTGGAGAAGAAAGGGAGTGGGAAAACAGGCTGTGTATGGTCTCGGAGAGGAGGGGAGGGGGGTGGGTGAGGTGGGAATAGGAAGTGGGAGTTAAATGGAAAGATGAGCAATAAATACTGTTTGGATAATTTTTCATGTGTCTATCGAAAGATCTTTTTTTTGCCACGATGATGTGACGAAAGAATGGGACAAATTTGAATTTTTTTAAAAATTTGAAAAATTACTCCCAGAGAAAATACCTCACTGATGTGGCAAAAGCAAAAAAAAAAAGAAAAAAAAAAAGAAATATCTTATAAATTGACAACTTTGTGCAAAAAAAAATGCGGTTTCATTTTTTTCCCACATTTTCCAAAAACGTCTGGAAAAAAATGAACTGTTCAAAGACTCATTATGCCTCATAGATTATACATTGGGTGTTTGCTTTCCAAAATGGGGTCATTTTGTGGGCAATTCCATTGTCCTGGTGCTCCAGGGCCTTCAAACGTGTAATAGGTGTTTGAGAAATGAGATGTGTCATTTATGCTCGTAGAACGCCTAAAGGTGTTACTTGGGCCATACTCGGGAAGAGTAGCAGAATGTATTTTGGGGTGTAATTTGTTGTATGCATATGCTGTGTGTGAGAAATAACCTGATAATATGACAATTTTGTTTAAAAAAAAATCTTCATTTTGCAAAGAATTGTGGGAAAAAATGACAACTTAAAAAAACTCACCATGCTACTTACTTAATACCTTGGAATGTCTACTTTCTAAAAAGTGGTCATTTGGGGAGTATTTGTACTTTCCTGACTTGTTAGTGTCTCAAGAAATGAGATTCACCTGATGTACTGAAGGCCTGATCAGATGTGATAAATTTTCAGTGATTGGCACCATAGTTTGTAGACTCTATAACTTTCACAAAGACCAAATAATATACACTAATTTGGGTTATTTTTACCAAAGATATGTAGCAGTATAAATTGTTGCCAAAATTTATGAAGAAAAATTACTAATTAGCAAAATTTTATGACAGAAACATTTTTTTCACAAAAAGTTATGGTCTTTTTTTATTTATAGCACAAAAAATAAAAATTAAAAACCCACTAGTGATTAAATACCACCAAAAGAAAGCTTGATTTGTGTGAAAAAAAAGGATGCAAGTTTCATATGAGTACAGTGTTGCATGACTGAGTAATTGTCATTCAAACTGTGAGAGCGCTGAAAGCTGAAAATTGGTAGGGGGTGTAAGTGCACTGTATTGAGGTGGTTAAACTGTCAGGAAGTTATACAGGATAGTTGGTTAGATGATAAATCAAGGAAGCCAGGTTGTATTTCTGGCTATTAATAACTGAATTTCATTATGCACAATACAGAAGTATAAATGTTGCTCTCTCCGTCAAGGACCACAGCAGCAAGCATGGATGTACTGAGTAGACCATTAACTTTTCAATTTCAAACCATTTCTCGAAAGAATACAATGAACATTATGATATAAATGAGCCATAGGTGTGATTCCAGAAAATGACTCAGGCTTCCTGTGCCTGCAGTTAAATAGCATACATAATATTCTTTACTTTACTATATAAATCTTAAAACCTAACACGATCAAAATGATTCTGTAAAGATTTGGATAGAGTTTGCAAGTTTCTGTCAGTTTATTATTACGTATGTGACCCTATTGGGGAGAATTTGTATCACTTTCTGTCACGATTATGAAAGAAATGAAGAGAGTGGCTGTCATCAAAAAGACAAACAGCAAAGCAATGTCAGACGTTTCCTATTATTCCCCACTTTTTTAAACATTTGTTTTTCTTTGTGACCTTGTTGCAAATATCTCATTAAGGAAATCAAGGTTGATTTTTATCTCAAAGATGGGGTGGGAAAAATGGAGACTGTAACCCTTTCTTACTCTTCCCGTCTAACCCCCCATCCAAAATGAAATAAAAGTCTTTGCCAGGGTTGGGCTTTAAAAGAGAAGTATGGTAATAGAAAAAAAAAATCACCTAGATGGCTGCAGCACCGATCCCAGATGCAGCTGTCCCCCACCTGCTCTACACTGAAAACTGAGTGATCAAACACCACTAATTGCTCAGTTCTCCCCCTCCACTCTGAGCAGTGACTGTCACTCATCAGCTCTCTGCACTGCCCCTCCAGCACTCACTGGAGCAGGGCAGGCATCTCCACTAGACCAACTAGGCAGCCATCTAGGGCGCACTGTCACCTAGCGGGCACAGCCACAGGCCCATGGAGCTGCAGGGCACTGCATGAGAGCCCGGTCGGGTAGGGCCCGGACCAGTTACAGGTGTGAGAAGTGGGACAGTGAAGGCGGCAAGGTGCGGGTAGGATCCTGAATGACATCCAGGTACCGACCTACCATTCCCGCAGTGTGAGCGAGCAGCCAGCCCAGAAGATGGACACTGTGGGAAAGCAGTAAGGAGGGGCAGGGCAAGCACCGAGGAGGGAGGGAGAAGAACTCCATAGATGCGGGCATAGCACCGCCGGTGCCTGCTATGTCCTGGAGCCCCTGGACTCTTTCAACCTCCTGGCCCAAAGGACAGGCTGACCGGGTACCAGAGAATAAGGGAAGGGGGAGGCACAGGCAACCACGGACAGCTCCACTTCACAAAGATCCACTGGAAAGAGCAGAGCACCTCCGTGACCATGAAAACGGGTCCTATCTGCTGCTGGTCATTCTGCGGAAACGTACTGTATTGAACATGACGCACACATTTCAGCAGACAGGGACTGGTACATGTACAAGAGGGACTGCAGACTGGGCTAGGGGTCTCTCTGTCACCCCCTCTCTATCTCTCTGTCACCCCCCCTCTCTCTCTCTCTGTCACTTCCCCTCTCTTTTTTTCTCTCTGCCATGGGGTGTATGAGGAATGCATGGAGTGTGCTAGAAGTATAGAGGGCGTATGAGGAATGCATGGAGTGTGCTGCAAGGATAGGGGTATATGAGGAATGCATGGGGTGGTCTAGGAGTATATGGGTTGTATAAGGATTGCATAGAGTGTGCTAGGAGTATATGGGGTGTATGAGGAATGCCTGGAGTGTGCTGCAAGTATAGGGGGTTATGGGAAATGCATGGAGTGTGCTGCGAGTATAGGAGTGTATGGGGAATGCAGGGAGTGTGCTGCGAGTATAGGGGTGTATGGGAAATGCATGGAGTGTGCTGTGAATTATAGGGAGTGTATGGGGAATGCATGGAGTGTGCTGCGAGTATAGGGGGTGTATGGAAAATGCATGGAGTGTGCTGTGAGTAAAAGGGGTGTTAGGGAAATGCATGAAGTGCGCTGTGAGTATGAGGGTTGTATGGGAAATGCATGGAGTGTGCTGCGAGTATAGGGGGTATATGTGAAATGCATTGAGTGTGCTGCAAGTAAAGGAGGTATGTGGGAAATGCATGGAGTGTGCTGTGAGTATACGGGGTGTATGGGAAATGCATAGAGTGTGATGTGAGTATAGGGGGTGTAGTATGGGAAATGCATGGAGTGTGCTTATAATAGATCATTTTCTGCAGTTTTTAAAAATGTAGATTTTTTTTTGGGGGGGTGCAAGTAGCTGGTCCTGCCTAGGGCACAGAATACTCTAGTACTGACCCTGCACTGGAGTGTCGAGCTTTGCAGGGGCAGGAGCAACTGGCTCAGCTTTGGCTATACTTTTTTAAATTTTTCCTTTGAAACTCAGTGTAGAGTAGACATTAGGATGGGATGTTAGCAAAAAAAGACTCCAACATATATTAAACCTTTTTTTGTTAGGAATGCACTATTTTTTCAGCTAACTATATCTTAGAAGGAACCCAAAAACTCTGTAAGCAGTACACTTTTCAATATGGATTGTCACTGGAAGGACTGATTCATGGTGCGTATACCATGTGTGAGGAAAATCTGATATTAATATGTATTACATGGCCAGGTTTATTTATCTCCAGCTGAACTTCTGTATTGACCACTGGTAAAAATGTAATCATAATCCGTACCTATCGGTGTATAACACGCACATTAAAAATAGAGGGTAAACAGTGAGTGCGTGTTATATGGCAATATTTTTTCTTTTACCAATGGGAGCGGGGAGCGGGCGGTCAGCCCCGGATGCCACACATTGGGGGTTGTCAGGCCATTGCTCCGCCTCTCCTGGCCCTGGGACAGCACTGCCAGCATACTTTAAAGGAGTTGTAAAAGCAGAAGGTTTTTTTATCTTAATGCTTTCTTTGCACCTAGCTGAACATACCCTGTGCCTGGCTGTTTGCAACAAATTGGGATCAGAACCTGGGTTAGACAGCGTCTTCACAACAGTAGTAAAGTCGAAGATGGAAGGAGGAACCATTGAGACAGGAGACCAGGAATCCATTGGGAAGTGTCAGTCTCTGAAAAGGCTTCAAACTGCAAGCTCTCTTGATCAAAACAGCGTTCTGTGATGCAGGTAGCTGAAAAGGTAAGTGTTTACTATCTTCTTACGGATATTTTTACTTTATGGATATTTTATTAACCACCTCAGCCCCGGAAGGATTTGCTCCCTATGACTAGGCCATCTTTTGCAATATGGTACTGCGTCCCTTTAACTGACAATTGACCTCCTTTTTTCCCACAAATAGAGCTTTCTTTTGGTGGTATTTGATCACCTCTGCGGTTTTTATCTTTTGCTCTAGAAACAAAAAAAGACAGACAATTTTGAAAATAATCCAATTTTTGTAACGTTCTGCTATAATACATGAGTATCGGCATATAAACACGCACTCACAGAGCTGTGAACATGGCTTGCTGCCTGTGACAGACATAGTAGGGACAGAGGCTTTTGGAGGGGACTCTGAATGCCAGCCTCTTGCGGTGGCATTACTTTAGATTCAGGTACATATCCCCCAAGACACACAGACTCTGGGGACCCTGGATATGCCATTGTGATGGGAGTCACTAATAGGGGCACAAGGTGAATGAGAACCCCACTATGATCTGTGCTAGTCAGACTCAATGCTGTATATATGTATATAAAATGTGTGCTGTCTCATTGTGTTGTGTATTATTTGCTGTGCTAGTTTGGGGTGGGGCTGTATTCCAATGTTCTATTGTGTCTGATATTCTGGGATGTTTATCTCTATGGAGGGAGGGGGGATTCCTCCATCAGCCCCCTGCTGATAAGACTGTTTACTGATAAGTTTGAACACACCTGACTTGTGTGTCTAATGTCATTGGACAGTTTAACCCACCCTCTTTTCCAAGGGTGGGGGGAAGAGTCTCTGAGTTATTTTACCTGTTGTGTCCATGTGTGATAATAAAGGAGTTGATTCCTGTTTGACCCTCAAGACAGAGCATCTTGTCTCGTATTTGGGGGAGAATTATTCGTATGGGTACCTTGTTCGGCTGATCGGAGTGTTCAGTAGCTGACTTTGTGTTTGGGTATGGAATGTCCTAAATGACTTTAACCCCTTTCGTACTCGGGGTGTCGTTACAGAGGGGGCTTCCAGATTCTGTTAAGCCACCCACCCGCAGACCTCCACAACCACCGGGCAAGGGTTGTGGGGATGAGGCCCTTGTTCCCATCAACATGGAGACAAGGTGCTTTGGGGTCAGACCCCAAAGCACCCTCCCCATGTTGAAGGCATGTGGCCTGGTACGGTTCAGGAGGGGAGCACTCTCTTATCCCCCCTCTTTTCTTGTGGCCTGCCAGGTTGCGTGCTCGGATATGGGTCTGGTATGGAATTTGGGGGGACTCCTACGCCATATTTTTAAAAAATTGGCGCAGAGTTCCCCTTAATTTCCATACCAGACCTGAAGGGCCTGGTATGGATTTTGGGGGGACCCCCACATATTTTTTATTATGGTTTGGGGTTCCCCTTTATATTCATACCAGACCCAAAGGGACTGGCAACGAACTGGGGGGACCCCATGCCGTTTTTTTCAATTAGTTTTATCTATATTGCCGAGACCCAACAATTCATTACAGCCGTTTACAGCAGTTTTAGATGACAATTTTTCCTTTAGAAATGTCATTTTGCTGTGGTACTGTTCTAAACACGGGAAAAATGTTCCACTTTACAGGCATACTATAGACACCCCCCAGGCATGATATTTAAAGGAATATTTCATTTTTATTGTTTCACTTTAAACATTAAAAAAAATCACTGCTCCCGAAAAAACGGCCGTTTTTAAAACTTTTTTTTGCATTGATACATGTCCCCTGGGGCAGGACCCAGGTCCCCAAACACTTTTTATGACAATAACTTGCATATAAGTCTTTAAAATGAGCACTTTTGATTTTTTATGTTCGTGTCCCATAGACTTTAATGGTGTTCGTGTGTTCTGCCAAATTTTTTGCCTGTTCGGATGTTCTGGTGTGAACCAAACTGGGGGGGTGTTTGGCTCATCCTTAATCACTGGGTGTGCCCCATAACAGTAAGCACATTCATGCTTATACTTACGAAGCACCCCAATGACAGTGGCTTTCATTGAAATCAAAACAGTAGCCCTTTCTGTAATCCAAGCTCAAGGGGTTAACTGCAGGCTGCTTAACGCCCCTTGTTTAGGAGGCAGGATCAAATTTAGCCATAGTCCCACATCCTTCATTCCCCACTTAAGAGCGGGGTTTAAAGTGAAAGTTTCTTTCCCGAAAAGATTCATCATACGAGTACCACCCTAAGCCACTCAAATTTCTGTAGGCCTCCAGCACATGATCCAAATGCTGGAATAACCCACCACACAGCTCCGGGCGTCTCTCAGCCATAACGCTAGAGAAAATGCAATAAGCTTGCAGCCAATTATGAAAAGACCTGGGTACAGGCCTACGCCTATCTTCCTCCTGTTTCTCATCCCTGTTTCTCATCTAAACACATTTTGTTGGCTTTCATTGAGCTGTCTGACAAAAGTATATTGTGAATAATGGAGATCATATGTTTCTGAGCAGCAGATTGAGCGCATAATTGTTCGAAGGGTGTAAATGGGCGGGAAACATAGGAGCAATGGTCAGTGTCTTTGAGGAAATGTCGTATCTGGAAGCACGTCCAAAGAGGTAAAGAGTTGCAGTTCATATTAGCTGGTAGAGAAGTGCGTTCTAAAAGTGTGCCTGCCTGGAAAGATTGGTAAGCCAGAATCTCCGGGTGCTGCCAAGTGTCTGTTAAGAATTGTGCTGACATACCAGCAGGAAAGGCTGGGTTAAATTTTATAGGTGTAAGGGGTCTGGGGTTAGAGGAGAGGTGAAGCTTTCAGCAGGATTCTCTAAAGCAGCGGAGTGTAGAGTTAATGAGGGGGTGTTCCTTCAAGGTTAGGGGTATGTGGTGTGTCGAGTTCCAGGGCATCGATAGTAGTGGTAGGGGAGAGAAGGAATCTCTGAGCTGCACTGAGTCCTTGCATTGGCCATGCAATGACCAGTCTACAATTCTGGTGAGGTGGCAGGCCCAGTAGCATTTCTTAAGGTCTGGGAGACCAATGCCACCTTTTGTTTTGGGTTTGGTCAATTGGTTGTATGATATTCTAGGTCTTTTCTGTCTCCATAAGAATCAAGTGCAAAGACGTTTATACGGAAAAAGGTCGGGGGGAGCTTAATGAGGATGATTTGTAGAATATATAAAATGCGGGGAAGGGTATTAATTTTTAAAATGTATGCCCTGCCAAACCAAGAAAAAAGGGGTTTATTCCATTTTATTCCAGTTTATTCCAGGTCATTTGCAATCATTTTAAGAATGGGTTGATAGTTTTTTGAGAAAATGTCTGAAAGCTTTGTTGTCAAGTAGATCCCAAGATATTTATTCTCATCCTGTTTTTATTGGAAGGGGAAGTTGTTCTTACATTGTGTTACCTACCTGTTGTGATCCTAAGATTGGAAATATAGTGAAAAAGTTTGAATTCTTTCAAGAGATTTGGGATCGATAAGTGCGGTTCTTTTAAGAATAGCAAAATATCACGGCCAAAGGATGCCAATTTATAAGTGTGATCCGCAATGGGTATGCCTTTGATATTTTCGTTAGATCATAGGCAGCGTAGGAAAGGTTCAAGGGGTAGGACAAAAAGAATTGGAGAAGTGGGCATCCCTGTCTTGTCCCATTGCCAATGGAGAAGGCCTTCGAAAGGTGTCTGTTAACCCGGGCTATGGCAGTTGGAGTCGTATAAAGGGACTTAATGGAGTTAAACATCCACTTTTGGAGACCGATGTCTCAAGACTTCTCCCAGGTAATCCCATGCCAGCCCGTCAAACTCCTTCTCCGCATCCAACGATAGGAAGAATCCTTTATGTTTATGGGTATTTATCTAATAGTGCAGATTCAGGACTTTAATCGTGTTGTCCCTGGCTTCTCTCCCAGGGATAATGCCAACTTGGTCTTTCCCTATAAGGGAGGGTAGGAAGGGTAAGAGACGAGTAGCTAATATTTTGGCAAATAGTTTTATATCAACATTCAGTAAAGATATTGGCCTGTAGTTGGTGACCGATGTGGCATATTTTTCTTCTTCTGAGATCACTGTGATGTGGGCCTCTAGCAATCTATGAAAAGCGGGATGAAGTTAAGGAGTTAAAGGCCTTTAGAAAGTGGGGGATAAAGTATCTGTGAAAGTTTTAACATAGACAGCTGTAAACCCATCCAGACCAGGGATTTTGCCGTTTCTGAGCTGTTTGAGTGTTTGTCTGCTGAAATTGGGTTTTCCAGGTGAAGGATATCCTCTTTATCTATAGACTTAGGGCAAAATTTACATTTCTGGAGGAAAGTTTTAATTGAGGTAGGTCTATTGTCAGTTCCCATATGTCCGGCTGGATGTTTGGAGAGGTTGTATAAATCCGAATAGTGGGTCTTAAATTGAGCCGCAATGTCTGCTGGGCTGACGTAGCCTTTCCCTTGAGGGTCTTTGATGGTGTGTATATGTGTGTGCTCTTTCTGTCTGCAGAGCTCTGGCTAGGAATTTTCCTCATTTGTTTCCAAATTCGTAAAAAAGTTTTTGCTGTAGGACAAATTTGCATCGTGTTTTACGGTTTAACCCTTCATGTAAAAGTTTCCTATGCTGGGTAAGGTCGTGATATGTTTTCTGTGCTTATGATTGCTTGTGGACAAGTTCCAGGTTTTTGATCTTATTGAGTAGGTCTTCAATTGTCTTTTGTTGGGCCTTTCTCTGTGCTGTTTTAAGTGCAAAGAATTTCCCTCTTAGGACACATTTATGAGCCTCCCATTGGGTAAGTGGGGTTGTGTCAGGTGTGTCGTTTTCTACAAAGAATTCATGTATGTTCTTACAGATAGCTTTAATGTCTTCTTCCGAAGTCAGTAGTGAGGAATATAAGCTCCAAATTTTTGTTGAAGTGTTTTTGTCTGCGAATGTCAGAGTCATCATGACAAAAAAAAAAAGTAATGGGATATGTTCACTTTACGTAACCCTAAGAATTGGCTAAATTCTGGAATATCGTTGCCTAGTATGGCATCCTAAAAAACGGTTGCATCGCATGGTTATCGCTTCTAGTCAACCAAAATATCTCTAAAAAGCATTTGCAGTTGGGGGCGTGGCCTGGACCGCCATGGCGTAGGAAGCAAAGAACGAGAGCTCCGCTTGCCTACCATCCGCACTACCAAATCCTGGAGTTAATTCTGCATATCTAATAACCACGCTTGGGCTCCCTGTCCTGCCTGACCCTTGTGGAGCATGTCGCCGCCGAAACAAAAGACGGATCCAGCGGCAAAACTGGCGAAATACAGGAACACTGAAAAGGACGCCGGAGGTGAAAAGTCCTGTTACCCTGCAGGTACTGTAATAAGAATCTGTTGCGAGCATCATATCCTCCCTGATTTACCCAGATTGCACACACATTTTCCGAGCAGGGGGGACAAGGTGATTGGCGGAACATTTGGATCAATTTGGATATATCCTTTGTGCGATAAACAAATCCTGGAGTTAATTCTGCATATCTAATAACCACGCTTGGGCTCCCTGTCCTGCCTGACCCTTGTGGAGCATGTCGCTGCCGAAACAAAAGACGGATCCAGCGGCAAAACTGGCGAAATACAGGAACACTGAAAAGGACGCCGGAGGTGAAAATGGCGCCGGCCTTTCGCCCCATGCTGACTCGGCGGCAGAAGACACGGCACGGGTACTCGAAGCAATCTCGGACTGCAAAAGCACCTTGACCAGTAAGATTGAGGAGGTTAAAGTGGACGTATCATTAATATGCCAAGACCTGCAAAAGTTGAGAGAGCGTGTCACGGAAACTGAAACCCGCCTAAGCCGAGTGGAAGATGAGGTTCCGCCATTACAAGTCCACGCCGAACAACTGCAACACCAACTTACAGTAACATGGTGTTAGCCAAACAAGACGACATGGAAAACCGCCTAAGGAGGTGTAACCTGCGATTTGTCGGTCTGCCAGAGGGATCAGAGCGCTCTGACCCCCCCTCGTTTCTGGAGAACCTCCTGATAAACACATTTGGGAGAGATGAGTTTTCTACTACCTTTGTGATCGAGCGGGCACACAGGTTGGCAGCTAAACCCCCCCCTCAAGGGGCTCCTCCGAGGACATTCATTGCCAAACTACTTAATTTCCGTGACCGAGATGCAGTACTCCGACTAACCAGATTGAAAGGCAACATACCCTTTCAGAACACAGAGGTTAAGGTATTCCCAGACTTCTCGGCGGAAGTCCAGAAGAAGAGGGCCACATTCACAGAAGCTAAACGCCAGCTGCGGGCCCGCCAATACTCCTATGCGATGCTCTTCCCGGCACGGCTTCGGGTTGTCGATGAGGACAGAACACACTTCTTTGACACACCCGAAGCTGTTCTTCAGTGGCTGGAATGTAAGGCAACTCCACATCGTGACCCGGCCTGAAACCACCACACGACTCTGGGTGACGTGGATCTATGTGTCCCGAAGTCCTGTTACCCTACAGGTACTGTAATAAGAATCTGTTGCGAGCATCATATCCTCCCTGATTTACCTAGATTGCACACACATTTTCCGAGCAGGGGGGACAAGGTGATTGGCGGAACATTTGGATCAATTTGGATATATCCTTTGTGCGATAAACAACTCTATGCCAATATGCCTACCTATAGGCTTACTGTGCGTTCCCCGGGGGCTGGGCAAGGACAGGAGCCCACCTGAAACATATAAAATATGACTCACATTCCTTAATGCTAAAGGCGAGCTGCTAAGTACAGTGATGCTCAAATTCTGGGGAGTATGTTTATGTCCCTGAATTTGGTACAATCGCTCCTGTTGTCTATGCTTGTTTTACAGCGAATTATCGCTCCCCTAGTCACGGGTGTCCCCTCAGACCCCGTCTGTTTTTTTTTCTTGTTTTATTGTCTCAGTAACAGTTGCCCTAGGGCACAAGAGAGGTTTCCCTGACATGCCTGGCAACAGCAAACTGCATATATGTATAAATGGATGCATTGCCTACCCAGGTATGCCAGTGTGTCAAAGCAATTAAGCTTAGAATGTTCAGACTGGTTATATGTTTGGTTTACGCATCACATGCTGAAAAGTGATAAAATATGGTGTTTACTCATTGCTAGGATGTTCTTTCCTAATAATCAATATATTGGGTTTTTATACACAATTGATACTGGAGGTCCCCGTCTGCTTGACCTTACACACTTGGGTGGGAGGTTAGGGAGGAGGGATGAGCGGTCCCTCACATATGGCAAAGTCAATGTAGGAATAGATATTGAATATACAGCACTCATAGAAGCAAATAAGCCCCCATGCAGGATGTGAAATGCTTGACTTGGAATGTGAGAGGTCTCAGGGCTAAGCCCAAACGTAATGCAGCATTGGCATACCTTAAAACATTACATGTGGACATTATAGTTTTAGTCAAGACCCATCTCACAGGCCAACTTCAAATGGCACTCAAGAAATCGTGGGTGGGTTGGCTCTATCAAGCCCCCTACTCTGCTAACTCTAGGGGCGTGGCTATACTTGTGGCGAAGACAGTACCGTTTGTGTTACTCACGCTTAAATCTGACCCACAGGGTTGATTTATTTTCTTACATGCTAAAGTGAATGGGCTAGAATTGTTAATTTTGGCTTTCTATGTCCCACCTCCTTTTCAACTTAACGTTATACATGAGTGGATAGCGTATATGTCTCAATTTCCTACTGTTCCTGTGATGTGGCTAGGCGATTTCAACAATATACTGCATAGGGAACTAGACCATATATCATTGACACCCCAAGACGTACCCACCCAACCCCACATGAGATTTGGCAAGATAATAACTGATTTGGCCCTCATAGACACATGGAGACACCGCCATCCATTGGAGAAGGCATATTCCTGTTTCTCCACTTCTCACAATACCATGTCACGTATCGACCTCATCCTCATCTCCAGCACCATTGCCCCCCTACTTCAACAGGTAGGATTTAACCCGCGTATTCTATCTGACCATGCCCCTTACTGGATTACGCTCAGGATCGACTCTCCCTCCAGGTCATACAAGTTTAAAAGCTTAACCCATTTTGGCTGACAGTTGTCCCTGACCTGGAGGAAGCAGCCAGTGAATGGGAATTTTTCTTCCAGACAAACAAGGGCACAGCACCCCCCGAAATCATTTGGGACACTTTCAAATCTCATGCACGCATGATCCTGTCGCAACGCATTTCCCGCTACCGCAAGACTTCCTCCCAGTTTCTCAGACAAGCAGAGCAATCCCTTATAGAGGCAGAACAGAAATTCACAGCTGACCCATCTGCGACAACGGCAGACCAATTAAAACTACAAACCAGAATAGTAAATAACCTATATTTCGAAAAAGCGGATAGGAAAATTTATTATAATAAACAGAGACACTACGAATGCGGAGAGCGGGCGGGTCGATTTCTGGCCTACTTAGCACATCTAGATCACAGACCTCCCACGGGGGTCACACTTCGGGATGCAGACGGTAAGCTGCTGACTGAACCTGATGCAGTGGCTGGGGAGTTCCGCTCCTTCTTCGCACCCATATACTCCTCTAATACTAATACTTCCGTCGAGGAGACAATATCACTGCTATCCAACATAGAACTGCCCCGCCTTACTCAATCCCAGATAGACCAGCTGGAGGCCACCATCACTGAGAGCGAGATAACGAAAGCCATCTCCCTGCTTAATCCATCGAAGGCACCGGGGTCCGACGGACTACCCCTAGATTTTTACAAAACATATAGTGAGACGTTGATTCCCAAGCTGTGTGAGTTATTTTCCCACATTTTTAAATCTGAGTCCCTACCGTCGTCCATGCGCGAAGCAAATATAGTCCTGATACCTAAACCCTGGAAAAATCTTGAATTACCGGAGTCCTGTCGCCCGATATCCCTCCTCCAACTAGACGTAAAGATATTGGCCAAGGTCCTGGCGCTCCGTCTAAGTGCGGTGATCCTGTCATTGATCCATCCGGATCAAACCGCATTTATTCTTGCTAAAAACACGGCATATAACTTGCGTAAGCTCCACATGAATGTCCAAGCTGAACACAACACCATGGGCTCTAGAGTGGTGATATCCTTGGACGCCGCCAAGGCATTCGACTCTGTAGAGTGGACATACTTGTGGGAATGCCTCGCAAAATTCGGATTCGGGCCCCGTTTTATTAAATGGATCCAATTACTATAACAGGGTCCCTGCGCCAGGATCTTGGTCAATGGGAGGGTTTCTGACCAGTTTCCCCTCTCCAGGGGCACTCAGCAGGGGTGCCCACTTTCCCCCCTGTTGTATGCACTGGCGGTGGAACCCCTTGCTGCGTCCCTCAGAGCGCACCCAGGCATTATAGGACTATCCCGCGAGAATCTGTCAGAAAAGGTAAGCCTCTATGCTGACGATATGCTTCTATACCTAGCAGACGCAGGCTTGTCCCTACAGGTGGCCCTAGAGGTAATCCAAAACTTTGGTAGACACTCTGGACTGAAGATTAATTGGGATAAATCCCAAATCCTCCCGATCGATATTAGCACTCCAACCAAAGAACAATCCAAATCCCCACTCCTTAGGGTCAGTGCTATGACATACTTAGGGATTGTAATAACTCGATCACCAGAAGACTACGTCCGCCTCAATCTAGAACCCTTGATAGCAATTCTGAAGCACAAAACACAGACCTGGGCTAGAATACCCCTTGGAGTGCTAGGACGGATTAATTTAATTAAAATGGTTCTTCTCCCTAAATTTTTATATGTGCTATGGCACACCCCGATTTACCTTCCTTTACGGATCTTTAAATCTATCGAGGCCATCCTTAACTCATTCGTCTGGGGATCTAGCCGTCATAAATTATCCTGGCAAACGTTGAAGTGTCCAACAGACTAGGGAGGTGCGGCCCTACCCGATTTTAATTTGTACTACCTAGCGGCACAACTGTCCCACTTTTTTCACTTGGATAAATATGACAAACTCCGTAGTCTATCCCTGCTATGTGCCCCACAATGACGCAGAGTTTCACATCCCTTCCAGGCCCTTTTTAAAGGCACCTATAAACTAGACAATAGAAAAGGACTACTGTATCATTACTGTAGAGTTTGGGAAGTAGTTAAAAACAAACTCAAAATACCACCCACACATTCCCATGCACCCCTATGGGATAATCCAGACTTGGAAGAACTCCTAAAAGTGCCAAATCCCGAACTATGGCTCCACTACGGGATAGGATTTCTATCAGATCCCTACCATGATAATATCCTAAAATCATTCCAACAACTCAAAACAGACTTTGACCTACCAAATAGTATGCTCTTTCGTTATTTCCAGCTCCGCCATGCTCTCAATACTCAATTCAGAGGGGCTCCCCCCAATTTAGAGCAAACGTATGCTCTGTATATCATGTTGGGGTCTGACCATCGCAAACTTATTTCTGGATTCTACAACTCACTGCTCAGACCCACGGCAGTGGCAATAGCATATAAACTGAAAGAAAGATGGTCAGGGGACGTGGGGGAGCTGGAGGATGATGAATGGGAGGATGCCCTTGAAACCTGTAAAAAAGTCTCCACCAAACTGTCAGATCGTCTTACACATCTGTACATTCTACACAGATCCTATTTGACACCTCACCGCATAACCATATACAAGCCCAATCAAAACCCAAACTGCCCCCGCTGTGATAACCCATCCTGCACTTTCTTTCTTCTCCTCTGGCTATGTCCAGTAATACAAGACTATTGGTCCCAAATAGTAAAATTCATCCATGATGAAATGGGTTCTCCACTGACACTATGTCCTAAACAATGCTTATTGGGGGTGTTCCCAGACCCTGACTCAGATAAATACCATAAGATATTTCTTCAAGAATCGTTATTCATAGCCAGACTGCTAATAGCAAGAAGATGGATGCAAACCGCTCCCCCAACACTGGGCGAGTGGATAGCTAATGTTAACGGTGTACTTCCATACAAAAAAGAAAGAAATTTATACCCACAGGGATGCCGGAACAAATATGGCAAAGTGTGGGATATCTGGTTGGAAAATGCCTCTACTTATAACACGCCCGTAGAATAATCTATGCATGAGCATAGAAGTCCCATTGCAACATACAAACCAAATGAATGTGGTCCCCTTTAATGTGCCGTTGACTATATGTTGGTCTCATGCAGAAAGGTGTAGGAGGGCGCGACATGACACCCTGGGTGTGCTGAGAGTGTATAATGTGCTTTCGCCTCATGCTAGCTATGTATCTTCACCATGTACCCTATTGACTTCATTTCCAGTTGTATCCCAACTACTTTATCAATGTACCACGAATGTCTATACTCTGTATGTATTTTACCCTTTTCAATAAAAAACACCATGTTAATTGTAAAAAAAAAAAAAAAGCATTTGTAGTGTCTAAAATTAGAAGTGGAGTTGGTGGAATAGGTGGAACAGACCACTCTCATTCTATGTGGAAGATGCTGGAATCCATGCGATATCACCCTTCAGAATTATATCTAAAATAACAGTTGAACATGTGAAATATGCCATTCAAAAATTTGGTTAAAGAAAGTTCTATTATCTATAGGTCAGGGAACGTACAAGAGATACTTTTGGGGGAGGATAGGTTTGGAGGGAAGGTAAAGGGGGATATGAGATGGAGGGGGGGTTGAGGAGGAGGGAAGAAAAGGAGGAGGGGAGAGGGGTGGGGAGTGGGGGGGGGGGCAGACAAGGGCAAGGAAAAATGGGGGGGGGTAATTTAAGTGGGAACTCAACTCTTAGGAATAAAGGCCCATCAATATTAGTATATTGGTCTCATTGTTCAGTCTTTTGGTATATGATCAAGGGGAGTTGAGTGGCCTGAAATGAGTGTCTTTTACCTTTACAACCGATAGGTCTTCGTTGAGGGTCTACAAAGAGGGTCCCCTGAGATAGAGCGTATGCTTACAGTTCAGGTGATTATGTCATCTCTTGTGTTGGCTCAAACTGTTGAGTAGCTGTCTCTCAGTTAGTCAGGAACAGTTAGTGGGAATAGACACTGGAAAAAAGAAAACATTATCCCTGCTGTGGATTGGTCAATCAAATGAGAACCGTCTCGTGCATCGCAAGCAGGTATCAAAGAGGGGTTCCTGACTTGCTATAGAACATTTGATCCAGGGGTGTTTAGGAGTAAGAAAGTGGAGGGAAATGAAGGTCGCTCAGTCGGATCCTTCATGGCAGGCCCTCCTGTGTGCTGGAGCTGCTGGCCATGGCATTCCAAGGATTGGAGGTGTTGGCATCTCTTGGCGAGGCAGATCTATGACGCTGTATGTGGAAGTCATCACGGACCAGGATGGCATTTGTGGACATGGTTCTTCTTATACACGGTGAACGGAGGGTGCTGTACCAATCTGGTATGTCAATGCGGGGAAAATTTAGTGTCTCACAAAAGGAGGGCAAATTCTCCGGTAGACGCAAGTTTGCTGTGCGACCTTGAAAAGAGGCAGATAAGCAAAAGGGAAATTTCCACCGGTATTGGTTACCTTTGGTGCGCAAAAGGTCGAGAGGAGGGCGTAAGTCTTTTCTGTTCTGGAGGGTGATGGGCGAGAGATCTTGGAACATTTTTATTTCTGAACCCTGGTAGAGTAGGGATCGACGGTCTCTGGCCCTATGTGAGATTTCCTCTTTCAGTTTAACATTGACGAGACAGCAGATAACATCTCTGAGGAGGTCAGTGTTTCTGCTCCTGGGTTTTAAAGCTCTGTGTAGCTGTTCGTATTCAATTAATATCATTAAAGATGGCAATAGTAGCTTTTGCGATTTGGTTGTATTCAATTGTTTCAGGGATGCCTCTTACCCTTACATTGTGGCGGCGTCCTCGGTTGTCCAAATCTTCCATATGCCTCTGAATATCTCTGATTTGGGGATTTTGGGAGTGAGAGGAGGCTTGTAGTTGCTGGATGGCAGTGTTATGTACGGTTGTTGTTTCCTCTATGTCATCCATACACACTGCCATCGTCTGGATATCTCTTCTTAGCTCTGTGATGGCAGTAGCAAGCGTGGCTTTAATGTCCTCTGTGGTAGAAAGATAAAACTGCGCTATTTTAGAAAAAAATGGAAAAACTAGAGCAGCTATATATAAATGTGACTAAAATTTGTAAACACGAGGTGAATGGAAATGTAGCTCTAATGAGGGCTGTGTGAAATAGCTGCATGGTCTAAAAAATGTTAAAAACAAAAAAACATGTGGATAAACATATAAGGAATCTAAACACGTGACTCTTATGGAGTAACAAAGCACAAGTGAAACAAAAAATTAAGGGGTGAATCTCGGATGAGAAGTAATGGTAGTGACAACAAATAGTCCATCAGATGATGGACAACTTCATGTGAACAATCAGAAACAAGGAAGGTGAATGTCTTGACAACTAGTGTCCCAAAAGATGAAGGTTGTAAAGAAACAAGGAGTCCGTCAGATAGTGGACATCGTCATGTGGGCAATCGGAGACATCAAATATAATGTTGACAGCAGATATCACAAAGAAGGATTGAAATGGGTACTCTTACCAGAACATGTGGATCTGGATGTCAGCGACACCTGATCGAACAAGCATGGATGGGAGCAGCACAAGGTATCCTAGAATGATCGACAAGAAAACTGGAGCAGGTTCAGGTATCCACAGAAGATGATATCCATCCAATACGCTCATCGCAGATGGAGCAACCCTTTGGCCAATGATGGCCGGATCAGTGGAATGGACGAAAATATGTGAAAAGAAAAAGGGCTTCAGATGGTGCAGATAAAAAGCAACGTTTTAATCTCACAAAAACAGCATACAGCAACTTAAAAATGTGATCACAATAAAAACAAAGCAATGTGGGGAGCAAAGAAGCAAAGCCCTTTAATGTCCTCTGCCACTGAGCGCAAGTCCTCCATATTAAGCGGGGCACAGGGACCGGCAGCTGAGGGTTGTGGCTGGGAGTGATTCCTGCCTGAGGGGCTGAGGCTGGAGGAGCGCTCTGTGCTTGTGTAGGCCTGATTTGAAGCCAAGGCCTCGCGTACCTGGGACCGGAAAATCTCCAGTATACTGGGCTCATCTGCGATCCAAAGCCCCTGGGTGAGCGGGATCTGTTTGGGGAGGGATCCACCGAGTTTTTACGCATATCTGCTGCGGTGGATGGTTCAGCTGGGCTTTAGTGTTTGTCTTCGTGGACAGGAGCTTGGGGAGCTTGGGGATCAGACGTTCATTAAGGTCCTGCACCAAGCCACGCCCCTCAATACCACTATTTATTTATTACGTATGTAATTATTTTTATTAAAAATGACCAAGGAATATAATGTAAAAAAAAAATATATATATATATATATATATATATATATATATATATATATATATATATATATATATATATATATATATATATATATATATATATATATATATTGTACACATAGCAGCTTTCACTTTATTGAGCTATTTATACACACTGGGGTTGTCTTACTAAAGGCAAAAATACTGTGCGCTTCAAGTGCAGGTCTTAGTAAATGAAGTAAAGTTTCACTTTGCAAAGAATACTCAATCACATGCAAGAACAACAAAAAAGGGCATTTTTGCTTGCACATGATTGGATGATATAAACAGGCAGAGCTCTCCCTCATTTCAGAGCTTCCCCTCGGTTCTAGAGAAACTGCAATTGAAGTGCACTTGCAGTGCACCGTCTATTTGCCTTTAGTAAATCAACCTCACTGTATTTCTAGCAAACATAGGGATTTATTTACTAAAGGCAAATCCACTTTACACTACAAGTGCACTGCGAGTGCAATTGGAAGTGCAGTCACTGTAGATCTGAAGGGGACATCCAAGGAAAATAAAAAACAGCATTTTTGGTTGTACATGATTGGATGATAAAATCAGCAGAGCTTCCCCTCATTTCAGATCTTCCCCTCAGATCTAAAGCGACTGCACTTGCAGTGCAAAGTGGATTTGCCTTAAGTAAATAAACACCATTGTGTTTTGTGTGATGTTTGAATGCTATGGAGGGACCGGTAAAAGTCTGGGAAACTATGGTGGACACTGCTGAGTGATAATTAGAACCATCTCCCAATCGGCAACAAAGATTTAATTGAGTGAATGAGTAGCAGCTTGCTGATGAGCTCAACTTTCTTGCCTCTACTTCTTCCAGCATTTCCCTCATCAGCAATAGACCCTGACTGACTATTAGAGCTGGTAATTCCTCTATCTGTCTAATGCCCTGTACACACGGTCAGACATTGATCGGACATTCCGACAACAAAATCCATGGATTTTTTCCGACGGATGTTGGTTCCAACTTGTCTTGCATACACATGGTCACACAAAGTTGTCAGAAAATCTGATCATTCTGAACGTGGTGACGTAAAACACATACGTCGGGACTATAAACGGGGCAGTAGCCAATAGTTTTTGTCTCTTAATTTATTCTGAGCCTGCGTGGCACTTTGTCTGTCAGATTTGTGTACACACGATCAAAATTTCCGGCAACGGATTTTGTTGTCGGAAAATTTTATAGCAAGCCTCTCAAACTTTGTGTGTCCGAAATTACGATGGAAAATGTGTGATGGAGCCTACACACGGTCGGAATTTCCGACAACAAGGTCCTATCACAAATTTTCCGTCCAAAAATCCGACCGTGTGTACGGGGCATAAGTGTTTTTGCATGGGGGATTTCAAGGGACTAGCTCTAACACATATTCAGGTATTTGCACTAGTTACATTAAGAATGCATTTAAAGATTTGCTAATTGATAGGTTTTAATAGCCTGGTAAATATACTCTCAGTTTTAAAAGTTATCCTGTAGTCACTTCAAAGGTATTGAATGAGCATCAGTAATACTACACATCACTGTATCGCTGTATAATGCTCCAGAAGCCCCAAAGCCCAAGTAATCTGAAATGTATATAGAGACATCTGGAAATGTGCCCTTCCAACCTTCTTCTATTTGGCCCCTAAATCAGAACTCCAATTAAAATTTATATTTTTTAATCCTTAGGTGATACACTGAGACTAAATAAATGCTTCTACATACTGTAAGTGGAACCTGTTTATTTGCAGCCCCCTTTTCTCTATAACCCTCTAAACATACAGATCAAAGGCTATTTCTCAGCTTCAGCAGCAGGGAAGGGCGGTCTTCCAATATTCTGTGGGGTTGAAATTATCTATCAGAGCTGACTAATGCAGATAGCAGGGGGAAGAGAAATTAGACAGAAATCTTAAAGCTGGTAAACACTATACAGGGGTATGCTTTTTTCATTTTTCATTTCAGAGCTCAATAACCACTTTAAGTATGATGCAAAGCCTGATGGGCCAGAAGGGATATGTTAAGAGGTGGCAGAATTAAACACAACTTCTGTTCTTGAAGCTTCTATTTTTCAGATCTTGTCAGAGAAACACAGTGCATACCATAAAGTAAAGAGATCTGAAAGTAGTGGGTGCTTAAGCATTTATATAAGCAGATAAAATCATTACTCATAGTTCAAGAAACATATATATATATATATATATATATATATATATATATATATATATATATGATATCTGCACTCCAACAATGCTTGAGAAGTGTTTTTTATTTATTCACAAAGGACAGATGCAGTTGCAATGTTTCAGAACCATACGAGGACCCCTTTTCAAGATAACGTGATTACAGTTGCCTTGATGGTCCTTATGTGACTAGAGTTTTCTGTATCTGCATGTCTTTTGTGAACAAAAATAAAAGCTCTTAAAGCCCCATTAAGCTGTTGGTGATAGGCATAAATGTCTAGAATTATCTGCATATCATAACACCCAACCTTAACTCTGCTGGAGCACTTTATAGGTCGTGTGGATACACATGGATTCAAATAATTTCTCCAGGCTGCCAAACATACAGTTGGCATAGAAAATAATCACACCCACCTTAAAATACTCATATTCTGCTGCTTTGCAGCTTGAAATAAAGACAGATACATTTTTCGTTTTATCCAGCTGTATTTACTAGTGCAACTTACAACATCCAAGTGAAAGATAGAACACCAACATGTTAGAAACAAATTCAAAAATAGAATTGCTGAGTTGGAAAAAGGATCACCCCCCCCCCCCCTTATGTCAGTATTTTGTTGGAGCACCTTTTGCTTTAATTACACCCTTTAGTCTGTTGGGATATGTCTCTACTAACTTTGCACATCTAGACTTTGCAATATTTGCCCACTCTTCTTTGCAGAACTGCCCAAGTTCAGTTAAATTTGATGGTGACCGTTTGTGGACTGCAGCCTTCAAGTCATTCCGCAGATTTTCAATGGGTTAATGTCTGGGCTCTGACTAAGCCATGCAAGGACATTCACATTTTTCTTCTTCAACCACTCTGTGGTATTTGTTGCTGTGTGATTTGAGCCATTGTCATGTTGGAAGGAAAACCTTCTTCCTATTTATAACTTTCAGGCAGACGGCAGCAGATTTTCCTCTAGAATTGGCTGGTATTTAGTCCCATCCATTTTTTTTTTCTTGACAAGTGCTCCAGTCATTGCTGCAGAGAAACACCTCCATAACAGGGTATTACCACCTCCATGCTTTACTGTAGGAATGGTGTTATTTGGATGGTGAGCTGCATTGGATTTCTGCCAGACATATCGTTTGGTGTTGAGGCTAAATAATTCAATTTTAGTCTCATCTGCCCACCTTAAAGGCACCTTGAAGATTCTGAGACCACATGGAAAATGGTGTTATGATCAGATGGGACTAAAATTTTATTATTTGGCCTCAACACCAAACAATATGTCTGGCAGAAATCCAATACAGCTCTCCATCCAAATGCCACCATTCCTACAGTAAACATGTCGGTTGTAATATCCTGTTATGGAGGTGTTTCTCTGCAGCAGAGACTGGAGACCTCTTTTCAGGATAGAAGGAAAAAGGATGGGTCAAAATACCATCAAATGCTTGAGTAAAATCTGCTGCCCTCTGTCAGAAAGTTGTCAGTGGGAAGAAGGTTTAGCTTCCAATGAATATGACCCAAAGCACACAACAAAAATGACCACAGAGTGGTTGAAGAAGAAAAATGTGAATGTCCTTGCATGGCTTAGTCAGACCCCAGACTAAAAGCCCATTGAAAATCTGTGGAATGACTTGAAGACTGCAGTCCACAAATGGTCACCATCAAATTTAACTGAACTTGAGTAGTTCTGCAAAGAAGAATGGGAAAATATTGCACAGTCTGGATGTGCAAAATTAGTAAAGATATATCCCAACAAAAGGCTGAAATTAAAGAAAAAGGTGGTCCAACAAAATACTGACATAAGAGGGGGTGATCCTATTTATGACTCAGTGATTTTGTTTTTTATTTGTTTTATTTTTTTCTGACATGTTGGTGTTATATCTTTCACTTGGAAGTTATAAGTTGCAAGAGTAAATACAGCTGGATAAAAAAAAACTGTGTATGTCTTCATTTCAGGCTTCAAAGCAACAAAATGTGATTCTTTTAAAGGGGGGGGGGGGTTCTTTTCTATACCCACTGCATTTTAATCAGGTCTAGCAAATTACAGTTTAGATCTGAAACTTTAGCACTCATTGGTGTCTGCAAAGATTCTTAATACTGACATTGGTAACAAATGCTTCCCTTTTGGCCTAAAACTTCAAAGCACTTAAAAGTTATAGATATAAAGAAAGGGGTTAAGAAGCAGGAACATGGCTTGGCACCAAGCACTTTCTAGTAGGGAGTAACTGACAAAGAATTCCCATGGCTAGAACATGTTTGCTTTTTCAACTTCTTAAAGCAAATCTGGGGTGGTATTAACGCTGCTAAGTGCCAAGATCCCAAAAATAGAAAGTGGCTGAACTGTACATTATATAAACAAGGTTTGACATGTAAATGACTGGAGGCTCCAGATATTACATACTATTGTAAGCTTTAAACCTACTTCAGGTACACAATAATTACTAAAGAAATTGTCTAAAAAGATGAACACGGTTGAACAGCGGTGGCAATTCGACACTTCATATTTTAAACTTGTTGCTTGTTATTGTTTATGTAATACTATTATTCCATGTTTAAATTATACCATTCACTTACTTAGCTATGTGAGAATTGTTTTATGGCAATAAATAGTGTGTATGTGGTAGGAATTCTATATACTGTACACTAGATGTATTGTGTGTACAGATGCTTGCTAGACCTCTGAAAGCTATCCTTATTTATAATGCTTACAAACAGGAAAAAAAATAAACTGTTGAAATAAGCCACTGAGAAAATATGAAGAATCTGCAAATTGGTGGAGCAGTAAGAAAAGTAACCCTAATATTCTAAGCGGGGTGATTTTATCTTTTGTTACATTTTAAAGGGAAAATTTTGACTTTTCAGGTGCCACCTATACAGTTATAGAGACCAAGTACCACCCATAAACATACAGACCGAATACAAATGGTTTGTTTTATCATGTGTACTTACAAACATGATAAAAAACATTCACTTTCTTTATACATACTAAAGGTGGGGATGAGTTTATGATATATTAAATAGTGGATAGTTATCTACCTGCTTATTTTGAAAACCCTATCAATCAGTAATGATTGCATATGGATGGTATTTATCATGTTTGTAGGTTCACATGATGAAACAAGACATTTGTACTTGGTCTGCACTTTTGTAAATATTTTCGTCATTATATACCTATCACTACCCACCACTAACTCCCGAAGACATTTGAAATCAAAGAAGCACATAGATTAAGCTCATTGCTAATTTTCCTCCAATAATGTTGCAATTATGAATATTATTTGATATCATATATCCGTTCACCCATATGATCCTTCTCTTAAATATAGAAGAACAAAGAAGAGGCGCTCATACCCCCCAAGTGATATCAATAATGTGCACTGCAATTACACCAAAAAAATACAGACTGAACTCTGGTGCATATATTAGTGCGTGAACCTCTTCTTATACACAGTGCTTATACACTTTATTTGTAACCATGCATAAATTAATTTACCATGTGTAAAAGGTGAAAACAAAACTGTGCCAATAATGTACTATATTATTCATATAGTATAAAATCACCATATAGTGTGGTGTAAATAAAGTCCATAACTGTAAATATACATAAAGAACATAAAAAATCAGTCCAAAATCATGTGACCAAAAATCGTGATTTAGTTGTGACAAAAACTTTCACAAAAAGATTCTTCAATGAATGTTGTGATCTTGATAGTGTATAACTCCACGTGTCTTTCACCTCACCACCGTGAAACGTGAATCCACTCCCAAAAGAACCTCACTCACCGATTTATTTTGCCAGCACTCTCATGCACGGCAAAAAACGCTTATTTACCACACTCCAGGGTAATCCGATATGCAAATATCCCACAGTGTTTGGACCAGTCTGGTCTGTGTATCAGCCTTCAGAACTGATTTTTTATGTTCTTTATGTATATTTACAGTTATGGACTTTATTTACACCACACTATATGGTGATTTTATACTATATAAATAATATAGTACATTATTGGCACAGTTTTGTTTTCACCTTTTACACATGGTAAATTAATTTATGCATGGTTACAAATAGGGTGTATAAGCACTTTGTATAAGAAGAGGTTCACGCACTAATATATGCACCAGAGTTCAGTTTGTATTTTTTTGGTGTAATTGCAGTGCACATTATTGGTATCACTTGGGGGGTATGAGCGCCTCTTATTTGTTCTTCTATATCTAAGAGAAGGATCATATGGGTGAACGGATATATGAGATCAAATAATATTCATTTTTTGTAGTCATTTTAAAGATGCAGTTCTCTTTATATATATTTTTATTTTATTTTACTTTATTTATAGAGTTTCATATTATTTAGGTGATCATTCACTGGATCGCACTCCTCATCGAGTCACACTCCATCTAGTGGCGCAGTGGGGGTACTTTTATTCAGAATACTCATAATTATACAATGTTGCAATTATACTATAAATGGATCTTTAAAAAACAGCGTTCTCATGAATCAGAATAAAAAATGAAATATGAGCATGGTGTTGTAGTATTTTATTATACTTGTCCTGCTATATATGGCTCTGGTATAAACTATTTTAAGATTGTCTAAATAAAAACTACCCTTTTTAATCATATTGTATGCACTTTATGACTTTTTCCAGGACCTTAAAAAGTCCCTTACTCTTTTTTTCTTCTATATATTGTTTATGCTCGGGATGTTGGTACCATAAGATAAACTGAATAATCCCAGGTCCATATACACTCTTTTTGGTTTCTTTTAAAAGTAGATTTTTTTTCTACTTTTAGAAAAATTGTGGAGAGGTTAAAAATACTATCATACAGGGGCAGGAGGCGGAGCCTAGCAGAGCAGACATGCATTGTTAGAGCTCCACACCGCTGAGGAGAGAAGAGAAGGACAAAGCGGAGCCTGCAGGCTCAAAAGGTATCCATTTGAACCTTTTTGCCCCAGGGAACAAACTGTGAAAGTTTGGGCAGAAAATATGGTACTGGGAGGAAACCGTGGCAGAAATAAAAATCACCTCACAAAGAGCTCACAGGCACTCACTGCAACTAAAGCAGCTCCAGTCACCTCACAAGATACAGCATCAGGGCGCTCTCACAGACAGAAAATGTCACAGCAAGACTCTCCATTTAAGTCAGATACAGAACAAATCCTCTCACAAACTTCTCCACAAGCCTCCTCAGTATCCCCAGAAATATTATTACAATTTGAAAAGATGCTTCATAAGGCTTTAAAACAAACCTCAGACCAAATAACAAAAAGCCTAACCAAAGAAATAAGAGAGCTGGGAAACCGCACCGCAGCCTTAGAAATAAAAATGGATGAAATTGAAATTACAACCCAAGAAAATATAACAGAATTGGAACAATTAAAAAAAGAGAATTTAATACTTCAAACTAAGCTCGAAGATTACGAGAATAGAGCCAGACGTTCAAATTTGCGCATAAGGGGAATACCTGAAACTGTGACAGACCTGCAATCTACTATTACTGCTCTATTACAAGAACTAAAGCCAGATATCCCTATTGAACGTTTAGAACTGGACAGAGTACACAGAGCCCTCACAGCCAAAAAGAAAGATGGACCCCCACGTGATATAATCACAAAATTTCATTATTACAGAACAAAAGAACAAATACTAATTGCTGCAAGAGAAAAAAAGGAACTTAATTTTCAAGGACACAATTATCAAATTTTTGCTGACCTATCCCAACTTACTATTACTAAAAGACGATCCATGAAACCCCAACTAATGGAACTGCAACGCCACAACATTATGTATCAATCTGGCTTGCCCTTTTCAGTCAGATTTACCTACCAAGGTACAATTTACAGAAGCAGATCAGCAGATGAACTACAACAAACCCTTTTAAAATTAAATCTGACAGAACCCACAAGCAGCAACTCTCCCACGCGCAGAAGAATGGCGTCATCTTCACCTTCAGGCAGCACCCAGAAAATTTCAGAACAAAATGGGAATCATCATTCTCACAAAAGAGGCCGTTATGCCACATCATCCATGGACCAAGAAGATTCAATGGACTGACATCCTAATTCCTGATATCTCTTCATTTATTATACTAAGAGATGGTTCTCTTTAAAAAACCTATATTTATAACTGAATGTAACTGCATTCTGATAGTCACACACTGTGTGGGATCATGTTACATTCCAGTTATATTTCTTATTACTTCTGATTCATATAGCCTTAGAATATATAAGTGAAATAAGGAAATTCTTGTTCAGTTATATATTATCAGGTAATAACAATAGATTTATTACTTTTTAGGACAAATATGTTCAATAATCCAGAAGTAATGGAAGCTTTTTCTTTCTTTTCTTAAAACAAATATATTACCTAACTAGTTCTTAGAATTATGTTTTTGTTTATTCTAATCTGAAGCAATACAACCTCAATTTTATAAGTTAACATATCTAAACAGTTGCATATGAATAAAATATGTAATTGTTTACTCTAAAAGGGTTAAAATCCCAAAATAATTCAAACTATCTTCATCAATACCAAAGTTATTAACAGTACCTTTCTAACTGAATTATTTAGCCTAGGGTAAGACTAACCATATACAACCACCCTGGAATAAATAATTTCAACAAAAACTATATTCTGCACTCCAATTAATGAAACATCATTTTGATGTCTTTTGACATAGCACTTCTCTCCTGTAAGCGGAAGATCCGTGTACCCCCATTAGCCCTCCTCATTCTCCCAATCATATTATGTGGGAGTGTGACGAAGGCACTTATTCCCCTGAGAGAGATATTTACTTTCTTTCACGGGTAAATTGTGATTACTTGCAAAAAATAGTTTATACAATGTATCATTTAATCTCATATGTTTTTTGTTTACTCTTTACTCCAGAATTCACTGGTTTCTTTTCTATCTATTCATCTCTTCAGTCCACACAGGTTGATCTGCGCAGTCAGCTCTGCATAACAAAAAGTAAGTCAAAACTATTTGATCTATTGCCATGGCACAACTGAATATACTTTCCCTGAATGTTCAGGGAATAAATGTCCCTCAAAAAAGGACCAAAGCCTTCCGTACTTTCCATAACAAGAAGGCTCACATAGTATGCCTCCAAGAAACACACTTCACCAAAGATTCTACTCCAAAATATATTTCTCCTTTTTATCAACAAATTTACACGGCTTCTGCCTGTACCAAGCAAAGGGGAACTCTAATTGCATTTCACCGATCAACACCATTCACCTTATCATCAGAAATTAAAGACCCAGAAGGTAGATACCTGATACTCATGGGTTATATAATGGATACAGCAATCACTGTGATTTCCTACTACGCTCCTAACAAACAACCTACACCATTCCTCTCACATATATTACAAGTGATTAATACACACAAAATAGGAACAGTGATAATGTGTGGGGATTCGAACCAGGTCCTCCTCCCATTTCTAGATAAATTACCTTTTACACCATCCAAAATAACCTCTAGATTACCTTTTTCTCAACTTCTTTCCAAATACAATCTGGTAGATTCATGGAGAGAAAGTAAACCAATGAAAAAGAAATTCACTTATTTCTCGCACCCTCATCAAACCTTCACCAGAATAGATCATATTTTTCTAACAATAGGAATGATACCAGAAATTATTGCATCAGATATAATTCCGATTCCGTGGTCTGACCATAATGCAGTATACACTACTATAGCCTCAGCCATACCAAAAGCGCATGACCCAACGTGGTACTTACTGGACATAATGCTCAAACACCCACTACATCAGATGGCCATTGAACAAGCTTTAAAGGAATACATATCAATTAATAATACAACAGACATCTCCCCAATAACACTGTGGGAAGCTCATAAGCCTGTCTTGCGTGGTACAATACAAAGACAAATGGCACTATTTAAACGGGAACGCAAAAATCTAGCAAAAAAACTAGAACTCAATTTTAATGCAGCCTACATATCATTTCAAGATAATCCATCTCAGAGTACAAAATCTCATCTGGAAAAATCTAGATTGGAATACGATCTATTTCTCACTGAGTCAGTTGATAAATCCCTCAAACACTCCAAACACAATTTCTACATGAATACAAACAAACCAGGTACATATTTGGCTCGGGCATTAAATTCAACTAACAAATCTTTCAAACCAATACGTTTGAAATTATCAAAAAATGTTTACACTTGTAATCCAGTTAAAATAGTCCATAAATTTCACTCACATCTCGCAACTTTATACAAGACAAACAATGAATTTAATCCTACAGAAGCTGAATCCTTCTTCTCAAAAATAAACTTACCTGAGTTATCTCAGAATCAAAAAAGCAGTTTGGATGAGCCTATAACTATAGATGAAGTTGCTAACGCCATAAAAGACCTAAAACTTAACAAAAGACCAGGCCCAGACGGCTACTCGGCTTTATACTATAAAACATTCTCAGAAATACTCTCTCCCATTCTCACTGAAACTTTTAACAAACTTCTAGATGGACATTCTTTTCGGCAAGAAACACTAATGGCAATTGTTTGTATGATCCCAAAACCCCTTTCTGATGATACTTCCTGTGTGAATTATCGGCCTATCTCTCTGTTAAACCTCGATATTAAATTATTAGCAAAAATAATAGCAAAACGCCTCAATAGCATTATAGGAAAATTAATACATAGAGATCAAGTAGGCTTCATGCCAAATAGACAGACAGGCGATAATATACGCAGGGCAGTGTTATTGGCACATATTGCTAAAAAACGGAAAATCCCTTTATGTTTTCTATCTCTCGATATTAAGAGGGCATTTGACACAGTATCCTGGCAATATATGCAATATTCATTACAAAAATGGGGTTTTGGACCCCACTTTTTAACATGGATCAAAGCATTATATAATAAACCCAAAGCCTATATAAAATATGCTGGATACAAATCTGAAGCCTTTAATATCGAAAGAGGTACCCGTCAGGGTTGCCCATTATCTCCCTTATTATTTGCCCTTATACTCGAACCCATGGCCCAATACATCAGAACAAACCAAACTATAACTGGCATTGAAGTAGGAGGTATTACACACAAATTATGTATATTTGCAGACGATATATTACTTTTTCTATCATCACCACAGGTCTCTGGTCCTAACTTAATACCAGCTCTTGATGGATTTGCAGCCCTATCCGGCCTTATGATTAATCCTAAGAAATGCCTGGTGCTTAATATTTCACTCACAAACATGGAATTGATCCCGGCTAGGGCTGCACTCCCATTCACATGGGCAGAAAAATCAATCCCATATCTTGGAATTCATTTAACAGCATCTCATTCTGACTTATTCTCAACCAATTATCCTCCTGTATTAAGACAGATCACAAATCTAATAAAACAATGGTCGCAACTTCCTTTATCCTGGATAGGGAAAATTAATGCAATCAAAATGACTATTCTACCCAAATTGCTTTATCTATTCAGAGTCCTCCCTATTCCAATTCCTTCCTATTTTTTGAGAATAGTACAAAAAAGAGCAACTTCGTTTATATGGGGCTCTTCTAAACCACGTATACCTATACACACACTACATCTTCCCAAAAATAAAGGAGGCCTGGGATACCCTAATTTTACTAACTACTACAGAGCAGCACATTTGGCCAGTCTGTCCAAATACCATGCAAAACAGGAAATCCCATTATGGGTATTTATAGAGGCTTCAGAAAATGACCCTCTATTAATATCAAACTTGTTATGGCTTGATCCTAAAGACCGCTTTAAAATTCATAATCCCATAACTAAACACTTCTTATCTCTCTGGGATAAACTAAAAACCAAATATCAGTTACAATCTCCACACAATCCTCTCCTTTCTTTTATCAGAAATCCGGCCTTTTATCCGGCATGGATCTACCCAAATTCTTTTAAAGCTTGGACAACATCAGGCATTCAGACACTAAATGACTTCATAGCATCTAAATCATTCCTTTCATTCCCATCGCTTAGAGAAAAATATGATCTACCAAACTCTGAGATATTTAGATATCTCCAAATCAAAAATTTCTATACACCATTCCTA
This sequence comes from Lithobates clamitans, assembly GCA_037952925.1. Classification (NCBI taxonomy): domain Eukaryota; kingdom Metazoa; phylum Chordata; class Amphibia; order Anura; family Ranidae; genus Lithobates; species Lithobates clamitans. Next base: position 1,652,164 of record JBBGZY010000097.1, on the reverse strand, counting down.
AAGGGGGATACACCATTATCCCAATTATCCATTTTTGAATCAATCTGTACAAAAGATCCATTTGCTAAAGGTACAATTTCATCACTTTATAATCAACTAGAAAAGGTACAATTTCTGGGGAAATTGTGAAAAGTGTTCTTGCCTCTACATCTGGAGTGAGCGGAGTAACTGGGGGGAGTGCCTGGAGTAACTGTTGTGTGGTTGGAGTAACTGTGGAAAGGTTGAACTGGGCAGATGGGCAGAGTAACTGTGTGGAGTGTTTGTAGTGAGTAAAGATAGTAAACATTACACTAACCAATTGATTGATCAAATGTAAAAAGTGCACAAGTGCTAATGATGTAGAAGGTAGAAATATCGGTAAATGACTTTGTCGGACACAGACTTAAGGGTTACCAGGATTTATTCCGCCCCAGCCAAAGCATAGCACCTGACGGACTCGCGTCCCAAAATCAAGTGTGTCAAAAACAGTTTACACAGTGTACATATAATTTCAATATATTGCATCACAAGTGAACTGGCGGTATATTTCCGTTATACATTAACATTAACATTAACATTTTGAACAGTCAACTTTTTGAACTTTTTGGATACAAGGCAATTCATTAAAGCATATACTTTAAACCCTTACAAATTTTCAGTTTCTCTGCAGTTTTGCTCCTTGCTGTTTCTTTGTCTTACTAATCAGCAAGCAGGCTATAGCACAGGAAGGAGAGGGTGAGTGTGATGAGGACAGTGTGATAGGGCGAGCTGACGTGCTGCATCTACCGTCTGTAGGACGGGTGATCGTTTTAGCCAGCCGGCTTCTTATGCTTATTTGAATCTGCTACACTGTAAGTGTTATTTTAATTCTTTTAATAAACCTCAAAACCAGGATTACGCTATGTTGTTTCCCTCTCTTTTCCCGGGGTACCCCTAAATGAGAACAACCCCCCAGCTAGGAGTCTTTTATTAATCTCCATGATAAGAGTGATTTCCTGTGACTTGGTGGACTAGTGGTATCATCACCCTTTGGCTGTATGAAGTGGCATGTCGTTTCCTAGAAGCCCATCCAATGAAAGGCCCTGACCGGGTTAAGGTCGCAAGCCCCCTTGTGCTTGCCGTTTGGTAAGCGCTCATTTTATTTTCAGCTACCACCGTGGTGCGGTGGAGGAATTTTTTCTATTTTACATTTCCTGCTTTAAAAAAATGGGGTCTGAGCCTATGTATTTTCACAACATTTATTTGGACTTTATTCACTGTGTTAGGACTGTCCAGTGAACACTTATTGATTTAGGTTTCAAGAACTGTGTTAGTTATTTAATTTGGGTTCTAACCAATTAGTCCTATTCAACACTGGTACTAGTATTTACTCCTATTTACAGCGCTGCTATATTTGTTATATTGTTGTATTAGTGTGTGTATCTCACATAGAGTGGCTGCTTTTGTTATTATGTAGTTTTTTTTAATTTTTTTTCACTAAGTTATTTTCATCACTATTTTGGTTATCCCCTATTTGGTCATTCACAATATTTCACGAACAGGTACCCTTTTTGGGTGCACTACAGCGCGGTATTCCTCTTACTATATGATGAGGACAGATGTCTGTGATGGATGGGGGGGAGTAAGTGAGTTCAGTGTCTAACAAGTACACCAACATGAAATATAGAGAATGATGTTTAGCTAATTGTAAATGGTCCCACATAACTATGGCCACGTAAACTGACCCTCATTGCCACTTTATCTGTTTGATGACCACTGTCTCACAACCACTGTTTCCTGGCAACACTCATGCCCTGTTTATGCAGGCTCTAAGCGTGTTCACAACCACTGCTCAAAACACAATACACAGGATAATGGTAGCTGTAATAACTGTGCAGTACTCCTGACTGGAGACACTGCTGCACCCTGGAGATGTAAATGTGATCCAACAGTGTGTTTTTTTCTGTGGTGGCTGCCCAGACCAGTTGAGTATATCCTCTTGAGTGAAGAAGGTCAGATATTGGCTTCTTTTCTCTGCACAGAAAATCTTCATTGAAATCTCCACAGAGTATTATAGGTTGGCAATCCATTATTTCCAAAGATTCCAAGAGGCCCAGCAGGTTAGTAAGGAATTGGCCAATACTGTAATCCGGTGGCCTGTAAACGACAGCGATCAAAGCTTGTACAGGGGACTCCAGTTTGACAACCAAGAACTCCAAGTCAGTCACATTGTGATGATACTGCTTTTCATAGGCCTTGAAATGGTTTCTGACATACAAGGCGACACCTCCGCCACTTTTACTTGCAATGTCAGGAAGGTTTGTGTACGAGAGGTGTCTGTTGCGTTTGAACAGGTTGTAGCCCTCCAGCTGGAGACTTTCAGCAACAGAAGAGCCTGAGAGATGAGTTTCAGTGAAACATAAAACATCTCCAAGTTTCAACTCATGGTGAGATTTGATATCTTCAATGTGAGCTGGTAATCCTTCCGTGTTGTGATGGATAATTGTTAATGTTTGCAACACTCATGCCCTGTTTATGCAGGCTCTAAGCGTGTTCACAACCACTGCTCAAAACACAATACACAGGATAATGGTAGCTGTAATAACTGTGCAGTACTCCTGACTGGAGACACTGCTGCACCCTGGAGATGTAAATGTGATCCAACAGTGTGTTTTTTTCTGTGGTGGCTGCCCAGACCAGTTGAGTATATCCTCTTGAGTGAAGAAGGTCAGATATTGGCTTCTTTTCTCTGCACAGAAAATCTTCATTGAAATCTCCACAGAGTATTATAGGTTGGCAATCCATTATTTCCAAAGATTCCAAGAGGCCCAGCAGGTTAGTAAGGAATTGGCCAATACTGTAATCCGGTGGCCTGTAAACGACAGCGATCAAAGCTTGTACAGGGGACTCCAGTTTGACAACCAAGAACTCCAAGTCAGTCACATTGTGATGATACTGCTTTTCATAGGCCTTGAAATGGTTTCTGACATACAAGGCGACACCTCCGCCACTTTTACTTGCAATGTCAGGAAGGTTTGTGTACGAGAGGTGTCTGTTGCGTTTGAACAGGTTGTAGCCCTCCAGCTGGAGACTTTCAGCAACAGAAGAGCCTGAGAGATGAGTTTCAGTGAAACATAAAACATCTCCAAGTTTCAACTCATGGTGAGATTTGATATCTTCAATGTGAGCTGGTAATCCTTCCGTGTTGTGATGGATAATTGTTAATGTTTGCTGTTTGTCTGTTGTCTGTAGAAACTTTAAGAGGGGCATAACACTTTCCAGTGATGCATTCTTCATTGAATCCAGGGAAGCTGTGATTTCAGGATCAGCAAAGATCTTCTTCTCATCAAAGTCGGTTATGTACAGTCCTTGTAGTGTAGTCGTTCTACTCAGAGCAACATAGGCCATTCCCGGTTGGAAGACCCGTTTCAATGAGACCACTGCCGACTGTATCGACATCCCCTGACACTTATGAATCGTACATCCAAAAGCCAACTTCAGGGGGAACTGCCTGCGAACAACTCCTTTCTGTCTCAGGTTTTCCTCTACCCTTTCTATGTACACCAAGTTGTCAGCATCACAAGACGACTTGTTACGGTATCTCTGTCCTGCATTTGGATTGTCCAGCACAAGCCCAAGCTTGTTTACCGTAGTAGCACCATTCTCAGTCTGGATGATTATTCTTGCAATCTTGCCAAATGTCCCGTTAACAAGCCCGTCTTCTACATCAATGTTTCTTGTGATCATGATACGGGCACCTTCAGCTGCTTGCAGTGTGTCAATCAGATTGTCTTTGTGTCCTTTGAAAGGTTGGTGTTGCCTCAGCATCACTCCTGTCTTAGGGTCTTTTCTGTAATCGTCGGCATCTATGTTGGTGACGTTTGAATGGAGAACAGACACAGTTGCAGCATTATGTTTGTGAACCTCTTTGTTGGTGGCAAATATGTGTAGCACGTCATTAGGGCAGTGGGTGGGATCTGTAAAAGCCTGAGCAAGCAGAGCTTTGTCATCATTGCTTAAGGTGCCAGTCTTCTGCTTGACTCTGATTCTATTCAAAAGCTCAGCAAATGAAATGTCTTCCTTCTGTCGCATGATCTCTGTCAGCGTGATCATCTGAAAGTTGTCTTTCCAGACGTCATTGGTATTTTCCTCAAACACGCAGAGTGGCTTACTTTTTCCCAGCGGGGGGACCTGGTAAAAGTCTCCTACTGCTAGTACTGACATACCACCAAAAGGTTTCTTACTGCCTTTGATTTGCTGTAATCTCCAGTTGATGTAGGCAAACAGGGGCTTTGAAATCATTGACACCTCGTCAATAACAATGATCTCCGCATTTGACAGCTGTGCCCTCACTTCATCTATTAGATTTCCAAGTCCTTGGTAGGGTGGCTTCAAGCTTCTTGGCAACTTCAGCAGAGAATGCAATGTGTTGCCTGAAATGTTGAAAGCTGCTGTTCCTGTAAATGCAGTTAGTAAAACGCTGGGCATGGATATGTCTGCTTCCTCACGTAGTCTGGTAAGTTTACAGAGTATCTTTGTCGCCTCAGCATAGATGCACTTTATCAGGTGTGATTTGCCTGTCCCTGCACCACCAGTGACAAAGTAATAGAATGGGTCAGGATTTAGGCCACGCACACGGTTAGTGCACCAGTCACAAACTGAGTAGAATGTCTGAGCTTGTGTCCGGTTAAGGTTTCTGTACATTTTCCGAAGGAAATCAGGGCACATTTGTGGGGCTTTCACAGTAAGCGCAATTCCACCTGTTTGTTTGTGACGTGTATACTCCGGAACATCATCTTGTTCATTCTCATGAAGTGGCTCCCCTTCTTTGCGTTCCTCTACACATTCCAACCTATCCAACTCAGCTTCTGGGGCAAAGGTGTTCCAAGCATCTTCAACAGGTCTGTTTTTTACAAAGTCATCCAAGACTTGTTCCACAATTTTGTTGTGTTGTTCGAACTTCTTTTGGTTGCTGGTAACAATTGCAGACACTGCTTGGATTGCTTCTTCTCCTGGTAAGCTCACACAGGCGCCTTTGTAAAAATCCTGGTGTGTTGGGAACCTTACAGTTTTCAGTGATGACTCTGAACGGTGGGGGAGGTACAGTTTAAGCAGTCTGCCGTAGTAGTTCTTAGGGTCCTTCTTCTCTGAGAAGCGTGCGTACCTGATGATTGCAGGCTTCCCTCTCGTGCGTTTTTGAATCATTCCCATTTCATTCAATAGGCTGACACGCTTGCTGTCTTCCTTTTGCTTGCCATCTTCCTTCTGCTTGCCATAGACAACCCTGTAATGGGATGCAAAGTCTGCCAGACACATGGACTCAAACTCTGGTGTTTCAGGTCTGGCTCTGTATTTGTCGACAAAACTCGTCATCCACACATTAAGAGAATCGGCTGGTTTGTTCTGCAATGCACTGAGCGGGAGACTCATTTTCAGTGCGTTGTCACCAGTTGGCAGAAAAACAACCTCACGTGAGCAAGACTTCATTTTCAGGCTGCACGTACGGGCCACAGACTCCTGGGCGCTGACCTCTCTGTGTTTTGAATAAGCCTGAAGAACCTCTTTCATTTCTTCTCGTTCTGTCGCTGTTTCTGGGCTCATTTCTTTGACTATTGTTTTGAGATAGTCACTCAGCTCCCGTTCTGGCTTGGATATGTAGGACAACATGTACATGATGCAACCATACTCATCAAGAATGTACTGGATGTCCATGTTGGCGTTCCAGGCCGTCAGCAAATGTGGATTATAGTTGTTCACCCAGCAGTACTTGACATCACGCTTCATTAGAATCACGCTTGAGGAGGTCAATGCCTGAATGTAGGAGTTGTACTGATTCAAAGTCATATCACACTGTGCCAGTAGCTGTGACATGTCTTCAAGCTGCACTTTTGGGTTATTAAGCAAATCCCAGACTGGTTTCAGTTTGTTTTTGGCTGCTTGTGGTTTCATTGCACAATCTCCTTGTTCTTCTGGCATCGGGTAAGTTATCCTCGTTTTTCTAATAGGTGGCTTTGGAAATCCAAATCTGCATACTCTGTTACCTTTCTTGCATGATTTTGAATGAGATCTGCTGTGCATTTGAAGTTCTGTTACAAATCTGTGAAGTAAGGCCTGTTTGGCTTCATCAGGCAGCTGGCATGAGATGTTATGATCTATAAAGGCACACACCTTGTCATCACTGTCTTGTCCAAATATAGGAGCTCCTGCTACCCAACAGAGACAATGTATATGAGGGCTCCCTCTCGCCTGAAATTCAACCCGGTAAAAGTAATCGATAACTTCACCAATTGGCTGTGCAGGACCCAACAGCAGCTCTCGCATCAGAGCATCAACCCGTTTGTCAAACATGCGCATGGTGGTCACTGGGTTGCCTCGAAGAATGTCACACTTTTCAGCCCAGTCTAGCCCCACAAAATCCACCTTTTGACCTTGTTGTGCCTTTATTGCCGTTATTACCTCTGGCCATCTGAATTCTGCAGCAGAGAAGGTAAGAAAAAATGTTGGCTTACCCAATTGTCTGACCATGGCTAGCAAATTCTTCAGATTTTTATCCCAGTAAGCTGGACTCCCTCTCAGTGGTTGCATGAACCTGGTGGCATCTCGGTTTCGCACCAACCTCTCAACCTCACACTTGTCCTGTAGCAGCTTGTTGGATATTTTCCATCCATCCCTGGTATTGGGTTTTCCTTTCCTTAACTGGATGGACATGCTGCTTTTGGCCATGTGTGTTTCTGTGACAAACTGCGCAAAGAAGAGGTAGCTTGTGTCTCTTGCAAAACGAGTATCAACACAAAAAAGCCTTGCATTGAAATACATGCTCGGGGACAGTTTGACTTGTCTTGCCTGGTCCAATGTATTCTGTCCAGTAGGGAACTGAACAGGGAAAGCCATTGCCTCAAGCCTAGGAACTTTAAAGAAGCTGACAGGTGTGTTTCCTTGTGCAGGTGCAATGCTGAATATTCCATCACCGTGTGTCAGTGCTTCCTCTCCAAGGTCAGATGGCTGCAAACAACTGTCTAGGCCAATTCCAGGTCTTAGTGTATCCTTCTTATCCTCTGCATTGGGAGGTTGTTGGTCATGGCCTTCCTGTTGCTCAGAAGCAGCCGGTAAACATGCAGACTGTACCTCTGATGGATCACAATTTTCGATGCGTTCAAGTATCTCCATCATTTCAGTTTCGTCACAACTGTCGAGTTCCATCCCATCATCATTATCATCATCATCAGCGATTGTCTCATCCACTCTAATTGAAATGTCACTGTAGTCAGGGTGTGTGTCAATGAGTTTTGACAGACCTGCTACTACATTTCCCATGTTGACATAATGAAACAGCTGGTGGCCTTTGTAAGTCAGACGTCTTTTCAGCTTGACTCTGTGTAACTGGGATTTGCTGCGCGATCTTGGTAGAGTATTGACCGTGGTTTCCACCTCGGATGGCACACACACTACAGCGCCATGTATAGCTGCCTGTCGACCTTTGGGAAGTGTGATGATCTTGGCAAATGGCAGTATTTTGGCCAAAAGTTGTCTTTCCAGCACATTCAAATCGCAGAGCTCAGGGGGAATGGGCGCCAGCTCCATGTTGTTAGCTACAGCGATGGATGATTTGTGTCCTGCTTTTAAATGTAAATCACAGTTGTGACAAATCCATTCTTTGGTCCTTTCATCTGGTACGGTGCATTGTTCAGGTCCTTGACAGTGATTGTTGCACACATGGACATATTTCCCTGTCAAACAGGCAGCAACAATGTGTAGATTCTTCTTGTAATTGCTGTGAATGCAATGTTTCACTTGGTTAGGGAAAAGGGTGCGATGACACATCGTGCACACAAATGTTGGCCCAGCTTTAATGCATTCATGGAAAGTGGATATAGCTGTCTGCATTAGGCTGTTGTCCACTGGTTGACTGCATTCCCGCATGACACGAGTCAATCGTCTGTATTTCATTCTTATTTTGAAGGCACATTGCATCTTATGGGTTATGCGAAAATCTGCTTGAGTTTGACGCTTCATTTTCATGTAACTCATGCAATGTTGCAAGTGACGTTTTCTGAAAGCAGGATCATTATGATATTTTCTGGTGATGTATTGCTTCTGCTTCAACTTGAAATCGACATTTGTGGCATATTTTCTGGTGATGTATTGCTTCTTCTTCAAGTTGTAATCTGCATTTGTCGCATATTTTCTGGTGGTGTACTGCTTCTGTTTCAAGTTGAAATCTGCATTTGTCGCATATTTTCTGGTGATGTATTGCTTCTGCTTCAAGTTGAAATTGGCATCTGTTGCATATTTGCGAATGATATATTGCTTCTGCTTCAACTTAAAATCAGCATCTGCTCAGTATCGGCTGGTGATGTATGTCCTTTTCTTATTGGTGACAGACATCTTTGTAGCCTTGAAATCACGCCTTCTTTCATTTCTGTGTCTTGTCTTCAGTTTTTGTCGTCTCTGTGCATTTAATTTGGACAATGCCTTACTGTCCTTCCATATGCCCTGTGAGGATTTCGCATCAACTGACCGTGGAGAATGCTTGCTGGCTGGGAATCCAGTGTGTGTTACATCTTTGGTCATCTGTGTCACTTTGTTCTCCACATGCTTTGCATTATGTGGTTTGTCAGATTGCACCAGTGGGGACAGCAAACCATCTGACAGACGTCTTGCACGATGAAATGAGACTGGCATGAAGTCATACTGCAGTCCATCAATAGGGCCTCTGGTGTCTGTAAGGAGCAATTCATACAACTTATAAATCCTTGCCCCCATATCACTCAAATGTGTAAAAGTGATCATAACAGCTTTTCCTTTTCCAGTGGCAGGAAGTCCATCCTTATTTCGACTATGAGAATCAAACAGTCCATATCTCCCAGACTTGTCTCTGAACAATGCAATGCAATATGGCACTACTATAAAAAGTGCATGTGTAACATCTGCATTGAGGCACTGAAGTCTTGTGGAGAGGTCAACAAACCAACCTTGGTTGTCACCGTCTACAGTGTCTCTCATACATCCCGATAACACTGGAGATTTAACAACGTTATACTCATATTTGTCAGTGTTGACTCTGAGGGGCACTTCTTCCATTGTCAAGTGTTGATGCTGATAGACATTTCTTTGTTTTAGCTGTTTTATTGTTGAGCCATACAAGCTGTTGCCCTTCTTCAGTATTTGATCAAGATCACCCTTTCTCACATCATCAAGCTCACTGTGGTATGCCAAAAATGTAAGAGCCATGCATGTACACTGTTTGTTCCTTAACCTTCCATAGCCATGATGACCCTGATGAAATGATGCCTGCACAGAAATCTCACTTGGTACACATGGTTCTTGCATGCCATGGTTTTCAGAAGTGCCCATCACACTGTCACTGTGCTCTTGAACTTGACACTGAGTTGAACATGAAAATGACACCACAGGTTCACTATGTACCTCCTGGGCACATTCACTGTCACAAACCTCCATATCCACTATGCTGCTGTGGGGCTCCGTATCCAGTTTAGTCCAGCGTATCTTTGCAGCTTTAGATCTCTTTCCTTTAGATGGCATGATGATATTTGTGGAAGGAGCTATAATTCTCCTCAGAGTTTGTTCGAAGAGCTATAATTCCCCTCAGAGTTGTGTTGGAGGAGGAGCTATAATTCGCCTCAGAGCTGTGTGGGAGGAGCTATAACTCCCCTCTGAGCTGTGTGGGAGGAGCAATAATGCTATAATTCCCCTCAGAGCTGTGTGGGAGGAGATACAATTCCCCTTAGTGTTGTGTGGGAGGAGCTATAATTCCCCTTAGAGCTGTGTGGGAGAAGCTATATTTCCCCTCAGAGCTGTGTGGGAGAAGCTACATTTCCCATCAGAGTTGTGTGGGAGAAGCTATAATTCCCCTCAGAGCTGTTTAAAAGGAGCTATAATTCCCCTCACAGCGGTGTGGAAGAAACTATAATTCCTCTCAGAGTTGTGTGGGAGGAGCTCTAATTCTCCTCAGCTGTGTGGGAGGAGCTATAATGCTAAGCTGTAATTCCCCTCAGAGCTGTGTAGGAGGAGCTATAATTCCCCTCACAGCGGTGTGGGAGAAACTATAATTCCCCTCAGAGTTGTGTGGGAGGAGCTATAATGCTAAGCTATAATGCTATAATTCCCCTTTGAGCTGTGTGGGAGGAGCTATAATTCCCCCCAAAGCTGTATTGGAGGAGCTATAACTTCCCTCCAAGCTGTGTGGGAGGAGCTATAATGCTATAATTGTCCTTAGAGCTGTGTGAGAGGAGCTATAATTCCCCTCAGAGCTTTGTGATTTTTTTTTTTCAAAAATGATTTTTTTAAATGATTTTTTTTTTTCAAAAATGAAATTTTTTTTTTCAAAAATGAATTTTGTTTTTTTCAAAAATGATTTTTTTTTTAATTTTTTTTTTCAAAAGTAATTTTTTTTTCAAAAATATATTTTTTTTTCAAAAATATTTTTTTTTTCAAAAATATTTTTTTTTTCAAAAATTAATTTTTATTTTTTTCAAAAATATTTTTTTTTTTACATGGGGCGGTCATAATGTTTTGGCTGATCATGGGGTGGTCATAATGTTTTGGCTGATCATGGGGTTGTCAGCTTTTGTCACCTCCCACTCTAGTTTTGAACATTTCGCCATTCATTCCTATGGGACCAATTTTGCCGCAAAAACGACGATATTTCTTGGACCATTCGGCGAAACGTTCCACAAAGTAATAGCACACCAATCGGGAAAAATCCGCACGTTTCGGTATATTACTTGTCTCTGTAGTGTGGAAAATGTGGGAGGAGTCTACAAGCATTATCAAGTCTAGCAGATGAAGTCACATGCATTTGGGGTGTCTCAGCATCTTGTGTTTACAACCACTGTTTCCTAGCAACATTTCCTTTTGAACATTTTGCCACTCATTCCTATGGGACCAATTTCGCCGCAAAAACGACGATATTTCGTGGACCATTCGGCGAAACGTTCCACAAAGTGATAGCACACCAATTGGGAACAATCCGCACGTTTCGGTATATTACTTGTCTCTGTAGTGTAAAAACTGTGGGAGGAGTCTACAAGCATTATCAAGTCTAGCAGATGAAGTCACATGCATTTGGGGTGTCTCAGCATCTTGTGTTTACAACCACTGTTTCCTAGCAACATTTCCTTTTGAACATTTTGCCATTCATTCCTATGGGACCAATTTCGCCGCAAAAACGTCATTTCGTGGACCATTCGGCAAAACATTCCACAAAGTAATAACACACCAATCGGGAACAATCCGCTCGTTTCGGTATATTATTTGTCTCTGTAGTGTGAAAACTGTGGGAGGAGTCTACAAGCATTATCAAGTCTAGCAGATGAAGTCACATGCATTTGGAGTGTCTCAGCATCTTGTGTTTACAACCACTGTTTCCTAGCAACGCTCATGCCCTGTTTATGCTTCCCAAATACTGCTTCATCAAAACTGCCCCATCAGAATTACCCCATCAAAACTGCCCCATCATATTCCTCTATTATAAATCAGTACATGGTGTGTCTGTCCCCTCCCCCGGGCTCTGTAATCAGCTGAGATGCTCCAGCCACCTTCCCCCCTGTGTATAACAGAAGCTTTGGTAACCATGGCAACAAAACAAACACTAATGCCGCGTACACACGGTCGGACTTTTCAGCTACAAAAGTCCGACAGCCTGTCCAACAGACTTCCGGAGGACTTTCGGCAGACTTGCGGCGGACTTGTGGCAGACTTTCTAACGAACGGACTTGCCTACACACGACCACACAAAAGTCCGATGGATTCGTACGTGATGACGTACACCAGACTAAAATAAGGAAGTTCATAGCCAGTAGCCAATAGCTGCCCTAGCGTGGGTTTTTGTCCGTCGGACTAGCACACAGACGAGCGGATTTCGGGGTCCGTCGTAGTTACGACGTAAAGATTTGAAGCATGTTTCAAATCTAAAGTACGTCGGATTTGAGGCTAAAAAAGTACGTTGAAAGTCCGGAGAAGCCCACACACGATCGGATTACCAGCCAGCTTTAGTCCGTCAGCGTCCGTTGGACTTTTGTAGACGAAAAGTCCGACCGTGTGTACGCGGCTTAACAGTACACTCTGATTAATGGCTAAAATTTCCTGAAATGACCTCTAAACAAATGGCCGTATTTTAAAAACTATACATCCTACAGTGAAGATCTTTATATTGTGAGAATCACAAGACCCAGACCTAGATTTTGATGTATAGTATGTCTCTGAAATATTAAAAATGAAGGCACAGTTGCAGTTTAGAAATTGCCCTTCAAATTTGGAGGGGGCTAGAGTGTAGTTTCAATGAATGTCAATGGACGGCGTGAGTTGCAAACAAATGGTCATATTGTGAAAACTATCAGGACTATGGCTTAGCCGTGGACATGTTTAGTGGCAGCAGGGATAGCTGAACGTTTTGATATAAGATTTGTGTAGGTGGGCTTGAAAATGAGGGAGTGGCGGCAGTTTAGAAATCATGTTCTGATTTTCCAGCTTTTGTCATCTCCCACTCTAGTTTCCCCATTCATTCCTATGGGACCAATTTCGCCGCAAAAACGACGATATTTCGTGAACCATTCGGCGAAACGTTCCACAAAGTAATAGCACTCCATTCGGGAACAATCCGCACGTTTCGGTATATTACTTGTCTATGTAGTGTAAAAACTGTGGGAGGAGTTAGGGTGGTAAATTTGGCTATAATAATAAGAATAATATATATGTGAGATAACAGTAAGTGGTCTTGCTATGCAAGAACACTTAACTAGAAAAGGTACAATTTCTGGGGAAATTGTGAAAGTGTTCTTGCCTCTACAACTGGAGTGGGCGGAGTAACTGGGTGGGGTGGAGTGGCTTGAGTAACTGTGAAAAGTGTTAAAAAGCTTAATATTTTAAAAAGTATAAATAGTAGTAAAAAAGTTCCATCATTCGCTGAAAGAGCTGAACATTTTTTTCAAAAGTAATTTTTTTTTTCAAAAATGAATTTTTTTTAATCAAAAATGATTTTTTTTTCTTCAAAAATGATTTTTTTTTTCAAAAGTAATTTTTTTTTTCAAAGGTAATTTTTTTTTTCAAAAATGAATTTTTTTATTTCAAAAATAATTTTTTTTTCGAAATTATTATTTTTTTTAAAGTAATTTTTTTTTCAAAAATTTTTTTTTCAAAAATATTTTTTTTTTTTCAAATATATTTTTTTTCAAAAATAATTTTTTTTTTAAAAGAAATGTTTTTTTCAAAAATATTTTTTTTTTTCAAAAATAATTTTTTTTTTTTCAAAAATATTTTTTTTTTCAAAAATATATATTTTTTTTCAAAAATGATTTTTTTTTTCAAAAATTATTTTTTTACTTTTTTCAAAAAAATTTTTCTTTTTTCAAAAATATTTTTTTTTTTACATGGGGCGGTCATAATGTTTTTGCTGATCATGGGGTGGTCATAATGTTTTGGCTGATCATGGGGTTGTCAGCTTTTGTCACTTCCCACTCTAGTTTTGAACATTTCGCCATTCATTCCTATGGGACCAATTTCGCCGCAAAAACGTCATTTCGTGGACCATTCGGCAAAACATTCCACAAAGTAATAACATACCAATCGGGAACAATCCGCTCGTTTCGGTATATTATTTGTCTCTGTAGTGTGAAAACTGTGGGAGGAGTCTACAAGCATTATCAAGTCTAGCAGATGAAGTCACATGCATTTGGAGTGTCTCAGCATCTTGTGTTTACAACCACTGTTTCCTAGCAACGCTCATGCCCTGTTTATGCTTCCCAAATACTGCTTCATCAAAACTGCCCCATCAGAATTACCCCATCAAAACTGCCCCATCATATTCCTCTATTATAAATCAGTACATGGTGTGTCTGTCCCCTCCCCCGGGCTCTGTAATCAGCTGAGATGCTCCAGCCACCTTCCCCCCTGTGTATAACAGAAGCTTTGGTAACCATGGCAACAAAACAAACACTAACAGTACACTCTGATTAATGGCTAAAATTTCCTGAAATGACCTCTAAACAAATGGCCGTATTTTAAAAACTATACATCCTACAGCGAAGATCTTTATATTGTGAGAATCACAAGACCCAGACCTAGATTTTGATATATAGTATGTCTCTGAAATATTAAAAATGAAGGCACAGTCGCAGTTTAGAAATTGCCCTTCAAATTTGGAGGGGGCTAGAGTGTAGTTTCAATGAATGTCAATGGACGGCGTGAGTTGCAAACAAATGGTCATATTGTGAAAACTATCAGGACTATGGCTTAGCCGTGGACATGTTTAGTGGCAGCAGGGATAGCTGAACGTTTTGATATAAGATTTGTGTAGGTGGGCTTGAAAATGAGGGAGTGGCGGCAGTTTAGAAATCATGTTCTGATTTTCCAGCTTTTGTCATCTCCCACTCTAGTTTCCCCATTCATTCCTATGGGACCAATTTCGCCGCAAAAACGACGATATTTCGTGAACCATTCGGCGAAACGTTCCACAAAGTAATAGCACACCATTCGGGAACAATCCGCACGTTTCGGTATATTACTTGTCTATGTAGTGTAAAAACTGTGGGAGGAGTTAGGGTGGTAAATTTGGCTATAATAATAAGAATAATATATACAGTATGTGAGATAACAGTAAGTGGTCTTGCTATGCAAGAACACTTAACTAGAAAAGGTACAATTTCTGGGGAAATTGTGAAAGTGTTCTTGCCTCTACAACTGGAGTGGGCGGAGTAACTGGGTGGAGTGGGCGGAGTAACTGTGAAAAGTGTTAAAAAGCTTAATATTTTAAAAAGTATAAATAGTAGTAAAACAGTTGAAGTCCCATCATTAGCTGAAAGAGCTGAACTTTTTTTTCAAAAATGATTTTTTTTTTTCAAAAATGATTTTTTTTTAATGATTTTTTTTTCAAAAATTATTTTTTTTTATTTTTTCAAAAATATTTATTTTTTCAAAAATAATTTTTTTTTCTTTTTTTTTTTCAAAAATTTTTTTTTTCAAAAATAATTTTTTTTAAAAAAAATATATATTTTTTTTTCAAAAATAATTTTTTTTTGTTCAAAATTTTTTTTTTTTCAAAAATGTTTTTTTTCTTCAAAATAATTTTTTCTTTTTTCAAAAATATTTTTTTTTCTCAATAATATTTTTTTTTTCAAAAATGAATTTTTTTTTTTTTTTCAAAAATATTTTTTTTTTTCATGGGGCGGTCATAATGTTTTGGCTGATCATGGGGTGGTCATAATGTTTTGGCTGATCATGGGGTTGTCAGCTTTTGTCACCTTCCACTCTAGTTTTGAACATTTCGCCATTCATTCCTATGGGACCAATTTCGCCGCAAAAACGTCATTTCGTGGACCATTTGGCAAAACATTCCACAAAGTAATAACACACCAATCGGGAACAATCCGCTCGTTTCGGTATATTACTTGTCTCTGTAGTGTAAAAACTGTGGGAGGAGTCTACAAGCATTATCAAGTCTAGCAGATGAAGTCACATGCATTTGGGGTGTCTCAGCATCTTGTGTTTACAACCACTGTTTCCTAGCAACGCTCATGCCCTGTTTATGCTTCCTAAATACTACTTCATCAAAACTGCCCCATCAGAATTACCCCATCAAAACTGCCCCATCATATTCCTCTATTATAAATCAGTACATGGTGTGTCTGTCCCCTCCCCCGGGCTCTGTAATCAGCTGAGATGCTCCAGCCACCTTCCCCCCTGTGTATAACAGAAGCTTTGGTAACCATGGCAACAAAACAAACACTAACAGTACACTCTGATTAATGGCTAAAATTTCCTGAAATGACCTCTAAACAAATGGCCGTATTTTAAAAACTATACATCCTACAGCGAAGATCTTTATATTGTGAGAATCACAAGACCCAGACCTAGATTTTGATATATAGTATGTCTCTGAAATATTAAAAATGGAGGCACAGTCGCAGTTTAGAAATTGCCCTTCAAATTTGGAGGGGGCTAGAGTGTAGTTTCAATGAATGTCAATGGACGGCGTGAGTTGCAAACAAATGGTCATATTGTGAAAACTATCAGGACTATGGCTTAGCCGTGGACATGTTTAGTGGCAGCAGGGATAGCTGAACGTTTTGATATAAGATTTGTGTAGGTGGGCTTGACAATGAGGGAGTGGCGGCAGTTTAGAAATCATGTTCTGATTTTCCAGCTTTTGTCATCTCCCACTCTAGTTTCCCCATTCATTCCTATGGGACAAATTTCGCCGCAAAAACGACGATATTTCGTGAACCATTCGGCGAAACGTTCCACAAAGTAATAGCACACCATTCGGAAACAATCCGCACGTTTCGGTATATTACTTGTCTATGTAGTGTAAAAACTGTGGGAGGAGTTAGGGTGGTAAATTTGGCTATAATAATAAGAATAATATATATGTGAGATAACAGTAAGTGGTCTTGCTATGCAAGAACACTTAATAATATATATGTGAGATAACAGTAAGTGGTCTTGCTATGCAAGAACACTTAATAATATATATGTGAGATAACAGTAAGTGGTCTTGCTATGCAAGAACACTTAATTATATGGAGTAGCAAATCTTAATAGACCCTCTTACGTTCAGAGGTGGGAGAAGGACCTGGGACGAACTTTAGAAGACACGGACTGGTCTAACATATGGCTCACATCTAAGTCCTCTTCACCCAACATCTTAGCACTGGAGACAAATTATAAAGTCCTAACTCGCTGGTACCTTGTACCCGCTAGAGTGGCAAAATATTCACCTAATACCTCAGCTCTTTGTTTTCGAGGATGCCCAGAAATAGGCACATATTTACACATATGGTGGACGTGCCCAGTAATCCAAACCTTCTGGAAGGAAGTTTTCGTGATTGCATCTAAAATATTTAAAAAGATAATACAACCAGATCCATATTTAACTTTACTTAATCTAAAACCGGAATGGTTAACACTCTCTCAATTCAAACTTATGATCCAACTAATAACGGCTGCAAAACAAACAGTGGCCAAGGCATGGAAATCTCCTACATTGGTACTAGCAGAAACAATTCACAGAATGAATAATACAATGTCCCATGCTAAGATGGTAGCCATCGATCAAAATCAAATTCCAAAATTTGAAAAACTTTGGCACCCTTGGATAAAACAACAGTTCCTGTCAAATTTCCATGACTCTGTCCTGTTGCCATGGTAACAGATTAAATGACTTACAGAGACACCCATTCTAAGGCTTCAAAGAGAACTAAAAAGAATAATAAACTGACGAGCGGGACAACCTTGTGGACCATACCTCTACCTTTCAACCCTTTTTCTTCTTTCTCTTTCCTTTTCTCCACCTTACGATTAAAGCTCATTATCAGAATTTATTTGACCTATATACACTCTACTTGTAAACAATATATATAGTAGGTATAAATCATTTAAATACCTAAAAAAGTAACTAAGGAAATGATATATATCTTTAATTTAGTTTTACGTGAACCCAATGTTTAATATTTGAAATTTCATGATATTTACCTATATAAACCCTACTGTAAAACAATGAGCTTACTTTATAGATCCTTGTAAACTTACTTTATGTATCTTTATAACATTGTATACTCAATAAACTTCTTTTGACAAGGAAAAAATACTATCATACTTTTTATTGCTGTCTGTGTTTGTATTAATAAATGTCACCTTACTTCCTATTCTGCTGACCACATAATAGGTAAATAAATTCCCCAACAGGAAAGCAAATAAAAAAATAAAATAACTGGCAAGAGTTTTAACCTTTTACTGCGCTAAACAAAGAAATAGCAGAAGTTCTAATGTAAGTGCTTATTTTTCAAAGCATATTTAAAAACTCAAGCTATTGAAGCTTTAAAAACGAAATAAAAGAGGCATGCCATAAAATTCATTGACTGACAAACTGACTGTTTGATTATAAGCTGCCATACTTCAAATGATAAAAGGCTGTTGCTTAAATGAATAGAGTAATAGGTCTCCTTTGGCTTTTTCATTTTACAGTATTTATTCATTTTGACACATCTTATGAAACTGTTACATTGTACATTCACGGGGGGATATAAAACCAAAATGCAAATCCTTCTTAAAGCAGAACTACACTCTGAAAATAAAAATTGATAGGAGTTAGATATTTTTTTTGCAGAAGAAACATGCAAAGGGGTTGATTTACTAAAGGAAAATGGTCTAGGCACTTTGCAAGTGCAGTTGCACACATTTTACCCAGAGTAATACAGTTTATTGATAAAACTATATAAATATGCCACCAAGAATTGCACTCACGTGATATCCAGATAAAACAGGCATGTCTCAACCCTTAGCTCCTCTTTTCCATGGCAGCTGTAAGATCCAAGGCTATGGGAGCTCTAAATGGAGCCTCCACTTTTGAACATGTACCTACAGGTAAGCCTGTAATAAAGCTTACCTGTAGGCAGAGGCATTGCTAGGGGGTGGCTATTGGGGCTATAGCCCCGAATCTGGGGCCCATATCCCTGAGTCTCTTGCCGCAGGGTCCCTGCCTAACCTGCGGCAGGCAGGCTGGCTGCATGAGAGAGGGGGAGGAGAGGAAAGAAGCGAGCGGGCGGATGAGCAGAGATGACATCATCTCTCTTCGACCGCTCCACATCCGCGCTCTTCACAGCTGGGCCTCTTCAATGTGGGAGCGAGGTACAGAGAGATGATATCATCTCTCACTGCCCGCCACACATCAGTGCTCTTCTCCCCTCACAGCATGGTGGAGTGGAGGTCACGTGCTTCCTGTCATCGGTGGAGCTCCACTCTGCAGCCAGACCCCTCTTGCTTCAATGTCGGAGGTGGGACGGGAGAGCAGCGAGATGACATCATCTCTCACTGCCTGCCCCGCATCACCGTTCTCCTGCCCTCACTAAATTGACCAGTGCTGTCAGCCTGCCACCATTGCAGCGACAATGCACATTTGGTGGTGCTGGCATGGCAAGTTACAATCCACATCAGTTGGCAAGTGACAATCCACATCTGGTGCCAGGTGATGTGGCAAGTGACAACCCACATCTAGTGGCAGATGACATAGCAAGTGACAATCTGAAAATGGTGGCAGGTGATGTGGCAATCTGCAAATGGTGGCAGGAGACATGGCAAGTGACAATCTGAAAATGGTGGTAGGTGACATGGCAAGTGACAATCCACATCAGTTGGCAGGTGACAATCCACATCTGGTGCCAGGTGATGTGGCAAGTGACAACCCACATCTAGTGGCAGGTGATATAGCAAGTGACAATCTGAAAATGGTGGCAGGTGACGTGGCAATCTGCAAATGGTGGCAGGAGACGTGACAAGTGACAATCTGCAAATGGTGGTAGGTGACATGGCAAGTGACAATCTGCAAATGGTGGCAGGTGAGGTGGCAAGTGACAATCCATATCTGGTGGCAGGCGACATGGCAAGTGACAATCCACATCTAATGGCAGGTGACAGTGGCAAGTAACAAGCCGCATCTGGTGACAGGCGATGGTGGCAAGTGACACACTGCACCTGGTGACAGGGGACGGTGGCAAGTTACACGCCCAGGGCTCCCACTGATTCTGCATTATTGTGAGTTGAACAACTTGCTTACCACTGATGTGCCCCCCCCGCGGGCATGCAAAAAGGTTGGTGACCGCTGCTATGGGCTCTAGCCCCAGATCTTTTGCAGACTTAGCAATGCCCCTGCCTGTAGGTACAGTGAATATCCCTAAACTTGCGGTGTTTAGGAGATATTCACACTGGATGCAGCCAGTGACGTCACCGGTGCATGCGCTCTGAAGGAGCGGCATACCCGTGCCACCCCTTTAGAGCTCTGACCATGTACATGTCCGAGATTTACGCCATCACGGTACAGCCATTAACAAGACCAGAGCCACCGAATCCAAAAGAAAGACCGGGAGAAGATGGAAGCCCTGTCAGAGGTGACAGAGCACCACTGGAGGGCTTTGTTCTAAGCTAAGTATTTCATAATGTGCTAGTATGCGATGCAGAGGGGCTTTAACCATTTCCCTGCCAAAGTCGTTTTTGCGTTTTTTGCACACATGTTAAAAAAAATAATTTTAGGCCTGAAGATTACACAAAACCACCAAACATTATATATTTTCTGAAAGCAGATACCCTAGAGAATAAAATAGTGGTAGCTCCAATTTTTTATATCACACGATATTACCGCAAAGGTCTAGGAAACACAAAATTTCAGTATAAATCACACTAAGGTGAATTTTAGGGCAAACAAATGCAAACAATTGACCACATTTTTGGTAAAATATAAAGGACAAGGTTGCACCAAGTAAATCGATACCCAACATGCCAAAACCTAAATTTTTGTGCACCTGTGAAATGGTGTCAAACTTCAGTACCCTATATTTTCAATAAGCGACGCTTCAAAAGCCCCTTATTAGGTGTCAGTGTTACAGGGGATAAAAAAGGGGAAACATAGTAAACGCCACCTAAGTGCAGTATTGAAAGCATGATTTAATAGCAAGGTACATAATAACACTCACAAGATGAAGGTAAAAACAAGCTCATTGGTATAGATAGTCATCCATGTCTCTCTTAGCGTCCCATGCGTGGCTGAGATGGCAGAGAGTCCGCTGCACGTCCTGTGGCCACCAGGAAGTTGGCCGGAACCAGCGTGGAACACAGGGAAGTGACATCACGAACAGCAGGGAGGCATCCGGGAGAGCTGTACCGATCAACAGACAGGCTGGCTAGGTGCTCAGAGCTTCAGCGGCTCTCAGTGGAGAATATTAGAGCAGGGTGACTCAATGATGAAAGGAATGCGATCATTGTACAAAAAGCTATATTATTAGATGACAAACAGTATATTTAATGATTAGCTGGAAAAAATTGAATATAATTCCTTGCATATGAAAATTAAAAAAAATGTAAAAATTTAAAAATAAACACATTAAAAAATCTGAAAATTAATTGAAAAAATTAAATACTGTATTAATTAAGAGAAATAGTTTTTATAAAGAGGTTTAAAAGAAAGTTGGGTATGCCAATACGAGGGGAATCACTATGCGTGTGCAAATGTTATATACATGAATATATACCTGATACATTATATATGCCTTCCAACTGTCCGTGACGTCACCTCCCTGTGTTCCACGCTGGTTCTGGCCGACTTCCTGGTGGTAACAGGATGTGCAGCGGACTCTCTGCTATCTCAGCCATGCATGGGTGCTGTGTCCGGACGTCAGGAGAGACCTGGATGACCTATACCGATGAGCTTTTAGCTTCACCTTGTGGGTGCTATTATGTACCTTGCCATTAAATCATGCTTTTAATACTGCACTTAAGTGTGTTTCCCCTTTTTTATCCTGTATCACAGAGTTGGCTTTCTCTGAGGACAGCTGCTGCCATTAGAAACCAATCATTGACTCAAATGGACTTATGAACTGTATGTGACAATCCTTTTAATATACAGTTGCACTATCTTTTGCACTTACAATTATCGATTTCACTAGTGTTACAGAGAAGGTCCTGTGTTAGAATTATTGCTCTCACCCCGGCGTGCGTGGCGATATGTAACATGTGTATCGCCAAGGCTTTTTTTCAGCTGGAACACGGGGGAACACAGTTCCGGCACCTCCAGCACTGAATGTATGTAATGGCAAGGGTTGCTGGGGGTGTGCTGGAGGTTCTATTGATGCTCGCTGCTGGGGAATCAATTGTTGCTGGAGGATATTTATTTTTGCAGGGGGGGGTTTATTGTTGCTGGGGAAGGATATATTGCTGCTGGAGGTGGGTCTTATGTTGCTGGGGGGAGTCAGTTATTGTTGGGAGGGATCTACTGTTGAGACAGGGGTCTATTGTTGCGGGCTGCTGGAGGGTCTATTGATGCTGGCTGTTGAGAGTCTAATGTTGCTGGGGTGGATCAATTGTTGCTGGAAGGTCCATTGTTGCTAGCTGCAGGGAATCTATTTTACTGTCTTTCTTGTTGTCATTAACAAATTCCATACAAATTACTTAGCACCACAAAATGATTCTTGGTTCTGTATTCTCTAAAAGGGGCGGTACTGGGAGGTGGGGTGGGGGTGGAACCAAGGAACAGTGCTCAGAGGTGAGTCGGAAGGGGTGAGTTCCTACACCTATCCTCTGAGAAAAAAAGCTCTGTGTATTGCAATCTACATTTTCACGCGTAGGTGCTCCAACGCATGCGTTTACATTCGTGCATGTGTATTTGTGGGGGTGGAAGAGCCTCAAAAAACTGTTTTTTGGGGGAGGTTTTATGTGCTTGCGTGTAACTTTATTTTTTTTTTGAAAAAAAAATATTTTTTTTTTGAAAAAAAAATATTTTTTTTTTGAAAAAAAAATATTTTTTTTTTTACTTAACTTTTTTTTCATTACATAGGGGGCAAAAAGTCCCCTATGTGATTTAGTTCGGTGACAGGTTCTTTTCATTGAGATATGCAGGGTTTAAAAGACCCATGCATGTCTTCCCTTTGCTAAACCAAATGTTTTGCAATGCAGATCGCATTGCAAAACATTATTTCCTGGCTGAGCTAGCTGGGGAGATGGCGAGCTTGACCCGGAAGTGACGTCAGAGATGTTGCTTTCTGGTGTCACAACCCACCATGGAGCTCCCAGGCCCGCAGATGGGCAAGCGGAGCCAGATAAGCATGAGGGGGCGCGGCGGCGGGGTGGCGTGGGTACCGGGGGTGTGTAAGAGCAATTGGGCGGCAGTGCCGCCTCACAAATGCTCCCACCTGACAGGCAGGAGTCTGCCTGTCAGTTTCACATACAATCCTGGTGGATGCAGCCAGTAGTGTGTAATACCCCCCCCGTCAGGTCCATACTAAGTACAGGCCCGGCGTAAAAAGAGTTAGAGCCCGCAGCTTACTACCTTTCTTGAATAATTTGTTGTTTTCTATTGTACATTTTATATATATATATATATATATATATATATATATATATATATATATATATATATATATATTGGGCAAAAAAGTATTTAGTCAGCCACCAATTGTGCAAGTTCTCCATTTAAAAAGATGAGAGAGGCCTGTAATTGTCATCATAGGTATACCTCAACTATGAGAGACAAAATGTGGAAACAAATCCAGACCATCACATCATCTGTTTTTGAAAGAATTTATTTGCAAATTATGGTGGAAAATTTGGTCACCTACAAACAAGCAAGATTTCTGGGTCTCACAGACCTGTATCTTCTTCTTTAAGGGGCTCCTCTGTCCTCCACTCATTGCCTGTATTAATGGCACCTGTTTGAACTTGTTATCAGTATAAAAGACACCTGTCCACAACCTCAAACAGTCACACTCCAAACTCCACTATGGTGTAGACCAAAGAGCTGTCGAAGGACACCGGAAACAAAATTGTAGACCTGCACCAGGCTGGGAAGACTGAATCTGCAATAGGCAAGCAGCTTGATGTGAAGAAATCAACTGTGGGAGCAATAATTAGAAAATGGAAGACATACAAGACCACTGATAATCTCCCTCGATCTGGGGCTCCATGCAAGATCTCACCCTGTGGGGTCAAAATGATCACAAGAACGGTGAGCAAAAATCCCAAAACCACACGGGGGACCTAGTGAATGACCTGCAGAGAGCTGGGACCAACGTAACAAAGGCTACCATCAGTAACACACTACGCCGCCAGGGACTCAGATCCTGCAGTGCCAGACGTGTCCCCCTGCTTAAGTCAGTACGTGTCCAGGCCCGTCTGAAGTTTGCTAGAGAGCATTTGGATGATCCAGAAGAGGATTGGGAGAATGTCATATGGTCAGATGAAACCAAAGTAGAACTGTTTGGTAGAAACACAGCTTGTCATGTTTGGAGGAGAGAGAATGCTGAGTTGAAACCAAAGAACACCATACCTACTGTGAAGCATGGGGGTGGCAACATCATGCTTTGGGGCTGTTTCTCTGCAAAGGGAACAGGATGACTGATCCATGCACATGAAAGAATGAATGGGGCCATGTATCGTGAGATTTTGAGTGCAAACCTCCTCCCATCAGCAAGGGTGTCATGAACCTTGGAATACTGGATTGTCATGAAGCTTGGAATACTGAAGTATTTCTCCTTTGATTCTATTACACAGTAGGGGGTCTTCTGCCCTGTCTTAAGGCTAACCCCCTCCAGACGGCCCCATGGTCTGGAAGGAAGGTATTGTTCTGTGTTTGACCGTTTGTTTATGTACTTTAATTACCCCCTGAGGCTTCTCTGTGTCATTACACATATCAGTCCTCCTATTCAAGCTATCGGACCAATCTCTGCTGACCCCGTTTCAAGTCTTCATTTGCATGGACAAGAGGACCTGAGTGAAGACTAGAGTGTACTTTACAATTGACCAATAGGAAAGTGGTTGTTGGGGGCGGGGTGTTCAAACTGCTGTGTATAAAAGTGTGTTGTGTGCATCAATAAAAGTGAGATTCCTGTTTGAACTTACATACAGCCTGCCTGGTGTTTGTTCTGAGCTATCACAACTGGATTCGAATGGCACATAGCTGTAGTTCGATCCCTGGAGCATCAGATGGCCGAACCATCAGACGTTGCGATCTGCAATCTGATTCAATAGCCTCAGAGGAGTGTCGGGAGAGTGGAACCGAACGAGCAGGGGCTGGTTACAAAGGGCATTGAAGATGAAATGTGGCTGGATCTTTCAGCATGACAATGATCCCAAACACACCACCCGACCAACGAAGGCGTGGCTTCGTAAGAAGCGTTTCAAGGTCCTGGAGTGGACTAGCCAGTCTCCAGATCTCAACCCCATAGAAAACCTTTGGAGGGAGTTGAAAGTCCGTGTTGCCCAGTGACAGCCCCCAAAAAATCATTGCTCTAGAGGAGATCTGCATGGAGGAATGGGCCAACATACCAGCAACAGTGTGTGACAACCTTGTGAAGACTTACAGAAAACGTTTGACCTCTGTCATTGCCAACAAAGGATATATAACAAAGTATTGAGATGAACTTTTGATATTGACCAAATACTTATTTTCCACCATAATTTGCAAATAAATTCTTTCAAAAATCAGACAATGTGATTGTCTGGATTTGTTTCCACATTTTGTCTCTCATAGTTGAGATATACCTATGATGACAATTACAGGCCTCTCTCATCTTTTTAACTGCCACTGTATATATATATATATATATATATATATATATATATATATATATATATATATATATACACATATACACGCACTCACCAGCCATTTTGTTAGATACATTTTGTTAGAACCGAGTTGGACACCCTTTTGCCTTCAGAACTGCCTTAATTCTTTGTGGGATTGATTCAACAAGGTGCTGGAAATATTCTTTAGAGATTTTGGTTCATACTGACATGATCGCATCATGCAGTTGCTGCAGATTTGTCGGCTGCACAACCATGATGCGAATCTCCCGTTCAACTACATCCCAAAGGTGCTCTATTGGATTGAGATCTGGTGACTGTGGAGACCATTGGAGTACAGTGAACTCATTGCCATGTTCAGGAAACCAGTTTGAGATGATTTGAGCTTTGTGACATGGTGCATTAGTCTGCTGGAAGTACCCATCAGAAGATGGGTACACTGTAGTCATAAAGGAATGGACTTGGTCAGCAACAATACTCACATAAGCCATGGCATTTAGATGATGACTAATTAGTACTAAGGCTGAGTTCACACTGGCATGAAAAGCAGGCGTTTAACCTCCCTGATGGTTTTCCCGAGTGTGTTGGGGTTACATTTCAGCACCATTAGCGGTAACCCCGAGCCACACTCGGGATTACATTTTAGGATCCTGATGCGGCGTTACCTTGTCCCCAGGATACTGCGATGTCCCCCGCTGTGTCTGCAGGCTCTGTCTCCTCCGAAGCCTCTCTGTGCCAAACAGTAAAAATCATAACACATACAGTACTGTAATCTTACAGATTACAGTACTGTATGAAATTATTTCACATCCCTTTTGGTCCCAGTGCTTTGGCCCATGCCCTGCATGCAGTTCTATATTATATATACTGTTCTTTCTGCCTGGAAACTTGAGATTGTCCATAGCAACCAAAAAGTGTCCCTTCAAAAGTGGCTTTAGACCAGCTAGAAAACAGCGATAGTAAATTAGAACACTTGCAAAATTGAGCGATAGTGAATCGTGGAGAAATTTATTTTATTATTATTATATTATTATTTTTTTTAATTATTTATATTTATTTATTATATTATAATTTATGTTTTTGTGTTTCAAACTTCATCATACCCGGGATATCTACTAGACTCTTGGTGGACAGATTTAAGTGTGTTATTGTTAAGAATTACAGGCCTACAAAATAAAATGCGAAATTTCCATGCAAAATAATTGTACCGCTTTCAGCACCTAAAATCCGAAATAATCATACCGCCATGGAGGTTAAGGGGAATTAAAAATGCCCCTCAAACAATACAATGGACAGCACAACGATACAATGGATACAACAATACAACGATACAATGGACAGCACACAGTGCTGTTGACATAATAAAAAAATTAAACAATAGCGTTGCTTTGCTTCAAAATTGAAGCCTCATTACGAGTCAGGAGGTGTTTGAAGCCTTTTAACGCCTCCCATTCAAGTCTATGCTAATATGCTGCAACCACACTGGTTAGTACAATGAGAATTTTAGCTGGTTGTAAAGGAGCGGGTCGGGAAGCCGGCTGCCATGTCCTTAACAACCAATGAGTCCCCGCTGACAGCTGAAAGAAAGAAAAAAAATGCCCCCCACCCCAAAACACCTTGTCCCTATGTTGATGAGTATGGGGTACATTGTACCCCTACCCAATCACCCAAAAAAAAGAGGTGCAGTGTTACAAAAAACAAAGAGACAGGTTTTGACAAGTCCTTTATTGACAAGTCCTTTATTGAATAATCGTTGTAGTTTCCACGAATCTTCTTCCTCCGGTCTTCTCCTTCTTCTGATGTCTTTTTCCTCTGGTCTTCTCCTTCTTCCAATGTCTTCTTCTGGTCTTCTCCATCCACTGTCTTCTCCTTCCAGTGATGTCTTCTCCCTCCGTTGATGTAGTCGTCTTTTTCTTCTGCCGGCCCCGCCAGCCCGGTCCTACTCTAATGATGGCTCCCACTCTTATGCAGGCTAAGCTGTCTGCCTGTCTTATATAACTGTGGGGCCTGGTCACCCAGAGCATCACAAGGGGGAGGGGTCTCAGGGTGACATCGCTGGGTAGCCACACCCCATAGTTATATAAGAGCTGGCAGACAGGTTAGCTGATATAACAGCAGGAGTCATCGTCGCAGCAGGACTGGATTTTTTTTTATTTTGAGTGGGCTGGCAGTGGCAGACAAAGCAGAAATAGAAGATGACGACATTGACGGAGGGAGAAGACATCACCGGAAGGAGAAGCCCAGAGGAAGAAGACATCAGAAGGAGGAGAAGACCGGAGGAAGAAGACATCAGACGAAGAAGACCGGAGGACGAAGACTTGTTGGAGCTATGATGGAGGACATTCTTCAATTAATAAAGGACTTGTCAAAAATGGTCTCTTTGTCTTTTGTAACACTGCACTTCTTTTTTTTGGTAAATGGGTAGAGGTACAATGTACATCATACTCATTCACATGGGGGGGGCCGGTATCAGGGGGGCCCTCTTATTAAAGGGGCCTTCCAGATTCTGATAAGCCCCCTGTCTGCAAACCCCCACAACCACTGGCCAGGGTTGTCGGGAAGAGGCCCTTGTCCCCATCAACATGGGGACAAGGTGCTTTGGGGTGGGGGAAGCAGAGCCCCCCTGCACCAAAGCACCCACCCCCCATGTTGAGGGCATGTAGCCTGGTATGGTCCAGGAGGTGGGGGGGAGCGCTTGCTCGTCCCCCTCTTTCCTGACCTGCCAGCTGCATGCTTGGATAAGGGTCTGGTATGTATTTTGTGGGGACCCCACGCTGTTCTTTTTACATTTTTTTTGGTATGGGGTTTCCCCTCAAAATCCATATCAGACCGAAGGGTCTGGTATGATCTTTGGGGGGATCCAACGCAATTTTTTTAAAAAGATTTTGGCGTGGGGTCCCCACCAGTCCATACCAGACTCAAAGGGCCTAGAATGGACTGGAGGGGAACCCCAAGCCATTTTTTAACCCTTATTTATTTTCTTTTAGCTGTCAGCGGGGAACCCAAAAGTGCTTGTCAACCGCTTCGCAAATGTACATAGGGCGTTTGAAGGGAGCGTTTTTAATGCTCACTAAAAGCTTATCAACCACATCTATTATTGTGCATTTACGCTATAGGAGCATTTGATAAGCATCAGTATTTTGAGCAAGTGTGAACGAGCCCTAAGGGGCCCAAAGTGTGCCAAAAAATATGCCCCACACCATTACAACACCAGCCTGTACCATTGATACAAGACAGGATGGATCCATGCTTTCATTCTGTTTGCGCCTAATTCTGACCCTACCATCTGAGTTTTGCTGCTGAAATCGAGACTGATCAGACCAGGCAAAGTTTTTCCAATCTGACAAGAGGGGCACCTGGTGCTGTAGCCCATCTGCTTAAAAGTTTGATGTGTTGTGCATTCAGAGATGGTATTCTGCATATCTTGGTTTTATGAACGGTCATATGAGTTACTGTTGTGTTTCTATCATCTCAAACAACTCTGCCCATTCTCCTCTGTCATCAACAAGGCATTTTGGTCCACACGAGCCACGCACTACATATTTTCTCTTTTTCGGACCATTCTCTGTAAACCCTTCAGATGGTTGTGTGTAAAAATCACAGTAGATCAGCAGGTTTTGAAATACTCAGACCAGCCCGTCTGGCACCAACAACCATGCTCAGTTTGAACTTCAGCAAGTCATCTTCACCACGTCTAAATGCCTAAATGCATTGAGTTGCTGCCATGTGATTGGCTGATTAGCAATTTGTGTTACCAAACAATTGAACAGGTGTGCCTAATTAAGTGGCTGGTGAGTGTATGTACAGTATCTCACAAAAGTGAGTACACCCCTCACATTTTTGTAAATATTTTATTATATCTTTTCATGTGACAACACTGAAGAAATGACACTTTGCTACAATGTGAAGAAGTAAGTGCTTGTAACAGCTTGTATAACAGTGTAAATTTGCTGTCCCCTCAAAATAACTCAACACACAGCCATTATTGTCTAAACCACTGGCAACAAAAGTGAGTACACCCCTAAATGAAAATGTCCAAATTGGGCCCAAATTGTCAAAATTTTGTGTGCCCACCATTATTTTCCAGCACTGCTTTAACCCTCTTGGGCATGGAGTTCACCAGAGCTTCACAGTTTGCGACTGGAGTCCTCTTCCACTCCTCCATGACAACATCACGGAGCTGGTGGATGTTAAAGACCTTGCGCTCCTCCACCTTCCATTTGAGGATGCCCCACAGATGCTCAATAGGGTTTAGGTCTGGAAACATGCTTGGCCAGTCCATCACCTTTACCCTCAGCTTCTTTAGCAAGACAGTGGTTGTCTTGGAGGTGTGTTTGGGGTGGTTATGTTGGAATACTGCTCTGCGACCCAGTCTCTGAAGAGAGCGGATCATGCTCTGCTTCAGTATGCCACAGTACATGTTGGCATTCATGGTTCCTTCAATGAGCTGTAGCTTCCCAGTGCTGGCAGCACTCATGCAGCCAAAGACCATGACACTCCCACCACCATGCTTGACTGTAGGCAAACCAAATAAGTTTATCTTGGTCTTATCAGACCACAGGACATGGTTCTAGTAAACCATGCCCTTAGTCTGCTTGTCTTCAGCAAACTGTTTGCGGGCATTCTTGTGCATCATCTTTAGAAGAGGCTTCCTTCTGGGATGACAGCTATGCAGACCAATTTGATGCAGTGTGCATCATATGGTCTGAGCACTGACAGGCTGACCCCCCACCCCTTTAACCTCTGCAGCAATAATGGCAGCACTCATACATGTATTTCCCAAAGACAACTTCTGGATATGAATCTGAGCACGCGCACTTAACTCCTTTGGTCGACCATGGCGAGGTTTGTTCTGAGTAGAACCTGTCCTGTTAAACCACTGTATGGTCTTGGCCACCATGCTGCAGCTCAGTTTTAGGGTCTTGGCAATCTTCGTATAGCATAGGCCATCTTTATGTAAAGCAACAATTATTTTTTTCAGATCAGAGAATTCTTTGCCATGAGGTGCCATGTTGAACATCCAGTGACCAGTATGAGAGAGTGAGAGCGATAACACCAAATTTAACACACCTGCTCCCCATTCACACCTGAGACCTTGTAACACTAATGAGTCACATGACACTGGGGAGGGAAAATGGCTTATTGGCCCAATTTGGACATATTAACTTAGGGGGTGTACTCACTTTTATTGCCAGCAGTTTAGACAATGATGGCTGTGTGTTGAGTTATTTTGAGGGGACAGCAAATTTACACTGTTATACAAGCTATACACTCAATACTTTACATTGTAGCAAAGTGTAATTTCCTCAGTGTTGTCACATGAAAAGATATAATAAAATATTTACAAAATGTGAGGGGTGTACTCTACTCACTTTTGTGAGATATTTATTTATAAATACATATATATATATATAAACCTGCCAGACTCCACAGTAAACTAGTTTATTGTTTCCTTTTTGTGTAGTTCACTTCCTATAAATGAATAGTGGCTTACGCTACAGTGGGAGATGTTCAGACAGACAGTCGAAGAGGACTGAAGTGGAACTCCAGAGCTAGCCCCCTTGAATACTATTCTACAGGAATGTAATGCTTCAAATGATTGGTATTCCAGGGCTGGAAAATACCTGGAGAGGTCCCAGTACCCTGGACAGGAAAGAATTGGTAACAGGACATAGACTGCCTGACCTGAGAAAGTACTGACTACAAATTGGTGAAACTTTGTGTACCCTAAAGTTATCTACACTGAAGTTGTGAAAGAAAAGTTTTCAAAATATGTTGGACCCGCCTCTTCTAGTAGCACTATTGGCCTATCTTTGGAACTGGTACCTGGCTTAGCCGGGAAGGTTGTGGGGTGAAGTGTCAGGTATAGTAATGTAGATGTGCTAGTGAATGTATGATATTTGGCTTCCTCTGGGAGTGGGGACTCACACAAACTGGAATAAAAAAAATATGTCCACGTTCTAATGGTCCCGCCTACATGCAGATTCTAGCACCATTCAGTGTGGAGAATCCTGAAATAGGAGAGATGAGCATTCAAACAAGTGGTAAAGATGACTATGTGAAGGGATAGTGAGAAGGTTCATTTTCTGAAAATATTAGTGTCAGTGTTATGCCCTGTACACACGGTCGGACATTGATCGGACATTCCAACAACAAAATCCATGGATTTTTTCCGACGGATGTTGGCTCAAACTTGTCTTGCATACACATGGTCGCACAAAGTTGTCGGAATTTCCAAACACCCAGAACGCGGTGACGTACACCACGTACGACAAGACTATAAAATGGCAGTTCAGTACCAAGCGCTGCACCCTTTGGGCTCTTTTTGCTAATCTCGTCTTAGTAAAAGTTTGGTGAGAGATGATTCACGCATTTTCAGACTCGTGGTTTTCAGATCGTATTTCTGCTGTTCAGTTTGTGCTTGTGGGTTTGTATCTGTTCTTCAGTGCATTCTGTTACTTTGTTCTGAGCAGCCGACCTTTTTTTAGCCATGTTGCATGTACGTACTCATCGTAGAGTTCATGCTGTGCGGGGGCTTGGTGTTGGGGTCCTTACTTTGACACAAGCCCAATCCATGAACAGGGCGAGGAGGAGTTCATGGACCAAGAATTGGTTGTTCCAGCGTGACCAGTTCTGTCATACGCCTTTGCTCCGTGAGATCTGTGAGAATAATCCTGACGATTTCAGGAACTTTCTCTGGATGACGGACCCCGCATTTCACCGTTTGTTGGCTTTGCTGACCCCTTAAATTAGCAGACAGCATACCTGTATGAGGCAAGCCATCACTTCGGAGCAGAGGCTAGTCGCCACCCTGCGGTACTTGGTGACAGGGAGAAGTCTGAAGGACCTTAAGTTCTCAACAGGCATCTCCCCCCAGGCTCTGGGGATCATTATCCTGGAGACCTGTTCTGCCATCATCCAGGTCATGCAGAAGGAGTATATGAAGGTAAGATTTTTATCCTTTAACATCACATGTTATTGTATTGAATGTTTGTTAATATATTGTATTTATTTCCTCATTCCCTAATTACCATAATTGTAATATGCTGTGAATGTCCCCTTTGTCCACATGCATGCTGTATTTTTTTTTATTTTTTTTTTGTCCTTCATACATATTTGCCTGGCGCTATATCCACCTCGTCTACTCAATGAACAATGTATTTTGTCAGCTCCATAGTAATGCTTTACCCTAAATACCCCCTAAAATGTGTAAAAATGTGATTTGTGCTTGCAATTCTGGCAGAGTGCCAGAGGGTTTTTTTGGGGTCCCAAAATCATTTGGAACCCTCCCTCCCCCCAACTGCTAACTCAGCTGATACCAATCCTCTATCTATCCTCAATCCTCTTTCTGCTGACTTTGCCAAACCCATACACACTATACCCACCTCTTTTGTGGTCATATTTATGGATGATTTCAGCAAAGCATGTAGTGCAAGGGCCTGTCTGAATACTTTCAAATGGTACTGTTCAAAGTTTTTGTATCCTATTATTATCTTGATAGGTAATAGCAGAATGTAAAAATGTGCTAAAATGTGTATTTATATCTTTCTATTATGACACTTCTTACCTGTCCAGTGGGCTGCCAATAGTGTAAGTAAGGAGGGGCTGGCCAAAGTAATACACATTTTTTAGGCATTCATCTCTCAATGAAGTGGAGAGGGTTACATAGTTACATAGTTAGTAAGGTTGAATAGACACCAGTCCATCCAGTTCAACCTGAGTGAGCACCCACAATTGTCCCCATCCCCACACACTGCGTCCCATCAAGATGCCCATCCACTATATTATTATTTTTTTTTATATATATTTAAGGTACCCATGTAGCGTCATCAATCTACACAGCGCTCCACCACATCCACAGGGTCTGCAATCCAAGGTCCCCAACTCACACCCATACACCAGGGCCAATTTTTTTGGACATAAGCCAATAAACTTACCAGCATGTCTTTGGAGTGTGGGAGGAAACCGGAGTACCCAGAGGAAACCCACACAGACGCAGGGAGAACATGCAAACTCCAGGCAGGTAGTGTCGTGGTTGGGATTTGAACCAGCGACCCTGTTGCTGCGAGGCGAGAGTGCTAACAACTACACCACTGTGCTGCCCCAGGGTTACCTATCCAAAACATCCCCCCCCCTAAAATTTATAAAATGGCCCATGAGGGGGGGGGGATCTGATAGGTGGACCTTATACCTTTGTCTTTAAATACTCCCTAAAATAAATGTTATACTGATGTTGGCCAAGAATGTTTGTGTCTAATCTGCTTTCTATGTTTATGTACAAAATTATTAATTTATTTTTCTTGTTTGACTCCACAGTTTCCTTCCAACCCACAGGAATGGCAGACTATCAATTTGCGGTGGGCAAATTGATGGGAAACACGTCCACATTGTCCCACCACCCAACTCGGGGTCATACTATTACAACTACAAGGGGTTCAATAGTATTGTGATGTTGGCGGTGGTGTCGGCTACTTACGAGTTCCTGTATGTGGACGTGGGAAAAAATGCCCGGATGTCAGATGGTGGAGTCATCGCCCACACGGAGTTCTACAGTCATCTCCAGAATGGCAGCTTGGACTTTACACCTCCAGAAGACAATGCAGAAGGACTCCAATTTGTCTTTATTGCGGATGAAGCGTTTGCACTGGGGGACCATCTTATGCGGCCATTCCCTATGAGGACCCTCACCCCGGACCAGAGGGTTTTTAATTACCGACTGGCCAGAGCCAGAAGAGTGGCGGAGAACAAGTTTGGAATAATGGCCAGCCGGTTCGGCCTATTTCTTACACCCATACACATGGCGGAATATAAACACAATCACATCATCCTTGCTTGCTGTGTTCTCCACAACTTTTTAAGGAGAAATTCTGTGAACTATGCTGGCTCAGTTGGGCCTGAAGCCGGAATTAATCTCAATGAACCAACCCTGACGGCGCTTGAAGCTGGCCGTCCTGGCTTGTCCCCCCAGAGTGCCCGCGAGGTCTGTCTAAGATACATGGAATACTTTGCGGGTAGGAGGGCCATCAATATGCCAGACAATGTCTGAGACATTTTTTAAATAAAAAAATATTTTAAACTGAACAAATATTTGCTTAGATTTCCTGCTTGTCTTTCTTTTAGCTGACCCTGACTGAAATTTGGGGAGTCCTGAAAATGGCGTGATTGTGTAAAATTAGAAAGCAGTCCCAATTGCAATCCCTAGGAAGTTCTTTAGAAATATACAAATATTATTTACAAAATTCATCTGGGCACACAAACATCCTAGGATCAGGAGGACACTGTTGTCCCTACCAAAACAAAACTGGGGGCTGGCCATCCCAGATATATATAAATATTACTAGGCAGTACATCTGGGCCGCCTGTTGGATTGGTGCCGACATGGAGAACTTAAAATCTGGCCAAGATTGGAGCAAGCGCAGAGTGGGGAGTTACTGTATAGGGCCCCTTGGTGTTTCAAGGACTTGGCATCTAAAACTAAGACACACCCAACAATAGAACCTACCTCCGTGTTTGTTATAACCTTTTATTTAAGGGTAAGTTATCAACACAGGAATCACCTTTAGTACCTATATTGGGGAACCCGCAATTCATATTAGGTACACAAAAAGGACCTTTTGACATCCTGATCAAATGAGGACTGTATCTGGCATCGCATTTTTTGAGATCTGGTAGATGGCCAACAGTACAGGAATTGGTAGACAGAAATGGCCCCTTCCAATTAGATTTTTGGTCGGTGGTACAACTACGACATTATCTATGTACTAGGGTACCGCCAAGTCCTCTGGATCGGAATCTGTTACCACTCGAGAAATATTGTATGGAGACTGAACCAATAAAGCATGCTGTCTCCAGAATGTATGCGTTGTTGATTAAACCACCGGAGAACTATCAGTTACCTTTCCTCCAGAAATGGGAAACAGATTTAGGGAGGACGTTTTCGGAGGAACAAAAAACTAATATGATACATTCAATATTTAAGACAGCAATATGTACCAAAATACAGGAAACTAATTATAAAATCATTTCACAATGGTACAGAACCCCAGATAAACTTCAAAAATGTTTCCCGAATGCATCAGATAGATGCTGGCGATGCCAGATAGAACAGGGGACTTTGCTACATGTATTTTGGTCTTGTCTTGATTGATTCTCAATCTTTTTAATCAAAGCACAATCACATGTGCATTTATAAAAGGTTTTTAAAACAAACCATGTTTGTTGTATAACAATTTGTTAGGTGACATTAAAAGTAGAAATTTCCTTTTAAGGTAAAACAGGCATGTTTCAAACCAACAAGAAATAAACAACTCTGGAACTTACTAAGTTCAACTTTTGTAGAAATTGAAAGCAATATCAGACATGAGTATTTATAAACTGTGTTTGATATTGCGTTCAGCAGATGGGGTGAAATCACCCCTTGAAAAGCCAAATTTTGAAAATGCACACAAATTGCCTAATGTCAACATGTGCTAGCTGCCATCATGGGGGATCAATGGACGTGTTTTGTGGGTGCAACCCCTTCCTCTCAGCTACTTTATTATTGAAGAAGGGGTTGCACCCCCAAAACACGTGCATTGATCTCCCGTGATGGCAGATAGCACATGTTGACACAGTGTGTGCATCTTCAAAATTTGGCTTTTCTAGAATATGTCAAAAAATTTTGAAAAAATTGTCAGAAATACAAAAAAAAAAGCAGAAATAAGTTAGGGATTTGGATTTAGAGGTGTTTTAAACTCTCCCTAAAACATCAATGATGTTCTTCATTTTGTTTTGAACATCATTGATGTTTTGCTTGTTTTCCAAGTCCCTATTACACCCCATTATCTCCCCGATCAGGATCTGGGCAATTTCACTGGTGAAATGACCTTCATCCACAACATCGCGATCACCTAAAAATATATAAAAAACACCATGTATTATAAATATGCAGGCATCTATCTCTTACCTGAGCCTGTGGTTGCAGACACTCACCTGTTGTGGTGACAATTTCCACAACCTCTCCCTCCTCCTCCTCCTCCTCCTCCTCCTCCTCCTCCTCCTGTTGTGTTTGTGGGATTTCCACTTCTTCATGAGGTGGGGGGTCTGTTGTCTCCTCTGATGAGTGGTGTCCTCAGAGTCTTTTCTCCCCTATGTAAAAAAAAAAGGTATACTTAGCACACAGATATTTGATGGCAGAAATAGGAATAGAAACATTGCTTGGAAGTGGGGTACAATTGTCTATTTTGGCAGAGTTGCAAGATGAAGAAATATTTTTTGCCTTTGTCAAGCTTGAATACTTACCTGTTTTGTACAAGCTTCACAGATGGAGACACCCCTATAGTATACACTGGACCTGTGTGGGCCCCCTAATAAAAAGGGTGTTCTGGTGTCCCACACTAGTGCTCCAGCATGCAGATGTGTAAACAGCTGCTGAGTGTCCTCTCCTTACACAGAATCTAATTTGCATTTCATTCTAGTTACAAACCCATCTAGACAACAAAATTATTTTAAGAGAAGTAGGCCAGAAAAAAATGCATTGAACTGCATCTGGACAAAACATGGTGTTTTATTGGCCCGAACGAACAATGTTTCCTACAAACGAATAATGTGTCCATGACCATGAAAGTTGCCATTTTAAACTGTACAACAGTAAAGAAAAGCACATGGAGCAGCACGAACATAATACAAATAAATAATAGGAACACAGGACAACTACTTACTTTTTTGCAGCACTCTCCTGATCCTTCTATACTGATCATGCTCCCTTAATTTGAGGTCCGACCACCGCTTCCTGAGTTGATCCTTGGACCGTCATACCCCAAAATTACGGTGTAGACTCTTCACAACTTTCGCCATGATCTTGGCCTTTCTGACATTGGGGTTGGGGTAAGGTCCATACTTCCCGTAATAGTCGGCCCTCTTCAGTATGTCGACCATCTCCAACATCTCAACAAAGGACATATTTGATACCTTAAATCGTCTCCTCCGGGATCGTGACGTTTCTGGCTCCAACCCTTTTCTCCTCCTCGTTGCTGTAATTAGCACGCACCTGTTGTGTCTCCATGTGCTCTCCCCCACTGTTCCGAACGAGAAGGGGCAGGGAAAAGACTAGAAAGAACGTCAGGGGCGGGCGGAGTTTCACGCATGCGCAGTGTAC
This sequence comes from Lithobates clamitans, assembly GCA_037952925.1. Classification (NCBI taxonomy): domain Eukaryota; kingdom Metazoa; phylum Chordata; class Amphibia; order Anura; family Ranidae; genus Lithobates; species Lithobates clamitans. The sequence continues at coordinate 1,614,987 of JBBGZY010000097.1, read as the reverse complement.
ATAAAGCGTAACACGCGTGCGTAGTATGTACGATCTGTGAGCGGAGGAGGAGAGGATCGTGATAACGAAGGTAACATTTAAACTTGGGCTTATACTGCTTAGAATTTGAGGACAAGATTAGAAGACTTTAGCCTGACATTAGGGTTTGTCTTGTGTTGTGTCTTGCAGAGAAAATGGATATATTGAATGATCAGGACTTTTTCCCCATATTCATTGATATATTCAGGGAGCTACCCTGTCTGTGGCAGGTAAACCACCCACATTATAAGAATCAAACAAAGAGGAAGGCAGCGCTGGATAAATTGCTGGAATTTGTGAAGCCGGTGATCCCAACGGCAGACATCCCCTATTTGAAGGCCCTAATTGGTGGCATGAGGAGCACTTATCTAAGGGAGCGCAAGAAGGTCCAGGATTCCCTGAGATCAGGAGCTGCAGATGCCATTTATGTCCCCAGTCTGTGGTATTATGACAGACTGCATTTTCTGGCAGGTCAGACTGAACCCAGGCCAGCACTCTCCACTCTTCCTTCCACGCTTCCTTCCACCCCAGCTGAGGCTTCTGACGTCCAACCTGGGCCTTCCAGGCAGCAACATGTGGAGGAGCCCAGCTTGAGCCAGGTATAGAATTCTTCTAAATATTTCTGTTGGACAAACTAATGATGTTAAACATATGTTAGTTTGGAGTACTAATTTCTGATTGTGATTGATGAACCAAAAACTAAAACGATGTCCCTTTTTCATACACAGGAAAGTCTCAGCCAGGAGGTGGCCAGGCCCAGTAGCCTGCCCGATACCCAGGTCCCTCCCCTCCGCCTTCAAAAAAAAAAGTGGCAGGAAGAGGAGTAACCTGGAGGAGGCAGCAATTGGCCTATTTTGGAAGGCTACTGAGGCCCTCAGAACCCCCCACAGTGTTCAAGAGGACTTTGCATACATAACAGCCTGCAAAATACAGGAAATGGAGGAGGGCCAATGCCTAATATGTGAGTTTCTCATCTTCCAAGCCCTAAATAAGGGGTTGAGGGGCCTACTCACAAGCCAAAGCCACGTTTGTGAGCTCAACCATGTTCCTCCTCCTCCTCCTCCAGGGACTTCTCCTCCTCCTCCTCCTGCCACACCTCCAACACCAGAGCCACAGCCTGGAAGGAAGCGTCTAAAGAAGACCAGAGAGTGATGGCCTGGGTTCAGTCTGGTCTGACAAAAGATGCAGGCTCTTGTATGACAACAGCCTGGGGGCATTCATGATCTCTTGGACTTCTGGACCAGATTGTACTCCCTTATATATGGACTCCTCAGGCCACCAATTTTTCAGTAAAATAGTTGATGTGTGCCCTAGGTGCCAAAGGCTTCGCCAATTTCTGCAGTTTATCCAGCGTTGCCTCCCTCTTTGTTTGGTTATGACCCCTTAATAAAGGTACCGTATATACTCGAGTATAAGTCGAATTTTTCAGCACATTTTTTTGTGCTGAAAGTGCCCCCCTCGACTTATACTCGAGTCAAGCACTTTTCTGCAGCAAAAAATTTCATTTTCCGAACCGAATTTGGGGCCCCGTATCTCAGGGCCACTTGGTGCTAGGAACCCCAAATTTGGTTTGCAAACCAAGTGGAACTACAACATATCCAAAGCTGAAGTTCCTAGCACTAAGTCACCCCGAGATACGGGGCCACAAAATCGGTTCAGAAAATGTCATTTTCTGCTGCAGAAAAGTGCTTGACATTTTCTGAACCGACTTTGGGGCCCCATATCTCAGGGCCACTTGGTGCTAGAAACCCCAAATTTGGTGTGAAAACCCAGTGGAACTGGTTCCACAACATATCCAAAGCTGAAGTTCCTAGCACCAAGTGGCCCTGAGATACGGGGCCCCAAAAATGGTTCGGAAAATGTCATTTTCTGCTGCAGAAAAGTGCTTGACATTTTCTGAACTGAATTTTGGGGCCCTGTATCTCGGGGCCACTTGGTGCTAGAAACACCAGCTTTGGTAATTTTATGGAGCTATTTCCACTGTGTTTGTACACCAAGTTTGGGGTTCTTAGCACTAAGTGGCCCCAAGATACAGGGCCCCAAATTCAGAGAACTGTGTCCATTTGCAGCAATGTCATTTCGGACCCTTTGGGTTCAGAGACCCCAAATTTTGGCTGCATCTAGGGGGCATCTAGAAACCCTTAACTACCGAGTTTGAAGTTCAGGGGACCTATGGCTGCAAAGGGGCACAGTGATGCTGCAAATGGGCATTGTTGACCCTCTTTTCCACTTACAGTAGCTGTGCATTTCTCACCCTCGTCTTATACTCGGGTCAATACGTTTTTCCCATTTTTTTTGTGGTAAATTAGGGCCTCGACTTATACTCGGAACGACTTATACTCGAGTATATACGGTATTTTTTTTTTCTATTATACTCGCCTATGTGTGTTTTCATGCAAAAAGGACAGTTTGTTTGTGAGGAGGCAGGTACATTTCAAAAATACAATGTGAAATTAACAAGAGACACCAACACCAAGCAACCTCCCTGAGATTAAATAATACAAGATAATAATCGTGTTGTGGTAACTTGACACACAAAACTATTCTGGAGTTATAAAAAAAAAAGAAAAAAAAACCAAGATCAGGATTTTAAAAATCCTAAAGAAAAGATTTTAATCTAAAAACATTAAAAATAAATTTTTTCGGTAGATGTAACAAATAAAAATATTATATTGATGAAATCAGGAAAAATAATAGAGAAAGAAGTTTGTGAGAAGTCTGTGTGAATATGAGCAGCAAAACAACTTCATTCTTCTAGCATTATAAAGAAGAAGAGAGTGCACTGCATTAAACAAGTTAAAACATTGCAGCATGACAAAAGTGCTATATCCATTCCAAATGCTAATTTTACCAGACCGAGCAGTTCCGTCTCAGAATTTATTCTGAGCACGCGTGGCACTTTGTGCATCGGAATTGGCCACACACGGTCGGAATTCACGTGATCGGACTTTGTTGTCGGAAAATTTTATAGCCTGCTCTCAAACTTTGTCGGAAATTCCGATGGAAAAAGTCCGATGGAGCCCACACACAGTCGGAATTTCCAATGACAAGCTCCGATCGCACATTTTCTGTCAGATAATCCGACCGTGTGTACAGGGCATTACAGTTATAGGACACGTTTGTGCTCGTGTTACTGACAGGTTTACTGTGAGGATGAGTGTTAGGGCTACAGGAAGGATTATTGCTTGTGTTACAGGGAAAGGTATGTTTTTTAAAGAGATCAGACTTTTAAGCACAACAAATTTTTACAACAAATTATATACAATTTCAGATTTTTATCTACACAAAAGTTAAAATCACATAAGATCCAATATAATGAAAACAACATTGTTCACGACAATTTTGTTAACCTTTCCAATTCTAGGCCTTCATATTTTTTAGCATCACATCTATCATTGACCAGCTATTATTCTATATATAACCAAAATCATGTCTCAAAACATAGAGGTATACAGTATATACATTTTTAAAACACCATAATGCTGGTTCAGTAACAGTGGCGGCTGGTGCTTAATTTTTTTGAGGGGTGGCAGACCTGGCCCCCTCACTCCCCCACCTCCATCGCTCGATTGATCGCCACTTCACTCTCCCGTCGCCCGACAGTCCAGCACTAACCCCACCCAGGTCGCGCCTTTGGCAACTTCCCTCTGCATCTCCTCCCGAGTCATGGTGGTTGCTTCTCCTCTCAGCCAATTAAGTATTAGGACTCCGGGCCAATTGGGTCTTAGGACTCCCGGCCAATCGGGTCTCAGGACCCACTTCCTGATTGGCCGGGAGGAGAAGCAACAAGACATTAGCGAAAAATAATTTGCTAATGTCACACAAGTGGGTGGGCTCGGAGCACAGTGCTCTGTGCCCCGAGCACACACTTTTTGAAGCCAATTAGTGCCTCAGGCTCTAATCACATGCTTCAAAAAAAATTTCATGCGTCTGGTGCCCTGCATTGAGAGTAGGGGACTGGGCGCATGGATTAGGGGGGAGGTGCCCCTGCGCCCCTATGAGCGGCCGCCACTATTCAGTAAGATGAGGTCAACTCAGTGATCTTCGCAGTTGCAATAATTTACTGCTTGTTCTAAGGTATTTTTGGATGTAAGTCTATAACAGATCAAATACACCATAATTTGCATTCAAACAGATATATGTATAACATTTACCATATTATAACAATACTGTTATCCAACCATATATTTGTTTAGGTCTACCTTCTTACAATGATTGTTCATACAACCAATTGCAGCAACAGTGCAATGTCTGCTTTGCCAGTGGCAGGTGTAGGGGAACATAGAGAAGAAAGAATGCAACCCCAAGCTATCAGCTGCTGTAACAGTGTACAGGAAGAAAAGTTTGAAGATTAGCAATAGGGTTAAAGGAAGGGTTAGTGTTTGGGTTACAGGGAAGATTAGTGTGAAGGTTAATATTGGGATTACAGGAAGGCTTACTGAAAAAGTGGCTCAGAATATGACACTGCTCTCAGCTCTGGGCCAAAAAACGAGCTTGACGCTGAAGCCTAATGTAATGAAAAGAGTTACAATAAATGATCCCAATTGCGTCTTCGAATCAAGTTACCTGAGGGCTCTGTTTTGATGGTTGGCGAAGCAGATTATGTTTATCCAATTATAAGCCATGCATTTTTATTCTGATTAATTAAAAATCTAAGAGCATTAAAGGAAGAAAAGGAAGTGTTTAGGAAGAACAACTGCCTCATTTCCACAGCATTAAATAAGACGCGCTGTAATAAAAACCCCATTAGGCTGTAAGAGCTATTTAAATGGAGAAAACATTAGCTAATATACAAAGAGCTGGGTCTGAAATATGTATAAGCACAAAAAATGTTCTGAATATTATTCTTGTTCAATATTTTATTGTGTATTTCAAATGCAAAAACATTACAAGGGTTGCATGAACAAACTGCCATATACAATGATCAAACAGAGTAGTCACGACAATGCTGATTTCACATTTCAGAAGCAGCTAGGCGCAAGCTCCTCATAACCAACTGGCAGTAATACACTTTTGTATTGTCATTCAAATAAGACTTACACAGTAGTAGTGTGTAAAGATGGAGAAAAATAGTGGTATAGCTAGAAAAGCAGGAAAGGAAGAAGTAATGGAGAATGTTAAGGGGGAGGGGAATGAGGAGTGGCAAAGGGGGATTCACAATCAACATTTTTGTTGGCTTGCAATCATCATACAGTGGGGACGGAAAGTATTCAGACCCCCTTAAATTTTTCACTCTTTGTTATATTGCAGCCATTTGCTAAAATCATTTAAGTTCATTTTTTTCCTCATTAATGTACACACAGCACCCCATATTGACAGAAAAACACAGAATTGTTGACATTTTTGCAGATTTATTAAAAAAGAAAAACTGAAATATCACATTGTCCTAAGTATTCAGACCCTTTGCTGTGACACTCATATATTTAACTCAGGTGTTTTCCATTTCTTCTGATCATCCTTGAGATGGTTCTACACCTTCATTTGAGTCCAGCTGTGTTTGATTATACTGATTGGACTTGATTAGGAAAGCCACACACCTGTCTATATAAGACCTTACAGCTCACAGTGCATGTCAGAGCAAATGAGAATCTTGAGGTCAAATGAACTGCCTGAAGAGCTCAGAGACAGGATTGTGGCAAGGCACAGATCTGGCCAAGGTTACAAAAAAATTCTGCTGCACTTAAGGTTCCTAAGAGCACAGTGGCCTCCATAATCCTTAAATGGAAGAACCCTTCCTAGAGCTGGCCGTCCGGCCAAACTGAGCTATCGGGGGAGAAGAGCCTTGGTGAGAGAGGTAAAGAAGAACCCAAAGATCACTGTGGCTGAGCTCCAGAGATGCAGTCGGGAGATGGGAGAAAGTTGTAGAAAGTCAACCATCACTGCAGCCCTCCACCAGTCTGGGCTTTATGGCAGAGTGGCCCGACGGAAGCCTCTCCTCAGTGCAAGACACATGAAAGCCCGCATGGAGTTTGCTAAAAAATACCTGAAGGACTTCAAGATGGTGATAAATAAGATTCTTTGGTTTGATGAGACCAAGATAGAACTTTTTGGCCTTAATTCTAAGTGGTATGTGTGGAGAAAACCAAGCACTGCTCATCACCTGTCCAATACAGTCCCAACAGTGAAGCATGGTGGTGGCAGCATCATGCTGTGGGGGTGTTTTTCAGCTGCAGGGACAGGACGACTGGTTGCAATCGAGGGAAAGATGAATGCGGCCAAGTACAGGGATATCCTGGACAAAAACCTTCTCCAGAGAGCTCAGGACCTCAGACTGGGATGAACGTTTACCTTCCAACAAGGCAATGACCCTAAGCACACAGCTAAAATAATGAAGGAGTGGCATGCCAATGGATATTGGCTTCCTGCCAATATCCATTTTCAGTTAAGGACAATTCTCATCCAGAAGCATATATTGCTCTTGCAAGAGCTTGATCAATGTTCTCCTGATATTCAAGTGTCATTTTATCTATAAATAAAGGGATTGTGTATTTTTTTTTGAGGCCTTAGTTTGTAACACTTCCTTACTTGAAGATGCTGCTTGTGAAGAGACACTTTGTGATGATCCAGAAGCAGCAGAAAGAGTGTTTCTGGAATGTGAACTCTAGACTGAAAAGCTACTCGCACTTTCATTATGGTCAGTGGCGGAACTACCAGGGTGATAAAGGTTGCACTTGCAACCAGGCCCTGGTGTTCTATCCTTGTGTGTGTGTGTGTGTGGGTGAGGGGGGGGGGGGAGGCTTCCTGGAGATTCTTCTCTAGTTACACTCGGGAGTACGCTACTTACTGTCTTAATAACTGCACAGTGCCGCCCACCCAGTCTCTATTTCTATTCAGTTTGCAGCTTCTGATAGGGTATGCCGTCCTGGGGCAGAAAGTAGAACAGAGTCAACTGACTCTGCTGACCTGGTGGAGTGAAGAGGTGGAGCTGGAGGAAGTCTCTGCTGTGTGAGGATACCCCCATCTCTAGATAGAGTGATACTGGAGACATGTAGAAGAGCCAAGAGACACTGTGCATAGAGGTGCATGGAGAGGGAATCGAGTAGATACTGAGAGCAAGTGAGTATTGCTGATCCCATCCCCCACCAGCACTGCTACTTATCCCATTAACCCCCCCACCCCCAGCACTGCCACTGATCACACCTCCACCTCAGCAGTGCACACACATCCCATTCACCCCAGTACTGCCACTCATCCTATCCCCCGCACCATAATCCTCACCATAACTGCCAGAATTATGCTGTGATGGCAGAGCACATTAGTATGAATCATTTAAAGGTTATAAAGACTAATTTCTCAGACAAATTTTTCCTTTCTTACCCCTCAATTAAGGCCCGAGAGGACAGAAACATCATCATCTACTGTATCCCAAAAATTACCCAACTGTAGGAGGTACAAGATAGAGCCCACATGCAAAATAAACTATAGCCGTTTCCCTGCAGTGCCCCCTAGTGGTAGAAGTTCATGTTTATCGTGTTTGATAACTGCATTAGGAAGTATAGTGTTATTTACTTGTCTTCATCTGAGAGAACTTGCAATACTTTAAGACTTTATAAAGTCTCAGAAATCTCTCAATAAGGACTTCATGTTATGCAGTTTGAATACCATGTCATAAATATAATAATTATCACTGTAAAAGAACATATTTCCCACTTTCAAAATCTTTCCAGAAAAAAAAAAAAAGCAGCTCTGAAAAAAAAACGAAAATAACCTGTGTTTCTGCTTTTTTTTTCTAGACCTTCCCATCTCTACTCCTGAATACTAAGACTGTCCTGTATCTGCATAGAGTGCTGTGTGTGGGTTGGATAGCTAAGCAAAGTTGTGCGACTTGGTAGTAGATGGTAGAGATGTAACATTTCCAGAAATTTTGAAGACATGGGAAAAAAACATTTTTCCCTGTTTTTTTTTAAGAAGAAAATGGAAGTTTGGGGCACCTGGTCCTCTCTTTAGTCTAGACTGAAACATTATATTCCTGCCTAGCCTAGGTTTGTGGTTTTGCTATACATAATGCATAAATCGATCTTAAAGTAAAGAGTAAACTCCCATGTATGATTTTTACCAACAGACAAACCTATAATAAGGTTTTCCCGTAGGTATTGTAAATATCTTCTAAATGTGCACTGTTTAGGAGATATATTTATTTTAGATGCGGCCAGTGACATCACCAGCACATGCGCTCTGAAGAAACGGCATACCTGTGCCATTCCTTTAGAGCTGTGTCGTAAACAGAGACTCCCATGCACATGAGCGGGAGTGATATCATTGGCTGGCTCGGCCAATCAGACCTGGTGAATATGGAAGAAACTTCAGCGGTGACAGCCGCTGAAGGGTTTTGTTTTCAGGTAAGTCTGTAATAATGTGCAATGCATACTAGCACAGTATGACTTAAACTGGCCGGGCCAGATTTTTTTTTTTAATGCAGTTTGCTACTGCGGTTTAAATGGCTCGGTTGTAATCTGAATAGGTAGGACTCTAAACAAACTTTAGCAGGTATGTCATTTTCACTGCTATGATACACGCTATTTAGGAAAAAAAGTAAGTCCCCCAGGTCCGAAGAGTGAGTCTAAGTTTGTGTATGAGGGGAGGATAAGTTGCCTCAAAGTGGTGTAAGAAGTTGTAAGGAAGAAACATAAGTAAGAAGGTTTTGAGCTTTTCCACTGATATTAGAATGAGTGTTGTAGAGTTTACAGTTGGGAGGAAGGGAGAGATATGATAGGAGCTTTCTATTTCAATGAGTTGACTTGCAGTCCTGAAAGAGATCCGTAGTGCGTGAGAGCATCTGTAAGTTTGGTTAAGAGACCAGAAGGTCAGTGATTGTTAATATGGCATAATCGTCAAAGTGACTCAGCTTGTAGTGATAATCAGCTATTGTTTTTACAGAAACATCTGGGGATTCCCTTATGAGTTGGGCTAAAGGTTCAATCACTAGGCAAACAGGAGTGGGGCTAGGGTATAGCCCTTTCTAGTTCCTCATAAAATTGGGAATGTAGTAAATTTGGAACCATAGCTAGGGAAAAGTTATAGATATTTTGAACCCAAAATATGTGATAAGATGCGGGGTAAATGGTTAGAAACCCCTAGTATACCTATAGGATAACTATAGATCTTGTTAGAGATCCCGATCTTTGAAAACTTTACCATTGCTGCTATATAATGATTGTTTTTTTTTTAATGCCTAAAATTCTTCTTTTTACACTTACCAGGTCATATACAACTCCTGGCTAGCCCAATACCTCAATTTCACTGCACTCACACAAAATGACTGTATCTTTAAGGACCCATTCACATTATTGCACTGCATTAGGGAATGTACAAGCGTGTGCATTCTGGTAAATCAGGCAGCCCATTGAAATGAATGGGCATTATTAACGTAGTACACATTAATGCACGCCATAATGAGATCTAACATAACACAACTTTGTGACTGTGCCATAAATGCTTGCTATACTGACTTTATTGTTGAATGTTGTAACAGCAAGTCTTATTTTTGAACAGATGAATCCAATGTATATTTACAGTTCCTTGAAAACATTTTATCATGTTACAACCAAAAACGTAAATGTATTTTACTTGGATTTTTTGTGATAGACTAATAGGGCGTACACACGGTCGGACTTTGTTCGGACATTCCGACAACAAAATCCTAGGATTTTTTCCGACGGATGTTGGCTCAAACTTGTTTTGCCTACACACGGTCGCACAAAGTTGTCGGAATTTCCGATCGACAACCACGCGGTCACGTACACCACGTACGACGAGACTAGAAAAGGCCGGTTCAGAACCAAGCGCGGCACCCTTTGGGCTCCTTTTGCTAATCTCGTGTTAGTAAAAGTTTGGTGAGAGACGATTTGCGCTTTTTCAGACTCGTGGCTTTCAGATCGTTTTCTGCCATTCAGTTTGTGCTTGTGGGTTTGTATCTACTCTTCAGTGCGTGCAGTCAGTTTATATCGGAGTTTTCTGTGTGATCTTGCCTGCTCGTTGCTGTTTTTCAGGTCGCTCTTCACAGGCCTTGCTGTTCTTCAGTGCGTTCTGTTACTTCGTTCTGAGCAGCCGACCGTTTTCTAGCCATGATTCGTATGCGTACTCCTCGTAGAGTTTGTGCTGTGCGGGGGCTTGGTATTGGGTCCTGACCTTGACACAAGTCCAGTCCATGAACAGGGTGAGGAGGAGTTCATGGACCAAGAATTGGTTGCTTCAGCGTGACCAGTTCTGTCATATGCCTTTGCTCTGTGAGATCCGTGAGAATAATCCTGATGATTTCAGGAACTTTCTCAGGATGACGGACCCTGTGTTTCACCGTTTGTTGGCTTTGTTGACCCCCTATATCAGCAGGCAGGATACCTGCATGAGGCAAGCCATCCCTGCGGAGCAGAGGTTGGTCGCTACCTTGCGGTATTTGGCCACAGGGAGAAGCCTGCAGGACCTCAAGTTCTCAACAGGCATCTCCCCCCAGGCTCTTCTTTGTGGACATTTAGTGCTTGTGTTTGTTTGAGCTGACCCTGACAGAAATGTGTGGAGTGCAGAAAATGTTGTGATTGTGTAACCTTATACAAAGCACTGTTGGCTGTTATTTACTAAATGCAAAGACACTTTTCACTACAAGTGCACTTGCAACTGCACTGAAACTGCACTTGTAGTGCAAAGAGGATTTGCCCTTAGGAAATTACCCCCATTTTCTCATAAAACAACAATTACATCACCCCAAAAGTGTTGTAGCGTTGAGACAATAATCCACACATTCTTGATGAACAATCTTTTTAATACCTGCACAATCACATGTGTATTTACCAAAGGTTTTTCTGACAAACCGACATGTTTGTTGTATAACAATTTTTGTGGTGTCATTATCCAAAATCAAAATGTGCATTTTATAGAAAACAGGCCTGTGTAAAACCCACAAGAAAGACACAAATCTTGATCTTACAAAGTTCACATTTGGTAGAACTGGAAGGCAATATCAGACATGAGTATTTAGGAACTGGGTTTGATATTGCGTTCAGATAGGGGGAAATCACCCCTGGAAAAGCCAAATTTGGAAGATGCACACCAATTTCACAATGTCAACATGTGCTATCTGCCATCAAGGGGGATCAAGGGATGTGTTTTGGGGGAGAAAGCCCTTCCTCACCACTACTTTATAATTGAGGAAGGTGTTGCACCCCAAAACGCATCCATTGATCTCCCGTGATGGCAGATAGCACATGTTGGCACACTGTGTGCATCCTCCAAATTTGGCTTTGGGAAAAATCACAAAAACATTTTGCACATTGTAGCACACAAAAGAAGAAAGTGATTTGGAGGGGTTTTAAACTCGCCCCAAAAAATCAATGATGTTTTTATATTTTGGAATAACATCATTGATGTTTTGCTTGATGTTTTCCAGTTGTAAATTACACCCCATGATCTCCCCGATCAGGATCTGGGCACTTTCGGACGTGAAAGGATCTTCATCCACAACCTCACGATCACCTAAAAAGAGAGGAAACCCAAAATAAATTAGGTTTCAAAAAAATGCCGCCATCCATCTCTTATCTGAGCCTGTGGTTGCAGACACTCACCTGTTGTGGTGACTAGTTCCACCACGTCTTCTTCCTCCTGCTCATCTTGTGTTGGGGGTATTTCCCCTTCTTCCAGAGGGGGGGGCTCTGGTCTCCTCGGATGAGGGGTGTCCTGCGAGTCTTTTCTCCCCTATGTAAAACAAAAATGGTATAATTAGCACACAGATATTTAATGTCAGAACTATAAAGATGAAACATTGCTTGGAAGTGGGGTACAATGATCTATTTTAGCAGAGTTCCAAGATGTAGCTTTTTTAGTGTCCTTTGTCAACCTGCAATACTTTACCTGTTTAGTACAAGCTTCACAGATGTAGCCCCCCCTATAGTATACACTGGAGCACCTGTGTGGCCCCCCCTAATAAAAATGGTGTTCTGGGGTCCCACACTAGTGCTCCAGTGTCCAGATGTGAAAACAGCTGCTGAGTGTCCTCTCCTTACACAGAATCTAGTTTGCATTTCATTCTAGTAACAAACCCATCTACACAACCCAATTCTTTGAAGACAAGTATAGGGCGTCAAAATGGTGGCCAAATGCATATGGCCTAAACAATGGTATTTTATCGTCCAAATTAAAAAATGTGTGATCCGAACGAATAATGTGCCCATGAACATGAAAGTTGCCATTTTAAACTGTACAACAGTTCCTAAAAGCACATGGAGCAGCACGAATGTAATAAACACAAAAAAAATAGGAACACAGCACAAATACTTACTTTTTTGCAGCACTCTCCAGATCTTTCTGTACTGCTCATGTTCTCGTAATTTCAGGTCCGACCACCGCTTCCTGAGCTGATCTTTCGATCGTGGTACCCCGAATTTCCTTTGCAGACTCCTGACCACTTTCGCCATGATCTTGGCCTTTCGGACATTGTGGTTGGGGTAAGGCCCATACTTTCCGTCATAGTCGGCCTTCTTCAGGATGTCCACCATCTCCAACATCTCCCCAAAGGACATATTTGAGTCCTTTAATCTCCTTCTGGATCGGGACGTTTCAGGCTCCGGCCTTTCCTCCTCCTCCTCCTTCTCGTTGCTGTAATTAGCACGATCCTGCTGTCTATCCGCCATGTGCTCTTCCCCCACTGCGCCGAACGAAAAGGGGCGGGGAATAGACTAGAAAGAACGTCAGGGGCGGGCGGAGTTATACGCATGCGCAGTGTGTATAAATTGTAACGCGCGCGTCTTACGTACGATCTGTGAGCGAAGGAAGGAGCATCGGAGACGCCGATCATGCTAACGAAGGTAGGATCTAAACTTGGGCCTATACTGCTTCGAAATGGAAGCCTATATTGTAACAAGATTAGGGGAGTTTGGCCTGACATTAGGGTTTGTCTTGTGTTGTGTCTTGCAGAGAAAATGGATGGGTTCAACGACCACAATTTCCTGCCCCTGTTCATTGACAAGTACAGGGAGCTGCCCTGTCTGTGGCAAGTTAGACACCCCCACTATAATCACAAACAGAAGAGGCAGGCAGCGCTGGAGAAACTGCTGGAGTTGGTGAAGCCGGTGGTCCCCACAGCAACCATCCCCTATTTAAAAGCTAAAATCGGTGGCCTGAGGAGCACCTATCTTAGGGAGCGCAAGAAGGTCACAGATTCCCAGAGGTCCGGAGCTGCAGCAGATGACATTTATGTCCCCAGGCTGTGGTACTACGAGAGACTGCGATTTCTGTCAGACCACACTGAAGTAAGGGAATCCCTCTCTACTCTTCCTTCCACGCTTCCTTCCATCCCAGCTGAGGCTTCTAATGTCCAACCTGGGCCTTCCAGCTAGGAAGAAGTGGAGAAGCCCAGCTGGAGTCAGGTATAGCATTCTTCTACAGATTTCTGGGCAATAAATAAATGCTGTTTACGAGATGTTAGTATTGATCACTAATTGCTGATTAAAAAAAGTGTTTTACATATCAATAGACAGTAGTGGGCACCCAAAATTGGGACAAGAATGCAAAATGCTGGGCTCAGAAGGATAGTCTGTTATATTTGTTAACATTAAATTTGCAGCAGTCAGGAGGTGAAAATTGTGTGTGATTGATGTAAAAAATACTAAAACTATGTCCCTTTTTCATACACAGGAAGACCTCAGCCAGGAGGAGGCTGTGGAATGTGGCAGCCAGGAGGAGGCGGGGATTAGTGTCAGCCAGGAGGAGGCGGGGATTAGTGGCAGCCAGGAGGAGGCGGGGCTAAGTGTCAGCCAAGAGAAGCCTGGGACAAGTCGCAGCCTGACTGAGTCTCAGGTTCCTCCCCTTCCGCCTGCCACATAAACGAGCCAGGAAGATGACTCCCAGTCCTGTGCAGGATTCAGCATACAGGCTGATCCAGGAGGCTTCGGCGTCCCTCAGAGCCTTCCCCAGTCCTGAAGAGGCCTTTGCCTGCATGGCTGCCACCAAATTGCAGGGCATGCAGGAGGGCCAACGCAAGATCTCTGAGGACGTGATTTATAAAGTCCTTCGTAAGGGGGAGAGTGGGGAACTGACACCCAAGACGGATGTCATTGAGATCGACGATCCTCCTCCTCCTCCTGCTGCCACAACTCCACCACCACAGCCAAAGCCTGGAAGGAAGCGTGGAAGGAAGACCAAAGAGTGATTGCCCTGGGTTCAGTCTGGTCTGACAAAATCTGCAGTCTCTCGTATGACCACAGCCTGGGGACACAGATGTCATCTGCTGCTTTCCGGATCTCTGGGACTTCTGGACCAGACTGCCCTCCCTTAGATATGGACTCCTCAGGCCACCAATTTTGCTTTTAAATAATTGATGTCTGCCCTGGGGGTCCAAGGCTTCACCAATTTCTGCAGTTTCTCCAGCGTTGCCTCCCTCTTTGTATTTTTATAGTTGTGACCCCTTAATAAAATTTTTTCGGTAAATTCTACTCTCCTGTGTGTTTTTTCATCCAAAAAGGACAGTTTGTTGGTGACGATTCAGGTACATTTCTAAAAACATAAAATGTGAAATTAACAAGGGACAACAACACCAAACAATCTCCTACAGATTAAATAGAACAACATATCAATGGTGTTGTGGGAACTTGTCACAAAAAACACACAAACATTTTCTGGAGTACAAATCAAAATCACCAAAAAAAAAAAATTAAAAAAGAGAAACACAAAAAAAGAATCTACATTAAAGTAAAAAAAAAAAAATATGTTGTCAGATGTGAGAAATCAAAATATATTGAGGGAATCCCGATAAATAGTAACGAAAGAAGTTTGTGAGAAGTGTGTGTGTGAATATGAGCAGCAAAACTACTTAATTCTTGTCACATTATAAAGAAGAAGAGAGTGCGCTGTATTAAACCATTTTGAACATTGCAGCGTGACGAAAGTGCTGTATCCATTGCGAACGCTAAGTTTACCAGAACGAGCTGTCCCGTGTCGGAATTTCTTCTGAGTATGCGTGGCACTTTGTGCGTCGGAACAGGCCACACACGGTCGGAATTGACGCGATCGTATTTTGTTGTCGGAAAATTTTATCTCCTGCTGTCCAACTTTGTGTGTCAGAAAATCCAATGGAAAATGTCCGATGGCGCCCACACACGGTCGGAATTTCCAACAACACGCTCCGATGGGACATTGTCCATCGGAAGATCCGACCATGTGTACGGGGCATTACACAAAGAGGCACATAATTGTGAAGTGGAAGGAAAATGATAAATGGTTTTCAACATTTTTACAAAGAAATATGTAAAAAGTGTGGGGTACATTTTTATTCAGCCTCCCTGAGTTAAAACTTTGTATAACCACCTTTCGGTGCAATTACAGCTTTATGTCTCTTTGGGTATGTTTCTTCTAGCTTTGCACATTCAGAGAGTGACATTTTTGCCCATTCTTCTTTGCAAGATAGCTCAAGCTCTGTCAAATTGGATGGAGAGCATCTGTGAACAGCAATTTTCAAGTCTTGCCACAGATTCTCAATTGGATTTAGGTCTGGACTTTGATTGTGCCATTCTAACACATGAATATTTTTTGATCTAAATCATTCCATTGTAGCTCTGGTTGTATGTTTAGGCTTGTTGTCCTGCTGGAAGGTGGACCTCTGCCCCAGTCTCAAGTCTTCTGCAAACCCTAATGCCCCATACACACGATCGGAAATGCCACCAGCAAAACTCAGTCGCAGTTCTTAAATAACGGGGGGGCGGGGCCACCCGGTGACCCCCCTCTGATGCACGGGGACTTGACGGGACTTCCCTGTGGCATTCTCCATGACGTCCTTCTGACGTCATGGGGAATGCCACAGGGAAGTCCCTGTCAAGTCCCCGTGCGTCAGAGGGGGACGGGGTCACCGGGTGGCTCCACCCCCTGTTATTTAAGAACCGTCAGAAGAGGAAAAGCGTCACACAGCGGGAGCCTCCCTCCATGCCATCATGGATGCGGAGCGGCCCGAGGAGAAGAAGAGAAGAAGACGCCATGGAGGAAGATGCCAGATGAGAACACCGGAGGAAGAACCAGAAGAACCAGAAGAAGAAGAAGATGCAGGAAGAAACTGAAGGAGGATAGAAGATAGAAGAAAGAAGATAGAAGAAAGAAGAAACATTTAAATAAAGGAATTGTCAAAAACAGTCTCTTGTCATTTTTAACATTTTTGACAGTTTTTTTGTGAAATGGTAGGGGTACTTTTGTACCCCCTTACCATTTCACACAGGGGGGAGGGCCGGGATCTGGGGGTCCCCTTGTTAAAGGGGGCATCCAGATTCCGATAAGCCCCCCGCCCGCAGACCCCCACAACCACCAGGCAAGGATTATGGGGATGAGGCCCTTGTCCCCATCAACATGGGGACAAGGTGTTTTGAGGGGCTACCCCAAAGCACCCTCCCAATGTTGAGGGCATGTGGCGGTTGTGTACGGTTCAGGGGGGGACAAGAGAGTGGATTCTTTGGGGGACCCCACTCCGTTTTTTTTTTTTTTTAATTTTGGTGAACCTGAAGGGTCTGGTATAGATTTTGAGGGGGACCCCACGCCATTTTTAAAAAAATTTTGGCCGGGGTTCCCCTTAATATCCATCCTTAATATCCATACCAGACCTGAAGACCTGGTATGAAATTTAGGGGGACCCCCCACGTCATTTTTTTTTTTGGTTCGGGGTTCCCCTGTGGGAAATTCCCATGCCGTTTTTATCAATGAACTTTTATGTGTATTGTCGGACCGGCAATTCATTAATAGCCACAAGTAGTTTTAAATTACTTTTTTTCCTTTGAAATGTTATTTTGCTGTCAGACTGTTCTAAACACGGGAAACATACGCCCCTTTACAGGAATACTATAGACATCCCCCAGGTACGAAATTGAAAGTAATATTACACTTTTATTGTTTCACTTTAAGCATTATTAAAATCACTGCTCCCGAAAAAACGGCCGTTTTTAAAACTTTTTCTTGCATTGATCCATGTCCCCTGGGGCAGGACCCAGGTCCCCAAACACTTTTTATGACAATACCATGAATATAAGCCTTTAAAATTAGCACTTTTGATTTCTCCCATAGACTTTTAAAGGGTGTTCCGCGGCATTCGAATTTGCTGCGAACACCCCAAATTGTTCGCTGTTCGGCAAACTGGCGAACAGCCGATGTTCGAGTCGAACATGAGTTCGACTCGAACTCGAAGCTCATCCCTAGTCCCCAGGCTGTGGTAGTACGTCTTCTATCAGACCAGACTGGACCCAGGCCATCACTTTCTTGTCTTCCTTGTTGCCTTCCCTCCATGCTTTCCTGCAGCCTTCTCTGCAGCCTTCCTTGGAGGCTGTGGCTCTGGAGGTGATCAAAAGAAAAATAGAGAATAACTGCGCATCAGTAAAATGTAATGAAAATGAATAATAAAAAAAGCTGCGAAATCCTATATGTGACACAAACATACAATGTCAACATTAATAAACTTGTGACTCGCGCTAATGACAAACAAAGTAAATATAAGGGTGGTGAGACATCACCTTGAACAAAATTCAAATATGTATGTGACCATATAACATATGGAAAAAGCATGTGCAATAAATTATGAAACTAGCATCAGAGGCTACAATATATTGTGCAACAAAAGTTAGAAAATGGTTTGTGTTAGTCCATATGTGAACACCCGTCGGGGGGGCTTTTCAGGGCCGCATTATCCTCCTTAGTGAGGCCCAGTGCTGCTCTTCCACGTTACTCCCCTTTCTGGCCCTTTTTGTTGGAAGGCAGAGGAGAGGTACCTGGGATTGGGTGTGGCTACTGGGCTCGGCCTCCTCTTGGCTGACACTTACCCCCGCCTCCTCCTGTATGCCACATTCCAGAGCCTCGTCCTGGCTGAGGTCTTCCTGTGTATGAAAAAGGGACATAGTTTTAGTTTTTGGTTCATCAATCACACACAATTTTCAGCTCATGACTGTTGCAAATCGAATGTTAATAAATAGAAAAGACTATCATTCTGAGCCCAGCATGTTTCATTCTTGTCACAATCATTTTGGCCCCTACTGTCTATTGATATGTAAAACACTTTTTGTTAAATCATTCATTTGTTATCAATAATAACATCTAGTTAGCAACAATAATTTTCGGACAATAAATATGTTAAAAAATACTATACCTGGCTCCAGCTGGGCTCCTACACTTCTTCCAAGATGGAAGGCCCAGGTTGGTCCTTGGAAGCCTCAGCTGGGGTTGAGTGAAGGGTTGAGGGAAGGGTGGATGGAAGTGTAGAAAGTGATTCCCTTACTTCCATCTGGTCTTCCAGAAACCGTATCCTATTGTAGTACCACAGACTGGGTACATACACATCCACTGCTGCTGCTCCTGATCTCATGGAAGCCTGGATATTAAGCTCCTTCCTATACGTGCTTCTCAAGCTACCAATTTTCTTCTCCACAAACTCGATGTCTGCGTTGGGGACCTGCGTCTTCACAAATTGCAGCAGTTTCTCCAGCGATGCCTTCCTAGCTGGTTTATTGTGATATAAGGAGTTTTTAACCTTCCACAAATTACACATATCCCTGTATTTGTCAATGAAATGGCCCATGAATTCAGGGTCTTTGAATTGTTTCATATTTGCTGCAAGACAAAATACAAGACAAAAACATTAATATCAGGCTAAACTCTCCTAATCTTATCCCAATATAGGCCTCAATCTCGAATCAGTATAGGCCACTGATGTCCCAAGTTAAAATGTTACCTGCGCTAGAACGTTCGGCGATTCCGGTCCTCCTTCCTACGAACACAGAATGTAGGTACGACACATGCGTGTTAGCTTTAATTCCACTGCGCATGTGTGAAACTCCACCTGCATCGGGCGCCCCTGACATTATTTCTAAAATATCCCCCACCCCGTGTCTTTCGGCGCAGTGGGAGAGGAACATGGCAGAGACACAGCAGGTGCGTGATAATAGCAGTAACGAGGAGGAAAGCCCGGAGCCAGAAACGTCCCGATCCCAGAGGAGAAGATTTAAGGCCTTAAATATGGTGGAGATGGTGGACATCTTGAAGAGGGCCGACTATGATGGGAAGTATGGACCGGACCTAAACCCAAACGTGAGAAAGGCCAAGATCATGACTAAAGTTGTGAAAAGTCTGCACCGGAATTTTGGGGTACGGCGATCCAAGGAGCAATTGAGGAAACGCTGGTTAGACCTGAAATTGAGGGAGCAGGATCAGTACAGAAGGATCAAGAAAGTGCTTCTAAAAAGTAGTTGTCGTGTGTTCCTATTATTTTTATTACTTGCATGCTAGGCCATGTGCTTTTCTTTACTGTTGTACAGTTTAAAATGGCAACTTTCAGGATCGTGGGCACAGTAATCGTTTGCAGTAAACATTGTTCATTCACCAACTAAATAGGATGTTTTAGGCAGATACAGGGTAACTACATTTGGTCATGCTAATTTGTATTAAAAGAAGTTTAGGACATTGTTGTCTAGATTTGTTTGAAACTAGAAAGAATTGCAAACTTGATTCAGTGTAATGTAAGGAGAAGACACTCAGCAGCTGTTTACACATCTGGACTCAGGAGCACTAGTGTGGGACACAAGAACAAACTTGTTAGGGTGTCCCACACAGGTACTCCAGTGGATACTTTGGGTGTCTCCATGTGTGAATCCATGTGTGAAGTCTTTTCTCTATGGGAGAAAAGACTTGGGGCGTCTGAGGACTCCAGGAACCCCCCCACTGACCTCCTGAAGAAGGGGAACAGAGGACACCACAACCTCAGGATGTGCAGGAAGGAGAGGTGGTGGAACAGGTGAGTGTCTGACACCACAGATTCAGGTAATAGATGTATGCCTGCATATTTATAATACATGGTGTGTATTTTTTCTTTTTGGTGAAGTGCATGTTGTGGAAGAACAATCTACTAATTTCATGACTGATCCAGGACATAATGTTTTGTAGTTAGGATTTAGACCTCATAAAGGAAAAAACCAAGGAGATTGAACAAAGAATGAAGAACATGATTGATGTATTATGGAGAATCTAAATCCAAAAAAAAATACTTTTTTTTTTAAAGAACATTTAAATAACTTTTTAATACATTTTAAAAGCCAAATTTGGAAGATGCACAGTGTGTCAACATGTGCTATCTGCCATCAGGGGATATCAATGTACGCATTTTGTGGGTGCAACCCCTTTCTCGCAACTCTAGTAGGTGAGTGGAAGGGGTTGCACCCCCAAAACATGTCCATTGATCCCCCATGATGGGAGATAGCACATGTTGACATGTTGATACAGGCAGAATTCACTCGAAAACAAGAAAACTCCTGGCTATCAGATTACCCACGAACTCTCGGCATGTACCCTGTAACAGATGTCAAATTTGTCCTTATGTACATAGAACGTCTACTTTCACAGATGCACATGGGAAGGGGTCAATTGAAATTCATGACTTAATTAACTGCTCTACATCTCGACTAATCTATATGATTACATGTCCATGTCCCAAAATCTATATTGGGAAAACAAAAAGACAGTTAAAAATCCGCATTGGTGAACACTTGCGAGAAATCAATGACAAAACAAAAATTCCAGAGAAACCCCTAGCAAAGCATTTTGCCCAATTTCACAGGGGTAGTTCTCGCGGTATGAGGGTAAAAGGTATTTATGCCCTAAACTTGCCCCCCAGACGTGGCGACTTTGATCGCATACTACTACAAAAAGAAAAGTGGTGGGTGTACTGCTTAAAGTCGCTAGTCCCCGTAGGGTTAAATACTGAATTCAATTTCCAGCCTTTTTTACCCATCTAGATGGTTATTTCAGTTTAAATTTATTATTTTTCATTCCAATCATGCCGGTGTATTGATGCTATGTATGTACATATATCGATATGGTTGGTATAAATTTCTCTATATCCACTGTGCTTATGTTTATGTTCGTTTTGGCGTTCCAACTTTTCTCCTTTTGTTCTTTTCTTCACGTTTTTTCCTCCCCTATTATTCAATATTCATTATACTAGGTGAAGTAATAGTAATTTTCCTTTGGAAGTACACCAGTAATAATGGACAATTAGAATTAAAAAGATCCTAGCTCTTCTCTCATAGTATCCATTACTGTTCAATAATCTTTTAAAAATAGCGAATAAAAAGTGTCAGACCGAGCTACAGGAACAAGATTGGTCTATTCGAGACCTATACTGTAAGTTATAAACAAATATATACCGCGCTGTCTCAAAAAAAAAAAAAAAAACTAAAGCAGCCAGCACAGCAGTGGATAAAGTTGCAAAAATGACAAATAGGGTGAAATGTGCAGCGCTTATGTGATCATATAAACCATAACAAATAATATTAGTACAGAAAACTTGAATAATAAATGATGTGCTAAAAAATACTCCAAGCAGTCCTCTATTATGACATGTGATGTCTATAAACAGAGTAACTTGGACGTGTGATGTCCAAAAAAGAAAAAAGTCAGTGACAAGCTTCAGTCATGTGTGATGATAATCCTCAAGCACATGTGGATATAATATAGTGACAGTCTTTAACTTCAAATATGTATGATGTAATAACAGTTAATAGTGGGTCCACCACCAAAGACACCAGAAGCTGCTTACCAGAGGGATTGAACTCAAATAGGTGTACACCTAGTGAGTCAATCAAGCTTTGTGGTATAATATACCAAGGGGATCAGATGCTCTATCCAGATATGACCTCCAGATGGACCTCCGAACAAGTGTAAGGTATGGATGGACTCAGTAGATATAGGCAGTCAGCCCCATAATTAAAAGAAAGAAGAAGGCATATAGTGTAACTCCGTATGGAAATTTTAATACATAAAAAGCAAAGGAAATACACTCACGTGTTAAGCAGTAAAATCAAGCGCTTGTATAAAAGAAGACAGTGGTCTCAGCATATCCTTCCGATGCGTTTTGACTTAGAAGTGAATGATGATGACTTCTAAGTCAAAACGCGTCGGAAGGATATGCTGAGACCACTGTCTTCTTTTATACAAGCGCTTGATTTTACTGCTTAACACGTGACTGTATTTCCTTTGCTTTTTATGTATTAAAATTTCCATACGGAGTTACACTATATGCCTTCCTCTTTCTTTTAATTATGGGGCTGACTGCCTATATCTACTGAGTCCATCCATACCTTACACTTGTTCGGAGGTCCATCTGGAGGTCATATCTGGATAGAGCATCTGATCCCCTTGGTATATTATACCACAAAGCTTGATTGACTCACTAGGTGTACACCTATTTGAGTTCAATCCCTCTGGTAAGCAGATTCTGGTGTCTTTGGTGGTGGACCCACTATTAACTGTTATTACATCATACATATTTGAAGTTAAAGACTGTCACTATATTATATTCACATGTGGTTGAGGATTATCATCACACATGACTGAAGCTTGTCACTGACTTTTTTCTTTTTTGGACATCACACGTCCAAGTTACTCTGTTTATAGACATCACATGTCATAATAGAGGACTGCTTGGAGTATTTTTGAGCACATCATTTATTATTCAAGTTTTCTGTACTAATATTATTTGTTATGGTTTATATGATCACATAAGCGCTGCACATTTCACCCTATTTATTCGAGACCTATACACAGCAAAACTCAAACATTTCAGGGCGGTGATTGAACGCAGCCATCAAGACAAAAGGAGCGCCTTCACCAGCCCTGGCATCGTCCGAGATGAAGCTACGCTATGGGCAATAGCGAAACGCGTTGACGTCATCAACGCTGACACGTCACAGACACTACATTCTGGGTATGGGAGATGACGAGGAGGCAGCTGTAGGTGTTTGCTAACACAAGCTAGCCCGTTTCCATCCATCCGACCCGGCATCCGTAAGGACAGCTCACCCCAACCAATTGGCTGTGGATCCAAGCCCTATAGGTGGAATTTTGAAGCCGGGTGACCTACGTTAGCGGGCGCCTTCGAGTTCGCGGTGTACTATTTTAAGCCCCGCCGTCCCTCCAGCCGCTGACATCGGATCCGGAGCTGCACTTATCACCACATCTCCTCCTCATGAAGATGGCAGCTTGATGAATGATCAATCCAGATCAGGACCCGGAGGATAAATTGGTGCAACGAATGGTAAAGTTCCTCATTTTTACTTATTCAAGTACACACTATATATTTACCATTTCATCACCAGTGACTTTAAAAAAAATAATCTATGTGGATAATTACCTTCTAACGGCAACCTGTTTATTAATATCCCTAATTCATCTGATACCACTCTATGGGACAGGTCATTATCTTGTGGACTTTTACCAGAATTTGCAGCCCAGCACAAGGTGTACACCAATCAGCAGTAGTTAGTACCACTCTACCCTCCCCCCACCACCCATCCCCATCCATCCCCTAAGGATCTTTCTTGCTGTTGACAGGTATTTTTTGGCTTGCATAGGACATTGATATTGTATCAACCAATTATAATTAAAATCACCAAACATTTATACTATTACCCTATTACCAGCCAACACTTAGCAAGATCCTTAAGCGTCCGGACGTTGCTCTAGGTTGCGTGTTTTTTGTTTTTGTTTAATGTATTATTTTTTGTTTGTTCTGTCTGGCTCATTATTTAACTATATACGTAGTAACTGGGCTCCATTGGACCCAAGTACAATCAATCTATTTTTATTCTAATCAAGTTTGTTGCCTAATATGATCAATGTATTTTTAACCATTTAATAAAGTGATTTACCTAATTTTTTGGCATTACAGCTAGTAATTTTTGACAATAAATATTCAATAAGTGTTGCTAGAGTAACCCCTTACCCGGGCACTAGTACCGGGTGTTTCCTTTCTTTTCATGTTGACATTAGGCATGGAATCAGAAGGGAAATCCCCAGTTTGACTCCCAATTTGTGTGCATCGTCTAAATTTGGCTTTTACAGGGGTGACATTACCCCATCTGATGAAGGCAATATCAACACATTTTTAACACTATAATGTTTGATATTGCCTTCAGTTTTTCAATGTTGAACTTTGTAAGTTCCTGAGTTGTGTATGTTATGTTTTGAAACATGCCTGTTTATGTACCAAAAAAATATTTTCAAGGTAAAAATTTATAAAAACAAGATGTTATTTTTTTACAAAAAAAGGTTTTACAATGCACACGTGAATGTGCATGGAGTAAAAGGTTTTATACTCAGCAATGTGTGGCTTCTTCTTTCAATGCTCAATACTAGTTTTTGTATTAAGTTGGTGTTTATAGTGACAATGGCTGTTATTTAAATAATGGAAAAAACACTTAGCACTACAAGTGCACTAGGAGAATCTAGGAGATAGATAAAAGAAACACAAGCAGTAAATCAAATTCAAGATTTTATCATATAATTTTTATTTTTTTTTTGAAAATATTTAAAAATTTGCTGGCATAGCAATGGCCCCCCATACCCGTAAAATAATCAATATATTTTTGATGCATTTCAAGGGCGCTTTGGGGGGGACAAGCCAGGACGGCCAGCTTCCAGGGCCGTCATTGTTGTTTCATGAAGTCCGGCCTCAAACCCAACTGAGGCTACATAATTAGTAGAATTTCGCTTTAAAAAGTTGTCCAAGATGCAGCCTGCTAACATGATGTGGTTAAGTTTGTACTCCGCCATATTTATAGCCGTTAGAAATAGGTGGAACCGGCTGGCCATTATCCCAAAGGTGTTCTCCACGACTCTTCTGGCTCTGGCCAGCCGGTAATTAAAAATCCTCTTCTGCGGGGTGAGGGTCCTCTGGGGGAATGGCCTCATCATGTGATCACCCAGACCAAATGCTTCATCAGCAATAAAAACAAACGGAGTCCTTCGACAGTCTCTTCCGCAGGTGGCAATACCAAGCCACCACTCTGGAGACGTGTGTAGAACTCCGTCTGGGCAAAGACTTCAACCATCTGACATCCGGCCATTCTTCCCCACGTCCACATAGAGAAACGCGTATGTCGCCGACACCACTGTCATTAACACAATACTATGAAACCCCCTATAGTTATAATATTATGACCCCGAATGGGGTGGTGGGACAATGTGAATGTGCTTCCCATCAATTGCCCCGCCACAGTTGGGAAAGTTCCAACAGTCAGCAAAGTGGGATGCCACAGTTTGCCATCCCTGTGGCGTTGAAGGAAACTGTAGAGTCAAAGCATAAAAAAACAATTAGTACTTTTGCACATAACATTGCAAGCAGATTAGACACAAAAACATTCTTGGCCAACACCAGTATAACATTTATTTTAAGGAGTATTTAAAGACAAAAATATAAGGTCCACTTATCAGATTCCTCACCCCCTCTGATGGCCCATTGTAAAAATTTTAGGGGGGAGGGAGGGTTATAAATGAGTTTGGGAGCCAAAAAAAAGCCTCTGGGGGGTTTTATGATATAGACCAACACAAAGTGGCACATAATTGTGAAGTGGAAGGAAAATGACAAATGATTTTCAAAATTTTTACAAATAAATATCTGAAAAGTGTGGCATGCCCCCTTTACTCTGATACCCCTAACTAAAATCTAGTGGAACCAATTGCCTTCAGAAGTCACCTAATTAGTAAATAGAGTCCACCTGTGTGTAATTTAATATCATTATAAATACAGCTGTTCTGTGAAGTCCTCAGAGGTTTGTTAGAGAACCTTAGTGACCAAACAGCATCATGAATGCCAAAGAACACACCAGACAGGTCAGGGATAAAGTTGTGGAAAAGTTTAAAGCAGGGTTAGGTTATAAAAAAATATCCCAAGCTTTGAACATCTCACGGAGCATTGTTCAATCCATCATCTGAAAATGTAAAGAGTATGGCACAATGGCAAACCTACCAAGACATGGCCGTCCACCTAAACTGACAGGTCGGGCAAGGAGAGAATTAATCAGAGAAGCAGCCAAGTGGCCCATGGTAACTCTGGAGGAGCTGCAGAGATCCATAGCTCAGGTGGGAGAATCTGTCCACAGGACAACTATTAGTCATGCACTTCACAAATCTGGCCTTTATGGAAGAGTGGCAAGAAAAAAGGCATTGTTGAAAGAAAGCCATAAGAAGTCTCGTTTTCAGTTTGTGAGAAGCCATGTTGGGGACACAGCAAGCGTGTGGAAGAAGGTGCTCTGGTCAGATAAGACCAAAATTTAACTTTTTGGCCTAAAAGGAAAACGCTATGTGTGGCAAGAAAACTAACACTGCAAATCACCATGAACACACCAGCAGGGACAGGGAAGCTTGTCAGAGTTCATGGAAAGATGGATGGAGCCAAATACAGGGCAATCTTAGAAGAAAACCTGTACACACGGGCGGACTTTTCAGCATCAAATGTCCGACGGTCTTTCCGACGATCTTTCCAACGGACTTTTGACGGAGTTATGATGGACTTTCGGATGACCGGACTTGTCCACACACGAACGGACTAATGTCCATTCGAAAGTCCGTTGGTATGAACGTGAAGACGTACGAAGGGACTAGAATAGGGAAGTTCATAGCCAGTAGCCAATAGCTGCCCTTGCGTCCTTTTTTGCCTGTCGGACTAGCATACAGACGAACGGATTTTTCAACCGGACTCAAGTCCATCGGAAATATTTAAAACATGTTCCAAATCTAAAGTCCGTCTGATTTTCGACAGAAAAAGTCTGCTGAAGGTCAGATGAAGCCCACACATGGTCGGATTGTCTGACGGATTCCTTCCGTCGGACCAGTCCGGTTGAAAAGTCCTCCCGTGTGTACACAGCATAAGAGTCTGCAAAAGACTTGAGACTGGGGTGGAGGTTCACCTTCCAGCAGGACAACAACCCTAAACATACAGCCAGAGCTATAATGGAATGGTTTAGATCAAAGCATATTCATGTGTTAGAATTGCCCAGTCAAAGTTCAGACCTAAATCCAATTGAGAGTCTGTGGCAAGACTTGAACATTGCTGTTCACAGATGCTTTCCATCCATCTGACAGAGTTTGAGCTATTTTGCAAGCAAGAATGGGCAAAAATTTCACTCTCTAGATGTGCAAAGTTGGTAGAGACAATCCCCAAAAGACTTGCAGCTGTAACTGCAGTGAAAGGTGGTTCCACAAAGTATTGATTTAGGGAGACTGAATACAATTGCACGCCACAATTTTCAAATATGTATTTGTAAAAAAAAATTGATAAAATCATTTATCATTTTCCTTCCACTTTACAATTATGTGCCACTGTTGGTCTATCACATAAAATCTCAAGAAAATACATTTGCATATATATATATATATATATATATATATATATATATATATATATATACATATATATATACACTGGGATTACTTGGGGGGGATATCCAAGGATCCTGAGGGCCTTATTAGTTTGATGGTTGGGCATGACACAGCTGCACAAAAATGTGTATACTTACCTTGCTGAAGTCTGAGGACCAGCCATGAGGCCGCTGAACAAGAATATGCTTGTTCTCCCTTTAAGAGGAACTGCAGTCTGCTCACATAATTTGTAATAAAAACATCTTTGCCATTCTGAAGCTTCCCTCCAACCACTTTGCATATTACTTTATGCATACTGTGATTCTGTACTTGCCAAATATGCTGCAGAAATCTCCCTCCACTGATTTTTACACAGACACCGCAATACAAATACCGTATGGTGACCCCACAATAGGGATAAAACTTTTTTGCGCAAGGGAATTTAAAAAAGCACGCGGCCATTCACTAAAATTGAAAGAGAAGCAGTTTAACCTTTGACTACGTAGAGGGATTTTTACTGTAGGAGTGGTAAGGATGTGGAATTATCTTCCACAAATAGTGGTTTCAGTGTGGCGCATCGATAATTTAAAAAAACTATTAGATAGGCACCTAAAGGACCACAACATACAGGGATATACAATGTAATATTAACATAAAAGCACACACACAGGTTGGACTTGGTGGACTTGTGTCTTTTTTCAGTCTTACCAACTATGTAACTATGTAACACAGAGGCACACCTCCAGCTCTGTAGCTCGCATTGGCCCTCTTATGACTCATCCCACCTTCCTTCCTGGCAAACTCTCACAAGAGTGAAAGAGAGAGAGAGAGAGAAAGAGAGAGCTGTACATGATGTTGTAAGCCTAGGCTTTTTACCAGACAAGAAAGAGGGAGTGGACTGTATAAGGTATTTACCGGCAGAAAAAAAAATGTTTTACTATCCAATTTAAAACAACAAGGGCAGAAGATTTAATAGATGGAAAGATGAAAAAAATGACTGAAGGTCTGCTTTAAGTTAGAAGAACACTCATGAGGGAGCTGCACAGGATGTGGTATGCTAACCTTGAGACTCCCCTGAATCTCTTTTACTGATCATGCTCATTATTAAACAATTAAACTAAAGAGATAGAGCTTTCTTTTGCTGGTATTTAATAACCACAGTTTTGGTCTTATTTTTTAGTATATAAAAGAAGGAAAACTGAACATTTTGAAAAACAAACAACACAATTTTCCTTATTTCTAGTACAAAATATATCAGATAAAAATGCGGGGATAATACTGTAATCCCTAACATGACCCCTTTTTGGAAAGTAAACACCCCAAGGTAATCTAATTTTTGGCACATTTTTTGGAAATGAGGAATCATGCTGATTTTGAGGTGGTTAAGAAATAAATTAGGATCCACTTAACCTTAAAAGTCACCCACTGAAGCTAGATGCAAGTCTTTTGTTAATAGAGGAAGAAAGATAAAAGGATGAAAAGTTGAAAACTCGAAATTGTATTGCATGAATAAACCAAAACACTTTAACACAACCCGAAAAAAAATTCTACAGTTAATGGTCAGTGGCATTTTAACGATCCAAAAAACAATCCCACACCATTGTGGCCAGTGGCTCTTTAAACGCCACCCCCACCGCTAATGCAATCCCATAATACTGTGGGTCAATGGCCTTTTAAAAGCTAAAACTCGGGTCCTTCATTTTGAAATGGTATGTGAACCTTGGGCCTTATATACTAAGATCCCGCTTTACCCAGGTCACCTGCTAGCGTAATGGAACCTTCAGAGTGACCGATTACCCCTCACCTCCTTCTTGTCTTATCCCACTCTTTCCTTTCTTCTCTGCATTCTCTCACACTTCTTCTTCATTGTACATAACATCAGATATGTTAGTATTGTTTGAAGGCTACTCGCTCAGCTTCTTACAAGGAGATTTATCACTCCTCCTAAACTACTATGCAACACTGATAGACTAGAACGCTTTGGAACTATCTAGATTACTTTCTAATGGAAACATTTCCCCCCGACCTCACCTGGGGTAGGTTATGTCCTGGAGCTCTGCCGAGGACCACACCCCTTGGGAGAGGAGTAGGGGAACTGACAGGGCCGTTACAGAGCTGAGCCCATAGGCAATGTTACTCCACAGTGTGAACCCATAGGGGTGAAGTATCCTAGGGGGCTAGGGGGGCACGGGTCAGTCTCACTCACTTTTACTGGAACCATCCGCTTCAGAGGGTCCTGGAGATAGGCTCAGATAAAACCCTAAGGTCTAGCCTCACAAAAGGGGACTACAATGGTTAATAGTCTAATATGCATAAGAAAATCAACTGTTTAGCCTTCATGTAATTGATGTCATTCTTTTTATATACATTCAATAAAAATATTGAAAAGAAAAGCTAAAACTCCTGCTCAGCCCATCAGATGAAGCTTTGTATTGATTCATAGAGTACAAAGCTCCCAGTGATTAAATGAGCAGCACTCAGCACTCTGGAAGTTCCCATCCTATTTCCGGAACACAGCACTGTATACTGTATGTAGCTGATCTGTAGGGATCAGCCGAACACCCCCCGGTTCGGTTCGCACCAGAACTTGCGAACGGACCGAAAATTTGCATGAACGTTAGAACCCCATTGACGTCTATGGGACTCGAACGTTCGAAATCAAAAGTGCTCTTTAAAAGTGCATTTTAAAGGCTAATTTGCTTGGTATTGTCCTAAAAAGGGTTTGGGGACCCGGGTCCTGCCCCAGGGGACATGTATCAATGCAAAAAAAACTTTTAAAAACAGCCGTTTTTTCGGAAGCAGTGATTTTAATGATGCTTAAAGAAAAAAAAGTGAAATATTCCTTTAAATTTCATACCTGGGGGATGTCTAAAGTATGCCTGTAAAGTGGCGCAGGTTTCCCGTGCTTAGAACAGTCCCTGCACAAAATGTCATTTTTAAAGGAAAAAAAGTCATTTAAAACTGCTTGCGGCTTTAATGTAATGTCGGGTCCTGGCATTATGGCTGAAAATCAGTGAGACAAACGGCATGGGTACCCCCCAGTCCATTACCAGGCCCTTTGGGTCTTGTATGGATATTAAGGGGAACCCCACACCCAAATTAAAAAAGGAAACAACAGTATACAGGCTCTGTACTCTGAACAGCAGTATACAGGCGGTGCAAACAAGACAGGGACTGTAGGTTTGTTGTTAAGTAGAATCTGTTTGTAATTTTGAACTGGTACATTTTTAACGTGTTTAGCTCCAGCCAAAAAATCTATTTTAAGCTTTTTGGAAAACATAGGGAAGGGTTATCACCGCTGTGACATTTGTTTTGCTGTCTGTGCTCCTCTTCAGAAGATTTCAACTCACTTTTTGTCCCAATGACAAATGTTTTTTGAAAATTTGTTTTTTTTTTGTGAAACAAGGATTGGTGATAAAGCATCAGTGGAAAGGAGAAATGTTTTTCCCATATTAACTCTCACAGGAGAGAATTTCCCTTCCTAGGGGTAGATTTCATCTCACTTCCTGTTGTCCCCTTCGCAAGTAGGAGTTGTTTGTAAGTTGGATGTTTGAAAGTAGGGGCCTGCCCTATATATTCAGCAGAAATTTGGGCCTTAGGTGTTGTTGTGGCCACAAGTGAAATATTAGATCAAGAATTGTAACTACATGCCCCTGTTGAACAGGGGCAGAAAAATTGGGCCTTTGGTGGTGGTGGTGGTGCTGGTGCCACAACACTGTAAGTCCTCACTCACTCTTGGTGGGTGCAGAAACGGGCCCTGCTGTGAAATATTAGATCAAGAATTGTAATTTCATGCCCCTGTTGAACAGGGGCTGAAAAATTGGGACTTAGGCACTGGTGCTGGTGCCACAACACTGCAACCCTTCACAGATACTCTAGTTGGAACGCAGGAACGAGCCCTGCTGCAAAGTATTGCATCAAAAATTGTAATTACACGCCCCTGTTAAACAGGGGCTTAAAAATTGGGCCTTAGGCACTGGTGGCGGCGCCCAGAACCAAAAATGCTCTTACAAGCTATCAGCGTGATCATTGAGGAGGAAGAGGATAATTACTCAGGATAGTCACTCAGCATCAGCATAGGCAGTCTTTGAAAGGGATCTGAGATTTTTTAAAAAATTATTCGGTTACATCAGCATCGGGTGCTTGGTAGCTGGTGGTGATCCAAGACTGATTAATTTTTATGAAGGTCAGTCGATCGAGCGAGTCGGTGGACAGACGCACCCTGTGATCGGTTACAAATCCTCCAGCAGCACTGAATGTGCGTTCCGAAAGAACGCTGGATGCAGGACAGGCCAGTAGCTCAATTGTATACTGTGCAAGCTCTGGCCAGTGATCAATCCTCAAGACCCAGTAACCCAGAGGATTTTCG
Organism: Lithobates clamitans; assembly: GCA_037952925.1. NCBI lineage: Eukaryota > Metazoa > Chordata > Amphibia > Anura > Ranidae > Lithobates > Lithobates clamitans. Next base: position 1,583,462 of record JBBGZY010000097.1, on the reverse strand, counting down.
GTGGGAAAGGTGTCCAAGTCAGATCTTGCCCCTAGGTATTCCTGCACATGTAAAACAGACGCTGGCGATGGTTGCTGGAACCAATCATACCTTGGGGCTGCGGACTAAAAAATTGTCTGAACGCATCAGTCAGACGGCCACCTTCTCCACTCCTCCTTCTTTGACTGACCGAAGCCTCAGCAACACGTTGTCCAGAAACAGGAGTTTGTAATCTTCCAGTCTCTGGGAACGCGTTGCAGAGACCTTTCTGCAAGGCCTCCCGAAGATGTTTCATCCTCTGCTCCCTCTGCGACGAGATAAGGTCCGCAACCTTACCCTTGTAACTTGGATCAAGGAGGGTTGCCAGCCAGTATTGGTCCTTCTCCTTGATACCACGAATACGAGGATCCTTCCACAGGCTTTGCAGGATCAGGGAGGCCATGCAGCGTAGGTTTGCTGAGGCATTCGGTCCGGAGTCCTCTGGGTCACTAAGGATGACATGGTCCGCAGCCACCTCCTCCCAGCCACGTACAAGTCCATGTGTTTCTTGGGACTGATCCCTTAAAGACTGCTGCTGATGCTGAGTGCCAGGCTCCACCTCCATACTGACACAATCCTCCTCCTCCTCCTTCTCCTCCTCGTCCTCTTCCTCTTCCTGTGTGATCGGCGGGCACGCAGGAACACTGTCTGGATAAAGGGGGCCTTGAGAGCTAAAGAAGTCCTCCACTTCCTGCCTCTGTTCTGCCTCAAGTGCCCTGTCCATTATTCCACGCAGCGTGTGCTCCAACAGGTGGACAAGGGGGACAGTGTCACTGTTCCATGCACTGTCACTGCTCACCATCCTCGTTTCCTCCTCAAATGGTGACAGGACAGTGCATGCATCCCTGATCATGGCCCACTGGCGTGGGGAAAAAAACAAGCTCCCCTTACCCTGTCCTGGTGCCATAGTCGCACATGTACTAATTGATGGCCCTCTGCTTTGTGTGCAGCCGCTGCAGCATGGCCAACGTTGAGTTGCACCTGGTGGGCATGTCACAGATTAGGCGGTTCTTGGGCAGGTTAAACTCCTTTTGGAGGTCTGCCAGCCGAGCACTGGCATTATATGACTGGCGGAAATGCACACAGACTTTCCTGGCCTGCCTCAGGACATCCTGTAAGCCCGGGTACCTGCCCAAGAACCGCTGCACCACCAAGTTAAGGACGTCAGCCAAACAAGGCACATGGGTCATTTGTCCCTGTCGGAGGGCAGAGAGGAGGTTGGTGCCATTGCCGCAAACCACCATTCCTGCCTTAAGTTGGCTTGGCGTCAACCACCTCTGAACCTGCCCTTGCAGAGCTGACAGAACCTCTGCCCCAGTGTGGCTCCTGTCCCCCAAGCACACCAGCTAAAGCACCGCATGGCATCTTTTGGCCTGCATACTTGCGTAGCCCCTTGAACGCCTATGGAGCACCACTGGTTCCAAGGACAAAGCACAGGAAAAGGCCACGGAGGAAGAAGAAGAGGAGGGGGTGGAGGAGAGAGGTGTGTTACAATCATTAGTAGTGGCATTTTGGAGGCGTGGTGGCAGAACAACCTCCAACCCTACTGCACCTTGTCCTGCATCCTTCCCAGCTGCCAGCAGAGTCACCTAATGCGCGGTGAAACTTAGGTAACGTCCCTGTCCATGCCTGCTGGACCATGAGTCAGCGGTAATATGCACCTTACCGCTGACCGCCCTGTCCAGCGAGGCCAAGACATTGCCTTCCACATGCCAGGAGAGAGGCGGAATCGCCTTCCGTGAGAAAAAGTGGCGTTTGGGTACCTGCCACCGAGGAACCGCACATTCCACAAAACGGAAGGGGGCAGAGTCTACCAACTGAAAAGGCAGCAGTTGAAGTGCTAGCAATTTTGCCAAGCTAGCATTCAACCGCTGGGCATGTGGATGGCTGGGAGCAAACTTCTTTTGGCGGTGCAGCAGCTGGAGCAAGGAAATTTGCCTGGTACAATCTGACATTGGTGTACTGAAAGCAGATTGCCCACAAGTACTTGGCTGTGACACACCTAATTCTACACCTTCATTCCTCTCAGTGTAGGTCTCAGAGAGGACTGAAGGTATAGTGGGGTTGGAGATCTCAGCTGATGAGGAGCAAGGAGAGGTCCTCTTTGTTCTTTGGTGTGGGTCTTTTAGATACGCTTGCCAACAAACTGCATGGCAGGTCAACATATGTCTGGTCAAGCATGTGGTGCCCAAGCTTGCCAAGCGGGAGATGTTTTGGCCATGCGAGATATGCTTGAGACATATGTTTTAATCAGCAGCGGTGCGATCTGCTGCACTTGTCTCGAAAAAGGCCCACACAAAAGAACTTTTGGAATAACGCGCAGAGACAACAGCGCCCTGCACATGCGGAGCTTTGGGGTGTGATGCAGTCAGTGTGCTGCCCTTAGGCTGGCCCCTGGAGGGCATCCTGCCTCGTTGGTGATGTGCCTCCTCCTCCTCTCTCCTATCAGGCACCCACGTTGAGTCAGTGACCTCATCATCCCCTCCCTCCTATTCACTGGAGCAAACCTGGCAGTATGCTGCAGCAGGGGGAGCATGACTGCCAGATCGCTGTCCTTCTTGGGCACCCCCTCTGTCCGTGCTCACGTTACTGCCTTCATCTAGCTCAGTATCATCATCAGAGCCTTCTAAACGCTGGGCATCCTCCTGGAGCATGTACCCAACACTGTGGTCAAACAGTTCGAGGGACTCCTCAGGAGGACATGGTGGGGCTAGGGAAGGAGTTACTAATGCCATTGAGCTGAGGGAAGAGGCCGCGTTGGCAGCTGCTTTGGCAGACAAAGTACCCTGAGCATGGGTGAGAGAGGATGAGGAGGATGAGGACGGCTTGGTCATGCACTCGACCAAGTCTTCCACATGTTGCAGCTCAACACGGCCAGCTGCCGAAAAAAAGGCCAAGCGTGTCCCACGGCCACGTGCTGATGGGGATGCACCGTCTCCACGACCAGCACTGTTGCCTCTAGACACAGAGCCTGCTTGCCCTCTATTATTGGCTTGTGACTGTCTGCCTCTCCTTGTTGGCCTACCAGACATACTAAAGGCCTGTAGCTGCACTAAGCTGGGATATATATATATATATATATATATATATATATATATATATATATATATATATATATATATATATATATAAATACTGATACTTCAGCTAGCAAAATCAACTGCCTGCCTGTAGTATGAGAACACAGCCAACCTTCTACAGGTAGCTTTAGGTGAACACTGTGCAGAGCTCGCAAAAAACTAACTTGTAGCTTATTTAGCTGCCTGCGGTAGTGATAGGATCAGGAAAACACCACCAACCTTCTACAGGTAGCTTTAGCTGAACACTGTGCAGAGCTCGCACTACACTAACTTGTAGTTTTAGCTGAACACTGTGCAGAGCTCGCAAAAAACTAACTTGTAGCTTATTTAGCTGCCTGCGGTAGTGATAGGATCAGGAAAACACCACCAACCTTCTACAGGTAGCTTTAGCTGAACACTGTGCAGAGCTCGCACTACACTAACTTGTAGTTTTAGCTGAACACTGTGCAGAGCTCGCAAAAAACTAACTTGTAGCTTATTTAGCTGCCTGCGGTAGTGATAGGATCAGGAAAACACCACCAACCTTCTACAGGTAGCTTTAGGCAGAGGTGGGGGACTCGAGTCACATGACTTGACTTGAGTCAGACTTGAGTCACCTGTTTGAGGACTCGCGACTTGCTTAACAAAATTAAATAAATGACTCGACTTGACATTGACTTGTCACTAATGACTTGCGACTTGACTTTGACTTGGGCTATTTGACTTGCAATGACTTGGCACCACCCCCCCGAAAATATTACCCACACACTCCGCCCACCACCGCCTCTGAGCCCATCAGCATTTGCCAAATGCCATTGGAGCTGTTCAGGGTAGCGGTAAGAGTTATGTCAGTCCCTGCATCAAGCGCACCTGTTGAACGTGTGTTCAGCCATGGTGGGGTGATAATGCGACCCCATCGCTCACAACTGAGCGAGAAAGTACTTTCCAATTTAATTTTTTGCAAATGTAATGCATTTTAAATGGCTACTCTCATCACCATTCAAGTGTCCAGATGTTGGCATTGTGTCAAGTTCAAACTTTGAGCTCAGTTATTTTCCCCCTCAGCAAGGACTACATTTTTTCAGGCTTGTTGGCCATTTAATTGCTGAGTGTTCTGCTCCTTGTCTGCTGTTTGGGCATTCAAAGTGTTTCTTTAATATGCCAAGAAAAAAGCACTAAGCAGTTTTGTTAATGTTGAAAATAAAACAAAACCTTTCCTGAAAACTGACTTTTAACTCATTTAAAGGTGGAAATGGGGTAGATCAGTATTTTGACTTAATTTGTGACTTGACCAAAATAAATGACTTGACTTGACTTGCTTGACTTCTAGCAGGGACTCGACTTGACTTGCTTGCTTTTCGCCATAGTAACTTGGGACTTGCTTGTGACTTGAAGGTTAAGACTTGAGACTTGCTTGTGACTTGCACATGTGTGACTTACTCCCATGTCTGGCTTTAGCTGCCTGCGGTAGTGATAGGATCAGGAAAACACCACCAACCTTCTACAGGTAGCTTTAGGTGAACACTGTGCAGAGCTCACAAAAAATAACTTGTAGCTTATTTAGCTGCCTGCGGTAGTGATAGGATCAGGAAAACACCACCAACCTTCTACAGGTAGCTTTAGCTGAACACTCTGCAAAGCTCGCAAAAAATGAACTTGTAGTTTTAGCTGAACACTGTGAGGAGGACGCACTACACTAACTTGTAGCTTTAGCTGAACACTGTTCAGAGGACACACTACACTAACTTGTAGCTTTAGCTGAACACTGTGCAGAGGTCGCACTACACTAACTTGTAGTTTTAGCTGAACACTGTGAGGAGGACAGACTACACTAACTTGTAGCTTTAGCTGAACACTGTGAGGAGGACGCACTACCCTAACTTGTAGCTTTAGCTGAACACTGTGCAGAGGTCACACTAAACTAACTTATTGCTTTAGCTGAACACTGTGCAGAGGTCACACTAAACTAACTTGTAGCTTTAGCTGAACACTGTGAGGAGGACGCACTACCCTAACTTGTAGCTTTAGCTAAACACTGTGCAGAGGTCACACTAAACTAACTTGTAGCTTTTACTGAACACTGTGAGGAGGACGCACTACACTCACTGTAAATAGTCTAGCTGCCTGACTGTGGTACTAATAGGATCAAAAGAACACCAGCAATTTTCTTCAGGTAGCTGTAAATACTGTAACAAGACAAGCCTGCCTTTCAGTAGGAAGATAACAGGAACGGATCTAGCTAAACTGAATACAGTGTATATATATACAACACCTGGGATGCATATATATACACAATACACTGTAAGTGCAGCTAACTCACTGACTGTCCTGCCTAATCTAGCTAACTCAAATGAAATGACACTGTCTCTCTGTCGCTCTAAGCGCGCCGGAACACACTACACAGGGCCGCCGTGCAGGCTGCCTTATATAGTGTGGGGCGTGTTCTAAACCCCCTGAGCCATAATTGGCCAAAGCCACCTTGGCCAATTACAGCTCTCTCTACTGATGGCGCTGTGATTGGCCAAGAATGCGGGTCATAGTGCATGCTTGGCCAATCATCAGCCAGCAATGCACTGCAATGCCGCAGTGAATTATGAGCCGTGAAGCGCCACACGAATTTGGCGCGAACGGCCCATATCGTTCGCAATTCGGTGAACGATCGAACAGACGATGTTCGAGTCGAACATGAGTTCGACTCGAACGTGAAACTCATCCCTACTGATCTGCATGCAGTTTATATGGCACACCCAGCCAGTGACAGCATCTGTTAGTGAAGGTAATAGTTTGTTTGGATCAGCTTGGTCCAAACTAACTATTTAAACTGTGCTAAAAGCTGGAGATCGGCTTTCAATCCTGCTAAACAATCCCACAATTATTGGTGATGACATTTTAAAACTCTCCTCCCCATCATTGGTGGTCACTGACACATTAAATCCCCACCAAAAAAAAAATCCCATGACTTGGGTGGTCAGTGATCCTTTAACCCCACCAGCCTCATCACCTTCAATTGTAGTTTCCTCTGTTACAGCTGGAGGATTTATTGAATGGTTCATTTAATAATTCCTCCATTCTCTCCTTTTTTGTGAGAGAAAGGAGAAGCCTTTAAATAGTACTAAATCAACATTGGTGATCACTGCTGTTGGTCATCACAGCGATCACATGGCACAGAGCAGAAATTTAGCCAATGCCCTTCGCTGCTCAATGACATTGGGAACAGTGGCTTTGTAAAAAACAGCAAGGTCATATGGGTAAGTCCACCTGCCCTAGTATGGCGACAGTCAAGCCATTTAGTAACAATGGCTGGACTGGCCTCAATAATATTTATAAGAGATAAGGCCAGAAAAGGTCACAATAGTTAGATGCAGAATAGGCAGCATGTATGTGTCAGATGTGCCCTCTCAGTTCTCAATATTAACATACAGAGAACATTTTTTATTGCTCTTGTACAACATCACCTTAAATAATACCTTCAACCTGGCAAATGCCATTGTGTCAAAATGAAATCATTTAAAATGCAAGATTATCTCCTACTTCTATTCAAGCACAAGAGTCACAGTGCAAATATAAAGGTCATGCTTCTTGAACATGTGGAGATGACCCATTAATGAGAATATGTTTAGGGAGATATACAGAATTCAATATAATATCTCTCAGCAAGTGCTATTCACACTTCAACCACAATACAAGTTCATAAAACATTTCCATATACTGTATATATTGTATAATTACAATACCAAGTGCACTGGCAACAATGCCAGTGGTGATTTATTTCTACTTGAAATCTTTCAAAAAACATTTCAGCTGTCTTGAAAACTTGCAGTTTTAATCAACCTAGCCAATAAACAAAATCCCCACATTCACACTAAGCACTCCACATCTGATAAAGACCCAGGGCTCAAAATTGATATGGTCCCGAAATATTTAAACAGAATAAAAGTGAATAAAGGGCCTGGACCAGATGGTATACACCTATAAGTCCTAAGGGCCAGTTCACACTATGCCTGCACATGAATCCCATGGAAACGCGCAGTGCGTTCCTGTGCAGTGTGATTTCAGGCTATTCATTTTGATTGGACTAAAATTGCACTGCACCAAAAAAAATGCAATGCAACTCAATCACATGGTAAAAAAGTACCATGCGCACAGGTTCCGGCACTGCGTTTGTAACCTGCGTTTGGGGTGTCGTTAGCTTTCTATGGACACCCACTGCAGATCGCAAACAGAATGCATTTTACATGTGGTCTGGATCACACAAGAGCGCACAGTGCATTCCTACGCGATTCATGTGTGGGCATGGTGTGAACTGGCCCTTAAAGTGTTACTAAACCCAGGACCCTGCATTTGCTATATATCGGGTCTCCCACAGTGCATAGAACATGGAAATGCAATTATTTTAATGAATATAAACTGCTAAATACCTTTTCTCAGCATCAGTTAGAGGAGTCTTGTGACTTCTATCAATGTCCAGCCAAGAACTGGTTAAAGCTTGTAGGAGGAGTTTTCTGACTGTCCTATTAGACTGCAAGACCCCTGACCATCTGTCTGGACAATGCTGATTGGCCCTGTGCTGATCACATGCACTTTCCCAAGAAAAGCAATACACACCAAACTGAGCACGTGCAGCCTGACTCCATAAACTCTGTGTTATCAGGAAATTATCAGGGGACAGTGGAAGGAGGGGAGGATCAGAGAAGACAGGATCAAGTAGCCTATTTACACAATGCAGAGGATTAACCCCTAAAGTTCCACACTGAGTATAACAAGTATGCTTTACTGCATATATACTGCATGTTGATTTTACTGTTGTGGGTTTAGTGACACTTTAAAGAATTGAGCTCTGTCATTTCAAAGTCATTGTTTCTAATTTTTAGGGACTCTTTAATGACTGGCTTTGTACCACTGGATTGGCGTAAGGCCAATGTGGTGCCTATGTTTAAAAAAGGATCAAAGTATTTACCAAATAACTATAGACCTGTTAGCTGAACTTCTATAGTTGGGAAGATAATGGAGAGCTTAATAAAAAACCACATAGATGAGTTTTTGCTAGAAAAAAAACATTTTAAGCAAAAGCCAGCATGGATTCATGAAATGCAGAAGTTGTCAAACAAATTGGATTTCTTTTTATGAGGAGATAAACAAAACTTTACACAAAGGAGTGGCTGTGGATGTGGTATACTTGGATTTTGCAAAAGCGTTTGACACAGTTCCCCAAATATGGCTTATGTGTAAGGTAAAGTCTACAGGCTTGCAAAGATCAGTTTGTAAATAGATAGAAATCTGGCTAAAAGAACGTATTCATTGAAAGGTGGTTAATAATTTAAAATCTGAATGGTCTAAGATTATTAGTGCTGTACACCAAGGTTCAGTGTTGGAACCCTTACTATATTTATAAAATGAAATAGAATCTGGGATTGCAGATTACACCAAGCTATGCAGTGGAATAACATCCTTATAGGTTGTCTCCAACTTACAGTCCGACCTCAATGCCCTGTTTAATTAGGTAATTATGGGGTTTATTTACTGAAGCTGGAGAGTGCAAATCCACTCTCACTTCTGTATAGAAACCAATCAGCTTCCAGGTTTTATTGCCAAAGCTTAATTGAACAAGCAGAGGTTAGAAGCTGATTGGTTTCTCTGCAGAAGTGAGACTAATTTTGCACTCTCCAGCTTTAGTAAATAAACCCATATGTGGCAAATGAGGTGTAATATTGATAAATGTAAAGGTATGCACTAGGGGGCTAAGAATATGCATGCATCATACATACTAGTATGTATGATGCATGCATATTCTTAGCCCCCTAGTGCGTAACTGGGGGAATCAATGGTAGAGAAGGATCTGGATGTTCTAATAGATCATATGCTTAAAGAGGAGCTTAAGTCTGTAAAAAAATAAAAGTCAGTGGCTACAAATCCTATATCTGCTGATTTTTGATAAATAGCCACTTACCTCTCCATGTATCCAGCACCGTCCTAACCCAGGCTAGTTCTTCACTAAATTCTGTGTTCCTAGCGCTGATATTCTAACTGTAGGCAGCCAGCTGTGCAGCTTTCAGTCGGCTGCCCCCTGCACATGCACGAGCCGCGCTGTGCTTTGTGAATGGTCTCACAGAAGACTGCGAGGAGGTAGGGGGAAGGAGAACTCCCACTTGGATCGCCTAGGCGAGTGAGAGTGGGTACCTGTCAAAACTAGGTACCCCCCTCCAAAATGACATGTCAAGTTAGGCAGAAGGGGTGGAGGATGTCTTAAAGCAAAACTTCCCCTTTTGGCTGGAGCTCCACTTTAATCACCTAAACCCCGGAAGATTTGGCCCCTTAATGACCAGGCCATTTTTTGTGATTACGGCACTGCATCGCTTCAAATGACAATTGCGCTGTACCCCAAAAAAAAAAAACAGATGCTTTCTTTTGGTGGTATTTGATCACCCCTGCATTTTTTTTTTTTGCACTATAAACAAAAAAAGAGCGACAATTTATGAAAAAATTTTTTTTTTTAACTTTTTGCTATAATAAATATCCCAAAGGGCGTGGCTTGGCTGGATCCCGGAATGGCCGCTTGATCACAGAGCTCCTGCCACCCGACGACCATAATTAGCTTTTTACGGGAAACCATCGTCTCTTTCCATGATGGGGAAGTCTAATAGGAGTGTCTCGGCCTCCCGGACACCGAAAGACCCGGTCACACAACTCAGCCGGAACATACCGGAGATATTCCGTACACTCCGGTCAAGCGATCACGAGGCCTCACAGACACCACAGGCCTCAGGCCATACCTCCCCTAGTCACAGCTCGGACTACCAACTTGAGGATGGAGACACTCGATCTCACCGCTTCAGCCATGCAGTGAACCTATCGGACCTACAGAACGTAGCGTCTGATATCACTCACAACATCACAGGCACCTTAAAAGCGGCAATTTTAGACTTGGAAACGGACATTCAAGCAGTGGCGGCCCGCATTTCAGACGTGGAGCAAACTACGCAGCTCCATACAGCTGCTATCAGGCAAGTGCAACACACCTACGATGCCCAACTTTCATATCTGTATGATCTCCATCGTCAGGTCGAGGACCTTGACAATAGGGGCCGGAGACATAACATTCGGGTGAGGGGGGTCCCTGAAGGCATGGATGCAGGCTCATTACCCCAAGCTGTATGCGCCATATTTAATGACCTCTTAGACCGGCCACCAGACTCCCCAATCGAGATGGAGAGGTTACATAGAGCCCTCAGACCTCCTCCCAGGGATAACGAACCCCCAAGAGACGTCATATGCTGTATAGTGAATTTCCCTCTAAAGGAAGAAATTTTAAGAAAAGCCAGAGAAAGAGGCCGTGTACAACATAATGGCGTAGAAATTAAGCTTTTTCAGGATTTATCACCAACTACATTGCAGAACAGACGCGCTTTGCGCCCCCTGCTGGACCATCTCAGGGCAAGGAACATTCCATACCGCTGGAAATTCCCGTTCTGCCTGTCTGCTACCGCCAGAGGTCGCACAGCTCTCCTAAGGTCACCTGATGACTTACCTGCCTTCTGCGAGCAACTCGATTTACCCATGACGGAACTTCCGGAGTGGTGCTCATTTCACTTCCCATCTGAGCCTTGGCGGCCGTTATCACACAACCCCTCACCAAAAGCGCAAAGGCATCGATCCAGACGCCGAAGATCGGGTCCCCCCTCACCCGGAGCCCATACCTCACGTCGCGACATGGATCCCCAAGCACTGGGACAGCCGGTAACTCCGCGCAGACCCCACCAGGATGCCTGATGAACACTCAATCTCGGACTTCCGAATCCAACCTATATGGGTCCGCTTTCCCATGACGTTTTTGTCCTAGGTTTTTATTTTCTGTTCACGCCCACCTCATCTCATTTGTTTCTTTCTGCATCGTCTAAGATCCAACTCACCCCACAGCAGGCTTTTACTCACCTCGCCTAAAGACACCAATCCTGTTGGACCGTCCAAATGTCCCGGATGCAGGAACTTTCCCTGGACTGTATGGAGTCATAGGACCATCTCGATACGCCCCTTCTACCATGGAACTTGCACTAACAATCTCTATTACTAACCCTGCGCTGGGAACATCGGGACCACTAGCTCCAGCAACATCCAAATGTTCCAGATGCAAGAACTTTCCCTGGACTGTATGGAGTCACAGGACCATCTTGATACACCCCTTCTTCCATGGAACTTGCACTAACAATCTCTATTACTAACCCCGCGCTGGGAACATCGGGACCAATAGCCCCAGCAACTTCCACGTCATGCTCTCCTGAGTTGAGAACTCTTACACCTCGTCCAGATGATTGGAAGATGACTTACCACTCTCGTAACTGATCGTTGCCTCTTACTCCTGAGACACCACCTCCTCCCCTCCCTCCCCCCCCTCTCCCTCCCCTCCCCCCCCTCTCCCCTCCCCTCCCCCCCCTCTCCCTCCCCTCCTCCCCCCCTCTCCCTCCCCTCTTCCCCCCCCTCCCCTTCTTACCTCTCCCTGGCCCTCCCCCTTCCTCCTTTCTTCCTCCCCCCCTCCCCCCTTCTCCCTCCCCCTTTCGCCCTCCCCCTCTTTCCCTCCCACTTCATCCCCCTCTCTCCCCCTTCCCTTCCTCTCCTCTTTCCCTTTCCCCCCCCCTTTTCCCTCCCCCTTCCCCCTCCTTTCTCCCTTCCCCCTCCCTCCCTCTCCTTCCCCCCCTCTCCTCCTCCCCTCCCTTCTCACATCCCTCTCCCCCCCTCCTTCCCCCCCCCCCTCCTTCCCACCCCCCCTTCCCCTCCTTACTCAAGTTCCTTGTCCCTCCTCCCCCTCTCCCAATTGATAGATGCATTTGAAATATAGATATACTTGTTAAAGATGTTTTTTTATTGTTCCCCGAAAGTCACCAAGGCTGCAAAGGGTAGATCCCTATACCCTCATTCACAACCGAGGCGGCTCTCTCTGAGCAACTTACAGATACACTCCCAGCGGCTCTACAGTCGGTAAGATATATTTCCTTGAGCTACCAATGATGCCTTTTCTAAATTATCCCTGGGATACCGGAAAGCATGCCTTGGGGGCTTCGGGCACCTTCTGTTTTAAGGGACCCCCAAATTTGGGCACAAGTTTAAGTGCTGTTGGAGGGTGATTCCTGTGAAGGGAGTAGGGAAGGAGGATGACCATAACCAAAAATCCCCCTTCCATTTTCTGATTGTCTGATGCAGCTCCTGATCTCCATACGCCTCTTGGGCGTAAGACTCAGAACCTGTCGCCTCCTCTTAGCGAAGCCACCATACCAACATTTGTGGGAACCATATTTCTAAAGTTACGCAGTTATGAACCATGATGGTTATACAAGTTGATATAGTACGATTGCATGGGTGTTATATATATACTCCCCCCCCCCCTTTTTTTTTTTTTTTTTAGGACCCTTTTACTTATTCAGTCTTTAGATTTTACACCGGTAATGTCTAATAGAATGTTAAGACAATGAAAATTGAGGTTAATCTGATTTGTTTCCCCAAGATTCATGTATGCACCTTTCCCCACGAAACTTCTACTCTCTCTGGGTCCTCTATATGGCAAAGGAGTAGGAACCCAGCCACTCTCACCAACCCCCTGCAGCAGCTCTAGTCTCTAGTCTGCTGATCGTCCAGCCTTCCCTTCTACAGGTGGATTGGTACTTCCATTCCCACCTCTGGTATACCCTTCACCACCCCATACCCGCTCGCCCCCTCTGACTCTTCTCCTTCACCTCTTTCTTATCTCTTCTTTGGGGCCTTTCCCCTACCTTTTACTTTTCCCTCCCCCCTCTGACTCAACTCAACTCAATTCCAAAACTCTCTAACCAGATTTACCAGACAGCCTTTCATTCCACAAACCCTTTAGCAAAGACCAAAGGAACGTCCATTCTAATCTCCAAGCATGCCCCTTTTAAACTTAGCGACTCCCTGTTGGATCCTGAGGGGAGATTTGTCTTCATCAAAGGGTCTTATGCTTCTAGACCAATCACACTAGCAAATATATATGCCCCAAACGAACACCAAGTCTCATTCTTCAGGAAGGTGAGTGATCTCTTACTCTCCTTCAAGGAGGGAGTGTTACTGATGGTAGGAGACTTTAACGTTCCCCTTAACCCAGACCTCGACAGCTCTTCAGGCACTTCCACGATTACATACCGGGCTCTTCGCCAGATCAAATTGCAACTCCAAAGTCTGGCGCTGCATGATACATGGCGCACGTTGTTCCCCTCCGTTCGGGACTACACCTTTTTCTCAATTCCTTTTCAAAAATACTCACGACTAGACTATTTTTTCCTCTCCCAACCTGATTTAACCTACCTCACACATGCCACAATTGAGCCTATGTACTTATCTGACCATCACCCCATCTCGGTCTCCTTGACCTTCCCAGATTCGATCCCTAAAACTAAAGTCTGGAGACTGAACTCGTCCCTGTTAAAAGATGAGGTGTTTTGCACACAATTAGAATCCAGCATAATTACGTATTTTCGGGAAAATTCTACCCCGGACATATCTCCTATCACAATCTGGGAAGCACACAAAAGTGTGATCAGAGGGGAACTGATGACCCAAGCAGCAAAAATAAAACGGATCCACCAGGGCATGGTAGATGACCTGATCTTGAACATCAAAAGACTAGAGGCCACACACAAACACTCTCATTCTCAGCAGACACTCCAGGAGCTGACACAATATTGCTCTAGGCTGCTGGAAGAATTGGGAAAACGCACTAGACGCCGCTATGTTTTGCATCAGAGAGTCTTCTATGAGCAAGGCAATAAATGTGGAAAACTATTGGCCCGAGTAGTCCGTGCCTCAAGACCATCCAACACAATACATCACATTCGGACCCAACAGGGCACACTACTATCTAAAAACGAAGATATTGCTCATTCCTTTGAACAATACTACAAAAACCTCTATAACCTACAACCCCTCAATCAAAAGCCAGATCAGGGTGACCTCAGGAAGGAGGCTATCAAAAATTTTTTGTCCCAATATGGCCCTCAACCAATTTCACAAGCTCAGGCAGAAGAATTAGAACAACCTTTTACTACAGAAGAACTTCAAAACGTCCTTAAGCAGATGAAAACAGGCAAAAGCCCGGGCCCAGACGGGTTCACGCTGCAGTACTATAAATGTTTTTTCCAGACGCTAGCCCCAAAGATGTTAGCCACTTTTAATTCCCTGTCCAATCCCGCAATACCCATGGGTCGCCTGCTAGAAGCCCACGTCACAGTTATCCCGAAAGAGGGCAAGGATCCCACACAAGTACAAAGCTACAGGCCTATCTCTCTCCTTAACGTAGACATCAAGATCTACGCAAAAATTCTAGCCAATAGATTGTCCCCTCTCCTACAGAATCTTATTTCTTTAGACCAGGTGGGCTTTGTCCCTGGTCGTGAGGCCAGGGACAACACCATCAGGGCAATAAACCTTCACCACTGGCTCACCACTACAGAGACACAGGGTTTCTTTTTATCATTAGATGCCGAGAAGGCGTTCGACAGAGTGGCCTGGGACTACATGCATGAGGTGCTCAGGAAGATTGGCCTTCACCCGCGTATGCTAGCACACATCTCGGCGCTGTACGCCTCCCCTAGCGCGGCAGTAAGAGTTAATGGCCACCTGTCGAACGCCTTTCCTATTAGAAACGGAACTCGCCAGGGCTGCCCTCTTTCACCTCTGATATTTGTACTTTCATTAGAACCCCTCCTTAACAAATTAAGAGATAATCCCGATATTAAAGGTGTTAACATTCAAGGCAAAGAGTACAAAGTTTCTGCTTTCGCGGATGATATATTACTCTCACTGACTGCCCCAACTATCTCCATACCCAACTTGCTCAAAGAACACTTTGGCTCCCTGTCATATTTAAAGATCAATTATGCAAAATCACAAGCGCTCAACATTTCACTCACACCACGAGAAGCTGAACGCTGTCAGACATCCTTCCCCTTTCAGTGGAACCAACGGGCTATACCCTATTTAGGTATCAATATAACTACCAATCTAATGGACTTATATAGCGCTAACTTTAGCAAGGTTCTTAAAAAAGCACAACTCGACCTCAAGGAATGGGGGAAGATCAATGTCTCTTGGTTTGGCCGGGCGGCTCTTCTAAAAATGATAACCTTACCACGGTTCCTACACATTATCCAATGCCTTCCTATTAGCCTTCCGGCCTCTTTCTTCGCATCATACAAGAGGATGTGCACACTGTTCCTTTGGAAGGGCTCACCGCCGCGCATTAAATATACCCGTCTCACACGTCTAAAACTCAGAGGTGGCATCGGGCTCCCAAACCTGCACAAATATTTTCTAGCAAGTCACCTTTCCCGGCTCGTTGATTGGAATATACACGAAGCGGGAAAAGTCTGGGTTACCTTAGAAAAATCACTCTCCCAAAGCCCACTTGAATCCCTACCCTGGATCCAACCCAAACACTGGCTACAGGAAATAGTAGGGCACCCCCTCATCTCAGCCTCACTAAGAGCCTTCCAACGGTCAATTAAAACTTCGTCAATCTCCTCAACCCCGGGCCCATTAACCCCACTGAGAGGCAACCCTGATTTCTCACCAGGACTATCACCATCCTTTCTTAACCAAACATGGCCACATGACAGAATACTAGCATATCAGTTTTATACAGGTAAAACGCCTAGATCCTATGAGAACCTAGTAAGCTTATCCCCCATACATTCCTTCCCCTTTTGGACATACCGACAAATTAGACACTTCCTTTCCACCCAGGGCTCAACACAGACATGGACAAGACCCTTAACCCCATTTGAAGACTTATGTACCCGAGCTCCTCCACAGAGACATCTCATTTCTTACATATATAACGAGCTTATAGATGATGCTATCTGCTCCACGGACCCCGCACGCACGAAATGGGAAAAGGACTTACAGATGACCTTCACAGATGAGGATTGGACAAGTATCTACGAATACGCACATAAGGGTTCCCTTAATGTAGCCATTCAAGAGAATGGATATAAAATTTTAACACGCTGGTACAGGACCCCGTCGCTACTACATAAATTCTCTCCGGCAATCCCAGATACATGCTGGAGGTGTGGAAAGGCAAAAGGGACAATGTTACACATATGGTGGGAATGTGATCTCATCCAACCATATTGGAAGAAGATACATGAGCTTATTACACACATTACGACATACTCCCTAACATTTTCCCCTGCTCAATACCTCCTACATCACACCCACTTATCTAAAAAGGAATACTACAGATCACTGGCAATGCACTTGGTGAATGCGGCTAGACTGTGCGTCCCGACACATTGGAGATCTACGTCCACCCCCGCGATTGGGGAGTGGTTTCGTAGGACCACAAAGATAGAGGAGATGGAGGAGCTGGTTCATATATCTCAGGAGAGAATCCAAAAATTCACGACCACATGGGCCTGTTGGACTCACTTTAAACTGTCCCAACGATATGGCGAATGTGACCCCTGAGACTTCTAAACTTTCCTCCTTGGGGGGTGGATGTTTGGGGTGGGCTGCGCCGGGGGGGGGGCGGGACGGAGACAGGGGTGAAGACCCGGTTCCCTTCCTCCTCCCCCCTCATTAATTTTTCTTCTTCTCATCCCCATCAAACCACCAACCCCCCCCCCTATAGAGCCTTTAGCTCTGATCCCCCCTACCTCATTAACGTAGGCACTAGTCCCTATGTAACTTGACCCCCCTCCCCCCCTCCCCTTGTGCCCCTTGCTTCCCTCTTCCCTCCCCTTTTGTTCTTCTTCTACCTTTTCTCTCTCTCCCTCCTTCTTCTTCTCCCCTCTCTTTTTCTTTTATGGCTCTTCTGGTCTCTCCCATAACCCTTACCCTCTGAATGGTGCTACAATACTATCCCAAAACCCACCCTGAAAGGGTTATTTAAGACAGTTTGTTAACTGGCTGTTACACAATCTACTGCTTTGAATTTAATAATGGTTATATTAATGTTAACTATCTGTATCGCAGATCTATGTAACAATCTGTACCATGTAATACCCCGATCACTGTTTATGTTTCCTGTTTCGTGCATTGGACAATAAATATTATTATGGAAAAAAAAAAAAAATATCCCAAAATTAAAAAAAAAATTCTTCCTCAGTTCAGAGGCCGATATGTATTCACAATAAGTGTATATTTATTATAATTTTTTTTTACTAGTAATTGCAGCGATCTGCAATTTTTATCGAGACTGCGACATTGCGGTGGACAGATTGGACATTTTTTACACTTTTTTGGGACCATTGACATTTATACAGTGATCAGTGCTAAAAATAGCCACTGATTACTGTATAAATGTAATTGGCAGGGAAGGAGTTAACACTAGGGGGTGATCAAGCGGTTAAATGTATTACTTAGGGAGTGTTTCTAACTGTGGGGGGATGGGACTGCCTGGGGGAGGAGACCGATCATTCTTTCTAAGCAGTTGAACAACTAATCAGTCTCCTCACCCCTGACAGAACGGAGATCTGTCTGTTTACATTGACAGACCTCCATTCAGTCTCTCTCAGGAGTGATTGCAAATGCTCAGCGAACATCGCGACCGCTGGGCATGTGCATTGGCTCTGTCGTTGCGCCGCGGGCGCGCCCCCTAGTCCTCTTAAACCGGCTGACTTACAACTACCACGGCTCGCCCAGGGGAGCCAACAAGCCGCAGTATAACTGCGGAGGCTGGTCCTCAAGCAGTTAAAATAACATGCAAAACCAAGCTGTGGTTTCCAAAGCGAGCAAAATCCTGTCTTGTATTAAAATATCATTTTGCCCCTGTATAAATTATTAGTAAGACCTCATCTGGAATATGCAGTTTAGTTTTTGGGCACCAGTTCACAAAAAGGATATCAGGGAACTGGAGGAAGTGCAGAGAAAGGCAGGGGTTCGGTCAGTAACAGAAGGAGCTGTGGAGAAGGTGGCCGTCTGACTGATGCGTTCAGACAATTTTTTAGTCCGCAGCCCTAAGGTCTGATTGGTTCCAGCAACCATCGCCAGCGTCTGTTTTACATGGTGCAGGAATACCTAGGGGCAAGATCAGTGCTGCTGGAGGCTTTGTAACAGATCACATAGTGCACCTGTCCACCGACTCAGTTGATCAGCTCACCTTCATAAAAATGAATCAGTCTTGGATCACCAGCTACCAAGCACCTGATGCTGATGTAACCAATTAATTTTTTTATGAATGTGAGATCCCTTCAAGACTGCCTATGCTGATGCTGAGTGACTATCCTATTCCTCCTCAATGTTCATGTTGATAGCTTCTAAGAACATTTTTGGTTCTGGGCACCACCACCAGTGGCTAAGGCCCACTTTTTCTGCCCCTGTTTAACAGGGGCATGTAATTACAATTTTTGCTATGATATTTTGCAGCAGAGCTCGTTCCTACGCTCAACAAGAGTATCTGTAAGGGGTTGCAGTGTTGTGGCTCCACCATCACTGCCTAAGGCCCAAGTTTTCTGCCCCTGTTTAACAGGGGCGTGTAATTACAATTTTGATCAAATATTTAACAGCAGGGCCCGTTCCAGCACCCACCAAGAGTAACTGTGAGGGCTTACAGTGTTCTGGTACCACCAACACCTAAGGCCCAATTTTCCACAGAGTGTATAGGGCAGGCCGTATAGTATATATAGGCGGTCCCCTATTTTCAAAAATTCGACTTACAAATGACTCCTACTTACTCACTGATTTTCATCTATATTGCCGGGACCCAACATTACATTAAAGCCTCAAGCAGTTTTAAATGACTTTTATTCCTTTAGAAATGTAATTTTGTGCAGGGACTGTTCTAAGCACGGGAAACACTTTATAGGCATACTATTGACACCCCCAGGTACGATATTTAAAGGAATATTTCACTTTTATTTTTTCAATTTAAGCATCATTAAAATCACTGCTCCTAAAAAAAAAGTCAGTTTTTAAAACTATTTTTCCATCGCTACATGTCCCCTGGGGCAGCACCTGGGTCCCCAAACCCTTTTTAGGACAATAACTTGCATATTAGCCTTTAAAATTCGCACTTTTGATTTCTCACGTTCGAGTCCCATAGACTTTAATGGTGTTCAAACTTTTGGTCTGTCTGCCTTTGGCCAATTATGGCCCTCTTAGCAGAGGGCGCTGGGATTGGCCAAAGCATGCAGGTCAGGTGCATGCTTTGGCCAATCATCATACAGCAATGCACTGCGATCTCGCAGTGCATTATGGGGCATTCCGCGGGCGCTCAAATTTCCTGCGAATGCTCCCTAATGTTCGTTCTTCGGTGAACGGGCAAACACCTGATGTTTGAGTCAAACTCATGTTCGCCCCGAACATCAAGCTCATCCCTAGGCAGAACTAATCGAGCAGTGTGTTTAAACAGCTATGAAAAGAGTTAGGTAAGCAGGTGTAGAATTAATGGAAAGCTGTTTTATTTTTGCAAGATAAGTACATTAATGCTATATCGGTACATAGGGGAGCTGGAATTTAGAAAAAAAAGCGAACTTAGCCTTTAATAAGCAAGATTTATTTTCAATTGCCCTTATTTAGCAAATAATGATTACCACTTCCCGTCCGTCCTTTAGCAGATTGACGGACGGGAAGTTGTTCTTTTATCCTGACTGGGCATCATATGACGTCCAGCAGGATAACATGCTGGCACGTGCCGCGGGGGCACACAGCGTGGCGATCGCGAGTACGGCATGTCAGTCTGACATGCCAAATCTCCAATCATGGTAAGAAGCCTCTGACAGAGGCTTCTTACCATGGGATCAGCTGTGACCAATCACAGCTGATAATCGCATGAACCAGGAAATGCCGGTAAATGGCATTCCTTGGTTCGTGCTGACAGGGAGAGCTGATTGGCACATTGATTATCAGCACAGCCCCATCAGATGTATCACCACAGCTGCCAAAAAGGTGCCTATCAGCTGGCAGTCAGCGCCCCCTCAGGATCACCTGTCAGTGTCCAATAAAGTGCCAATTAGTGTCCACCACAGTACCAGTCAGTGCCCATCACATTGCCAATCAGTGCTCTGCAGTAACACCATCAAAACCTCATCAGTATCTCATCATCAGTGCTGCCCATAAGTGCCACCTGTCAGTGCCACCTGTCAGTGCCACCTGTCAGTGCCTATCAGTGGCAATCAGTGCCACCTGTCAGTGCCCATCACAGCCATCTGTCAGTGCCCATCACAGCCGCTTGTCAGCGACCATCAGTGCCGCCTGTCAGTGCCCATCAGTGTCACCTATCAGTGCCCATCAGTACCGCCTATCAGTGCCCATCAGTGCTGCATATCAGTGCCACCTATTGGTGCCCATCAGTGCTGCATATCAGTGCCGCCTATCATTGCCCATCAATTCTTCATATCAGTGCCTCCTCATCAGTGCCCATCAGTGCCACCTTATCAGTGCCCATCAGTGAAGGAGAAAACCAAATTTTATAACCGAAACTAAGAAAAACTTTTTTTCGAAAATGTTGTTTTTTTTAATTTGTTTAGCAAAAAATAAAAACCTCAGTGGTGATCAAATACCACCAAAAGAAAGCTCTATTTGTGGGAAGAAAATGCTAAAACTTTAGTTTGGGTATAATGTTGCATGACCGCGCAATTGTCATTCAAATTGTGAGAGCACTGAAAGCTGAAAATTGTCCTGGGCAGGAAGGGGCGAAAGTGCCTGGTATTGAAGTGGTTAAACAAAATATTTAGACTCATTTTTCTTCTTACAGTCTATCCTTTTTGCTTTGAGGCTGTATCGATTTTAACACCTTCTATGCATATAACATTATCTATGATAGCACATAAGGTGTCACCAGGTACCCTTAAATCTGTAGAATTAATATGTTTCATTTTCTGTCTAATGCTTGTTTAATGAGTAAAAGCAGTTGGATGGAAAAATATATGGACTTTTATATGTGTCGTTCATTTGTATTCTTTTTCAGCTAATGTACTGCTATGCATATAATGTATCTATGCGGTTCTTTTTGCCTAAGGACACTATAATTGTATCATTGTATGTTTCATAATTTGATATTTTGTTCTTTATATTTTATTATAACATAATGTCGCCTCCATTATCTTGACAGAAGAACGTTTTTCAATGTAAATCGCAGAGGATTTTACCATCATTAGATCAGAAAGCATTTGGCAGCCTAACTGCGACAAAAATAGTTTTGAGTGATAGCTTAACATTTTAATTAAAGATTTTTATCATGCAAAATATTCTAGCAATTCCTAACATGTGTGAGCAAACCTTAGTTATAGTCAAATGTATCAGAATAAAAAAATAGCAAATTAAAAGTGATAACAAAGACAATTTCAAGCTGCACAAAGAAAGCATTATGTACATACTGTAGGTATCTGCATTTGTTTTTAATCTCTTGTATAGCTAGTTGTTTAACAATGAATGACTTAGATGACTAAACCATGGCAAACTTTTTCAAAATTTCTTTTACTGCCTGAGTGTGGCAGTGGTAAAGCTAAGATCACACATACTGTACATTACATTAGGCTTATAGTCATACAGAATAAAATGGGCTTGTATTTGTGGTGGTGCCCTGGAGCTACAGCAGCATTGTATTTTTGACTATTGAGATGCATTACAGAAGAAGGCGTACATGGCTATAGGCTCGTAAACACTGCCAATTACGTTTAGAACTGTATGGGCATATTTTTTTTTTAAAAGGAACATTTTATTTAATTCTGTACAATTTGCAATGACACTTTTTGACAAGTCCTTTAAAAAACCCATAATGTAAATCTATCGTCAACCATATCATCTAGCTATGCAGATTCACATTAATCATAATGAACAACGCTCGCCAATCTGCCAAAACAAAAAAAAAACACCAAAACAAACTGCTCCCATTGCTAACTTACAATGGATGAGATCTCCTGAACCCCACCTTCTAAAAATATCCAAAGAGGCAAAGTAGTCTCCCGGGTGAAACCATTGACCTAATATAGCCATGTGACCTTACTATGTCATAAGTAGGGATGAGCCGGACACCCCCCTGTTCGGTTCGCACCAGAACATGGAAACGCCGTTTTTTTTTTTTTTTTTGGCGCGGGGTTCCCCTTAAAATCCATACCAGACCTGAAGGGTCTGGTATGGAATTTAGGGGGAACCCCACGTCAATTTTTTTTTTAAATTTTGGCTGGGGTTCCCCTTAATATCCATACCAGACCTGAAGGGCCTTGTATGGAATTTAGGGGGACCCCCACATCATTTTTTTTTTTTTATTTTGGTTCGGGGTTGCCCTGTGGGGAATTCCCATGCCGTTTTTATCAATGAACTTCTATGTGTATTGTCGGCAATGCAATAGCCGCGGGTAGTTTTAAATGAGTTTTTTCCTTCCAAATGTCATTTTGCTGTCAGACTGTTCTAAACACAGGAAACATGCGCCCCTTTACAGGCATACTATAGACACCCCCCAGGTACGAAATTTAAAGGGATATTACACTTTTATTGTTTGACTTTAAGCATTAACAAAATCACTTTTCCTGAAAAAACGTCCGTTTTTAAAACTTTTTTTTGCATTGATCCATGTCCCCTGGGGCAGGACCCGGGTCCCCAAACACTTTTTATGACAATAACTTGCATATAAGCCTTTAAAATTAGCACTTTTGATTTCTCCCATAGACTTTTAAAGGGTGTTCCGCGGCATTCGAATTTGCCGCGAACACCCCAAATTGTTCGCTGTTCGGCGAACTTGCGAACAGCCAATGTTCGAGTAGAACATGAGTTCGACTCGAACTCGAAGCTCATCCCTAGTCATAAGCATCCCCACCCCTTTATGTATGAGCAGCTGTCAATCAAGCAATGCTCTTTCTGCAGTTGAACAGCTTCCTTCCCAGTTTGGTCTGAACCCAAATTTAGACCAAACTCCAGCTCATCCCTTTCAAACGTTCAAGATCATGCACACCAACATTTGTCTATTTGTGTAATGCTGGGGTTTTTTTGTACCCTTTATACCTACCGTATAGTGATAGGAGCATCTCGTTTTACGTTATTCCTGTATACATAAACCTCAGTAGGCCTGCTTCTTAAAGGGAACCGTTGTTGGCATCCTCAAACAAACTTAAATTGGTGGCGTTGCATAAACAGAAAGCATCCTCTAGACTTGACCTTTGAGATCTTTGACCTGGCATCACAGCTATTTCTCTCAGCAATTACGGAAACTGTAAGTCTCAAGTTAGCATCATGGCTCTTCTTGGAACTTCACAGGGGTCTCTTTCAGTCTTCAGCATTTGAATAGTACGGTAGCATCCTTGATAACTTGATAATTTGGCAGTTTAACTGGGCTTATCTCAGGACCTCCTGTGGCTTTAAAAATATTAAAGATCTCCATGCAAGTGTAGCACTAACTCACGGTAGAGCTGCTGGTTAAAAGCTGGCTGTTACCATCACCTTTGTTACCTCAATTTCACCAGAAGCGGGTCTAGGGTCCCGTTGAGTTTAATGCCAGACAGTGTAGACACCAGACACTTGAGTATCTTTTCCAATGTTTTAATAAAGAGTAACTGAAGGAAGTTAGCAGGAAAGAGGTAGAAGAAGAGTTGCAGGGAAGTTCAAATACCTTTTCTTGATGTAGTATTATGAATTGCAATCTTGTAGATGAATGTACTCTCCTTTTAGAGTTGAATCTTTGCCCGCCCGGATAGGCCTCTCTCACTAACCTAGCAACCGGCACGCAACACGAACAAAAGTCTCTGCCACAGAATTGAATGGAATAGAAACCCGTATGATCCTCTGCCACAGGATGTAATGGTTTACGATAGACAGCAAACACAGCACCAGAACCTCCAAGCCGACCTGGCAGTACTATGCGGCAGGCTAACTTTAGGATGCATCCTCCATCTGAGTCACCCGTCCCCTCTCCAGACCAGCACTCTGCATGATCCTTCCATGATGGGTCCTCCCCTGGGATCTTCTCAGTTGTCCAGCTTCTTCCCACAGGACAGACAGCACAGGACCATTCCCTCGCTGCTGAGGTAGGCCCCAGACAGGCTTCTGGGCCCACCCATACGCTGCAGCAACGTGGTCCTCCCGGTCGGAGGACCACATGGTAGTACTCCTAACACATACCTGGCGGCCAGGAGGGCCAGCAGGTGGAACGAAACAGACCCTAAAACATGGCATCTGTCCCATAAATACCATCTCCCAGAATGCAACTCAGAGGACCACCTTCACCGAGTTATCTCCGGGACAGAAGAGCACCCATACGCTTCAGCGCATTGCCTTTCCAACACCGACCCATGGCGACAATGACACCTACAGGCACAGTGTGAAACTACATGCAACACAGCCAAATTGGAACAGAGGCTAAATCTGACTATGTATAAAACAGATAACCCACTAAATTTACCTATAGATGAAAATCTACCAGCGCTACATACTCCCCCCACTACAATAAACGTTGTCCTCAACGTCTGTCAAAATAACTCCCAAGCCTGAGAGTAGGTATTTGAACTTAGAACTTGGATAAGGAAGAAGAAAAAACTGTATAGAAATATTAGAGTTTCAACATTTATACAACAACATGTTCACATCCGCAAAAGAAATCACATTAGAACTGTCATAAACCCCACTATCTATCTAGCTGAAAAGCCTAACAGCTTGATAGGAGATCCAATTGTTCCTGAAAAAAAAAAACAAAGTTAAACACACTCTAGATATGTACAGTATCATCACTAAACAGTTTGGGAGCAAAGCCTCATTCCAGAAGAAGAATGACACTCTCTTCCCACATATTTTCCTTTTAATGGAAACAAACTAAAGTAACTTGAAAAGTCCATCCCTATCTTTGAGTGGATTACATCCTTTCAATAAAGAAAGTCCAGCTAGCGAAGAATCATTGGATTTGAAAACGCTGAGGTGAATATTATCTCTTGACCACGGAGATCTCTAGACACTGACACTTTCTAACTACACACCCCAAAGTTCCTTTTCATAATCACCAATAAAACCGAGGATCTGGCAATGTCAGTTTCTTTCCTAGTTTATCCACGGTAGTGATAAAGTACACAACATCATCTTTTCCGGGTCTGCAAATGACCACTTTGTCAGCATAGATGTGCCGACCATAGTTCCAATGTAGGAAACATCCATTGAAGCGTTCATCTATGGCAACAGAATACCCAGCTCTCCGAAAAGGTTTTGGCACATTCAAATAGTCCCAAACAGCTTCACGGTACCATTGTTCCCGGTTGGCCTCAATTTCCTGCATAATGTCCTGAGTAACATAGGGAAATTCCAGACCATATTCTGTAGCAACTCGCTTGGTGAGCACTCTCTGTAAACGGGCAAGTTTAGGCAAAGGTCTATTTTTCCCCAAACCAGGAGGCACACAAGAATTTGGTGATTTACTCACCATAGATCCGACGGGTGTCAAAAGCAAACTAGCAACTTTAGACAATGTCTCTTTGGTAGTACTGTGCGGCTCCACACAAGGTGATGTCTTCCCAGAATTCAGGGCTGTCCACTCTGAGAAGGTTAAAACAGAAGCAACATCTTCGCCTGGGCCCACAACAGTTCCTGTAATATTGTTTCACATACATCATCATCACCGGAGAGATCTGACATAGAATCTATCTTCAAGTCTCTCAACTCTTCTGCTGGCAAATATTTACAAAGAGTCCCAGATATGTTCCCCTTTGAACTCTCACCCGTTCCTGACGTGGACTACTCCGGATCCATGTATTTCTCCGGCTCCGGTTCGGGTAGTCTCTGGGGTAGGCCTCGACCACGGCCGCGGGAAGCCTTCACATATCCCACCTTCCTTGGAACAGGTGCAATGGGCATAGGTGTAGTAGACGTGGAAATAAAGGTGATGTCCGCTGAGGAAGCGGTAACAGCAACATCTTCCTCGGAAGCACTCACAGTAGCAGACGAGATCACGGCCTGTTGCTCTCCAGCAGCAATGGCAGTAGTTTCCACTGTGGCAATTCCTGTAGACCAATCCACACGATAAGCACGGGGCGACATGGTAGGTTGCTCCACTGTGAACAAATATTCTCCGCACTGCAAACATCGGAAAAATGGACGGAGATGTATGGCCAGTCCTTCACACTTGTGGCAAAGCATGCCCAGACCTTCAAACAAATGCCGGTTTCTGTCAGCAGGGTTCCGGTCAGCATAGCACCCGCAGCGATATTTGTAGGGAACATCTTAGATCCCACAGTCGACGGTACCAATGGAAAAGAAGACATGGCTGTACTCTGATCCTCTCAGCATGATCACGAGGCCTCTCTTCTCCTTTGGCGCCAACACACACGCGTCCCACGCGGTAACAAGTAGATAAAGCTCCTCCCACTTGTTCTTCTGATCACGTAGCTCATGGGCTTTTACTTCTCACCCACAGCCTGCGCAGTCAGAAATAAAGTCCTGCAATTTAACCCCTTCTTCTCCTGGAAAAAAGTGACAAAGTCCAGAAACCTCTTTTAACATAAACTCACAGTGAAATACTTCTCAGGGTTGTGGGAGGTTGACGGCTAACAATGCCGGACGACGCCCCCACATGTAGCACTAACTCACGGTAGAGCTGCTGGTTAAAATCTGGCTGTTACCATCACCTTTGTTACCTCAATTTCACCAGAAGCGGGTCTAGGGTCCCGTTGAGTTCAATGCCAGACAGTGTAGACACCAGACACTTGAGTATCTTTTCCAATGCTTTAATAAAGAGTAACTGAAAGAAGTAGCGGGAAAGAGGTAGAAGAAGAGTTGCAGGGAAGTTCAAATACCTTTTCTTGATGTAGTATTATGAATTGGAATCTTGTAGATGAAAGTACTCTCCTTTTAGAGTTGAATCTTTGCGCGCCCGGATAGGTCTCTCTCACTAACCTAGCAACCGGCACACAGCACGAACAAAAGTCTCTGCCACAGAATTGAATGGAATAGAAACCCGTACGATCCTCTGCCACAGGATGTAATGGTTTACGATGGACAGCAAACACAGCACCAGAACCTCCAAGCCAACCCGGCAGTACTATGCGGCAGGCTAACTTTAGGATGCGTCCTCCAACTGAGTCACCAGGGCCCTCTCCAGACCAGCACTCTGCATGATCCTTCCATGATGGGTCCTCCCCTGGGATCTTCTCAGTTGTCCAGCTTCTTCCCACAGGACAGACAGCACAGGACCATTCCCTTGCTGCTGTGGTAGGCCCCAGACAGGCTTCTGGGCCCACCCACACGCTGCAGAAACGTGGTCCTCCCAGTTTCTGCAGGTGGAACGAAACAGACCCTAAAACATGGCGTCTGATCCATAAATACCCCCTCCCAGAATGCAACTCGGAGGACCACCTTCACCGAGTTATCTCCGGGACAGAAGAGCACCCATACACTTCAGCGCATTGCCTTTCCAACACCGACCCATGGCGACAATGACACCTACAGGCACAGTGTGAAACTACATGCAACACAGCCAAACTGGAACAGAGGCTAAATCTGACTATATATAAAACAGATAACCCACTAAATTTACCTATAAGCTGTAGATGAAAATCTACCAGTGCTACACAAGGATTGTTCATTGTTTTGTCTTTCAAGACAGTCTTTGGAAACAGCCATAACAGGGACAGGGGCAAACACTCTCCAGAAAACTATGAATGAACATAATATCAAACAAAAATGCTAGCAAACATCTTCAGGAAAATGTTGCTGTGACACTTATAGGATTCTGATATTGAGCATCAATTCAATATATGTACAGTTATATTAATAGTATTGAAGGTCTGTGCTAGTACACCTAAATTTGTAACCTACCAGCCACTGTATATATATATATATATATATATATATATATATATATATATATATATATACCTGTTAAAAGAGCTAAATGTATATGCCTTGCACTCAGTATATAGTGCTGCCCCTGCTCCTCACTGAATAACCACAAAAGGCTATGTGCTAAACACCCATTTAGTAATAAGCATACTTAAATAAAGTTCAGTCTTGTAGCCGTCCCAATTTCATCATGTCCAACAAGAGGCATATACTGAAAATTCTGTACATAATCAAATAAACTCAAAACCGGTTATTTTGTCACAAACAAAAAATAAAGTGCAAATGTGAAACTCAAACTATCAAAGTGCTGCGTGCTAAATATGTGCCAAAGTCCAAACAACACTATTTGTTCAAGAATTAAATATCTCTCATAAATTCCATATCCCTGATCAAAGATCTCCTTTTTCTTTGTTTCCACATGAGCAAACTTCACCTTTCTTCACACAGTTATATAATCATTCAAGAAACACATATTTTGTTTAACACCGTATTGCAAACTTATTGAAACGATAGATGGGCTCCAGGCCCAGGTTGAATCCAGAGGTCTGAGGCAGGAATTTGCATTAGCAGTTACATAGCCACTCAATAAACATATTTTTGCTAAATTCTTATTGCAAACCTCTTGAAAAAATTGATGGGCTCCAGGTCCAGGTTGAATCCAGAGGTCTGAAGCAAAAGCACCATCAGTACCTATTCTCTGGACTTAAATGGAGCTCAGTGGTCCAAGAACAACTTATCTCAGAAGTAGCGCCCACACCAGTCCCTCCAAAATTAAGGTAGTGTCTTTTCAAAGTTCCATTCTGGAAGTTTGTTCGTAAGTCCAACAAAGATCAGTGCTTGCAGACAAAGGCTGTGAGCACTGATCAGTGTGTTCTGGAAGGGAGGGAGTTCTCCTGTCAGAACACAATAGCACAGCTGGGGAGATCACTGCACCAACATTGCTTGTGTTGGAACGGAGATCTGTCAGCCCGCTGGGTTGAATGAAAACAAAATGTGCAAACACATTTTATACTGTGTCCAAATAAACGTTCCCACCAAGGAACCTTCCTTTACATATGACACTTGCAAGACTTTACTTTTATCGTGGACAAGATAAATAGCTGCTTGCTTTTCCATAGCTCTTTTTTTTTAAAGGTGTTTATTTTTGGATTTTTACAATGAAAATAATACAAAAACGATGAAATAATAAAAGAACCAAGAATACAGACTGCTCTACATACATGTAAGTCATAGGTATTTAGCTCCATGAAGATATAGCATAAATCATGAAGTAGTACAGCTGTATAATAACAGTAATACCCCAACCAGAACAAAGTCGCACCATTCATACACACACCCATACACACATCTGTCACCCACGACCACCAGTAATACAGCATAATTCCGGCACGCCTTGTGGAATAAACTCTCATTAGAACGTATACAAATTTCCATCCACATTAAGATATATGTCAAGTAATGTTTGCTAAGAACACATTTCCTCGCCTCCTCACTGAGATAACTGCGAGGAGAGGATATCCCCCCAGAAGTCCCTTGAAACATCCAGCCATGGCTGCCAGATCTTGGTGAACTTCTTAGGGCATGCCCTACTCTTGTATATCAACTTAAATTTTGGGAGAGTCCCATGAACAATACGGAAGAAGGCTTGGGCTGAAGGGGGTTCAGTATCTTTCCAATGCAGTAAAATTGTCTTACGTGCATAAATCAATAAAATACGTATCAACATCCTAGCATGAGTACGAGGAACACTATCATTTAGTAATCCCAGAAGTCCGACCTCTGGAGTTTGCGGCAGCGGTATATGTAGCTTACGGTTGAAAAAGGAAAAAACATCTTTCCAGAATGCTGTAAGTCCAGGACATGTCCAAAACATATGAAAGAAATCAGCAGCAATCCTTTTACATCTAGCGCATGCAATATCTTGACCCAGTCCCATTGCAACCAACCTAGCGGGTGTATAATGTAAGTGATGTATAAACTTAAATTGTATCAGGACATCAGGGGTACTGATGATATCC
Organism: Lithobates clamitans; assembly: GCA_037952925.1. Lineage (NCBI taxonomy): Eukaryota > Metazoa > Chordata > Amphibia > Anura > Ranidae > Lithobates > Lithobates clamitans. Next base: position 1,553,611 of record JBBGZY010000097.1, on the reverse strand, counting down.
TGAAAGCATATTTCCACTGCCTCCTCCCAGTCCTCTTCAGAAAGCTCAGGCATAATCCTTTGCCATTTACATTGAGAGTTCTGAAAAGGATCCACGCCCATCACCTGAAGGCGCCCATAAAAGGTCGTCACAAGTTTGTTTATCTCTGGAAATGACAGAAGGTCCTCCATGGAGGATTCCTTGAGCTCTATGAGCTCTATGGTCAATGAGCCAAATTGAGTCTTGAGGGCATGTCGCAATAAAAGGTATTTGAAGAAGAATTTGTTTGCAATGCCATATTTAAATCTAATGGATTCAAAGGGCAGTAGTATATTGTCCTCAAAAATATGTGAGAGGTGTGTGATCCTAAAACGGGCCCACCACGCCGAATCTGGATGACCATAGAGCTCAGGAATATTCGGGTTCCGCCACAGAGGAGTCTGTGGCGAAATATCGACTTGGGATTGTGTCAGTATCTTTCCCCCTTCCCTCCAGGCCATAAAGCAAACCTCAGCGGGAGAAAATCTGGAACCACCCGTTTTTTTTTGACCTATGTAGTTCGTTCTTCAAGGAGGTAGGGGATGCAAATAAAGATAATAGAAAAGCCGTGGACGGAGTTTGGGGATCGGAGTGCAACCAATCATGGATATAAGTGAGCTGGGAAGCGAGAAAATAGTTCCTTAAATTTGGGCAAGCCAATCCGCCCAAATTTTGGTAGAAAGATAATTTTAAATATATTTATGCGACCAATTAAATTAAGGGGCAGTGACAACCAGGTATGGAATTTCTCCGTCATCTGTTGGACTGTAGGGGTGACATTAAGTTCCTCGTACCTAGAAAGGTCAGTATGTATCTGGATACCAAGGTACTTAAGGGAGGGCGTCAGTTGAATGCATGACCTCTGTAGATAGTTGTAAGGGGAAGGGGGACCGATAGCCAAGGCCTGCGATTTTTCCCAGCCCACTCGGAGCCCTGAGACCGCACCAAACTCCTCCTCCACCTGCATTAATTTAGTAAAAGAGCTTTCCCTTCCATCTAGATATACCAGGGCATCATCTGCGTATAAGGAGATTTTTTCCTCCAACGGGCCCGAGCGGATGCCCCCAATCTCGGCCGTCTGCCGCACAGCCAGAGCCAATGGCTCAATGGCTATTGCGAACAGCAGGGGAGAGAGAGGGCACCCCTGCCGAGTACCCCGTCCTAAGGAAAATGGTGCAGAGATATCCATGTTCGTACGAACCCTAGCTCTTGGGCCTGCATACAGTAAGCGGACCCAGTGAATAAAAGTTGGGCCAATTCTCATCCGTGCCATAGCTTCCCATAAAAAAGGCCAACTCACAGTATCAAAAGCTTTTAGTATATCTAGGGACAGAACTAGCCCAGGTCGCCCCGCACGTGCCGCCTCATGAACATGTAGGTACAACCTTCGGATATTATCAAATGTACTCCTGCCAGGCATGAAACCGGATTGATCTGGTGGTATAAGGGCGAGGATGACAGACTGGAGTCTAAGGGCGAGAATTTTTGCTAAGATCTGTAGGATCCGCAATGTTTACTATCCTTACCGGGTTTGGGTATAACCACAATAAGTGCTTCATTTAAGGATTCAGGAAGCTTCCCTAACTTAAGGGAGTCTTGAAACAATTTGAGGAGCCTAGGAGCCAGTACCTCTGCATGCGCTTGGTACCACTCCGAAGGAAGCCCATCCAGGCCCGGAGCTTTATTAGAGGGAAGGAGGCTTATGACCTCCAAATCACTGATACGTTGTTCAGTCTCGGTAACCCGGCCACGCAGCTTGTGCACATCTTGCCGCATAATAGTTAAGTCTATCTTAAGCCCATCCACCTTCCCCACCAGATCTGCATGGTTTACCTTGATAATGGCCAGGACATCTGCCAGGGTAGGTTCCTTGGCACCATCCGCGACCGCCGGGCCCGGGGTCGGTACCGAAGGAATGGCTGCAGGGTCCGGAATCTCTGGGGAGGGTGGTGGGGATCCGTCCAGGCCATCACCGAAGAGATCCGGAGTGGAGGCTGGGGATGAGCTAGGCCCGTGGACAGTATGGCGGCGGCCATCTTGGCAGGTGCGTGTAGCGATGCTCATCTTTACCGGAGGCTGTTTCTTCGTACGCCGCTTTCCCATCAACCAAAATGTCCCTCAATGATGCACAAGACACACCTGAAGGGATTAGGCTGGAAAGAAATCAGGTGCTGATGATGGATGATCAGGATGGAGCAGGATTGTATAGGGAGAGACCGGAGCTACACAGGAACACGTCCGCTCACATCCTGAGCCAGGCCACGCCCCTTCCATAGCTCTTAATGTATTTAACAATTCGTCCTCTTTACTAAAATGTAAAAACCAGGCTGAGCTCCAAAACCTAGGGGAATTTTTGTAAACATATAGGGGTGTCGTGGCTTTATGTACAGGCTTTTTCCAGAGTAACAGGTGTAGACCCTTTAATTTCAACTACATTCACTCCCAAGATAAAATTAGGGATACAATAAACCCTAGGAGGCAAAGTACCATTTTGTGCACAATTAGGGTGTACACAGAATAGGTGGTAAAGCACCTGACAACACCACTAATAGCCTTGTCCAATGTATTTCAAATAATTGGATGGAAAATTATATACATCCATTAACCACGATCCTGTGTTTTGCCAATAGTGTTGTCTTGCTGTTCTGTCTTGTTTTCCTTGATAAAGAACACCTTCCCTTTTCCTGCACCCATCAGTTAAAGGATACGTTCACAGTTTGTAACATGTTACATGTTACACTCGTATTTGGGAATGTCTTCTGCAGGCTGTATATTTTTTTGTATCTCCTTGTGGTTTTCTCAAATCACCAGAGAGAAGGTCAAATTCTCTCAAATTACCGTAGTTAGAGAGGAGAGAATCAAAATACTACAGGTTGGGTTGTCTGTTTTGGTTTTTGCAACTGGAGAATCCTCCAGAACCACCAGTGGTGCAGACTGCAGAGTCATCTTCCAGTAAATATGCGAAAGGTTGAAGCACACCATGGCTGTCAGGAGGTCTTTTTTGGTCTCCATCTTCCTCATTATATCACTTATTTCAGTTTTCTTTTTAGCAGTTGTTTGTTTTTTCTTTTGCATGCAGTCTGGTTTTAATTGTGTAAATATTGAGAATGAAGATATTAAGGGTGCCCAGATCTGTGTACAGATTCCATTATTGCTCCACAACCTTTTCTCATTTGGGTAGGTAAATTTTTTTCATGGCATTCCTTCTAGAGGTTTTCCCAAGCTTTAGGCTGGAAAGATCCTGCTTTGTACTATTTCATAACAGTCCACTAGTACCAGTCACTTATATATCTGACTACTAACCCTCCAGATCAGCTCACATGGGTACAGATGTTGAGGTTTCCAATTACTTGACCTATTTTGATGACATATTACCCATTTCTAGAAGGTTTTGGGCAGTCTTAATGGACTAATTAACCCTACTAGAGTTGATAAATTCCCTAGTTGAATGAATGGGTAGACAGGCACATCCCCTGCCCGCTAAACAGTCACTAGGGGTGGGCCAAACCCCCCCCCTGTTTGTTTTGCATCCAGAACATGCGAACAGGCAAAAAATTTGTTTGAACATGCAAACATTGTTAAAGTCTATCTGACACGAACATGAAAAATCAAAAGTGCTAATTTGAAAGGTTATTATGCAAGTTATTGTCATAAAAAGTGTTTGGGGACCCAGGTCCTGCCCCAGGGGACATCTATCAATGCAAAAAAAGTTTTAAAAAACGGCTGTTTTTTCGGGAGCAGTGATTTTAATAATGCTTAAAGTGAAACAATAAAAGTGAAATATACCTTTAAATTTCGTACCTGGGGGGTGTCCATAGTATGCCTGTAAAGTAGCGCATGTTTCCCATGTTTATAACAGTCCGAGAGCAAAATGACATTTCTAAAGGAAAAAAAAAAGTAATTTAAAAGTACTAGTGCCGGCTATTAATGAATTGTCAGTCCCGACAATACACATAAAAGTCATTGAAAGTCATTGAAAAATTAAAAAAAGGGTCTGGTCTGGTATGGATTTTAAGGGGAACTCTCCCCCAAAAATCCACACCAGACCCTTATCCGAGCATGCAACCTGGCAGGCCGCAGGAAGAGAGGAGGGACGAGAGAGCGCCCCCTCCCGAATCGTACCAGGCCACATGCACTCAACATGGGGAGGATGTCCCCATGTTGATGGGGACAAGGGCCTCATCCTGTCACGTACCTGGTTGGTGAGCCTGACATATAGAGGAAGGCCTCTCGTACAGCTCTGGCTCGTAAGCCACTGATAGTGAGACAGCAGGCTCAGGAGCACGGCGGGGTAAGAGTGCCTATGATCAGTCCAGAAGTCTGTACCAGTAGAAGCCGGGAACTCACAACAGGAAGCAAACAGCAGGCAAGCGAGCAGGCAGATGGCTGGCAGACTTGGCAGCAGACAGGCAGAGGTGCACCACAGGAGGCAGGAGCTTGTAGCAGGCTGGATGGCTAGGAGCAGGGTCAGATGAGCCAGGTAGGCAGCAGACAGGCAGATCAAGCAAGGCAGCAGGCAAAAGCATAATCAGGTCACAGGCAGGTTTGGCAACAGTTGCTAAGTACCAGGAACTGGAGACAGAGATCAGCCTGTGGGAAGCCAGAGGTCAGGGCAGGAAGGAGGCAGGAGTAGTCGGGAGCAAGCCGGATCGGTAACAGAGGTCAAACACACAGGAAGCAGGATTCAGGTAAACACTGTAGACCAAGCAGAAACCAGTTCAGCGTTGAAGCTCCGTTTAAATAGGCCGACTGGCTCCCGTTATGGTGACAGGCGCGCGCGAATGCGCACGCGCATCTACAGAGACAGCTGTGGATGTTCCGGTCATTCTTGGTTGGTGCCTGCGCACAGGTATGCGCCTGAAAACAGTACCTGTACTCCGCAGACATCTTTCCCGACACTGCCCCCCCTTACGGGCAGCCACCGGATGCCCAGCTGGTTCCTCTTCTGGGGGTGACTGCGGAAAAAGGCACGGACCAAGTCCATAGCATGTACATCCTGCTCAGGGTCCCAGTAGGGATGAGCCGAACACCCCCCGGTTCGGTTCACACCAGAACCTGCGAACGGATCGAAATTTTGTGGAACTTTAGAAACCCATTAAAGTCTATGTGACTCGAACGTTCGAAATCAAAAGTGCTAATTTTAAAGGCTAATATGCAAGTTATTGTCCTAAAAAGGGTTTGGGGACCTGGGTCCTGCCCCAGGGGACATGTATCAATGCAAAAAAAGTTTTAAAAACGGACGTTTTTTCGGGAGCAGTGATTTTAATGATGCTTAAAGTGAAAAAAAAGTGAAATATTCCTTTAAATATCGTACCTGGGGGGTGCACAAAATGACATTTTAAAAGTCATTTAAAACTGCTTGCGGCTTTAATGTAATGTCGGGTCCCAGCAGTATGGATGAAAATCAGTGAGACAAACGGCATGGGTACCCCCCAGTCCATTGCCAGGCCCTTTGGGTCTTGTATGGATATTAAGGGGAACCCCGCACCCAAATTAAAAAAAGGAAAGGCGTGGGGCCCCCAGGCCCTATATACTCTGAACAGCAGTATACAGGCGGTGCAAACAAGACAGGGACTGTAGGTTTGTTGTTAAGTAGAATCTGTTTGTAATTTTGAACTGGTACATTTTTAAAGTGTAGCTCCAGTTAAAAAATCTATTTTTAAGCTTTTTGGAAAACATAGGGAAGGGTTATCCCCCTCTTCTGAAGATTTCACCTCACTTTCTGTCCCAATGACAAATGTTTTTTGAAAATTTGGGGGTTTTAGTGAAACAAGGATTGGTGATAAAGCATCAGTGATGAGGAGACACGTTTTTCCCATATTAACTCTTACCTTCCTAGGGGTAGATTTCATCCCACTTCCTGTTGTCTCCTTCGATTTGTAAGTTGGATGTTTGAAAGTAGGGGCCTGCCCTATATACTCTGCAGAACTTGGGGCCTTAGGTGTTGGTGTTGCCACAACACTGTAAGCCCTCCCAGTTACTCTTGGTGGGCGCAGGAACGGGCCCTGCTGTAAAATATTAGATCAAGAATTGTAAATACATGGCATTGTTGAACAGTGGTAGAAAAATTGGTGGTGGTGGTGGTGGTGGTGCCACAAGACTGTAAGTCCTCACAGTTACTCTTGGTGGACGCTGGAACGGGCCCTGCTGTGAAATATTATAACAAGAATTGTAATTACATGCTCCTGTTGAACAGGGGCAGAAAAATTGGGCCTTTGGTGGTATTGGTGGTGGTGGTGTTGCCACAACACTGTAAGCCTTCACAGTTACTCTTGGTGGACGCAGGAATGGGCCCTGCTGTGAAATATTAGATCAAGAATTGTAATTACATGTCCCTGTTGAACAGGGGCAGAAAAATTGGGCCTTAGGCACTGGTGCCACAACACTGCAACCCCTCACAGATGCTATAGTTGGAGCGCAGGAATGAGCCCCGCTGCAAAGTATTGCATCAAAAATTTTAATTATACGTCCCTGTTAAACAGGGGCTGAAAAATTGGGCCTTGGGCACTGGTGCTGGTGCCGCAACACTGCAACCCCTCACAGATACTATAGTTGGAGCACAGGAACAAGCCCTGCTGCAAAGTATTGCAACAAAAATTGTAATTACATGCCAGAAAAATTGGGCCTTAGCCACTGGTGGTGGTGCCCAGAACCAAAAATGTTCTTACAAGCTATCAGCATGAAAATTGAGGAGGAAGAGGATTGTGACTCAGAATAACAGAATAGTCACTCAGCATCAGCATAGGCAGTCTTGAAGGGATCTCACATTTTAAAAAAAATCAATCGGTTACATCAGCATCAGGTGCTTGGTAGCTGGTGATCCAAGACTGATTCATTTTTATGAAGGTCAGCCGATCGACCGATTCAGTGGACAGGCGCACCCTGTGATTGGTTACAAAGCCTCCAGCAGCACTGAATGTGCGTTTCGAAAGAACGCTGGATGCAGGACAGGCCAGTAGCTCAATTGCATACTGTGCAAGCTCTGGCCAGTGATCCATCCTCAAGACCCAGTAACCCAGAGGATTTTCGGTAGGAAAGGTGTCCAGGTCTGATCTTGCCCCTAGTTAATCCTGCACCATGTGAATCAGACGCTGGCAAAGGTTGCTGGAACCAATCAGACCTTGGGGCTGCGGACTAAAAAATTGTCTGAACGCATCGAACAGACAGCCACCTTCTCCACCGCTCCTTCTGTGACTGACTGAAGCCTCAGCAACACGTTGTCCAGGAGGACCAGGAAATTGTAACCTCCCAGGCTCTGGAAATGCATTGCACAAACCTTCCTGCAAGGCCTTCCAAAGATGTTTCATCCTCTGCTCCCTCTGCGATGGCAAGATAAGGTCCGCAACCTTACCCTTGTAACGTGGATCAAGGAGGGTTGCCAGACAGTAATCATCTCTCCCCTTGATACCACGAATACGAGGATCCTTCCGCAGGCTTTGCAGGATCAGGGAGGCCATGCAGCGTAGGTTTGCTGAGGCATTCGATCCAGAGTCCTCTGGGTCACTAAGGACGACATGATCTGCAGCCACCTCCTCCCAGCCACGTACAAGTCCATGGGTTTCTTTGGACTGTAAATGATCCCTTGAAGACTGCTGCTGATGCTGAGTGCCAAGCTCCACCTCCATGCTGACACAATCCTCCTCCTGCTCGTCCTCTTCTTGTGTGATCAGCAGGCATGCAGGAACACTGTCTGGATAAAGGGGGCCTTGAGAGGTAAGGAAGTCCTCCTCTTCCTCCCTCTGTTCTGCCACAAGTGCCCTGTCCATTATTCCACGCAGCGTGTGCTCCAACAGGTAGACAAGAGGGACAGTGTCACTGATGCATGCACTGTCACTGCTCACCATCCTCGTGGCCTCCTCAAATGGTGACAGGACAGTGCATGCATCCCTGATCATGGTCCACTGGCATGGGGAAAAAAAAAACAAGGTCCCCTGACCCTGTCCTGGTGCCATAGTCGTATAGGTACTCATTGATGTCCCTCTGCTGCGTGTGCAGCCACTGCAGCATGGCCAACGTTGAGTTCCACCTGGTGGGCATGTCACAGATTAGGTGGTTCTTGGGCAAGTTAAATTCCTTTTGGAGGTCAGCCAGCCGAGCACTGGCATTATATGACCTGCGGAAATGCACACAGACTTTCCTGGCCTGCCTCAGGACATCCTGTAAGCCTGGGTAACTGCCCAAGAACCGCTGCACCACCAAGTTAAGGACGTGAGCAAAACAGGGCACATAGGTCAGTTGTCCCTGTCAGAGGGCAGAGAGGAGGTTAGTGCCATTGTCGCAAACCAATTCCTGGCTTAAGCTGGCTTGGCGTCAACTACCTCTGAACCTGCCCCTGCAGAGCTGACAGAATCTCTGCCCCAGTGTGGCTCCTGTCCCCCAAGCACATCAGCTCAAGCACCGCATGGCATCTTTTTGCCTGCATACTTGCGTAGCCCCTTGAACGCCTACGGAGCACCACTGGTTCCAAGGACAAAGCACAGGAAAAGGCCATGGAGGAAGAAGAAGAGGAGGGGGTGGAGGAGAGAGGTGTGTTACAATCAATAGTAGTGGCATTTTGGAGGCGTGGTGGCAGAACAACCTCCAACACTACCGCACCCTGTCCTGCATCCTTCCCAGCTGCCAGAAGAGTTACCCAATGTGCGGTGAAAAATAGGTAACGTCCCTGTTCGTGCCTGCTGGACCATGAATCAGCGGTAATATGCACCTTACCGCTGACTGCCCTGTCCAGCGAGGCCAAGACATTGCCTTCCACATGACGGTAGAGAGCCTGAATCAACTTCCGTGAGAAAAAGTGGCGTTTGGGAACCTGCCACTGAGAAACCGTACATTACACAAACTCACAGAAGGGGGCAGAGTCTACCAACTGAAAAGGCAGCAGTTGAAGTGCTAGCAATTTAGCCAAGCTAGCATTCAACCGCTGGGCATGTGGATGGCTGGGAGCGAAAACTTCTTTTGGCGGTGCATCAGCTGGGGCAGGGAAATTTGCCTGGTACAATCTGACGTTGGTGTACCGATAGCAGGTTGCCTGCAAGTACTTGGCTGTGACACACCTAATTCTACACCTTCATTCCTCTCAGTGCAGGTTTCAGAGAGGACTGAAGGTATAGTGGGGTTGGAGATCCCAGCTGATGAGGAGCAAGGAGAGGTCCGCTTTGTTCTTTGGTGTGGATCTTTTAGGTACGTGTCAGGAGACTAGTAGACCAGACTGTGTGGACTGCACAGAGATAACCCAAACGCATGTAAATGAATAAATAATATTTATTAAAAATAATTGATAACTCAGAAAATACAAACAGTGCAAAACCAACACAAAAAACCCACAGCAAACAATAGTATATACAGCAAGGGGCAATACCGGAATCACGGATGTCAGCCAGGCCAGGGTCATACACAGCAGGTAAGCAGAAACAAGGGATAAACCAGAAGCATAAACGTTAGCCAAGCCAGGGTCATACACAGGAGGTCAGCAGATGGGTAAGGATGGGAAACCAGCAGGAAGGGGAGAGGATGGATGGTAAAGCTGCAGGGTAGGGATCCAAGGGAATCAGGAGGGACAAGAACAGGATGGGCCTGGGATAGGGATCGGATCGGATCAGAGCGGGACAGAGCAGGTTCACAAACAGGATACAGGCGTCAAGGCACAGGGAGAAAGATACCAAGGCGAGCATGTGAGGGCTTGCCGGGTATTTATAGGGCTGCCTATAATTGGCTTCAAGTCACACCTGAGCGCAGGGAGTGTTGTCTGCTCCATACTGCCAGGATCCATCCGCTGGTGGACATCAGTACTGCGGCCAAAAGATGAAGTGACACCAGCAGGGAAATATTCTCCTGACAGTTTAACACTGCCAGGAGACACCTGCTGGTGGACCCCAGTACTGCATGCCAAATGATATATCTTACCAGCGGATGGACCCTTTCCTGACAGTACCCCTCCCTAAAGGAGCGGCCTCCGGACGCTCCAACTGGTCTTAATTGTCCATGGTCTATGGCATCAGGCAGAATGGTGGAAGAAGGCATTTCAGGCTGGTCATCAGGCACATCTGGGCAGACGGCTGGCATGTCAGAGTCATTGAGCTGGGCAGCGGACAGGAACAACTCAAGCTGGGCAGCAGACAGGAACAACTCGAGCTGGGCAGCAGACAGGAACAACTCGAGCTGGGCAGCAGACAGGAACAACTCGAGCTGGGCAGCAGACAGGAACAACTCGAGCTGGGCAGCAGACAGGAACAACTCGAGCTGGGCAGCAGACAGGAACAACTCGAGCTGGGCAGCAGACAGGAACAACTCGAGCTGGGCAGCAGACAGGAACAACTCGAGCTGGGCAGCAGACAGGAACAACTCGAGCTGGGCAGCAGACAGGAACAACTCGAGCTGGGCAGCAGACAGGAGCAACTCGAGCTGGGCAGCAGACAGGAACAACTCAAGCTGGGCAGCAGACAGGAACAACTCGAGCTGGGCAGCAGACAGGAACAACTCGAGCTGGGCAGCAGACAGGAACAACTCGAGCTGGGCAGCAGACAGGAACAACTTGAGCTGGGCAGCAGACAGGAACAAGCCGAGCTGGGCAGCAGACAGGAACAAGCCGAGCTGGGCAGCAAACAGGAACAAGCCGAGCTGGGCAGCAGACAGGAACAAGCCGAGCTGGACAGCAGGCAGGAACAAGCCAAGCTGGGCAGCAGACAGGGACAAGCCAAGCTGGGCAGCAGGCTCCGGGTCATCGAGCTGGGCAGCAGGCTCCGGGTCATCGAGCTGGGCAGCAGGCTCCGGGTCATCGAGCTGGGCAGCAGGCTCCGGGTCATCGAACTGGGCAGCAGGCTCCGGGTCATCGAACTGGGCAGCAGGCTCCGGGTCATCGAGCTGGGCAGCAGGCTCCGGGTCATCGAACTGGGCAGCAGGCTCCGGGTCATCGAACTGGGCAGCAGGCTCCGGGTCATCGAGCTGGGCAGCAGGCTCCGGGTCATCGAGCTGGGCAGCAGGCTCCGGGTCATCGAGCTGGGCAGCAGGCTCCGGGTCATCGAGCTGGGCAGCAGGCTCCGGGTCAACGAGCTGGGCAGCAGGCTCCGGGTCATCGAGCTGGGCAGCAGGCTCCGGGTCATCGAGCTGGGCAGCAGGCTCCAGGTCATCGAACTGGGCAACAGGCTCCGGGTCATCGAGCTTGGTAGCAGGCTCCGGGTCATCGAGCTGGGCAGCAGGCTCTGGAACATTGGGCCGAACAGCGAGCACCGTAAGGGCAGGCTGGATTACAGGCACCGGCTCAGCAAGCTGGGTAACGGAACCCGGCCCAGAGGGCTGGGTAACAGGCCCCGACTCAGCCAGCTGGACACCGGGCACTGGTTCGGCAAGCCGGATAACGGATACTGGCTTGACAGGTAAAGTGACGGACTTCGGTTTAGCAGACTGGGTAACGGGCACCAGTTCAGCAGACCGGGTAACGGGCACCGATTCAACAGACTGGGTAACGGGCACCGATTCAGCAGGCTGAGACACGGGCACCGAAACTCCAGGCTGAAACACGGGCACCGAAACTTCAGGCTGAGACACAGGCACCGAAACCTCAGGCTGGGGTACCAACATCACGACATCAGGCTGGAAGACAGGTACCAGGATATCAGGCTGGAGGATGGACACATCAAACCAGAAAGCAGGCTCATCAGGCTGAACAGTAGGTACTGGCACAACAGGCTGAACAGGTACATCGGACTGGTCAATAGTCGCTGGAGCGTCAGACTGGAACATGGACACTGGGATTTCAGGCTGGAAGGCAAGCTTCAAGACATCCGGCTGGAAGGCAGGCATATCAGACTGGATAGCAGGTGCGTTAGACTGGAGAGAGGGTGCATCAGACTGGAAGGTGGGCACATCAGACTGGAAGGTGGGCACACCAGACTGGAAGGCAGGGAAATCAAGCTGGAAGGCAGGGACATCAAGCTGGAAGGCAGGGACATCAAGCTGGAAGGCAGGCATCGGAACATCAGGTAGAAATGCAGAAACCAAGACATCAGGCTGAAAAGCAAGCTTCGGGACATCAGGCTGGGAGGCAGGCATGAAGACATCAGACTGGGGAGCGGGCACTGGAACTTTAGACTGGGCAGCAGACACAGGGGCTGGCACATCGGGCAGAACAGCAGGTGCTGGCATACCAGGCTGAACAATAGGTACATCGGACTGGACAGTAGTCACTGAAGAGTCAGACTGGAACATGGGCACTGAGATGTCAGGCTGAGCAGCAGGCACTGGGACCTCCAAATGGACAGCGGGCACAGGCATTGGCACAACAGGTTGAGTAGAAGACACTGGCGCATCAGGCTCGGTAGCAGGCACTGGACTGTCAGGCTGGGTAGCAGGCAGAGGTTTGACAGAATCAGGTGGGTTAGTTGGTGTAGAAGCAAGTTGGGTTACTGGCAGGATCGTGTGGGTAGGAAAGAATTTTTGTTTCTTTTTTGGTTTAGCCCGTGCAGTTTTGTATGTAGGTGCAGGGCTGAAAGAAAAGAAAGTAGCTGGATCGAAGGAAGACCAAGGAACTGTAGTTAGAGAGGGGTTTTGTGGGACTGTTACAGGTGGAGGAGAAGAAACAGGTGGATTGAAGGCGGGATAGGTGCTACACTTGGAGACTGGGTAGTAGTAATTGGTAGGGAGCTGATTAAACTGGGTTGTAGCTGAGGTTGCCATAGGTGACGGGGAGATAGATCTTTTGGAAGGCAGATGATTAATGGCAGGGCTGGAATATTGTGGCTTAGCTAAGGACAGGAGATCTGACCATGCCTGCAGCACAGGTTGAACAAACGCTGATTCACACGCAGCCTGACTAACCAGAGATTGTACTGAATAAATGCAATCGGATAACACCTGCTGGGAACAAGCGGAATAATGTTCATCAAAGAAAGCCGGATCATCCTCTAACAACCATACCAGGGATTCAACCTGGTCACAACTGAAAGGAGGGGAGAAATCGTCACTACCTTCGGGAATGCATGACAAGGCTGACTTTGTACATAATTGGATCAAAGGCTGAACATCCTCAAATAACGCATGACCCTGATCTACTAGTAAATGGGCTGTTTGGATCGTTTCCAGCAGTTGGTCACGGGTCCAACCTTTAAGAGTCTGACGGAAATATTCATTATCCTCTGCCGCCAGCAGAGAATAATAAACAATTTCATCAAAGTCCATTTTTTGCACACCCACCGTAACAGGACGGCTTCTCAGTGCAGCCACGTCTGGTCAGGGATGGCCTTGGTATACTGTCAGGAGACTAGTAGACAAGACTGTGTGGACTGCACAGAGATAACCCAAACGCATGTAAATGAATAAATAATATTTATTAAAAATAAGTGATAACTCAGAAAATACAAACAGTGCAAAACCAACACAAAAAACCCACAGCAAACAATAGTATATACAGCAAGGGGCAATACCGGAATCACGGATGTCAGCCAGGCCAGGGTCATACACAGCAGGTAAGCAGAAACAAGGGATAAACCAGAAGCATAAACGTTAGCCAAGCCAGGGTCATACACAGGAGGTCAGCAGATGGGTAAGGACTGGAAACCAGCAGGAAGGGGAGAGGATGGATGGTAAAGCTGCAGGGTAGGGATCCAAGGGAATCAGGAGGGACAAGAACAGGATGGGCCTGGGATAGGGATCAGATCAGAGCGGGACAGAGCAGGTTCACAAACAGGATACAGGCGTCAAATCACAGGGAGAAAGATACCAAGGCGAGCATGTGAGGGCTTGCCGGGTATTTATAGGGCTGCCTATAATTGGCTTCAAGTCACACCTGAGCGCAGGGAGGGTTGTCTGCTCCATACTGCCAGGATCCATCCGCTGGTGGACATCAGTACTGCAGCCAAAAGATGAAGTGACACCAGCAGGGAAATATTCTCCTGACAGTTCAACACTGCCAGGAGACACCTGCTGGTGGACCCCAGTACTGCATGCCAAACGATATATCTTACCAGCGGATGGACCCTTTCCTGACAGCACGCTTGCCAATGAACTGCATGGCAGGTCGACATATGTCTGTTCAAGCATGTGGTGCCCAAGTGGGTGATGTTTTGGCCAAGCAAGATATGCTTGACAGATATGTTGCAAATAGCAGCGGTGGGATCTGATGCACTAGTCTCAAAAAAGGCCCACACCAAAGAACTTTTGAAATAACGTGCAGAGACAGCAGCGAACTGCACATGTGGAGCTCTGCGGTGTGATTCAGTCGGTGTGCTGCCCTTAAGCCGGCCCCTGGAGGGCAGCCTGCCTCGTTGGAGATGTGCCTCCTCCTCCTCTCTCCTGTCAGGCACCCACGTGGAGTCAGTGACCTCATCATCCCCTCCCTCCTCATCACTGGAGCAAAACTGGCAGTATGCTGCAGCTGGGGGAACATGACTGCCAGATTGCTGTCCTTCTTGGGCACCCCCTCTCTCTGGGCTCACGTTACTGCCTTCCTCTAGCTGGGTACCATCATTGGAGCCTTCAAAACGCTGGGCATCCTCCAGGAGCATGTACCTAACACTGTGGTCAAACAGTTCGGTTGACTCCTCAGGAGCACATGGTGGGGCTAGGGAAGGAGTGACTGATGCCATTGAGCCGAGGGAAGAGGCCGCGTTGGCAGCTGCTTTGCCAGACAAAGTACACTGAGCCTGGGTGAGAGAGGATGAGCAGGATGAGGACGGCTTGGTCATCCACTCGACCAAGTCTTCCGCATGTTGCGGCTCAACACAGCCAGCTGCCAAAAAAAAGGAATAGCGTGTCCCACAGCCACGTGCTGATGAGGATGTACCATCTCCACGACCAGCGCTGTTGCCTCTAGACACAGAGCCTGTTTGCCCTCTTTTATTGGCTTGTGACTGTCTGCCTCTCCTTGTTGGCCTTCCAGACATACTAATGGCCTGCAGTGAGATGTAACTGCACAAAGTTACATAATATGTAACAGTATATACTGATACTGCAGCTAGCAGAATCAACTGCCTGCCTGTGGTACTAATAAGATCAGAAGAACATCACCAATTTTCTTCAGGTAGGTTTTGGTGCACACTGTGCAGAGGACACAGTACACTAACTGTAAATACTGTAGCATCCTGCCTGTGGTATGAATAGGAGCAGAACAACAACAATTGTCTTCAGGTAGCTTCAGGTGCACACTGTGCAGAGGACGCAGTACACTAACTGTAAATACTGCATCTGCCTGCCTGTGGTACTAATAGGATCATAAGAACGCCACCAATTGTCTTTAGGTAGCTTTAGGTGCACACTGTGCAGAGGACACAGTACACTAACTGTGAATACTGTAGCCTCCTGCCTGTGGTATTAATAGGCGCAGAACAACAACAATTGTCTTCAGGTAGCTTTAGGTGCACACTGTGCAGAGGACGCAGTACACTAACTGTAAATACTGCAGCTGCCTGCCTGTGGTACTATTAGGTTTAGAAGAACACCACCAATTTTCTTCAGGTAGCTTTAGGTGCACACTGTGCAGAGGACACAGTACACTAACTGTAAATACTGCAGCTGCCTGCCTGTGGTACTAATAGGATCATAAGAACACCATCAATTTTCTTCAGGTAGCTTTAGGTGCACACTGTGCAGAGGACACAGTACACTAACTGTAAATACTGTAGCTGCCTGCCTATGGTATTAATAGGAGCAGAACAACAGCAATTGTCTTCAGGTAGCTTTAGGTGCACACTGTGCAGAGGATGCAGTACACTAACTGTAAATACTGCAGCTGCCTGCCTGTGGTACTAATAGGATCATAAGAACACCACCAATTTTCTTCAGGGAGCTTTAGGTGCACACTGTGCAGAGGACACAGTACACTAACTGTAAATACTGCAGCTGCCTGCCTGTGGTACTAATAGGATCAGAAGAACACCACCAATTTTCTTCAGGTAGCTTTAGGTGCACACTGTGCAGACGACACAGTACACTAACTGTAAATACTGTAGCTGCCTGCCTGTGGTATTAATAGCAGCAGAACAACAGCAATTGTCTTCAGGTAGCTTTAGGTGCACACTGTGTAGAGGACGCAGTACACTAACTGTAAAAACTGTAGCTGCCTGCCTGTGGTATTAAAAGGATCAGAACAACAGCAATTAAATTCAGGTAGCTTCAGGTGCACACTGTGCAGAGGACGCAGTACACTAACTCTAAATACTGCATCTGCCTGTGGTACTAATAGGATCATAAGAACGCCACCAATTGTCTTTAGGTAGCTTTAGGTGCACACTGTGCAGAGGACAAAGTATACTAACTGTGAATACTGTAGCCTCCTGCCTGTGGTATTAATAGGCGCAGAACAACAATTGTCTTCAGGTAGCTTTAGGTGCACACTGTGCAGAGGACGCAGTACACTAACTGTAAATACTGCAGCTGCCTGCCTGTGGTACTAATAGGTTTAGAAGAACACCACCAATTTTCATCAGGTAGCTTTAGGTGCACACTGTGCAGAGGACACAGTACACTAACTGTAAATACTGCAGCTGCCTGCATGTGGTACTAATAGGATCATAAGAACACCATCAATTTTCTTCAGGTAGCTTTAGGTGCACACTGTGCAGAGGACACAGTACACTAACTGTAAATACTGTAGCTGCCTGCCTGTGGTATTAATAGGAGCAGAACAACAGCAGTTGTCTTCAGGTAGCTTTAGGTGCACACTGTGCAGAGGACGCAGTACACTAACTGTAAATACTGTAGCTGCCTGCCTGTGGTATTAAAAGGATCAGAACAACAGCAATTGTTTTCAGGTAGCTTTAGGTGCACACTGTGCAGAGGACGCAGTACACTAACTGTAAATACTGCAGCTGCCTGCCTGTGGTACTAATAGGATCATAAGAACACCAACAATTGTCTTTAAGTAGCTTTAGGTGCACACTGTGCAGAGGACACAGTACACTTACTGTGAATACTGTAGCCTCCTGCCTGTGGTATTAATAGGCGCAGAACAACAACAATTGTCTTCAGGTAGCTTTAGGTGCACATTGTGCAGAGGACGCAGTACGCTAACTGTAAATACTGCAGCTGCCTGCCTGTGGTACTAATAGGTTTAGAAGAACACCACCAATTTTCTTCGGGTAGCTTTAGGTGCACACTGTGCAGAGGACACAGTACACTAACTGTAAATACTGTAGCTGCCTGCCTGTGGTATTAATAGCAGCAGAAAAACAGCAATTGTCTTCAGGTAGCTTTAGGTGCACACTGTGTAGAGGACGCAGTACACTAACTGTAAATACTGTAGCTGCCTGCCTGTGGTATTAAAAGGATCAGAACAACAGCAATTGATTTCAGGTAGCTTCAGGTGCACACTGTGCAGAGGACGCAGTACACTAACTGTAAATACTGCATCTGCCTGCCTGTGGTACTAATAGGATCATAAGAACGCCACCAATTGTCTTTAGGTAGCTTTAGGTGCACACTGTGCAGAGGACAAAGTAAACTAACTGTGAATACTGTAGCCTCCTGCCTGTGGTATTAATAGGCGCAGAACAACAACAATTGTCTTCAGGTAGCTTTAGGTGCACATTGTGCAGAGGACGCAGTACACTAACTGTAAATACTGCAGCTGCCTGCCTGTGGTACTAATAGATTTAGAAGAACACCACCAATTTTCTTCAGGTAGCTTTAGGTGCACACTGTGCAGAGGACACAGTACATTACCTGTAAATACTGTAGCTGCCTACCTGTGGTATTAATAGGAGCCGAACAACAGCAATTGTCTTCAGGTAGCTTTATTTGCACACTGTGCAGAGGACGCACTACACTAACTTGAAAATACTACAGCTGCCTGCGTTACTAATAGGATCAGAAGAACGCCACCAATTTTCTTCAGGTAGCTTTAGGTGCACACTGTACAGAGGACGCAGTACACTAACTGTAAATACTGCAGCTGCCTGCCTGTGGTATTAAAAGGATCAGAACAATAGCAATTGATTTCAGGTAGCTTCAGGTGCACACTGTGCAGAGGACGCAGTACACTAACTGTAAATACTGCAGCTGCCTGCCTGTGGTACTAATAGGATCATAAGAACGCCACCAATTGTCTTTAGGTAGCTTTAGGTGCACACTGTGCAGAGGACACAGTACACTAACTGTGAATACTGTAGCCTCCTGCCTGTGGTATTAATAGGCGCTGAACAACAACAATTGTCTTCAGGTAGCTTTAGGTGCACACTGTGCAGAGGACGCAGTACACTACTGTAAATACTACAGCTGCCTGCCTGTGGTACTAATAGGTTTAGAAGAACACCACCAATTTTCTTCAGGTAGCTTTAGGTGCACACTGTGCAGAGGACGCAGTACACTAACTCTAAATACTGCATCTGCCTGTGGTACTAATAGGATCATAAGAACGCCACCAATTGTCTTTAGGTAGCTTTAGGTGCACACTGTGCAGAGGACAAAGTATACTAACTGTGAATACTGTAGCCTCCTGCCTGTGGTATTAATAGGCGCAGAACAACAATTGTCTTCAGGTAGCTTTAGGTGCACACTGTGCAGAGGACGCAGTACACTAACTGTAAATACTGCAGCTGCCTGCCTGTGGTACTAATAGGTTTAGAAGAACACCACCAATTTTCATCAGGTAGCTTTAGGTGCACACTGTGCAGAGGACACAGTACACTAACTGTAAATACTGCAGCTGCCTGCATGTGGTACTAATAGGATCATAAGAACACCATCAATTTTCTTCAGGTAGCTTTAGGTGCACACTGTGCAGAGGACACAGTACACTAACTGTAAATACTGTAGCTGCCTGCCTGTGGTATTAATAGGAGCAGAACAACAGCAGTTGTCTTCAGGTAGCTTTAGGTGCACACTGTGCAGAGGACGCAGTACACTAACTGTAAATACTGTAGCTGCCTGCCTGTGGTATTAAAAGGATCAGAACAACAGCAATTGTTTTCAGGTAGCTTTAGGTGCACACTGTGCAGAGGACGCAGTACACTAACTGTAAATACTGCAGCTGCCTGCCTGTGGTACTAATAGGATCATAAGAACACCAACAATTGTCTTTAAGTAGCTTTAGGTGCACACTGTGCAGAGGACACAGTACACTTACTGTGAATACTGTAGCCTCCTGCCTGTGGTATTAATAGGCGCAGAACAACAACAATTGTCTTCAGGTAGCTTTAGGTGCACATTGTGCAGAGGACGCAGTACGCTAACTGTAAATACTGCAGCTGCCTGCCTGTGGTACTAATAGGTTTAGAAGAACACCACCAATTTTCTTCGGGTAGCTTTAGGTGCACACTGTGCAGAGGACACAGTACACTAACTGTAAATACTGTAGCTGCCTGCCTGTGGTATTAATAGCAGCAGAAAAACAGCAATTGTCTTCAGGTAGCTTTAGGTGCACACTGTGTAGAGGACGCAGTACACTAACTGTAAATACTGTAGCTGCCTGCCTGTGGTATTAAAAGGATCAGAACAACAGCAATTGATTTCAGGTAGCTTCAGGTGCACACTGTGCAGAGGACGCAGTACACTAACTGTAAATACTGCATCTGCCTGCCTGTGGTACTAATAGGATCATAAGAACGCCACCAATTGTCTTTAGGTAGCTTTAGGTGCACACTGTGCAGAGGACAAAGTATACTAACTGTGAATACTGTAGCCTCCTGCCTGTGGTATTAATAGGCGCAGAATAACAACAATTGTCTTCAGGTAGCTTTAGGTGCACATTGTGCAGAGGACGCAGTACACTAACTGTAAATACTGCAGCTGCCTGCCTGTGGTACTAATAGATTTAGAAGAACACCACCAATTTTCTTCAGGTAGCTTTAGGTGCACACTGTGCAGAGGACACAGTACATTACCTGTAAATACTGTAGCTGCCTACCTGTGGTATTAATAGGAGCCGAACAACAGCAATTGTCTTCAGGTAGCTTTATTTGCACACTGTGCAGAGGACGCACTACACTAACTTGAAAATACTACAGTTGCCTTCGGTACTAATAGGATCAGAAGAACACCACCAATTTTCTTCAGGTAGCTTTAGGTGCACACTTTGCAGAGGATGCACTACACTATCTTGTAAATACTACAGCTGCCTGCGTTACTAATAGGATCAGAAGAACACAACCAATTTTCTTCAGGTAGCTTTAGGTTCACACTGTGCAGAGGACACACTACACTAATTTATAAATACTGCAGCTGCCTGCAGTACTATTAGGATCAGAAGAACACCAC
Source organism: Lithobates clamitans (assembly GCA_037952925.1). Taxonomy (NCBI): domain Eukaryota; kingdom Metazoa; phylum Chordata; class Amphibia; order Anura; family Ranidae; genus Lithobates; species Lithobates clamitans. The sequence goes on along the minus strand of JBBGZY010000097.1, from coordinate 1,533,412 downwards.
CAATTTTCTTCAGGTAGCTTTAAGTGCACACTGTGCAGAGGACACACTACACTAACTTGTAAATACTGCAGCTGCCTGCGGTACTAATAGGATCATAAGAACCCCACCAATTTTCTTCAGGTAGGTTTAGGTGCACACTTTGCAGAGGATGCACTACACTATCTTGTAAATACTACAGCTGCCTGCGTTACTAATAGGATCAGAAGAACACAACCAATTTTCTTCAGGTAGCTTTAGGTTCACACTGTGCAGAGGACACACTACACTAATTTATAAATACTGCAGCTGCCTGCGGTACTAATAGGATCATAAGAACCCCACCAATTTTCTTCAGGTAGGTTTAGGTGCACACTTTGCAGAGCACGCACTACACTATCTTGTAAATACTACAGCTGCCTGTGTTATTAATAGGATCAGAAGAACGCCACCAATTTTTTTCAGGTAGCTTTAGGTGCACACTTTGCAGAGGACACACTACACTAATTTATAAATACTGCAGCTGCCTGTGGTACCAATAGGATCAGAAGAACACCACCAATTTTCTTCAGGTAGGTTTAGGTGCACACTGTGCAGAGGACGCACTGCACTAACTTGTAAATACTACAGCTGCCTGCGGTACTAATAGGATCAGAAGAACACCACCAATTTCCTTCAGGTAGCTTTAGGTGCATACTGTGCAGAGGACACACTACACTAACTTGTAAATACTACAGCTGCCTGCGGTACTAATAGGATCAGAAGAACATCACCAATTTTCTTCAGGTAGCTTTAGGTGCACACTGTGCAGAGGACGCACTACACTAACTTTTAAATACTGCAGCTGCATGTGGTACTAATAGGATCAGAAGAACACCACCAATTTTCTTCAGGTAGCTTTAGGTTCACACTGTGCAGAGGACACACTACACTAATTTATAAATACTGCAGCTGCCTGCAGTACTATTAGGATCAGAAGAACACCACCAATTTTCTTCAGGTAGCTTTAGGTGCACACTGTGCAGAGGACACACTACACTAATTTATAAATACTGCAGCTGCCTGCAGTACTATTAGGATCAGAAGAACACCACCAATTTTCTTCAGGTAGCTTTAAGTGCACACTGTGCAGAGGACACACTACACTAACTTGTAAATACTGCAGCTGCCTGCGGTACTAATAGGATCATAAGAACCCCACCAATTTTCTTCAGGTAGGTTTAGGTGCACACTTTGCAGAGGATGCACTACACTATCTTGTAAATACTACAGCTGCCTGCGTTACTATTAGGATCAGAAGAACACCACCAATTTTCTTCAGGTAGCTTTAGGTTCACACTGTGCAGAGGACACACTACACTAATTTATAAATACTGCAGCTGCCTGCGGTACTAATAGGATGATAAGAACCCCACCAATTTTCTTCAGGTAGGTTTAGGTGCACACTTTGCAGAGCACGCACTACACTATCTTGTAAATACTACAGCTGCCTGCGTTACTAATAGGATCAGAAGAACGCCACCAATTTTTTTCAGGTAGCTTTAGGTGCACACTGTGCAGAGGACACACTACACTAATTTATAAATACTGCAGCTGCCTGTGGTACCAATAGGATCAGAAGAACACCACCAATTTTCTTCAGGTAGCTTTAGGTGCACACTGTGCAGAGGACACACTGCACTAACTTGTAAATACTACAGCTGCCTGCGGTACTAATAGGATCAGAAGAAAACCACCAATTTTCTTCAGGTAGCTTTAGTTGCACACTGTGCAGAGGACGCACTGCGCTAACTTGTAAATACTGCAGCTGCCTGCGGTACTAATAGGTTCAAAAGAACACCACCAATTGTTTTTAGGTAGCTTTAGGTGCACATTGTGCAGAGGACGCACTACACTAACTTGTAAATACTGCAGCTGCCTGCGGTACTAATAGGATCAGAATAACATCACCAATTTTCTTCAGGTAGCTTTAGGTGCACACTGTGCAGAGGACGCACTACACTAACTTTTAAATACTGCAGCTGCCTGCGGTACTAATAGGATCAGAAGAACACCACCAATTTTCTTCAGGTAGGTTTAGGTGCACACTTTGCAGAGTACGCACTACACTATCTTGTAAATACTACAGCTGCCTGCGTTACTAATAGGATCAGAAGAACACCACCAATTTTCTTCAGGTAGCTTTAGGTTCACACTGTGCAGAGGACACACTACCCTAATTTATAAATACTGCAGCTGCCTGCGGTACTATTAGGATCAGAAGAACACCACCAATTTTCTTCAGGTAGCTTTAGGTGCACACTTTGCAGAGGACGCACTACACTATCTTGTAAATACTACAGCTGCCTGCGTTACTAATAGGATCAGAAGAACGCCACCAATTTTTTTCAGGTAGCTTTAGGTGCACACTGTGCAGAGGACACACTAGACTAACTTGTAAATACTGCAGCTGCCTGCGGTACTAATAGGATCAGAAGAACATCACCAATTTTCTTCAGGTAGCTTTAGGTGCACACTGTGCAGAGGACGCACTACACTAACTTTTAAATACTGCAGCTGCCTGTGGTACTAATAGGATCAGAAGAACACCACCAATTTTCTTCAGGTAGCTTTAGGTTCACACTGTGCAGAGGACACACTACACTAATTTATAAATACTGCAGCTGCCTGCACTACTATTAGGATCAGAAGAACACCACCAATTTTCTTCAGGTAGCTTTAAGTGCACACTGTGCAGAGGACACACTACACTAACTTGTAAATACTGCAGCTGCCTGTGGTACTAATAGGATCATAAGAACCCCACCAATTTTCTTCAGGTAGGTTTAGGTGCACACTTTGCAGAGGATGCACTACACTATCTTGTAAATACTACAGCTGCCTGCGTTACTAATAGGATCAGAAGAACACCACCAATTTTCTTCAGGTAGCTTTAGGTTCACACTGTGCAGAGGACACACTACACTAATTTATAAATACTGCAGCTGCCTGCGGTACTAATAGGATCATAAGAACCCCACCAATTTTCTTCAGGTAGGTTTAGGTGCACACTTTGCAGAGCACGCACTACACTATCTTGTAAATACTACAGCTGCCTGTGTTATTAATAGGATCAGAAGAACGCCACCAATTTTTTTCAGGTAGCTTTAGGTGCACACTTTGCAGAGGACACACTACACTAATTTATAAATACTGCAGCTGCCTGTGGTACCAATAGGATCAGAAGAACACCACCAATTTTCTTCAGGTAGGTTTAGGTGCACACTGTGCAGAGGACGCACTGCACTAACTTGTAAATACTACAGCTGCCTGCGGTACTAATAGGATCGGAAGAACACCACCAATTTCCTTCAGGTAGCTTTAGGTGCATACTGTGCAGAGGACACACTACACTAACTTGTAAATACTACAGCTGCCTGCGGTACTAATAGGATCAGAAGAACATCACCAATTTTCTTCAGGTAGCTTTAGGTGCACACTGTGCAGAGGACGCACTACACTAACTTTTAAATACTGCAGCTGCATGTGGTACTAATAGGATCAGAAGAACACCACCAATTTTCTTCAGGTAGCTTTAGGTTCACACTGTGCAGAGGACACACTACACTAATTTATAAATACTGCAGCTGCCTGCAGTACTATTAGGATCAGAAGAACACCACCAATTTTCTTTAGGTAGCTTTAAGTGCACACTGTGCAGAGGACACACTACACTAACTTGTAAATACTGCAGCTGCCTGCGGTACTAATAGGATCATAAGAACCCCACCAATTTTCTTCAGGTAGGTTTAGGTGCACACTTTGCAGAGGATGCACTACACTATCTTGTAAATACTACAGCTGCCTGCGTTACTATTAGGATCAGAAGAACACCACCAATTTTCTTCAGTTAGCTTTAGTTTCACACTGTGCAGAGGACACACTACACTAACTTTTAAATACTGCAGCTGCATGTGGTACTAATAGGATCAGAAGAACACCACCAATTTTCTTCAGGTAGCTTTAGGTTCACACTGTGCAGAGGACACACTACACTAATTTATAAATACTGCAGCTGCCTGCAGTACTATTAGGATCAGAAGAACACCACCAATTTTCTTTAGGTAGCTTTAAGTGCACACTGTGCAGAGGACACACTACACTAACTTGTAAATACTGCAGCTGCCTGCGGTACTAATAGGATCATAAGAACCCCACCAATTTTCTTCAGGTAGGTTTAGGTGCACACTTTGCAGAGGATGCACTACACTATCTTGTAAATACTACAGCTGCCTGCGTTACTAATAGGATCAGAAGAACACCACCAATTTTCTTCAGGTAGGTTTAGGTGCACACTTTGCAGAGTACGCACTACACTATCTTGTAAATACTACAGCTGCCTGCGTTACTAATAGGATCAGAAGAACACCACCAATTTTCTTCAGGTAGCTTTAGGTTCACACTGTGCAGAGAACACACTACCCTAATTTATAAATACTGCAGCTGCCTGCGGTACTATTAGGATCAGAAGAACACCACCAATTTTCTTCAGGTAGCTTTAGGTGCACACTTTGCAGAGGACGCACTACACTATCTTGTAAATACTACAGCTGCCTGCGTTACTAATAGGATCAGAAGAACGCCACCAATTTTTTTCAGGTAGCTTTAGGTGCACACTGTGCAGAGGACACACTACACTAACTTGTAAATACTGCAGCTGCCTGCGGTACTAATAGGATCAGAAGAACATCACCAATTTTCTTCAGGTAGCTTTAGGTGCACACTGTGCAGAGGACGCACTACACTAACTTTTAAATACTGCAGCTGCCTGTGGTACTAATAGGATCAGAAGAACACCACCAATTTTCTTCAGGTAGCTTTAGGTTCACACTGTGCAGAGGACACACTACACTAATTTATAAATACTGCAGCTGCCTGCACTACTATTAGGATCAGAAGAACACCACCAATTTTCTTCAGGTAGCTTTAAGTGCACACTGTGCAGAGGACACACTACACTAACTTGTAAATACTGCAGCTGCCTGTGGTACTAATAGGATCATAAGAACCCCACCAATTTTCTTCAGGTAGGTTTAGGTGCACACTTTGCAGAGGATGCACTACACTATCTTGTAAATACTACAGCTGCCTGCGTTACTAATAGGATCAGAAGAACACCACCAATTTTCTTCAGGTAGCTTTAGGTTCACACTGTGCAGAGGACACACTACACTAATTTATAAATACTGCAGCTGCCTGCGGTACTAATAGGATCATAAGAACCCCACCAATTTTCTTCAGGTAGGTTTAGGTGCACACTTTGCAGAGCACGCACTACACTATCTTGTAAATACTACATCTGCCTGTGTTATTAATAGGATCAGAAGAACGCCACCAATTTTTTTCAGGTAGCTTTAGGTGCACACTTTGCAGAGGACACACTACACTAATTTATAAATACTGCAGCTGCCTGTGGTACCAATAGGATCAGAAGAACACCACCAATTTTCTTCAGGTAGGTTTAGGTGCACACTGTGCAGAGGACGCACTGCACTAACTTGTAAATACTACAGCTGCCTGCGGTACTAATAGGATCGGAAGAACACCACCAATTTCCTTCAGGTAGCTTTAGGTGCATACTGTGCAGAGGACACACTACACTAACTTGTAAATACTACAGCTGCCTGCGGTACTAATAGGATCAGAAGAACATCACCAATTTTCTTCAGGTAGCTTTAGGTGCACACTGTGCAGAGGACGCACTACACTAACTTTTAAATACTGCAGCTGCATGTGGTACTAATAGGATCAGAAGAACACCACCAATTTTCTTCAGGTAGCTTTAGGTTCACACTGTGCAGAGGACACACTACACTAATTTATAAATACTGCAGCTGCCTGCAGTACTATTAGGATCAGAAGAACACCACCAATTTTCTTTAGGTAGCTTTAAGTGCACACTGTGCAGAGGACACACTACACTAACTTGTAAATACTGCAGCTGCCTGCGGTACTAATAGGATCATAAGAACCCCACCAATTTTCTTCAGGTAGGTTTAGGTGCACACTTTGCAGAGGATGCACTACACTATCTTGTAAATACTACAGCTGCCTGCGTTACTATTAGGATCAGAAGAACACCACCAATTTTCTTCAGGTAGCTTTAGGTTCACACTGTGCAGAGGACACACTACACTAATTTATAAATACTGCAGCTGCCTGCGGTACTAATAGGATGATAAGAACCCCACCAATTTTCTTCAGGTAGGTTTAGGTGCACACTTTGCAGAGCACGCACTACACTATCTTGTAAATACTACAGCTGCCTGCGTTACTAATAGGATCAGAAGAACGCCACCAATTTTTTTCAGGTAGCTTTAGGCGCACACTGTGCAGAGGACACACTACACTAATTTATAAATACTGCAGCTGCCTGTGGTACCAATAGGATCAGAAGAACACCACCAATTTTCTTCAGGTAGGTTTAGGTGCACACTGTGCAGAGGACGCAGTGCACTAACTTGTAAATACTACAGCTGCCTGCGGTACTAATAGGATCAGAAGAACACCACCAATTTCCTTCAGGTAGCTTTAGGTGCATACTGTGCAGAGGACACACTACACTAACTTGTACATACTGCAGCTGCCTGCGGTACTAATTGGATCAGAAGAACACCACCAATTTTCTTCAGGTAGCTTTAGGTGCACACTGTGCAGAGGACACACTACACTAACTTGTAAATATTACAGCTGCCTATGGTACTAATAGGATCAGAAGAACACCTCCAATTTTCTTCAGGTAGCTTTAGGTGCACATTGTGCAGAGGACACACTACACTAACTTGTAAATACTGCAGCTGCCTGCGGTACTAATAGGATCAGAATAACATCACCAATTTTCTTCAGGTAGCTTTAGGTGCACACTGTGCAGAGGACGCACTACACTAACTTTTAAATACTGCAGCTGCCTGTGGTACTAATAGGATCAGAAGAACACCACCAATTTTCTTCAGGTAGGTTTAGGTGCACACTTTGCAGAGTACGCACTACACTATCTTGTAAATACTACAGCTGCCTGCGTTACTAATAGGATCAGAAGAACACCACCAATTTTCTTCAGGTAGCTTTAGGTTCACACTGTGCAGAGGACACACTACCCTAATTTATAAATACTGCAGCTGCCTGTGGTACTATTAGGATCAGAAGAACACCACCAATTTTCTTCAGGTAGCTTTAGGTGCACACTTTGCAGAGGACGCACTACACTATCTTGTAAATACTACAGCTGCCTGCGTTACTAATAGGATCAGAAGAACGCCACAAATTTTTTTCAGGTAGCTTTAGGTGCACACTGTGCAGAGGACACACTACACTAACTTATAATTACTGCAGCTGCCTGTGGTACCAATAGAATCAGAAGAACACCACCAATTTTCTTCAGGTAGCTTTAGGTGCACACTGTGCAGAGGATGCACTGCACTAACTTGTAAATACTACAGCTGCCTGCGGTACTAATAGGATCAGAAGAACACCACCAATTTTCTTCAGGTAGCTTTAGGTGCATACTGTGCAGAGGACACACTACACTAACTTGTAAATACTACAGCTGCCTGCGGTACTAATAGGATCAGAAGAACACCACCAATTTTCTTCAGGTAGCTTTAGGTGCACACTGTGCAGAGGACACACTACACTAACTTGTAAATACTGCAGCTGCCTGCGGTACTAATAGGATCAGAAGAACACCACCAATTTTCTTCAGGTAGCTTTAGGTACACACTGTGCAGAGGACGCACTACACTAACTTGTAAATATTACAGCTGCCTGCAGTACTAATAGGATCAGAAAAACACCACTAATTTTCTTCAGGTAGCTTTAGGTGCACACTGTGCAGAGGACGCACTACACTAACTTGTAAATACTGCAGCTGCCTGCGTTACTAATAGGATCAGAAGAACACCATCAATTTTCTTCAGGTAGCTTTAGGTGCACATTGTGCAGAGAACGCACTACACTAACTTGTAAATACTGCAGTTGCCTGCGGTACTAATAGGATCAGAAGAACACCACCAATTTTCTTCAGGTAGCTTTAGGTGCACACTGTGCAGAGGACAAACTACACTAACTGTAAATACTGTAGCTAATAGGACCGATAGGATCAGAAGAACACCAGCAATTTTCTTCAGGTAGCTGTAAATACTGTAAAAACACCTGCCTACCTGTCAGTAGGAAGAGAATAACAGGAACGGATCTAGCTAAACTGAATACAGTGTATATATACATATACAACATCTAGTATGCATATATATACACAATACACTGTAAGTGCAGCTAACTGACTCGCCTGCCTACTCTATCTAACTTAAATCAAATGACACTGTCTCTCTTTCTCTCTATCTCTCTCTCAATGCCAGAACACACTACACAGGGCCGATGTGCAGACGGCCTTATATATTGTGGGGTGTGTACTAAACCCCCTGAGCCATAATTGGCCAAAGCCACCCTGGCTTTGGCCAATTATAGCTCTCTGTACAGACAGCTCTGTGGTTGGCCAAGCATGCGGGTCATAGTGCATGCTTGACCAATCATTAGCCAGCAGTGCACTATGATGCCGCAGTGAATTATGGGCCGTGACACACCACTCGAATTTGGCGCGAACGGCCCAAATCGTTCGCAAATTGTTTAACGGTCGAACATACGATGTTCAAGTCGAACATGGGTTCGACTCGAACTCAAATCTCATCCCTAGTTCCCAGGAATTCTCTGGCCCATAACCCTTCTACTTAATTAGGTATTGCAGATGATTCCTTCTCCTTCTGCAGTCTGCTATTGCCTCCACCTCAAATTCCTCGTCCCCATTGATGATCACCGATCAGGAGGTCTAGACTTCCGATTAGGAAAAGGATCCTGCACTGTGGGTTTTAATAAAGACACATGGAACACTGGATGCATTCTGAAGGAATCCGTTAAAGACAGTTCATAGGAAATGTTGTTAATCTTCCTTTTTACAGGAAATGGTCCCAGAAGCTTTGGAGCAAGCTTTTTTTATGACAAGCCAATCTCAGATTGGTTGTGGCCAACCAAACCTGGTCTCCAGGCTGCAGGATCAGTTCCCCCTCCTTCTTCTGTTGAAAGCCTTTTTATTGTCTTCCTGCACTTTAGTTACAGCTTCTTGCAACAATTTATTGTTACGACAAAAAGTCCACCATATTCTGGACGGCTGGAACTGAGGACTCGGGAACAAGGTCAGGCAAGAAGGTGGTGTGGAAGTCATAATTTGCGAAGAACGAGTACTGCTTACTGGCTGTATGACAGGAATTGTTATAAGCAAACTCAGCTAATGGTAGGAGAGATACCCAGTCATCCTGGACAAAGGATGTGAAGCAACGGATATATTGTTCTAATGTCTGGTTAGTCCGTTCGGTTTGTCCATTAGACTGTGGGTGGTATGCGGATGACATAGAGTTTGATTTTCAGGGTCTCGCAGAGGGATTTCCAGAACCTGGAGGTAAATTGGACCCCTCAGTCAGATACAATGTCAATAGGTACCCCATGGAGTCTCATAACTTCCCTGATGAACACTCGAGCAGTCTCTGCAGCAGATGGTGTACCCTTTAACGGTACGAAGTGGGCCATTTTGGACAGACGATCAACAATAACAAAGATGGCCGTGCAGTCTTCAGAAGGTGGTAATTCTACTATAAAGTCCATAGAAATTATGGATCTGAGCAAGCCCCAGGCCTTGTTTCGGGTGCTTTTATTTTGGATATTTTGGATACAGGTGGTGCATGCACTTACGTAGTTTTTACAGTCTCTTTCCAGATTAGGCCACCAGAATGTGCGTTGCACCAGTTCTGTTGTCCTGCGAATCCCGAAGTGCCCTGCTAAAGGATGATCATGGCAGAAATCCAACACCGTCATCCGAACTCGTTCCGGAACAAAACTCGGTCCCCCTTCCAAAGAAGACCCTCCCTTGCCTGAAGGGTATCCCGGTGGGAGCAGAGGTGACTGTAGATGCTTGTTTTAGTTGTGACATAAGGCCGGTCTGTAGTAACAGAAAGTTTCCTGCTGACAGAATAGTGTCTGATACTGGCAGGTCCTTAGAATCTTCGAACATGCATGACAGCGCATCGGGCTTGACCTTCTTAGATCCGGGTCTGTAGGTTATATGGAATAGAAACCTCGAGAAGAAAAGTGCCCAACGGGCCTGGCGAGGTTTCAGCTGTTTAGCAGTCTGTAAATACTCAAGGTTCTTATGATCCGTGTATATCAATATTGGATGTGCTGCTCCTTCTAGCAAATACCTCCATTCCTCAAGGGCGACTTTTATGGCAAGAAGCTCACAGTCACCGACATTGTAGTTTCTCTCAGCAGGGGTGAGCTTCCATGAGAAAAAGGCTATCGAGTGAATCAGATTCTTGAGACCTTGGCGCTGGGACAGAACCTCTCTGACAGCACTCTCAGAAGTGTCTACCTCCAGTAGGGCAGCGCCAGGTCTGGATGGCTTGGTACAGGAGCAGACGTAAACAGTCCTTTAAGAGTCTCAAAGGCAACTCGGGCTTCGGAAGACCAGTGGAAACGAACACCCTGCTTAATAAATTGTGTGATGGGTGTGATAAAAGCTGAAAAGTTCTTGATGAATCTGCAATAAAAAATTAGCAAACCCCATGAATCGCTGGATTCCCTTCTTATCAGTGGGGGCTGGCCAGGTTAGAATTGCTGAGACTTTCTGTGGATCCATCTCAATTCCACTGGAGGAGATGATTAGTCCCAAGAACTGGATGCTTTGTTGCTCGAACTCACACTTCTCTGGTTTGACATGGCAGAGAACATTCTTGACATGTTCGCGATGACTTGCAAGAGAAGTGGAGAACACAAGTATGTCGTCTAAGTAGATGATAACAAAGATGTCTAGATAGTCTTTAAAGACGTTGTTAATGAAATGCTGGAATGTAGCTGGCGCTTTGCACAGACCAAAGGGCATGATAAGGTACTCGTAATGGCCAAAACGGGTATGAAAGGCAGTCTTCCCCTCATCTCCCTTACGTATGCGGATAAGGTTGTAAGCACCCCTCAAGTTGAGTTTGGTAAAGATGGAAGCAGAGCGGAGTCTTTGAAAGAGTTCTGGAACCAGGGGAAGGGGTAACGATTCTTCACCGTGATTTTATTTAGTTTGCGATAATCTATGCATGGCCGTAGAGAATGGTCCTTCTTCTCTACAAAGAATATTCTCGCCCCGGCAGGCGAAGTAGAAGGGTGGATGAATACCTTCCGAAGACTCTTGTCAATGTACTCTTTCAGGGTGCCAAGTTCTTTTTCAGACAGTGGGAAGATCCGACCGAACGGGATGGCAGCCCCCGACAAGAGCTCAATGGGGCAATCGTAAGCTCTGTACGGAGGTAGGGTGTCTGCTCCCCGCTTACTGAAAACGTCCAGATACTCATGAAAGGCCTCAGGCACCTTTTGGTAGTTCAGCATCAATGTCCATACAAAGTAGCGCAGTGGGTGGCATAATGGGCTCAGACAGACAGTGCTCCTGACAGTAAGATGACTGGTACTTGATGCTGCCAGAGCTCCAATCAATCAATGGATTATGGGCCTGAAGCCATGGTAGGCCCAGGATGACAGGAAACAGCGGTGGGGAAATTGTGTCTAGACGTAAAAGTTCCTTATGATTGGTAATGGTCACAGTCAGCAATGGAGGGGTCTCCTTCGTCACCAGTCCAGACTTAATACAGGAGCCATCAGCCAAGAATACAGTCCCTGCTTCTTGGGTAGGAGAGGAATGTGTTGTTGATCTGCGAATGCCAAATTGATGAAGCAACTGCACGCCCCAGAGTTCACAATTGCTGTTGTAGGCACGTTTCTTCCTGGAAGCTAGAAAGTGATGGGAAGCACCAGATGAGTGGAAGTTGCTGGCAGGACCACATGGGTAAATGAGGAGGTAGTGAGGCATCTTCATCTCTCAGCTGGGTAATTCCGTACATAATGGCCGGCCCCTCCGCAGTAGAGGCCGGGATTGCCCTGACAGCATCCTGATCGTTCTTCAAGGGAGAGTGACAGGCGGATCGGGCCAAGTTGTGTGGATGTCTCTGTTGCCGGATCGGAGGAAGACAACTTAACAGGCGTTGGCTGGGCACGAACTGAAACTTTAGCCATCATCCACACAGGCTGAGATGGACCGTTGACTTTACTCGCCTGCGTTCTCGAAGACGACGGTCAATCTGGATGGATAAGGAAATTAAGTCCTCCAGTGAACTTGGCACCCCCACAGGAGCCAACTCATCCTTCAGGTCCTCTGCTAACCCCAGGCGGAACTGATGTTGCAATGCTGCATTGTTCCAACCTGTGTCTGCACTCCAGCATCTGAAGTCCGTAACATAGTGCTTGACCACTCGGCGGCCTTGCTGGAGTGCATGGAGAGAGGACCCTGCCCCCCTCTGATGCAACGGGAATCCTGTGTTGCATCAGAGGGGCGGGGTCACCCATACACGTCACTGGGAAACCCCGGCATTTCCCCTTGTCGGAGGGGGACGGCCTCAGCTACATAAGAGCTGTCAAGCTGGCGCCATGTCATTGGCTGGGTGCCTGCGGTGGAGGCAGGATCCTGTGCGTGTTCCTTGCTGGAGATCATCCATCACTGGAGATCGAGAATTGGATTACATCGCTGGAGTAGGAGCATGGATTTATTGGATTAAACCGCTCGAATCTCTTTTTTATTTTTTATTTTTTTATTTTTAATAAAGGACTTGTCCAAAGCCATCTCCTGTGGTTTTTTAATATTTTGACACTTTCTTTTTGTGAAATGGTAGGGGTACAATGTACCCCTTACCAATTCACATGGGGGGGCCGGGATCTGGGTGTCCCCTTTGTTAAAGGGGGCTTCCAGATTCAAATAAGCCCCCCACCCGCAGACCCCCACAACCATCGGGCAAGGGTTGTGGGAATGAGGCCCTTGTCCCCATCAACATGGGGAAATACTCCCCATGTTAAGGGCATGTGGCCTGGTATGGTTCAGAGGGGGTGCTCTCTCGCCCCCCCCTCTTTTCCTGCGGCCTACCAGGTTGCGTGCTCAGATAAGGGTCTGGTGTGGATTTTTGGGGGAACCCCACATCATTTTTTTAAAATTTTGGTGCGGAGTTCCCCTAACATCCATACCAGACCTGAGGGGTCAGGACCGACAATTCATTAATAGCTGGCACTAGCGTTAGTACTTTTAAATGACTTTTTTTTCCTTTAGGAATGTAATTTTTGTAGATGGGGGTATGGCGCTTCCTGGTAAGTGTGTAAATATTATGTGATACAGTGAATGTTATGAAATAAATATTATACCATAAACAAACGGTGACTGCAAATTTCATATTGAGTGACCCCATGGGTATTTAAAACAACAAACATGTGATAAGAGGGTAAAACCCTTAATATATTGCATATGCCTATATGCACAGGTAGTTCCAAAGAATCACCACTAGGTGCTGCTGCTAGCACGATAGGCAGCCGATGTGATGAATCCAGCATATACAAGTGCAAAACAGTATACCAGATCTATAAATGTCCAACTGGACTAAAAATGTGTCAGAAAAACAAGTAAAATAAAAACCAAAAGCAAAAAACCAAAAGCAAAAAAAGTCTGTTCACAAGTGGTGCGTCCCAAACTATAAAGCATAAAAATGTTCCAAAGGCTAAGTGACTGTGGTGCCATCAACGGTGAAAAATAGGGAGAGAACAATAGAGATAGAATAGAGAGAGAACAATAAAACAACAACTATTTTTTGCTTTATTATATATATATATATATATATATATATATATATATATATATATATATATATATATATATATATAACTTTTTTATTATTTTTTTACACTTTTATTGGTAACTGTAATGATTCCAGGTTTGGGTCTCTCAAAATGCGATGGCATCTTTGGAGACCCTGTGAAAGTGTGTCCTAGACTGTGCAGTGCTGTACCCTATGCTAACACTCCACTAGTGTGTGGTAGCGTTCAAAATATTCACCGATGCAAAGACCAGGTTGGCCAGGATAGGAGGGACAATAATAGCAGGTGTCACACCTATATCCGTGTTTTCCACAGAAACAAAATCTTCTTTGGGGTGATCAATTGGTGGGGTACCAGGAAGGGCATACGGAAAATACCTCTCATGCAGCCAGCTCACTGCATTTGCATTGGGAAGTTGGGCCACAGCACAGTCTGAAAACAGAAGGGCTGTGGTAATCTCTTGCTGAGATTTAAGGAAGGATCCAGTTTTTCCTGACACTTTGTATAGGAGATAAGTGTTCAGCAGAGCCAATTGGAATAAATATACCGACACTTTTTTGTACCTGAGGTCCACCTCCCCATATTAAGGTTGTATTTGTGGACACAGAGGGGTTTCTCCACAACACCAATCTCTGTTGGAATTTGGACTGTCGTATCTGTGTGAAGGGAGGACAGAACGAAAACATTCCGATTATCCCTCCACTTCACTGTGAGCAAATTATTACTTCTCAAGCAGGCTCTCTCCCCCAGTCTAAGTCAGGACTTGGGGAGCCACTGGGGTAAACCCCGGTGATTAGATCGCACGGTGCCAGATGCGCCAATTCCACACTCAAACAAGTGACTAAAAAGTGTCACTCTTGTGTAATAATTGTCCACGTACAAGTGGTACCCCTTTCTAAATAAGGGTGACACCAAGTCCCACACAATCTTACCAGCGCTCCCTTTGTAGTTTGGGCAGTTTTCGGGCTCCATGTGACTATCTTTTCCCTCGTAAACCATAAAACTATATGTATAGCCTGTTGCTCTGTCACAGAGCTTATACATCTTGACCCCATATCTGGCATGCTTGTTGGGAAAATACTGTTTGAATGACAAGCGGCCAGAAAACTTAATCAGGGACTCATCAGCGCAGACAACTTGATCGGGATTAAACAAGGCTGCGAACTGTTGGTTGAAGTGGTTTAGGAGGGGCAGAATTTTATAGAGCAGATCAAATTCAGGGTCACCCTGAGGATGACAGAGTTCATTTTTATTAAAATGCATGAAGCGCAAGATCTGCTCGTATTGTGTCCTGGTCATGGAGGCAGAGAACACGGGCATATGGTGAATTGGTTCAGTGGACCAATATGACTGCAACTCACTTTTTTTTGTTATGCCCATGAGAAGGGATAGGCCCAGGAAGGTCTCCAATCTCTGGCAAGGGATATCTGGGGATTAAAGGTGATGAATTGACCAGCATACAAATTGCTTTGGTCCACAATAAATCTATAGAGAGCCTCTGTGAAAAACAGTGAATAGAAATCAAGTGACGTAAAATCAACTGTTTCCACCAGAAATCCGGGTTGCCCAGTGAATGAGGGAAGTACAGGTGCTGAAGAAATGGTGGGGTCCCAATTAGGATTGGCAAATGCAGGAGGAAGGGCACTATGGGCTCGATGGGCCTGTGTTTGTCTTCTTGGTGGCTGCGGGACACTACTTGTGCTAGCCACGACACCGGCTTGAACTTCACTTATGGGACTAGCCACGTCACCATGTGATACTGCAGTGCTGGATGTACAACCAGGATGTACTAGGCTGCTGGTGCTTGCCAGTTCACCAGAAGGATGAGCGGCACTAGTACTGGCTCTCTGCTCCATACAGAAGCCCTGTGGTTCTTGCACCTCAACAACAGTAGAAGAACGGGGTCGGGTACGCCTGACCTTAGATGGGGACCACTACTCCATCATCAGAGCTATCTGTCAGGGTGCCGCTGCTGTCTACTGGTTCATATTCTGAGCTTGAATCTGACAGATGGGTGACTTCCTCTTCACTCTCATCTGTCATGCTCAGAAACGTGTAGGCCTCTTCAATAAAGTACGTTCGATTGGACATTTTGGCCTCTAAATTTACTGGCACAACTAGTGAAACTCACAGACAAAAAAGAGCACCTGATTGTCAGAGCCTGCTACAAATAAAACTGTTTGCATTCGCAGGGATCAGGCCTGACTCTGCAAATGCTGCAGTTATGTGTTTTGAGTTTTGTAAGTGACAGTAATCGATTGATACTGCACTTTGGTGGGCTGGGCTGGGCTGGACTAGGTGGAGGGGCTAAATGCAGGTGCTAGCAGGTATCTGAGCTGATCCCACTAACGCTGAGTTTTTGGGAACCCTAAACTATTGGGGACACTAGTATAGATCTGATCAGATCAAAGATATTGATCCGTTCAGACACTATACTACTAAGGGAGGTGTATGGTGCTTGCATGGGTGTTAGCGCTACTGGCACTAATCTGATGCTGCCTGGGGCTGACACTGACCTAACTGACACTAAAACATAATTGATGTCACCCACCGGGTGATCAGGGGGTTAAACCTTTATTGGGTAATATACAGCGGGTACCCTGACTCTATAAAAATATAACTAACTAACCAGAGTCACCGTAACACTAATCAGAAACTAGATCTACTAGTGACACTGGTGACAGGGGGTGAAAGGGTTAACTGGGGGTGACCAAGGGGTTAAACCTTTATTAGGGGGGGTTAGGGGGTTACCCTAGACCTACCTGGGCCTACTACTACTACTAACTGTCCTAATGCTTACTAGAGTCACAAATGACACCAGTACAGTGATCAGTGAAAAAATCGGAAAACTGCACTTGGTGACACTGACAGGGGGTGAAGGGGTTAACTGGGGGGGGGGGTGATCCAGGGTGAAAAGTTTGCCTACGTGTACTGGTGTTTAGTGTAGTGTTTTTGCAACTTACAGTTAGATGTCCTCTCTCTGGAACTGAAAAGAATTCCACGAGGGGAGATGACATCACTTCCCCTGCCTGTGTTTACACTTACAGGCAGGGGAAGCCTTTCCTTTCTGGAACGAATCCGATGGTCGCGCGCCCCCTGCCGGCGAGAGCACACCCCATACAGATACAGGGTTTCGCACAGCGGTGCCATTGTGCTGCAGTAAAAGTATGTGGGCCGGTCGGTAACCGGTTAAAAATAATACTTATTTTAGGTTAAATAATACTTATTGTAGGTGCCTTGCCTGGCCTGATCTCACTCTCCTTCACCGGGTTGTCACTCATCTGGGTTCTCAGTTTTCCTCACACGGACACTGGGATGGATTCTTCTCCTTTACCAGAACAACGGCTTCTCACTATAATAGTAAATAGCAAGAAGAGTGTTTAGGTAAGAACTTTCTAACTCAACTTGATTAACCACTTTAGCCCCGGACCATTTGGCTGGCCAAAGACCAGAGCACTTTTTGCAATTCGGCTTTAACAATTGTGCGGTCGTGCGACGTGGCTCCCAAACAAAATTGACGTCCTTTTCTTCCCACAAATAGAGCTTTCTTTTGGTGGTATTTGATCACCTCTGCGTTTTTTATTTTTTGCGCTATAAACCAAAAACGACAATTTTGAAAAAAAAGCAATATTTTTTACTTTTTGCTATAATAAATATCCCCAAAATATATATAAAAAAATGTTTTTTCCTCAGTTTAGGCCGATACATATTCTTCTACATATTTTTGGTAAAAAAAAACATTTATTGATTGGTTTGCGCAAAAGTTATAGCGTCTACAAAATAGGGGATAGTTTTATGGCATTTTTATTAATGTTTTTTTTTTTACTAGAAATGGCAGCGATCAGTGATTTTTATCATGACTGCGACATTATGGCGGACAGATCGGACACTTTTGGCACTATTTTGGGACCATTTACATGTATATAGCGATAAGTGCGATTAAAAATGCATTGATTACTGTGTAAATGTGACTGGCAGTGAAGGGGTTAACCACTGGGTGGTGCTCTAGGGGTTAAGTGTGTCCTAGTGAGTGATTCTAACTGTGGGGGGGTGGACTATGTGTGACACGACACTGAACACCGCTTCCGATTACAGGGAGCGGTGATCAGTGTCAGTGTCATTAGGCAGAACGGGGAAATGCTTGTTTACATTAGCATTTCCCCATTCTTCCTCTTCGTGAGACATCGCGGACATCGAGTCCGCAGAACCTGCGATCACTTTCAAGCCGCCTCCTAAAGGGCAACATACAGGTACGTTAACCTGCCTGTACATGCCCTTCTGCCGCAGTGTATCTGTGTGAGGCGGTCGGGACAAACCCCTTTTGGTTATTACACAGAATGGGACCCAGAAGACAGCAAGGATTGTTGTAATAGTGTCAGTTACTACAGTGAATGTTTGCTTCCATGGGGATCAGCCAGGTATGGACTATGCATACTTACATTGGTCCGAATTGGACCAATTTAACTATGCAAAACAAAACATACCTCGAATTCAGCTTTAGATCTAGTGTCATATGGATTCATACATACACAAATCGCATACACAAAATGTTTTCTCTGCAGCTAAGAACATATTAGTGGAGTGTGGTACAGTTTCAAGAATGTAGCAAGCATCACAGTTTATAACAATGATTATATTAAACTATGATGAGGAAATGTATATGTCAAGTCATTATCCACAAAATCTGTCACAACTATTTTGGGCTTGTTATTTCTTTTATCTAAACACTACACTTCTTTATGATTTATCTAGATCCATTTTATGTTGAAGCTGTTATGTTGAATGGCTGCTGTTAGTGTATCTTTCACAAAGCTGATTAATATAATAAGGTCAGAGAATAGTCTTGCTAGTTGCTGCTGTTCTGTAGAATTTATCCTGGTATGTGTGTAGTGTTTTAAAAGAATTCTCAGCATGAATGTTCATTGTCAAGTCACCTCCTGGCAGTTAGGATCCAATTTATCAGCTCCCTCTTTCTATGTATACATACATATAACAGAGTATTTAATCACTGAAATAGGGCATCATAGGGTACATGCGGGTCTGGTAACAAATTCTTGTTGAAAAATTATCTGTTTTCTGCCTATAATGGCAAACTTGCCAATGGCTCCTGATGCTGTCTCTGAGCCAATGAGGAGGGAGAGAACCAAGAGAGCCTCTCAGCACATTGCTGAATCAAGATGGGAATGCATTTAGGGAAAAAACACTTTGTCCTTTAGAACCTTTTTAACCACTTGCCGCCTGCCCACAGTCAAATGACAGCTGGGCGGTGCAGCTCTTGTTCTGGGTGGACGTCATATGATGGCTTCCCAGAACGACTGTTCTCGCATGCCCCCAGGGGATCGCGGCCGCGCCGTGTTACTAGGACACGGCGCAATACCGATCTGTGTAAAGAGCCGCAACCGCGGCTTTTTAGTCATGTGATCGGCTGTGTCCAATCACAGCCGGCCCCAGTAAACACAGAGATGCCGCTATTCGGCACTCCTCGCCTCACACTGACAGTGTGTGAGGAGAGGAGAGCCGATCAGCGGCATCTACTCACAGGGGACAGCTAGGTATGTAATCAGGGCACTGGTCATCACAATTACATTTAAGTGCCAACCAGTGCCAGCAATGATTGCCTACCACTGCCAGCAATCAGTGCCAACCAGTGCCCACAATTGCCCCCAATCTGTTCCCACAAGTGCCAGCAATCAGTGCCCCCAAGTGCCAGCAATCAGTGGTTATTAGTGATGCCAGCCAGTGCTGGCTATTAGTGCTGCCCATCAATGCCGATCACTGCTGCCCATCAATGCCACTCATCAATGCCCATCAGTTCTGCCTATCCGTGCCGCCTATCTGTGCCAATCAGTGCTGCCTATCTGTGACCACCAGTGCTGCCTATCTGTGCCCACCGGTGCCACATATCTGTGTCCAGTGCCACCTATCAGTGCTCATCAGTGCTACATATCAGTGCCACCTATCAGTGCCCATAAGTGTGGCATATCAGTGCCACCTAATCAGTGCCACCTATCAGTGCCCATAAATGTGGCATATCAGTATCACCTAATAAGTGCCATCTCATCAGTGCCCATAAGTGTCACCTCATCAGTTCCCATCAGTGCCGCCTCATCAGGACCCATCAGTGAAGGATAAAAATTACTTATTTGCAAAATTTACTGACAGAAACAAAGAAAAACTTTTTTTTTGAAAAAAAATTTTTTTTTTTTTTTAGGAAAAAATAAAAAACCCAGGAGTGATTAAATACCACCAAAAGAAATGCCTATTTGTGTGAAGAAAATTATAACAATTTCACATGGTTACAGTGTAGTAGGGATGAGCTGAACACCCCCCTGTTCGGTTTGCACCAAAACATGCGAACAGGCAAAAAATGTGTTCGAACACGCGAACACCGTTAAAGTCTATAGGACACGAACATGAATAATCAAAAGTGCTAATTTTAAAGACTTATATGCAAGTTATTGCCATAAAAAGTGTTTGGGGACCTGGGTCCTGCCCCAGGGGACATGGATGAATGCAAAAAAAAGTTTTAAAAACGGCCATTTTTTCAGGAGCAGTGATTTTAATAATGCTTAAAGTGAAACAATAAAAGTGTAATATTCCTTTAAATTTCGTACCTGAGGGGTGTCTATAGTATGTCTTTAAAGGGGCGCATGTTTCCCGTGTTTAGAAAAGTCTGACAGCAAAATGACATTTCAAAGGAAAAAAAGTCATTTAAAACTACTTGCGGCTATTAATGAATTGCCGGTCCGACAAAACACATAAAAGTTCATTGATAAAAACGACATGGGAACCCGAACCACAATTTTAAAAAAATGACATGGGGGGTCCCCCTAAATTCCATACCAGGTCCTTCAGGTCTAGTATGGATATTAAGGGGAACCCTGGGCAATTTTTTTTTTAAAAATGGCATGGGGTCAGCCTCAAAATCTATACCAGACCGTTCAGATCTGGCATGGACTTTAAGGGGAACCCCGCGCCAAAATCTAAAAAAAAAAAGGCGTAGGGTCTCCCCAAAAATCCATACCAGACCCTTATCCGAGCATGCAATCTGGCAGGCCGCAGGAAGAGGGGGGATGAGAGAGCGGACCCCCCTTCCTGAACCATACCAGGCCACATGCCCTCAACATTGGGAGGGTACTTTGGGGTAGTTCCCCAAAATACCTTGTCCCCATGTTGATGGGGATAAGGGCCTCATCCCCACAACCCTTGCCCGGTGGTTGTGGGGGTCTAGGGGCAGGGGGCTTATCGGAATCTGGAAGCCCCCTTTAACAAGGGGACCCCAGATCCCGGCCCTCTCCCCTGTGTGAAATGGTACGGCAGTACAAAAGTACCCCTACCATTTCACAAAAAAAGTGGCAAAAATGTTAAAAATGACAAGAGACAGTTTTTGACAATTCCTTTATTTAAATGCTTCTTCTTTCTTCTTTCTTCTTTCTTCTATCTTCTTTCTTCTATCTTCTATCTTCCTTCAGTTTCTTCCTCCATCTTCTTCTTCTTCTGGTTCTTCTGGTTTTTCCTCCGGTGTTCTCATCCGGCATCTTTCTCCGCGGCGCTGGTGTCTTCTTCCCTTCCTCTTCTGGGCCCCTCCGCATCCAGCATGGTGAGAGGCTCCCGCTGTGTGACGCTTCTCCTCTTCTGACGTTTCTTAAATAAGGGAGGGCGGGGCCACCCGGTGAATCTGCCCCCCTCTGATGCATGGGGACTTGACGGGGACTTCCCTGTGGCATTCCCTGTGATGTCAGAGGGGGGCGGACAGGGAAGTCACCGTGCGTCAGAGGGGGGCGGGGTCACCGGGTGGCCCCGCCCTCCATTATTTAAGAACCGTCAGAAGAGGAGAAGCATCACACAGCGGGAGCCTCCCACCATGCTGGATGCGGAGCGGCCCAGAAGACGAAGGGAGGAAGATGCCGGCGCCGTGGAGGAAGATGCCGGATGAGAAAACCAGAGGAAGAACCAGAAGAACCAGAAGAGGAAGATGGAGGAAGAAACCGAAGGAAGATAGAAGATAGAAGAAAGAAGATAGAAGAAAGAAGAAGCATTTAAATAAAGGAAGTGTCAAAAACTGTCTCTTGCCATTTTTAACATTTTTGATACTTTTTTTGTGAAATGGTAGGGGTACTTTATTACCCCCTTGCTATTCACACGGGGGGGGAGGGCCGGGATCTGGGGGTCCCCTTGTTAAAGGGGGCTTCCAGATTCCGATAAGCCCCCCGCCCGCAGACCCCCACAACCACCGGGCAAGGGTTGTGGGGATGAGGCCCTTGTCCCCATCAACATGGGGACAAGGTGTTTTGGGGGGCTACCCCAAAGCACCCTCACAATGTTGAGGGCATGTGGCCTGGTACGGTTCTCTCATCCCCTCCTCTTTTCCTGCGGCCTGTCAGGTTACGTGCTCGGATAAGGGTCTGGTATAGATTTTTGGGGAGACCCCACGCCATTTTTTTTTAAATTTTGGCGCGGGGTTCCACTTAAAATCCATTCCAGACCTGAAGGGGGACCCCACACCATTTTTTTTTTACATTTTGGCCGGGGTTACCCTTAATATGCATACCAGACCTGAAAGGCCTGGTATGGAATTTAGGGGGACCCCCACATCATTTTTTTTTTAAATTTTGGTTCGGGGTTCCCCTGTGGGGAATTCCAATGCCGTTTTTATCAATGAACTTTTATGTGTATAGTCGGACCGGCAATTCATTAATAGCTGCGAGTAGTTTTAAATTAATTTTTTTCCTTTGAAATGTCATTTTGCTGTCAGACTGTTCTAAACACGTGAAACATGCGCCCCTTTACAGGCATACTATAGACATCCCCCAGGTATGAAATTTAAAGGAATATTACACTTTTAATATTTCACTTTAAGCATTATTAAAATCGCTGCTCCTGAAAAAACTGCCGTTTTTAAAACTTTTTTTTGCATTGATCCATGTCCCCTGTGGCAGGACCCAGGTCCCCAAACACTTTTTATGACAATAACTTGCATATAAGCCTTTAAAATTAGCACTTTTGATTTCTCCAATAAACTTTTAAAGGGTGTTCCGCGGCTTTCGAATTTGCCGCGAACACCCCAAATTGTTTGCTGTTCATCGAACTGGCGAACAGCCGATGTTCGAGTCAAACATGAGTTCAACTCGAACTCGAAGCTCATCCCTACAGTGTAGCATGACCGCGCAAATTTCATTCAAAATGTAAAAGCGCTGAAAGCTGAAAAATGGCCTGGGCAGGAAGGGGGTGTAAGTGGCCTGTATTGAGGTGGTTAAGCATTATGTTAGCTTTCTTTCTGGGTGGGTGGGGGGCTATAACTTTTTATAGTTATAGTATAGTGTCCCTGTTGGGCAGGTTTCCCCTCATTTCCAAGACTGTTAGGTAACATCTTTCATCGGAGCACAGCAGAATGAAACAAAAAATTTAGCAGAGGGGTAATGCCTGAACCACTGTTTTTCTTTTTTCTTGCCATCTATGTTTTTTTCCTTTTACTTCCTGTCCTGGAAGAACCGGAAATTAAAAATATGACAGATTCTAGCTTTCTTTGTTTAAACCTAAAAAAAGGAAAACTTGTGGCTGGATTTACCCTTTTAAATGTTGATTGTAGTGTTTGTTATGGGTTCATTTTAAAAGTTAAAGTTACACCAAACTCAAGTCTAAAATCAAAAATTCTATCTAAGTATGTACTCTTAACTCAAAAAAGTACCTTCTGTTGTTCTCAACCACCTCTAAATCTACAAATTCCTTTTTTCGGTTCTGTGATCTGGCTTCTTGTTAGAGGGTAATTATGTTAATAATCCAGGGTCCCACTGTACGTAGGAATGTAGCCACCTTCTTTTACTCACGTCTAAGATGGACAATGGACTATGGACTACAAGCTCTGTTGTGTGCATAGTGCAGTGCACATGACCACAACTTATGCCGCGTACACACGGTCGGACTTTTCATCTACAAAAGTCCGACAGCCTGTCCGACAGACTTTCGGCGGACTTGCGGCGGACTTGCGGCAGACTTTCTAACGAACAGACTTGCCTACACACGACCACACAAAAGTCAGACGGATTCGTACGTGATGACGTACACCGGACTAAAATAAGGAAGTTGATAGCCAGTAGCCAATAGCTGCCCTAGCGTGGGTTTTTGTCCGTAGGACTAGCATACAGACGAGCGGACTTCGGGGTCCGTCGTAGTTACGACGTAAAGATTTGAAGCATGTTTCAAATCTAAAGTACGTCGGATTTGAGTCTAAAAAAGTACGTTGAAAGTCCGGAGAAGCCCACACACGATCGGATTACCAGCCAGCTTTAGTCCGTCAGCGTCCGTTGGACTTTTGTAGCTGAAAAGTCCGACCGTGTGTACGCGGCATTACATTCACTGGTCATTCCAAACAAATGGAAGTGAGGAGAAAGAAGAGATTTGGAAGCTCATGACTTATGTTACATAGAGGCAGAAAAACACCATAAGAACTGATTTCATGAAAAATATTATACACGATGTCCATCCATCTTCAATCACGGTGCAGGCGGACCAGAAAAAAAAAAAAGCAGTCGGCGGGACGCCTCCCATCGAGGCAGAGCTTTTTTTTTCAACTTTTCGGATCCGGGCGCCATGATTGAAGATGGATGGACATCGCGAGACACTTTTTTTTTAAAATAAAGGAATTGTCAAAAACTGTCTCCTGTTGTTTTTACGTTTTTGACACTTTTTTTGGTGAATCGGTAGGGGTACCCCTTACCCATTCACGAGGAGTTCCCTTTAATATCCATACCAGACCCAAAGGGCCTGGCATGGACTGGGGGGGGGGGGGGAATCTGATTTTTTCATAGTATTTTACCTATATTGCTGGGATCTGGGAAAACATTACAGCCGCAAGCAATTTTACATGATTTTTTTTTTCCTTTTATATACTGTAGTTACAAAGTTACATAGTAGGTGAGGTTGAAAAAAAGACACAAGTCCAACCTATGTGTGTGATTATGTCAGTATTACATTGTATATCCCTGTATGTTTTCAGGTGCGGTATTTGTACTTGTGGTATTCACCAGTACGGTATTTGTAAATTGAAATCATATCCCCTCTCAAGCGTCTCTTCTCCAGAGAGAAAAAGTTCAGTGGTCGCAACCTTTCCTTTATAACTAATATCCTCCAGACCCTTTATTAGCTTTGTTGCCCTTCTTTGTACTTGCTCCATTTCCAGCACATCCTTCCTGAGGACTGGTGCCCAGAACTGGACAGCATATTCTAGGTGCGGCCGGACCAGAGTCTTGTAGAGTTTGATAATTATCGCTTTATCCCTAGAGTTAATCCCTTTTTTAATGCATGCCAATATTCTGTTTGCTTTGCTAGCAGCAGTTTGGCATTGCATGCCATTACTGAGCCTATCATCTACTAGGACCCCTAGGTCATTTTCCATCCTAGACTCCCCCAGAGGTTCTCCTCCTAGTGTATAGATTGCCTTCATATTTTTACATTAAACCTCATTTGTCACGTAGTTTCCCATCCCATTAATTTGTTCAGATCTTATCGCCCTGCTTAGCTTAGTATCGTCTGCAAATACAGAGATTGAACTGTTCACCCCATCCTCCAGGTCCTTTATGAATAAATTAAATTGGATTGGTCCAACCACAGAACCCTGTGGGACCCCACTACCCCCCCATACCATTTGGAAATGTCATTTTGCTGCGGCACATTAAAACACATGAAAAAAATGCGCCCATTTAAAGGCAGACTAAGGGGACCCCCCAGGCACGATATTTAAAGTAATATTTCATTTTTATTGTTTCACTTTAAGCATTATTAAAATCACTGCTCCTGAAAAAACGTACATTTTAAAAACTTTTTTTGGATTGATACATGTCTTCGGGCAGTATCTGGGTCCCCAAACACTTTTTATGACAATAACTTGCATATAAGGCTTTAATATTAACACTTCTGATTTTTCACGTTCATGTCCCATAGACTTTAATGGTGTTCGCACAAATTTTTTGTCTGTTCGCATGTTCTGGTGCGAAACGAACCGGGGGGTGTTCGGCTCATCCCTACTCTTCAATATAACTCAGAAAATGTATCCACTACAATTTTTTTTCAGTTAATTGCAGTACAGAGGATGTGTTTCTAGTCTTTTGAGGTGTAAGAAGACAATGGGGGTTATTTACGAAAGGTAAATCTACTTTGCACTGCAAGTGCACTGCAAGTGCACTTGGAAGTGCAGTCGCTGTAAATCTGAGGGGTAGGTCTGAAATGAGGGGAAGCTCTGCTGATTTTATCATCCAATCATGTGCAAGCTAAAATGCCGTTTTTATTTTCCTTGCATATCCCCCTCAGATTTACATAGACTGCACTTCCAAGTGAACTCGCAGTGCACTTGTAGTGCAAAGTGGACTTGCCTTTCGTAAATAACCCCCACTGTCTTTCCTAAGCCCTATCTCCATGAAGAACTAACACTGACTGAAGAAACATGGAAGAAATTGGGAGGACTTATCTAGCACTGAACAGAAGAGGGGGGGCAGAGAGAGAAATCAAATCACTATAGTAAACAAGCTGTTAAAGGGTAATTTTATAATTTTATCCAGTTTCAACATGGAAACAGCAACATACAAACAGGATACTACACCACAACATTATTTATCAGAGAAGAAAGATCCATTACAGTATTGTTATTTACGAATGGATGGAGCAGGCAACCCTATATTCCGTATTGCAAGTTTATTGACTACATAAGAGTGATAATAAAATAAGAAGCTGATGCATTTCAGCAAGAACCTTAGTCGGATTGTCGTATAGTCTAAAATCTCAACAACGTGTACTTAAAGCACATAATATTGGAAATGCTGTAGTAGCTATCTTATTGAAAACAACATAAAACACACAGAACACAAAAAAAAAAAAAGAGTAACCTAAGCCAAACCGCTGGCATAAGGGTGTAATGCCCCGTACACACGGTCGGACATTGATCGGACTTTCCGACAACAAAATCCTAGGATTTTTTCCGAGGGATGTTGGCTCAAACTTGTCTTGCATACACACGGTCACACAAAGTTGTCGGCAAATCTGATCATTCCGAACGTGGTGACGTAAAACACGTACGTCGGGACTATAAACGGGGCAGTAGCCAATAGCTTTCATCTCTTTATTTATTCTGAGCATGCGTGGCACTTTGTCCGTCGGATTTGTGTACACACAATCGGAATTTCCAACAACGGATTTTGTTGTCGGAAAATTTTATAGCCTGCTCTCAAACTTTGTGTATCGGAAAATCCGTTGGAAAATGTGTGATGGAGCCTACACACGGTCTGAATTTCCGACAACAAGGTCCTATCACACATTTTCCGTCGGAAAATCCGACCGTGTGTACGGGGCATAAGTCTGTAATTTACAACTGCATGAGTATCTCAGAACTCAACATATCCCTTGAGTTCAGTAGTAGCACATGCACCAATCAGACATCAATATTACCTGAAGTAAGCCATCCAGTCCAGATTTTTGCTTTTTGGGACAACCCCTAGAGGAATATGTCAACTTATATAATGGTAATGACTTATTAATTAATTCAACCCAAAATCGAAGAGTAGGAAGGGAGGGATCCTTCCATTTAAGTGCTAAGGTTTTTTTAGCATAGAAAAACACCATCTGTACTAGAGTCTTCTGCAAGCTACTCAGGTCTTCCTCAGCAAAATCACCCAAAACACACCTAGCTGGGGAGCAGATGTTTGGAAGAGCTCATTTTTTTCCTCTAGAAACCTGAGGTTATAGCTGATCAAAAGTTCCTGACTCTGGGGCATGCCAAAATCATGTGGAAATAAAAATTCCGATCAGAATAGCAGTGGGGGCAGTCTGGAGAATCCACTCTACCCATGTTATATCAACCATATCCACCCATGCCTCTTCAGTCAGGAATGGGATATCTGCATTCAACTGCCACCGAACAATATTTACCCTGATGCAGTTCAATACAGCACAGAAAAAATACAGGACAGGCCAATTATCCACATGAGTAGAATACTTTCCAAAGCATAACCTGTAAATGCATTCAGACTGAAGTTAAAAAAAAATTCAACAGCTTTAGTGACATTACTTCCCTGTAATGAAATATGTCCCATAAAGAAATTTTCTTTGGATCCTGTAGAAACCTTCTTTGCAGGGAAGCCCACCATACTGGTATAATAAACATTTATGTGGTGTGATAATATCAGTGTGCAGCCTCTTTTGGATGTTTGCTAAGGAGCGCTGGGTGAGTATGGTCTGCTTGGCCCAGCACCAGCTTCATTGCTGACAAGAGAGGGAGAGTAAAGTTTGGAGTGGCACATGTTTCTGGGATCTTCAATAGTGCACTTAGCATATTTGACAGCCAAAGCAGATTACTTTTATAACACGCTCTCTCAAATACATTAAATTTAGTTTTAGTAATATTCATGAAATTAAACATTTACTAATAAAAAAACAGAAAAGAAACTGAAACAATAAAAATTTTCTTCATCTGATATATTATCAGTAAAAAAAAAATATTAGTGGTGGATATTTGCCACACAGTGCCACACAGTAAAACATAAAAGCAGTGTAGTGTGACAGTAACAGGCCTGCAATGAAATAAATTATAGTCACATGTTCCTCCGAACAGGGGTGACTTGACAATACAGGTAAAAAAATGTCTTTGTATATGATTGTCAATGGCAATCATATACAATACACAGGGAACAAATGGACAATTGTGGTAATACACAGGGAACAAAGAGCCAGTTGTTACAATATGTGGGCAGAAAAAAGCCAGTTTTTACATTGGTAATTATGATTACAGTGACAATACCTTGAGTAAAATCAGTGGGAACAAAGCTGTGCGGTCAGTGGAAATAATGGTCCTTACATTGGGGGGGTCAGTTGGAAAAAAATACCCTTTATATTACTTGCAAGCATGAAAAAGACTATCCCTTACATTGGTGGTCAGCAAGAAAATTTTGCCTGGCAACAATTGGTCTGGCTGGTGTCTACAGACATAACGACCCTTACCTTTTCTTGGATGACATCTTCCAGCCCTTACAACAACCAACCATCTTTTGTCTACTGATACCTAAGTCAGTTGCAATAAACAAAACCCATATTGCCCTCTGCACAAGATATGGCAGTGTACAAGAATAAGGAAGTACAAAGAGCAGACATAATGATCAATATCTTACAAGATCCAGACAGCCATCAATCAGCCTACTAAAAATAAAAGAACATTTCTCCATGGTTTCTGTGGTGCCATTTGCACTACTTTACTGAATAAGTCAATGTGTATTTTAACATTTCAGAGAGTTTGAAGAAACTTTTGTGACTGTTGTTCAGTAAACCGCACAAGAACAAAAGAGGTATTAAGGGTCTGCATGTTGAAGAGTCAATTCTCATATTTGCCTAATAGGCTGCTCATTTCCAGCTGGGTTTCCAGTGGCAAGGAGAAGATTCTTTCTAACTTCACAGAAGAAAGAGACTTTGCACTGTAATGAGGAAAATATTTATCCCGGCAGCCCTTCTACTTTAATAACCTAAATGCATTTCCTTTGAACTGAGTAATCATCGGGAGTACTTTACTGTAGACCGCAGGCAGCAAAAGGCCTTGTAATATCTAAGTGGACACCACAGAGCTTAGAAGGGGACATACACATGAAAGAACGAGCAAAAAAAATAATTATTAAGATGACAAAAGATCAAGTGGAGGGAGATAGGAAACTACTGTATGTGGCATCTCAATATGAGTCAACAGAAAAAAAATCTGATAAATGCTGTTTTTAACATATGCTCCCTGGCATGATGGTTCAAGAAAAAAACTTGCACTAGTAAACAAAGAAAACTTTATTTAAATAAAATATGATGTAAAAAAAAAAAAAAAAAAGGAAAAACAATCACTTGAATAAGAGAGAAGGCACTTTTCTGGTTAGTACAAGATGATTAGGCTCCTTTCCCTGAACATTTCATGCAAATACAAACCATCTCATGTTAGAGCAGAGGCACACCCACACCCCATTACTGCTTTTTGGATGCCAGATGGGTTTGGAAGAGCCTATTATATGATTAAAAGAAACTTGATGTTTGCGTAGGAATTTTAGGGGGCCCCAAAAGGCCAGCTATTTCTAGTGTATATTTGGTGCCGTAGCTCACTGTATACAGTTTTCTTAAAGTGTTACTAAAACCAGGAAACTGCATTCGTTATATCCATTCTTCCACAGTACACTGAACATTGAAATGCAATTATTTTAGTAAATATAAACTGCTAAATTCCATTTCTCATCAGCATATATAGCAGTCTTGCGACTTCTATCAGTGTCTGGGCAAGCAATGGTTAATCTTGTAGGAGGAGTTTTCATTCTCCTCTGACTGTCCTATGAGGCTGCATGACCCCTCACCCTCTGTCTAGACAGCACTGATTGGCCCTGTGCCGATCACATACACCCCCCCCCCAAAAAAAGAAAAAAACAAACACTCTAGCAATACAAACCAAACTGAGCATGTGCAGAGTGCCCCCAAGGCTCTGTATTAACAGAAAATGGATTGGGGACTGTAGAAGAAGGAGAGGATCAGAGAAGACAGAATCAAACAGCCTTTTTATACAATGCAAAGGATTAACTGATTTTACGGTTGTTGGTTTAGTAACACTTAAAGCATATAATTTCTTGTAAATCTATTGTAAAGTTTCTTATGTAAAGATCCTGCCATTTCCAGTTGTAGGCTGACAATACAAAGTTACCACCTTTAAATTAGAAGCACAATTCTAAACATGGACATGCATGGTTCAGTTTTTTATAATTCAGCCCACTGGCTTAAAACAATTGAACCGTTTCCCATTATTTTCTCATGTTCTTGATGAGATTAACTTAGAATGCTTGCTGTAAAAAAATGATTCTCTACACAAATTCCACTGTATATGGGACAACTGGCTTACACATCCTTTTTGTAATATGTAATGGCTGTTTATATAATATTTCTTTGCAATTTATATTTACTGTTGGCACCTCCCCCCTGCCCATAGTACCTTTGCACCTGTGCCTTTCGGTTTCCTGATGATTCAAACTTAAAGTGTCATTGAACCCACCCCAATTCAGCTAGGAATTTTTCAGCTATTGAAGCAGCTCTGCACATGCTCAGTTTTCAGTGAGATTTTATGCTGGGCATTTTCATCCCTATCACATCTGAGCAGCCCATGTGACTATCACACATGTGGGCATACACATAGTGGTAAATGACAGTCCACTGCCTCCCTCCTCCTCCATAACCACTAACCATCTAAACACAATGGGGGTGGAATATTACATGTAGATTAATGGTGGCTTCACCTCCCTCTTATTCTAAGACACAGGCTGGAGGGGCATGACACAGCCTGTGACTGGCAGAAATCCACCCACAACATGTTATGTCCACAAAATAATGAAGATTTGATTTCAAATATATATTAATAAAACAATTTAAAACAGTTTAATAATATTATTTATTTATTTATTTATTTTTACTCTGTATTCCAAAGGCTGTATTGTTTTACTTTGAACATGTGACCAGCAGTAGAGGACTAGAAGCTCCTCCAGCTTATGTTTCTCTACAGACAGGCTGGAAAAGATCTGAATCATGTGACATCTGTATATCAATTAGGAAAAAGGTATTTAGATATTTTTTATATTAAAATAATTACAGTGCCATCAACCACATACAGAAATAGAAGGGGCAATGTAAATTAAACAGTGTGTGTTTAGTATCACTTTAATCTGTTAACATTTT
Organism: Lithobates clamitans; assembly: GCA_037952925.1. Taxonomy (NCBI): domain Eukaryota; kingdom Metazoa; phylum Chordata; class Amphibia; order Anura; family Ranidae; genus Lithobates; species Lithobates clamitans. Next base: position 1,501,957 of record JBBGZY010000097.1, on the reverse strand, counting down.
TGGTAGCTTTTACCAACTTTTGTAACTACCCTGTTTCCTCGAAAATAAGACCTAGCGTGATTGTCAGTGATGGCTGCAATATAAGCCCTACCCCTCAAATAAGCCCTAGTTAAAGTCCTTGTAGGTCTTCTTTTCAGGGTAGGGCTTATTTTCGGGAAAACAGGGTAAGGCTTATTTGGGGGGTAGGGCTTATATTGCAGCCATCACCAACAATCACGCTAAGTCTTATTTTCGGGGGAAACAGGGTAGCTATAACCCTGATAGTTCCCTATGTTTTGGCTCTTTCCCTTTCTGTTGGAAGAATATCAATGTATGCATGTTCTCTTGAATCAACTCAGTAAAGAACTATTTGAATTAATAATTGAACTGTTTCCCCCATCCACACATTCCAAGTGGATGCATGAATCTTCCCTGCTGAGTCATTATATTCTTACAGTGGGACTCCCCCACCATCAGAGTACACTGATCAGCGCTTCAGCCAATTGGCTGCAGTGGTTTTGTAATGTCAACCTGCAACAGAAAATGCCGTTGCTGGCAGAATCTCCAGGTAAGAACCTTTGAAAAAGATTTACAAAATAGATTTGGTTTTAAGAAAACTGTATACAGTGGGACACACACTCAAAAGTAGATTTAGGTTTTACATACACTTTACATGAAAGGTATGTACTGACACTTTTGATATCACCAAAGGATGCATTCAAATAATTGGCATCAATGTCATTATTAAGTACTGTACTAGCCAGTCAGCTCATCAGATGATAAGAAAACAAAGTAGATATGGCGCTGTTCTACTGCTAGCAAATAGTGGTATAAAAATACATAAGTTGCTTCCTTTGGAAAAATCCTAAAGACTAAGAAGATATTGTACAGAGTCATTATAAATGTTACCAATGTGTATCAATTGTGTAATATCAAATAAAACCAAACCAAAAAATACTTATACAGTGTGGTCTTGCATTAAAACTAAAATCAAACAAAGTGTGTGATCCTTGGTGTAGAAAGTCAATATATATAGTACTCATTAGGATAAAAATAAAACCACTAAATAAAATTGTTGTGCATACTGAAACAATCTAAGGTGCAATTGCAATTAATATGCATGCTGAAACATTCTGAAGCGCTATTATTATTGTTTTTGAAACCAAACAACAGGCAGATTTCCTATGTCTACATTACTATAATGTCCATTTCAAAATAAAACTAATAGAAAAACCATCGAAAAAAACACCAAATACTAAAAAATAAAATAAAATAGTTTATGAATTATAAAGTGCTCTTGTGCCCATGAAGAAAATCCTCTTTCTAGTCTGATGGACTTTTCAGTGAGTGAACACACCGTGCATATCTTACTTCGTGCTCCTATTCCGGCTGCATTTACCAGATTCTTCTCCCCCTCCTGTGGTAAAAAGCATCCACAGTATGTGCTACTGTGTAGCAATATAGAAAGAAGACCGTCCTTAGTACTGGCTATGAGGAGATTCCATTTATATGTTGCACGTCATGGAAGAGAGGGAGGGAGCCCAAATAGCGTAATACTATATCAAACTGTTTTATTAACAAACGCATGGAAAGGTACTCACATATGGTAGAATTAACAAAGGCATTTGTTGCTGACACCAACACCTGTGACAGGAAGTGATGCAAGGACGTATGCTGACTCCGCCCTACGTGTTTTGTCACTCTGACGTCATCTGGAGCGTCATATTAATTGCAATTGCAATTGCACTTTAGATTGTTTCAGTATGCACAACAATTTTATTTAGTGGTTTTATTTTTATCCTAACGAGTGCTATATATATTGACTTTCTACACCAAGGATCACACACTTTGTTTGATTTTAGTTTTAATGCAAGACCACACTGTATACGTATTTTTTGGTTTGGTTTTATTTGATATTACACAATTGATACACATTGGTAACATTTATAATTACACTGTACAATATCTTCTTAGTCTTTAGGATTTTTCCAAAGGAAGCAACTTATGTATTTTTACACCACTATTTCCTAGCAGTAGAACAGTGCCATATCTACTTTGTTTTCTTATCATGTGATATTGCTCCACTTAGTGGTAGTAATTGGTAGAGGCAGCAGTTCTATTAACCCCCTCCAACTCTTTATTCAGTACCTAGTCCTTTGCGCTGAGACTTTTCCTTTTTTTTTTAGTCAGCTCATCAGAGTTTTGGGTTCAGGCACTACAGACTCCCTGAGGGATATACAATATATAAAGCTAGTATATACTAAAATTCAAGCAATTTATGTATTTTACTATAAACATTCACTTTGTCTAACCAATGTCTCACAAACTTTACTTCACTTCAAAAATAAACGCATACACGAAACTATGTAAATACCCGTTTGCCTGGATTTTAGCCTGCATTGCTCTTTCGCTGCAGGACCATACACCAAACAGACCTGACAGTGGGTGGTTTTATACACAATCTGGTGGCTGCAATTGTGTGTAAAACTTGGTCAAGGCATCATTTCCTGTTGTCGGTTTTTGGATTGAGCTAACAATCCTTTATGCTGAGGAAGATACATTTGTTTTTAAATGTAATGACATGTCAAGTGCAATCCTTGCAATAAAGCCTAATTTAAAGAATTTTACACTATCTGGCATCTTATCTCTTTGCTGGCATATTCCACTGAGCGCTATGGTCGGAGGGAAGAGGTGTATCGTCTCTATATGATGGCTGGATGATCCCCCTTGTCTACCCAACATTGAGGAGTGACCGTGGATACAGCAGATGAGAGATACAGTATGAGCCTTTTTTGACCCCCGTAATAGGTGGTCAATACTCTCTGGTAAGAGCACATCTTAACTTTTGGTGGTGGATTATTCACAAGGTGGAGGAAATGAATTTGATGATACACTAGAACTTTTACACATACATGATTGCTGTGAAGGCATCACACTGGTGCCATGTTGAAGACATATGGACTGAGTTATCTAGCGCAACATCAGATGAATAGGAAGAGGCTAGAAGTCATTGAATAATATGAAAATTAATATGGAGCCAGGTGCCCTGCTGGCTGAGTGCAGCTCTCTCTTACTTCCCTCCCACTGTGTGTAAATGAGTCAGGACTGTGTGTTATGCAGCACTGAGAGCAGAGCAGGCTGTGTTCCTCTCACCCATCACTTCCCTGCTGTGTGAGCAGAATGGGCTCTGCACAAAATCTTCCACTTGCTCCTGCCACCCTCCCTCCTGACAGCAGAGGATCTAAGCCAATCAGTGGCAAGAGGACTTGCTATGCAGCTGCCTTCATGGATTCTGGGAAATGTAGTCCTTAAAGGGGCACAGTGAGTAAAAGGACGCTGATAGAGATGTATTCCCTGCACAACAGAGGAGGAGAGGTAGGACTTTCAAGTGTAGACACTTCATTGGGGTGCCTGCACCCACATCAGAGACCAAAGGCCCCAACAATAGTGAGCTAATATTGACAATCAGGCACCAAGAATTTGTAGCCACCTCCAGGAGTACCCTTTTGCAAAATTGTATTTTTATTAAACTTTTATATTTTTTGAGCGAACATATAGAAAATTGTTGCATAATGTGGAATACAAAGATATTGAAAACATTATTATTATTATTATTATTATTATTATTCAGGATTTATATAGCGCCAACAGTTTACGCAGCGCTTTACAATATAAAAGGGAGACAATACAGTTATAATACAATACAATAGGATTAAGAGGGCCCTGCTCAGAAGAGCTTACAATCTAATAGGGTGGGGCAGGTGGTACAAAAGGTTGTAACTGTGGGGAATGAGCTGGTGGAAGTGGTAGGAGATTAGTTGGAGACGTGATAGGCTTTCCTGAAGAGATGAGTTTTCAGGGATTGCCTGAAGGTAGCAAGAGTAGGGGATAGCCGGATAGATGGAGGTAGCGAGTTCCAGAGGATGGGGGAGGCTCTGGAGAAATCCTGGAGACGAGCATGGGAGGAGGAGATGAGAGAGCTTGAAAGCAGGAAGTCTTGAGAAGAGCGGAGAGGTCGATTTGGGTGATATTTGGAGACAAGATTAGTGATGTAGCTTGGGGCAGAGTTGTGAATGGCTTTGTATGTTGTGGTTAGAATTTTGAATTTAATTCGCTGGGTGATTGGGAGCCAGTGTAGGGATTGAAGTAGAGGGTTGGCAGACACTGAGCGGTTGGTAAGGTGGATAAGTCTGGCAGCAGCATTCATGATAGACTGAAGAGAAGAAAAACAATGGAGTAGAAGATACAGAGAAACAGAGTCCATGAGTACAGAGCGCAGGAGTGCTCTGCACAGTACGTCCAGGATATATAAGGCAAACAGCTCAAAATTAGGTAATATAGGTTCGAAAACCAGAGATCAATCATATAAAGAGAAGTACACAGATTTCATGAGGGATATATGATGCGAGGTAAGAGACTCAAAGAGACACCGTATGGCATACATAAGAATTAAGGGAGTGGAGGGGAGGCACCATGATCACAAGCAATGCAATGCCAACATAATTTATGATGCGGAAGTCGGCATAGAGGTCCCAAATTCCGACCAATCTCAAAGTTCCCACACTTTATCAAATTGGGGGATAGTGTCATGTACTGAGGCCATATTTCAGCCACTAGATGTAAACATCAAGAAGGAGGTGCGTTGGACAGCCAGCATAGGGGAATAAATCTTTTGACAGCCAGCAAAATATAAGAAAGAAGCCGATTGGCTCTTCTGGTTATGCCAGGGAAAGGGAGACCCAACAAATAATTCAAGGGATTGAGTGGAAGGGATATATTCATCACTTTCTGTATCAGGAGCCTCACCTCATGCCAAAAGGGTTGGATCACTGAACATTGCCAAAATATATGGAATAAGGAACCTGTGTCCGTCCCGCAATGCCAACAGAGCGGCGAGACTGAGGGATCGTATTTATGAATTATATCAGGGGTTTTATACCAAAACATGAGAATCTTCATGGACGTCTCCCTCTCGGTCACACATTTGGAAGACTTGGAAGTGGAAGACCAAATCCTATCCCATACCTGGACCGGAATAGGTCTGCCTAATAAATAGGACCATCTTCCCATATAGTGATGTGTGGTCTCAGTAAGAGGTGTCAACTCATGGAGGATAGGTGAATGGAGGATATTAAATGTGATTGATGGGGTCCTTGAGCGCATATGTACTCAAAGGTAGTTGGATTGTCAAGGAGTTAAGGTTGGGGATTTAGAGTGAAAAAAATGTCTAACCTGCAGGTAAAAGTGGAAGAGTTGGAGGGATATCAAATTTCTCACGTAAAGTGTCAAAGGTATGTAATCTTCGTGTGATAGGATATACTAGGTCTCGAAGTTGGAAGAGGGTGGCATTGAGCCATGAGAAGATCCTGCCCAGGGCCATGCTATCTGGTATGAGTGGATTAAACAATACATTTACTAGAGGAGAACAAGGAGAGGCAAGGTGATAATCCTTAAGGCATTTACGCCAAATGGTTAAAGTGAAAATCATTGAAGCAGTGCATTGACGTTTGAGAGTGGGTTCCAGGGATGGAGGGGCGCCCCAAGCCAAGGAACTCGGGTGAACTGGATATAGCACACCCTTTTCAATGGCGGTTCACTGATTTGCTGCGAATAGAGAAGACCACGATGCAATAGGCCTCATATGTGAGGCATAGTAATATTTAATAATGTCTGGTGCACCCATTCCCCCCTGGATCTTGGGGCAAAAACCACAGAACTTGCTATGCGATGGGCCCTGTCCCCCCATATGAACTTTAGAAAACTCCTTTGAAGTGCTTTCAGTTGGGAGGAGGGCAAGGCAATTGGCAGTGTTTCAAAGTGGTATAGTAGTCTGGGTAGAATAGAAATTTTTAGAACATTAATCCTGCCCAACAGGTATGAGGGGTATTTTGTCCAAGCCAACAGGGATTTATTGATGTCTAGAACCAGGGGTGGAAAGTTTGTGGAGTAAAGAGAAGAGTAGGAAGGGGTGAGAAGAACACCTAGGTATTTGAGGGAGGTTTTGCACCATTTTTAAGGATATGATTCTTTGAGCTGTGATAATATGGGTAACGGGATGTGTATAGGTAGGGCTTCAGTCTTGGAAGTGTTGACCTTATAACCTGAGATGGCCCCAAAGGAGGCCAGTAGTTTATGTAGTGAGGGGAGAGAAATCAATGGATTAGTGATAGTGAGTAAGATGTCATTCGCAAAAAGTGACAGTTTATATTCCCCCTGTCACATCACCACCCCACGAATAACCGGATGAGTGCGGATGGACTCGGCCAGGGGCTCTAGACATAAAATAAAGAGCAATGGTGATAAAGGACACCCCTGCCGAGTTCTGTTTGTCATGGGGAAGCCAGGCGACAAGAAGGATGACATCTGTACTTGAGCTGTAACTGTCGAATAAAGCGCTTCTAAAGCTTTTAGAAAAGGGCCCTTAAAACCATAAGTTTTTAAAACAGTAAACATATAAGGCCAACTCAGTCTATCAAAGGCCTTTTGTGCCTCTAAACTTAAGATCAATGCCTGTCGGGAGGATGTGTCCAAAAGGTTTATCAAATCTATTGTACGACAGGTATTGTCCCCCGCATGTCTGCCAGGGACAAAGCCCACCTGATCTCTATGAATCAGTTTGGGGATAAGTCTAGATAGTCTGGATGCAAGAATTTTGGTAAAGATTTTATAATCTGAATTTAAAAGGGCTATAGGCCTGGTTTTTGGATGACGGAAATGTATGAGTGGGAAAATTGTGGATGAGGAGATGTACCCTTAAGCAGGGAGTCGTAGAGAGTCAGCATGTGTGAAGACAAGATATCAAAGAAGTATTTGTAGTAAAAGTAGGGCAGCCGTCGGGACCGGGTGAGGGATCCGAGGCAAGGAAGGAGGTGGGGAAATACCTTGAGGCAAATTTAAGTGAGTCTTCTGGATCATCACCACATCTGCGTCTGAGGCTCTGAAATCCTTCAGGGCCACCCAGCGCTTGTGAATGGAACCCAGACCTTTCACATTATGACATAATCTTTAAAGCCATGTGTGTGGACCCGTCAGATAGGCTTGTGTAAAGGCAGAGAATTTAAAGAGCAATAAAACTTAGGAGACAAAAAAGATGCAAATATGATTATAAACATTGTCTGTAGCAGCAGTCCCTTGGTACCCAAATATTAGCAGACATATCCTGTAATAAAACTGCATTTGGTTAGAAAGGTACGGGTAGTAAATTTTCAACCTAGGGAGCTGATCAATATCCATGGACATAGTAGAAAACAAAGACCAACTGAAAAAAAATAACAACAAAAAAGAACTGGAGTTCTTGAAGACCTGGGAGGCATCTGCGTCTCAGGGGGCCCTGAACAAGTTTCAAGGCCAGGTAGGGGGGTATACGGACTTCCGTCAGGAGACTCTAGGTAGAGAGCTGGGAAGCACTGGCCGCTTGCCTTATGAACTCGGTGGCAATTGGAGTAGATCTGCCAGTAGAAGAACAGTTAACAGTAAAGAGAAAATGTCAGCAGATGAACAAGAGAATCTGTCAACTGAGGCACAATGGCCAGGGAGGGAAAAACAGACCATTAATAACAGAACCTCATGGGATGAGGAAAAAATAGCTCTACCCTGAACAAAAAAAAAGAACAGGGTAGATACAAAAATTATTTTAGACCAGAACAGCAATTTCCATTGCTCTTAACTTGTGAAGAGTCGGAAATATTCTGAGCAATACTGTATGGATGGATCCAGGGAGACAGGAGCAAGACAATCAAGGAGGTTGCTTGGAGATGCGTAGATGTTGGGGTGTGGAGAAGCGTTTCTTGGACTTGTCTCTCACGGGGGTCCAGATACGGCTGGGAGTGTTAGGAGGTGGATGGGCCTGGTTGTTGGGAGGAATCAGATCCTCCTCCGGGAGGGGAGGTAGGCCAAGACTTTTCAAGAATGCCTCACCTTACAATAATTCATGCAGAGTGTGTTGTACTCCATCTTTGGAAACAGTGAGGTGGAAGGGAAAACCCCAGTAATACGGAATCTTGTGATGTTGTAGGTGCGAGGTGATTGGGTGTAGATTCCTACATTTAGCAAGGGTAATGGGGGAAAGATCACTGAAAATCTGGAGTTTTGCCCGCTTGTACGTAAGTTGGGATTTGTTACGCGTGTCTAGGGTGAGTGCTTCCTTGCTTTAAAAAAAATGGAACTTCACTATAACATCTCTGGGTCTAGCTCCAGCCAGGGGTTTTGGGCCCAGAGACCAGTGGGCCCTGTCTAGGTGCCAGTCTATGTCCAACACCGTGGGGGCCAGGGTGTTGAAAAGAACCAGAAGATAAGTACGTAAGTCAGGGTCTCCCACTGTTTCAGGGATACCTCTGAAGCGTAAATTCTGCCTTCTTTCTCTATTTTCCAAGTTCTCCTGCTGTAATTGCAATTGGGAGACTGATAAACTTGTGGTTTTTTTGTGGTAAAGTTGTGGTTTTCCTCTTCAATAGCCTGTACATAGTTTATCATCTCTTGTTTTCAAGAGTGTCAGTACGTTCTCCAGTTTGGTCTTTCTCTCCTGTCAGTTCTGCAGCAAGCTTACTCACCTCTGTTGAGACGTTGTTCATGATTTGTTGAAGTAAGAGCTGAAGCTTAGCATCCAGCTTGGCGTCCAGTATGTTTGGAGTAAGGATCCCATGTGGAGAGGGTGAAACGGGGCCTGGACCTTGAGTAATAGCAGGTGGAATGTTCACAGCATTCTCCACTCCCATGAATGGATGCATCGCCGCAAAAGGGTCTGTGGAATAGTTTGAGGTCATAAGTTTTGACCTGGTAACATAACGTTCCATGCTTGAACCTTCACGTGGCCCAAACAGAGGTTTGTAATTTCGCTGTTGCGGGCCAACTTTGCCCAGGAGATGGTCAGGGAATGTGGCAGACGGTCAGGCTTACCTACGGAGCCATAAATGGCTAGTATAGCATAGCGGAAATCTCTGGGAGCAGGCGGGCCTCTGAGCTTACTCAAGGGACAAAATCCATATTAGGTGGGGTGACCACCATTCATTTGTTAATTACATCTGTCTGTTTTAAAGATAAATATTTGGGTAGCTGTGGGAGGAGGTAATATTCCCAATGGTGGACACCGTTCAGTTAGTGTGAAGTTGGGCTACAGGCGGAGTGAGAGGAAAGTGGCCGAGTGTATCTGGAGTCCCAAGATGGCTGCCGACTTCCGTGTATAGGCCGAAGCCACGGACTTTCCTAGAATCAGTTGCCAGCTGTGCAAGTTCCGCTCCGTTTAAGCCCAAGTATTCCCCACTAGTCTCGGCCGATGAGTCAGCGGGCAGACACTGCTAAGGGTGTCAGCTGTGTGAGGGAGAGGCAGATAGTCCGCTACTCACTGTGTCCACGGGAGGAGGAAGGAGCCAGGTCGGTAGGCCGCAGGCCGTGGTGTTGCGTCAGGCCGCAGGATGTCGGAGCTTAGGAGACCTCAAGCGACTTCAGGCAATCCTCCCCAGCTGTAGGATTATCCAATGTCCTCCGGGGGGGTGAGCTGCTGGTGTGCTGGGATGTAGCGGTCGTTTAACCCCCAGTTTCAGTGTGCTAAGGAGGGGGAGCCCACAGGCCTCAAGATGGCGGTGGACCTCAAGCCTGGAGATCGAGGAGCTGGTCCAGGATGTACACAGCTGGGCAAAGTCTGCAGCAAAGAAATAGTTGTGGTTGTAGCACACAACATCCTGAAAGGTATGCTGGTGGTTTCGTCGTTCACCGGGGTGAGGCAGAGGAAGGATGGCAGTGGATTGCCGCTGTTTGTGCGGAGCTCAGCACAAACACGTCTTCCCTGCTTCGCGTCCGGGCACGCCCCCTAGGGGTACCCTTTTGTCAGGAACATATACACCCACCCATTGTAAACATAGTGTGCATGCGAGAACCTATTTTATTTTTGGGTTCATTTGAGCAGATACTTTTAACCCTGTTGGCACCAATTATAATTTGGTTTAACATCACTACAGTTCAGTTGACTGTCATCTTATGGGTTAGTGTTCACATTATCTAGAACAGCATCTTTAAACTTGTTTAACTGCCTGTTTATTGATTAATGTGTTGCCTAACTGCATTACCATAATATATTCTTTCAGTCTACCATCCAGTTGCTTGTGGCCTATTTTCTGTACATTATTATAGAGTCTAAGCATGCTGACTTATAAGTTACAGAGGCATGTCAGTTGGGTCTGAACAACCTAAGAAGCCATGGCAGAACAGAGAACCCATCATATCCAATGGCTCCTGTGGGGGTAAGCACTACAAATACAGTATAATGATTTCAAATTTTCACCATAAATACGCTTTAAGCACTCTAATGCCCCGTACACACGGTCGGACTTTGTTCGGACATTCCGACAACAAAATCCTAGGATTTTTTCTGATGGATGTTGGCTCAAACTTGTCTTGCATACACACGGTCACACAAAGTTGTCGGAAAATCCAATCGTTCTAAACGCGGTGACGTAAAACATGTACGTCGGGACTATAAACGGGGCAGTGGCCAATAGCTTTCATCTCTTTATTTATTCTGAGCATGCGTGGCACTTTGTCTGTCGGATTTGTGTACACACGATCGGAATTTCCGACAACGGATTTTGTTGTCGGAAAGTTTTATCTCCTGCTCTCCAACTTTGTGTGTCGGAAAATCCGATGGAAAATGTCCGATGGAGCCCACACACGGTCAGAATTTCCGACAACACGCTCCGATCGGACATTTTCCATTGGAAAATCCGACCGTGTGTACGGGCATTAATAGGAATTTATCAAAACTGGAACAGCCAAAATGTGGAGCAGCTATGGAAGACAACAAATCAGATTATATCTTTAATTTTCAAAGGATAACTGAACAAGATGAAAATAGAAGCTGATTATTTGTCACATATAACTGCTCAGATTCACACTGCTCCAGCTTTGATAAATTTCCCTCTGTGTGTCTTGAGAATACCCCCGGAAGGTTTTATACTACAGAAAGCTTCCCTCCTGGGAGACTACTGATAATGCTGGCTCGTGAAAGAAAGGACATTGTCACGGAACGTCCCTCACTCCGCTTGAGTGCTTCCGCCATATACCACTTCCTTGTAGTCTGGATACAGATATCAGATATTCCAACCTCTCTGAGCACAAAACAAGGCAACACTTGCTTGTTGCTAACATGGACTGACTCTTTATTTGAGATCTCACACAAATATATACACAGCAGAATGACTAAAACCTAACCTAATTAACATGAGCTAATTAACTAATCCTTTTACCCAGACTAACAACAATGAGTTGAATACCCTTAGAACCTGTGGTAAGCCAGACTAAACTCATTTACATTAAACACATTATAGCTGACATCAGACAGGTAAGTGGAGTTGATGACATTAGCATCTTCTCACAGTATGAGTCCCAACAGTATGAAGTCACTATTGCTTCTATGGCAAATACAGGGTCCCAAGAGTCTGTGTGTCCTGGGGGACAAGGACCCGAAGCCAAAGTAACAACACCTCAAGGGTACCCCAAATGCTAGGGCCCATAATCTGTAGACAAGAGGCTCACATTCAGTCCCCTCCAAAAGCCTCTATCCTGGGTGAGTCTGTCACATTTCTCCCCTTTCGGCAGGAGACTAACACAGGAGCAGACCCCAGACGGGTTGACTCCGAAGTCAGTAGTTCCAGTCCTCTACTGCCTGTACCCACACAGTACCCCAAACAAATTGTTCCAAACAGAGTATTACTCACCCAGCCAACCTCTGCCTCTCTCAGAGAACATATCTGCCGCTGGGGAGAGGCCTGGACTGGCCCTTCTCCCTGGAGTCCTTTCTGCCGCTGGAGAGAAGACAGGGGGACTGGGCTCACTCCATCCTGCTGTTGGGGATCTGGGCCGACTGCCCAGCATCCCTGGGGTATACAGGTGGGGACTGAAGCCCCATCCACCAACACCAGATCAAGCTGCAGTTGTGAGGTGATAACTGCATTCTCTCCTTGGATCCTGATCTGCAGCTCGCGATAGACTGCCACCTCCTCACCTTGGGCCTCCACAATTGCTGCAGGTGTGGGGCAGAGGTCTTGGACAATCTGTCCGGTTGCCAGCACTTCTGCTGGGGGTTTGCTAGGTGGTTCCTCCTCTACAGAAACGTCTATTAAATCCCCAGTCTCTGGAATTGCTAAAAGTGTGGGGAAGAGGTCTTGGACCCTCTGTTCAGTTACCAGATCTTCAGCTGGAGGCTCATCAGGTTGTTGTTCCTCAGCAGAAAAGTCTATTAAATCCCTTACCTCTAAAACTGGTGTCTGGGGATAGAGGTTCGCCATCTCCTGTTCATGGAACCCAGAAGATGCTATCATTGCTGGGCAGAGGTTAGCAGAGCTCTGCCCTGTTGTCAGCACTTCAGGTTTGGGGACGGCAATCTCCGGATTTTCCACTGCCGATTCTCTGGCATTCTGCTGAACGTGTTCTAGCAGTTTCGTGTATGCCCTTTTCAAATGTTGTTCCTTCCTTAGCAAATGGTCCAGATCAGGTTTGAGCTCTGAGACCCCTGCAAGACCGAGCATAGCCTCTCTATATTCTCGCAGGTCCTCAAGGGCAGGTTCCCCTTCATCGCCAAACACAAAATGATCTGTAAGGCTCTCCCACAGCAATCCAGGGCCGCCAAAGTCATATCCCTCCGGAGAGCATTCTTTTGTCTCCTCTAAATATCCCTGCTCTGCATGCCATTGCAGAGCCCAATAATGGTTGTCCAGTTCTATCTCCTGCTGGACCAGCCTGTCCAACTCAGTCACCCATTGCTCCTGGGGCCGCTCTCCCAGGAATGCCATCCGCAATGCCCGTTGGTCACTGGCCCGTTGCTCTTGGGTTGCAAAGCACTTGCCCTGTTTTATACCAGTGAGCTAGAGGGCTCCAATCCAGAGCTTCACCCGAATTTGCTGCCTAAGCTCCAGGTATTCATCCTCAGACACAGTCCTGGTGTATGTTGAAAGGATGATCCGCAGCAGCCCCCGGAACTCTGAAGCCAAGTCCATATCTCCGCTGGGGTGACTGAAGTCTGCTATCCTGATCTTGGATCCAGGTGGAGGTTTAGATTTCCCAGACTGCAGGAAGCTATCCCACTGCTGCCACCAATGTCAGGGAACGTCCCTCACTCCGCTTGAGTGCTTCCGTTATATACCACTTCCTTGTAGTCTGGATACAGATATCAGATATTGATATGAGCTAATTAACTAATCCTTTTACCCAGACTAAGTGACTACGTCTCCTAGCTCATTGACTATTCAACACACATTACCATAAACATCAACACAGGGTTAATTAGAACAAACAACAATGAGTTGAATACCCTTAGAACCTGTGGTAAGCCAGACTAAACTCATTTACATTAAACACATTATAGCTGACATCAGACAGGTGAGTGGAGTTGATGACATTAACATCTTCTCACAGTATTGCCTTGTTTCCACTGAGCGGATCGGTTCGGGTCGGTACAGTTTGAATGGCCTAGAATGGTCCGGCCTATTCTGGTGAGCGTTTCCACTGCAAGTAGGACCACAAGGGGCCATACAGGGTTTAGAAAAAATGCCTCAGCATAGCGCAGCAGAGGGTTTGTTGTCAGCCAATCAGTGGAATGTATCGTAGCTCCGCCCTAAACGAACCGTTCCATTTTCTATGGCCCCACATCTGAAGCAGGACTCTGAATGGAACGGTTCGGTTCGGTTGTATGGGCCGCTTTCATAATGGAAACACCCAAAATAGCGTACCGTACCGAACCGAACCGAATCGATCCGCTCAGTGGAAACAAGGCATATGAGTCCCAACAGTATGACTCAGTCACTATTGCTACTATGGCAAATACAGGGTCCCCAGAGTCTGTGTGTCCTGGGGGACAAGCACCCAAAGCCAAAGTAACAACACCTCAAGGGTACCCCAAATGCCAGGGCCCATAATCTGTAGGCAAGAGGCTCACATTCAGTCCCCTCCAAAAGCCTCTATCCCGGGTGAGTCTATCACAGACATCATCTCTGAGGAAGCACTTATGGCAACCCACTGGAGTTATGTGGTGAATGATTGGCTAAGCGAGAAGTTTACAGATTAACCACTTCAGCCCTGGTAAGATTTACCCCCTTCCTGACCAAGCCCTTTTTTGCGATATGTGCTATACAGTGCTATAAAAATATATGGATTACTGTGTAAATGTCACTGGCAGGGAAGGGGTTAAACATTAGGGGGTGATCAAGGGGTTAACTGTGTTCCCCCAGCATATTCTAACTGTAGGGGGGATGGGCTCACTAGAACATGATAGAGATCACTGCTCCCAATCACTGGGAGCAGTAGATCTCTGTCATGTTGCTAGGCAGAACAGGGAAATGCCTTGTTTACATAGGCATCTCCCCATTCTGCCTCTCCGTGCCACGGTCGCCGGCATTGAGTCCTCAGGACCCGCGGGCACACTCCCGCAGTGTGCAGCGGGCATGTGCCGGCGGTGTGTGCATGCCCGCAATCTGTGGATGACACAGCGATGTACGGGTACATTGTTTTGCGCACCCGTGTCACTTTGCCGACATATATCGGCGTGAGCCGGTCGGCAACTACCGTATTTATCGGCGTATAACACGCGCCGGCGTATAACACGCACCCCAAGTTTAGGAGAGAATTTTAAGGAAAAAACATTTTTAGGAGGGAAGTTTAAGGAAAAAAAACTTACATTACAATGCCCATCAATGCAGCCTGATCTGTCTATCTGCAGCTTTTTCAGTGTCAGTGCAGCCTTGCCCCAGTGCAGTCTCATCAGTGCAGCCTTGTCAGTGCAGCCTTGTCAGTGCAGCTTTGCCCCAGTGCAGCTTTGCCCCAGTGCAGCTTTGCCCCAGTGCAGCCTTGCCTCAGTGCAGCTTTGCCCCAGTGCAGCCTTGCCCCAATGCAGCCTTGCCCCAGTGCAGCTTCGTTCGTGCAGGTCTGCCCCAGTCCAGCCATGTCAGTGCAGCTTTGTGCACTCAGTGTAGATTCAAAAAATGGCGCCGAGACTGCAGGGAGCCGAGATACACATACTCGAGTGTTCTCGGCTTTTTCCGGCGCCGCCGTCACGCCCAGTCCCGCCCCTGGACCTGTGTTATGTCCATCATAGGGCGGGACTGGGCGTGACTGTCAGCGGCGCCGAAAAAAGCCGAGAACACTCGGGTATGTGTATCTCGGATCCGACAAGAGCAGAGATACACATACCCGAGTGTTCTCGGCTTTTTTCGGAGCCGCTGACAGTCACGCCCAGTCCCGCCCTATGATGGACATAACACAGGTCCAGGGGCGGGACTGGGCGTGACGGCGGCGCCGGAAAAAGCCGAGAACACTCGAGTATGTGTATCTCGGCTCCCTGCAGTCTCGGCGCCATTTTTGAATGTACCCACGGCTGTGTATGTCGGCGGCGACCGCGGCAATTGCCGCGATCGCTCCGATGACACAGAAATCGGCGGGGATCAGCCTATAACACGCACCCACGATTTTCCCCTGATTTTCAGGGGAAAAAAGTGCGTGTTATATGCCGATAAATACGGTAGTTAAGCTTCTCAGGTCTCCTACCTTAGATGTCGATGATCAAGACAATACTAAACAAAACAAAAACCTTGTTCTATAACAAGAAAAAACTCAGCACTGCATGTCATGGCATGTGGAAGGTGAGAGAAAGAGGAGAGAGACAGAAAGAGTGGGAGAAGTAATTTAAGAATAAAGTTTAGTCTGGCGATTGAGACCATTTGCACTTGAGGTATCCTGATTTGTCCACCAATCCGGAACTCGTGCCACTCTGTGCCCTCACACCACCTGTCACCACTACAAGGGGTGTCAGACAAGAGGTGCAAGGGAAGCCCCATCTCCAGCTCAATCTCCGCCAAGTACGTGACAGTGGGATGTTGATTTATTTTTTAAACAATTCAATACAGGGCATTTATACACACTTCCTGCCCAGACCAATTTTCAGCTTTCAGCGCTCTCACACTTTGAATGACAATTACTCATGCTACACTGTACCCAAACAAGATTTTTATCATTTTTTCTCACAAATAGAGCTTTCTTTTGGTGTTATTTAATCACTGCTGGGTTTTTCATTTTTTGCAATATAAGCGAAAAAAGAGAGAAAATGTTTTAGTTTTTTTAGTTTCTATTCTATAATTTTGCAAAGAAGTAATTTTTCTTCATAAATTTGGGCCAAAATTTATGCTGCAACATATCTTTAGTAAAAATAACTCAAATTAGTGTATATTATTTATTCGCTGTAAAAGTCTACAAGCTATGGTGCAAATCATTGAAAATTGATCACACCCGATGTACTGAAGGCCTATCTCATTTCTTGAGACCCTAACATGCCAGGAAAGTACAAAAAAAAACCAAATGACCCTTTTTTGGAAAGTAGACATTCCAAGGTATTTAGTAAGAGGCATGGTGAGTTTTATGAAGTTGTAATTTTTTCCACAATTCTTGGGAAAATAAAGACTTTTTTTTTACACACAATTGTCATAATAACAAGTTATTTCTCTCACACAGCATCCAAAATACTGAGAATGAGTGATCAGGACTGGGATGAAATCTGCTGCTCGCATTTGAAAGTATTGGCGGCAATGAATAACAGGATAATTCAATTAAATAAAATACATCAGACATATTTGGCACCAAACAGACTGTATAGGATGGGCAGGATGCAGGCGCCAGACTGCACAAGATGTGGGAAGGAGGAGCGGATTTCATCCATGTGATGTGGCAGTGTGGATGTATAGGGAAGTATTGGCAACAGGTGGTCAAGAAATTAGGTGGAACTGAGTAAGGGACTCCTGCGTTGCTTGCGGACTCCTAAACTGAGAGGGGGACACTGCTGCAACACCTATAAGACTGCTCCGAACAGACAAAAACGCATATAAACTAAGGGGGTGGTAGTTGCGCTGTGATAGGGAAGGGGATGGGGAAGGGGAAGACTACACTAGAGTGCATATGGCAAACATGCCAGGTGACCTAAACAACAAAAAGTATATATGTATATGGAAGATACGACAAAAGGATAAAAATAAAAGTAAAAAACACACAGGTCAGTGTGTGTAGTGAATGACTGGAAAAAACACACTAACTAGTACGTATAATGCGTAAAAAGATTCAAACTGCTAAACAGTGTGGACGTGGAGACAGAGTGGTATTAAATCACATTGAGATAAACAGTGCACATAGTGAAAGAGGCAGTTAAGCTGATACCATATAAAAAATAAATAAATGCATATAGCACAAAGTGCACGAAAAACTAATAAATGAGGGATAGCAAATAGTCCTAATGTAAATTAAAAAACACTCGACCAATAAAATCAAAAAGAACAACATGCAGCATAAGGATGTATCGGCATGGATACAATATTGGTGATAAAAAAAATATGTCTATAAAAATTCCCAAAAATCTGAAAAAAAGACATATACAAGTGGTATTAAATATAAAATATAAACGACAGTCCCGCCACCAGGTGTAATTATGCTTGATCACAGTCCAAGAAAACAATCATCACACGACAGGTGAAACAGGGGGGGGGTGGTTTTCTTCGATGGGGGCACCTCAGTGAACACAGGCCCCTTACCTTACAGCTGTAAGGTATACAGCATATATATTAGACGCCCAGTAAGGTATGGAATCCAAAACCGTTGCAGCAGATGATATAGCTCGTATATGCAGTGGTATCACATGCGGAAAAAAACATAGATGGCATATAGTGTGATACCGTATGAGATTGAAGAGATGAGCGAGCTATAGGAGGAGAGGGGGGGAGGGGTTGCACTCACTTGTAACAGATGAGCGCAAGCCTCAATCCACGAGTGCCGAACTCGTAAAGTCCACACCGCTGGCCGTAGGACCTTCTGACATATCACTTCTCCTGTAGCTCACCACCCGTCATCCGTAGTATATATAATGTGGTAACAAGACAAGATAGCTCACCAAGACGGGTGGTGAGCTACAGGAGAAGTGATATGTCAGAAGGTCCTACGGCCAGCGGTGTGGACTTTACGAGTTCGGCACTCGTGGATTGAGGCTTGCGCTCATCTGTTACAAGTGAGTGCAACCCCTCCCCCCCTCTCCTCCTATAGCTCGCTCATCTCTTCAATCTCATACGGTATCACACTATATGCCATCTATGTTTTTTTCCGCATGTGATACCACTGCATATACGAGCTATATCATCTGCTGCAACGGTTTTGGATTCCATACCTTACTGGGCGTCTAATATATATGCTGTATACCTTACAGCTGTAAGGTAAGGGGCCTGTGTTCACTGAGGTGCCCCCATCGAAGAAAACCACCCCCCCCCTGTTTCACCTGTCGTGTGATGATTGTTTTCTTGGACTGTGATCAAGCATAATTACACCTGGTGGCGGGACTGTCGTTTATATTTTATATTTAATACCACTTGTATATGTCTTTTTTTCAGATTTTTGGGAATTTTTATAGACATATTTTTTTTATCACCAATATTGTATCCATGCCGATACATCCTTATGCTGCATGTTGTTCTTTTTGATTTTATTGGTCGAGTGTTTTTTAATTTACATTAGGACTATTTGCTATCCCTCATTTATTAGTTTTTCGTGCACTTTGTGCTATATGCATTTATTTATTTTTTATATGGTATCAGCTTAACTGCCTCTTTCACTATGTGCACTGTTTATCTCAATGTGATTTAATACCACTCTGTCTCCACGTCCACACTGTTTAGCAGTTTGAATCTTTTTACGCATTATACGTACTAGTTAGTGTGTTTTTTCCAGTCATTCACTACACACACTGACCTGTGTGTTTTTTACTTTTATTTTTATCCTTTTGTCGTATCTTCCATATACATATATACTTTTTGTTGTTTAGGTCACCTGGCATGTTTGCCATATGCACTCTAGTGTAGTCTTCCCCTTCCCCATCCCCTTCCCTATCACAGCGCAACTACCACCCCCTTAGTTTATACAAGAAATTAGGTAAAGTCATAAATAAACCTATTATGGCCACTGTGGAACTATGTGTGCTGGGGGTGGTAAAAGAAAGGGGGTGTGGATAAACCAGGATATTTTTGCAAGAAGTATTATTCCTGGCTCGAAAACAAATAGTGGAAAAATGGATCCAGCCAAATCCAGGTACAATAAATCAATGGGTGAGAGCAGTAAACCAAGTGGTACCACATGAGAAAATAATGTATGAACAAAGAGGAAATATGCAGAAACATGATAAGATTTGGGCAAAGTGGAATAAATCACACTTGACGACAGATATAGGAAGACCAGAAAATATAGTATAAAATGAGTAAAAGGGGAAGGTATTAGTGACCATAAGATGGATGAGAGGGAAGAATGAGTGGTAAGAGTGAATGGGTATGAAAATAGAAATATATGTTAAAATTTGTGGAAGAAAAGATAGAGAAATGATAATGTAAATTATGTTAAATAATTTGTAAGTAAAATTTTTTTAATAAAGAGTTTAAAAAAAAAAAAATTCTGCTACCCTGAGTATAGCGATACCACATGTGTGAGACTTTTACACAGTCTAGCCACATCCAGAGGCCCAACATCCAAGCAGCACCTCCAGGCATTCTAGGAGCATAAATTACACAGCACACAGCGTTCTAGGAGCATAAATTAAGAACAATGGAAACGACCACAAAATTACTCCATTTTTGAAAGCTAACACCCCAACCTATAATCTATTAGGCATAATGAGTCTTTTGAAAGGTTCATTTTTTTCCAGAAGTTTTTGGAAAATGTGGAAAGAAAATGAAAACGCTTTTTTTTTAATCGAAGTTGTCCATTTATAAGATATTTCCAACACATAGCATGTACATAGCAAAAATGACACCCCAAAATATATTCTGCTACTCCTCCTGAGTATGGCGATACCACATGTGTGAGACTTTTATACAGCCT
Source organism: Lithobates clamitans (assembly GCA_037952925.1). Lineage (NCBI taxonomy): Eukaryota > Metazoa > Chordata > Amphibia > Anura > Ranidae > Lithobates > Lithobates clamitans. The sequence goes on along the minus strand of JBBGZY010000097.1, from coordinate 1,482,100 downwards.
GGCCACATACAGAGGCCCAACATCCAAGTAGCACCTCTAGGCGTTCTAGGAGCATAAATTACACACATAAATTCCTGCCAACCTATCACATTGTTGAAGGCCCTTCATGTTTCTAACACATAGCATGCACTGTACATACCAATTACAAACCAAAATACATTCTGCTGAGTAAAGGGTAAAGAAAAGATTACCTGCAGTTTTAGTAAGTGCGGTGGTCCACAGAGGAGAGCATCGGTCCAGGCAGCAGGCAGGAACGTGGACAGCGACAGCAAAACAGGCAGCAGGCAGGAATACTGTCCATAGTCAGTACAGGTAGAGATGTTGTCAGCACAGCCAAAGCATTGGTCCAGGTAGCAGGCAGGAATGTTGTCAGCAGCAGCAAAAGGATTGTCCATGCAGCAGGCAGGAATACTGTCCATAGTTAGTACAGGCAGCAGGCAGAGATATGGTCAGTACAGCCAAAGTATTGGTCCAGGCAACAGGCACATGGTCCATAAAGTCCTGGGTCAGTGCAGGCAGAGATATTGCCAGCACAGCCAAAGTATTTGTCCAGGCAGCAGGCAGGACCATCAAGCTTAGGGTCTCCATCAGGAAAGAATGGGGACAGGGATAGAGGCTTCTCCCACCCAAAGATCTTTGAAGCCTCCGGACAACCAGACCCTGTTCTGGGAACACAGAAAGCCAAAAACTGTTTTTCTCAACTTAGAACACTCTTCTGGAGCCCCTCACATATATGGGACTCCTGTGTAGCAGAGTGAAAGATCAGCCCAAGGGGCAAGCAAAAACATGGTCAACAGGCTGAGGTCAGTGCAGATAAAAGGCAGAAATAGATGGTAGGCAGAGGCATAGTAGATAGTCCAAGGTCAGTTCACATGAAAGGCAGAAACATGGCAGATAAACAATACAGACAGCAGGCAGAGGCATAATTGATAAACAGGCCAGGGTCAGTTCACATGGAAGGCAATGATATGGTTGGTTGAGGGACCAGGGAAATATTCAAACAGAAATTGAAAACAGGGAAATGACAGGCTATTGGAAATATGAGATAATAGTTTACAAGAGTGTGATAGCTTCTGAAGCATTCTCTGATGCAAAGACCAGGTTGAGAGGGACATTAGGGACAATGGAAACTGGTGTCTTTCCTAACTCCTTTTGTTGCACACATGACATTTTTTGGTGTCTTCTTCCGATTGCTGATGGTGGAAAATTGTCAGGAAAATGTCACTCATGTAGTCTGCTGACACAATCAGAGCGAATGCATTCTTGGGGGATCCTTGTTGATAGATCATGGCAGTGACCATGTCTTCAATAAACTTTAGGAAGGTGTTGGGTGTTTCCGTCGATTTTTGATAGGTGATGAAAGCATTATACATGGCCAAATGAAAAAAGTAAATTGCAATTTTTTTATACCAGAAGAGGGATTTTCGTGTTGATAGACAGGGCTGCAACATTTGATCATTTAAATCCACCCAACGCCCCAATGTTTTCCTATCCCTCCACTTCACAGCCAACACTTCCTCGTTCCTTAATCTTGTCGGTTCCCCCCTTTGTAGACTTGTGGTGACTAGACGCTGTGGGAAGCCCTTTCTGTTTTTCCTTGCTGTACCACAGGCCAAAGTATTCTTCAGGTATAGGTGGCGGAAAAGGGGCAAACTAGTATAATAGTTATCTATACAAATGTGATACCCCTTTTGCAAGAGTGGGATTGCCAACTCCTAGACAATTTTCCCGCTTATTCCCATAACTCCGGGGGCTGGAGCTGGGAGTCTTTGCCTTCGTACACGTGGAAGGCATGCAAATATCCGGTGGAACTTTCACAGAGCTTGTTGAGCTTCAATCCATACCTCGCCCTCTTACTGGGGATATGCTGCTTGATTCCCAGCCGGCCTGTGAAATGGACCAGGGATTTGTCCACAGAGATGTTCTGGTCAGGTATATAATGTTTGGCAAACCTCTTGGAGAAAAAATTCATTAGGGGGCAAATTTTATATAATTTATCAAAGTCGGGATGATTTCGGGGGGGTTACTGCGAGTTATCACTCAAATGCAGGAAGCACATTATAGTTTCATATCAGGACCTGGACATGACAGATGAAAAAATTGGCAAGTGGTGGATAGGGTTGGTAGACCGATATGCATGCACTTCAATTTTTTTTTGTAAGCCCAATGTTGAGCGTAAGGCCTAAAAACAATTTATGCTCCTCCACTGCTAGGGGTCTCCATTCAAAAGGGCAGGCATAGCTTGAGCTGGGGTTGTTTTCTATGAATTGCCCGGCAAAAAGATTGGTTTGGTCCACGATGCCTTGAACTAATTCATCAGGGAAAAATACATTTTAAAAATATTGATTTCAGAGAAACCTTTGGTCTTGACCTGCACACCTGGCTGTGCTGTGAAAGGGGGGATTGTGGCAAATCCTGTGCTAGTAGGCAGCCACAATGGGTTTGTCAAGGTATCTGGAAACTGGGTTTGGGCCCTAATTCTTTGGCGTGAAATTACAGCACTTGCACTGGGCCTTTCCTCCTGGAATCCAGCAGTGCTTGTACTGGGCCTCTCCTCCTGGGGTCTAGCGCCGCTGGCATTAGTCGATTGGCCATTGGGGTGTCTGGCACTGCTGGTAGCTGCCTGGTCTTCAGACGTCTTCTTTTTGGACGGACTACTTCCTCCTCTGATTTGGATGCTGATGTACTGCCTTCGACGGGCTCATATTCTGAACCAGAATCTGAATCAGAACAGGTACAGGGCGGTGAGAGCTCCCCGCTGCTCTCATCGGTCAGACTCAGTATTTGATATGCCTCTTCTGGAGTTTATACTTTTCTGGACATAGTGAGTGTATGACGGGTGACGCTGATGGGCTGCATGTCAGGGACTAATGGGTTGCACATCAGGGACTAATGGGCTGAACATCAAGGACTAATGGGCTGAATGTCAGGGACTAATGGGCTGCACAGACAGGTACTCTGATGGGCTCACGGGACACGTACTCCTGATGAGATCAGGGGACAGGTATTCCTGATGGTATGACAGGTACTCTGATGGGATGACAGGTACTCTGACGGGATGACAGGTACTCTGACGGAATGACAGGATGGATGACAGGTACTCAGATGGGATGGATGGATGACAGGTACTCAGATGGGATAGATGGATGACAGGTACTCTGATGGGATGGATGGATGACAGGTACTCTGATGGGATGGATGGATGACAGGTACTCTGATGAGCTCAGACAGGTACTTAGATGGTATTGATGACAGGTCCTCTTTAATCAGGGGGGGCAATCTGGGCACAGCATATTGACAGGAAAACTGTAACTCACCGTTAACCGTGATCTCCTCCTCACACTGGATCGGTGTGTGAGGAGGAGAACCCAGTATCAGCCGTTACCCGTGGTGTGTTTACATTTGTGACTGGCGGTGGTTCAACACACGGGGTAAAGAGCCAATTTAATTGGCTCTGTACCCTGATCGAGGCTGGGCTTTGTCCGAGGGAAAAGCCTTAACCTCGATCTGCATAGTGACCGGCTGTGATTGGACACAGCAGGCCACGCGGTAAAGAGCCAATTTCATTGGCTCTTTACCCTGATCGGGGAGGGGCTGTGTCCCGAGGACACGCCCAATCACCATGCTGCGGGCCACCGGGGGCCCGCAGTAGTGTCGGGAAGCGGAAGACGTCATATGATGCCCGCCCAGGATGATTTTGACACCAGTATTAAAGTGGTTAAATATTGCATAATTCTTTCAAAAGTTATTTTAATATTCTTATTCTATCAGGCCCCTATTGGTCTTGTGATCATATCATACTGTGTGTAATGATGGCAATATAAATTTTTCATTTTTTATTCTTTGTATTTTTGAAATCAATTACCATTTAGTATTTTGTAAATCATCCCAGTGCTGTCCCAGTGCTGACGTCATGCCACTTCATGATCCCAGGATGTCAGAAGCTCTCTCAGTGAGTTTTACTATGTTTTTTCCCTGTCACATTGTTCTAATTGGATGACTGGCTCTGTCCTACAATAAACCATTGTTTAAACTACTACACTATCACTGGCTTTCTGTTGGCTCCTTGGCAGGACTGTCTTAATGAGTGGGAACACCTGGGCACTGCCCAGGGGCCCCAGCTGCATGGGGGGCCCCTTCACTTTCCCCAACGCAGCTGGTCCTTGAGCCCACACTGCCCTAAAATTGGGGGCCCCATGATGGCACTGAGAGTAATGGATACGCAGGGGAAGCAGGCTGGCAGTGGTATGGCATGCTGTGCAGAATGATACCTATTATTTTACAGCCAGTAGGGAGGGGCAGGGCCAGAGCACTAGTGATGCTCTGAGTTTGAATGCAGTTTGAATGCTCGGGACTTGGAGGCTGCGGAGTAGAGGGGTCAGAGTGCTGGGGGGATATCTGGGGTGTAGAGGGGTCAGAATGCTGGGGGATATCTGGGATGTAGAGGGATCAGAGTGCCGGGGGGATATCTAGGGTGTAGAGGGGTCAGAGTGCTTGGGGGATATCTGGGGGTGTAGAGGGGTCAGAGTGCCGGGGGGATATCTGGAATGTAGAGAGGTCAGAGTGCTGGGGGCATATCTGGGGTGTAGAGGGGTCAGAGTGCTGAGGGGATATCTAGGGTGTAGATGGGTCAAAGTGCTGGGGGGGATATCTGGGAAGTAGAGGGGTCAGAGTGCTGGGGGAGGGATATCTGGGGTGTAGAGGGGGTCAGGGTGCTGGGGGGGATATCTGGGGTGTAGAGGGGTCAGGGTGCTGGGGGGATATCTGGGATGTAGAGGGGTCAAAGTGCTGGGAGGACAATTTGGGATGTAAAGGGGTCAGAGTGCTGGTGGGATATCTAGGGTGTAGAGGGGTCAGAGTGCTGGGGGATATCTGGGGTGTAGAGGGATCAGAGTGCTGGGGGGATATCTGGGATGTAGAGGGATCAGAGTGCTGGGGGATATCTAGGGTGTAGAGTGGTCAGAGTGCTTGGGGGGATATCTAGGGTGTAGAGGGGTCAAAGTGCTGGGGGAGGGATATCTGGGGTGTGGAGGGGGTCGGAGTGCTGGGGGAGGGATATCTGTGGTGTGGAGGGGGTCAGAGTGCTGGGGTGATATCTGGGCTGTAGAGGGGTCAGAGTGCTGGGGGGATATCTAGGGTGTAGAGGGGTCAAAGTGCTGGGGGGGATATCTGGGGTGTAGAGGGGTCAGAGTGCTGGGAGGGATATCTGGTTGTAGCGGAGTCAGAGTGCTGGCGGGGATATCTGGGGTGTAGAGGGGTCAGAGTGCTGGGGGGATATCTGGGGGTCAGAGTGCTGGGGGGATATCTGGGGTGTAGAGTGGGTCAGAGTGCTGGAGGAATATCTGGGGTGTAGAGTGGGTCAGAGTGCTGGAGGAATATCTGGGGTGTAGAGGGAACAGAGTGCTGCGGGATATCTGCGGTGTAGAAGGGTCAGAGTGCTGGGGGGATATTTGGAATGTAGAGGGGTCAGAGTGCTGGGGGATATCTGGGGTGTAGAGGGGTCAGAGTGCTGGGGAGTAGGGATGAGCTTCGTATTCGAGTCGAACCCATGTTCGACTCGAACATTGTCTGTTCGATCGTTCGCCGAATTGCGAACGATATGGGCCGTTCGCGCCAAATTTGAGTGGCGCGTCAGGGGCCCATAATTCACTGCGGCATCGCAGTGCAGTGCTGGCTGATGATTGGCCAAGCATGCACTATGACCCGCATGCTTGGCCAATCACAGAGCCGTCTGTACTGAGAGCTGTAATTGGCCAAAGTCAGGATGGCTTTGGCCAATTATGGTTTAGGGGGTTTAGTACACGCCCCACAATATATAAGGCAGCCTGCACATCGGCCCTGTGAAGTGTGTTCCGGCGTTGAGAGACAGAGACAGAGAGACAGTGTCATTTGATTTAAGTTAGATAGATTAGGCAGGACAGTCAGTCAGTTAGCTGCACTTACAGTGTATTGTATATATATATATATATGCATCTCAGGTGTTGTATATATATTTACACTGTATTCAGTTTAGCTAGATCCATTCCTGTTATTATCTTCCTACTGACAGGCAGGCAGGTGTTGTTACAGTATTTGAAGAAAATTGCTGGGGTTCTTCTGATTCTATTAGTCCTATTAGCTACAGTATTTACAGTTAGTGTAGTGCGTCCTCTGCACAGTGTGCACCTAAAGCTACCTGTAGAAGATTGGTGGTGTTTTTTCTGATCCTATCACTACCGCAGGCAGCTTCATTATTTGTTAGTGCAGTGCTACCTCTGCACAGTGTTCAGCTAAAGCTACAAGTTAGTATAGTGCGACCTCTGCACAGTGTTCAGCTAAAGCTCCAAGTTAGTGTAGTGCAACCTCTGCACAGTGTTCAGCTGAAGCTACAAGTTAGTGTAGTGCGTGCTCTGCACAAAGTTCAGCTAAAGCTAGAAGTTAGTGTAGTGCGACCTCTGCACAGTGTTCAGCTAAAGCTACCTGTAGAAGGTTGGTGTTGCTTTCCTGATCCTATCACTACCGCAGGCAGCTACATTATTTACACGTTAGTGTAGCGCAACCTCTGCACAGTGTTCAGCTAAAGTTCCAAGTTAGTGTAGCGCAACCTCTGCACAGTGTTCAGCTAAAGCTACAAGTTAGTGTAGTGCGACCTCTGCACAGTGTTCAGCTAAAGCTACCTGTAGAAGGTTGGTGTTGTTTTCCTGATCCTATCACTACCGCAGGCAGCTACATTATTTACATGTTAGTGTAGTGCAACCTCTGCACAGAGTTCAGCTAAAGCTCCAAGTTAGTGTAGTGTGACCTCTGCACAGTGTTCAGCTAAAGCTACAAGTTAGTGTAGTGCGACCTCTGCACAGTGAGGCAAACAAATCGAGGAAAGCTGGAAGCCGCACACCGGTATAATGATGAATGCTTTATTTAAAAAGCTGAATCATGAAGAAACATAACAGCAGAAGCGTACAAAAGCAGCTGACGCGTTTCACACTACAATGAGTGCTTATTCATAGCTATGAATAAGCACTCATTGTAGTGTGAAACGCGTCAGCTGCTTTTGTACGCTTCTGCTGTTATGTTTCTTCATGATTCAGCTTTTTAAATAAAGCATTCATCATTATACCGGTGTGCGGCTTCCAGCTTTCCTCGATTTGTTTGCCTCATCTTGCATCAGTCAGCACCTGGGACTCTTCCCTCTTGAAGGATAATACTACACTGGCTTTCATCTCCCCTGGTCTGCGCCTACCTGAGCGGTGGGACCCCTCTCTGACCTCTGCACAGTGTTCAGCTAAAGCTACCTGTAGAAGGTTGGTGTTGGTTTCCTGATCCTACCACTACCGCAGGCAGCTACATTATTTACACGTTAGTGTAGTGCGACCTCTGCACAGTGTTCAGCTAAAGCTACCTGTAGAAGGTTGGTGTTGTTTTCCTGATCATCTCACTACTGCAGGCAGCTACATTATTTACACATTAGTGTAGTGCAACCTCTGCACAGTGTTCAGTTAAAGCTACCTGTAGAAGGTTGGTGGTGTTTTCCTGATCCTATCACTACCGCAGGCAGCTACATTATTTACACATTAGTGTATTGCGACCTCCGTACAGTGTTCAACTAAAGCTACCTGTAGAAGGTTGGTGGTGTTTTCCTGATCCCATAACTACCGCAGGCAGCTACATTATTTAAACGTTAGTGTAGTGCGTCCTCTGCACAGTGTTCAGCTAAAGATACAAGTTAATGTAGTGCGACCTCTGCACAGTGTTCAGCTAAAGCTACAAGTTAGTGTAGTGCGACCTCTGCACAGTGTTCAGCTAAAGCTACAAATTAGTGTAGTGCGACCTCTGCACAGTGTTCAGCTAAAGCTACCTGTAGAAGGTGGGTGTTGTTTTCCTGATCCTATCACTACCGCAGGCAGCTACATTATTTACACGTTAGTGTAGTGCGACCTCTGCACAGTGTTCAGCTAAAGCTACCTTTAGAAGGTTGGTGGTATTTTCCTGATTCTATCACTACCGCAGGCAGCTACATTATTTACACATTAGTGTATTGCGACCTCTGTACAGTGTTCAACTAAAGCTACCTGTAGAAGGTTGGTGGTGTTTTCCTGATCCTATCCCTACCGCAGGCAGCTACATTATTTAAACGTTAGTGTAGTGTGTCCTCTGCACAGTGTTCAGATAAAGCTACAAGTTAGTGTAGTGCGACCTCTGCACAGTGTTCAGCTAAAGCTACAAGTTAGTGTAGTGCGACCTCTGCACAGTGTTCAGCTAAAGCTACAAGTTAGTGTAGTGCGACCTCTGCACAGTGTTCAGCTAAAGCTACCTGTAGAAGGTTGGTGGTGTTTTCCTGATCCTATCACTACCGCAGGCAGCTACATTATTTAAACGTTAGTGTGGTGAGTCCTTTGCACAGTGTTCAGCTAAAGCTAGAAGTTAGTGTAGTGCAACCTCTGCACAGTGTTCAGCTAAAGCTACAAATTAGTGTAGTGCAACCTCTGCACAGTGTTCAGCTAAAGCTACCTGTAGAAGATTGGTGGTGTTCTCATACTAATAATACTACAGGCAGGCAGTTGATTTTGCTAGCTGCAGTATCAGCTGCAGTATCAGGCAGCTACATTATTTACATGTTAGTGTAGTGCGACCTCTGCACAGTGTTCAGCTAAAGCTACCTGTAGAAGGTTGGTGGTGTTTTCCTGATCCCATAACTACCGCAGGCAGCTACATTATTTAAACGTTAGTGTAGTGCGTCCTCTGCACAGTGTTCAGCTAAAGATACAAGTTAGTGTAGTGCGACCTCTGCACAGTGTTCAGCTAAAGCTACAAGTTAGTGCAGTGCGACCTCTGCACAGTGTTCAGCTAAAGCTACCTGTAGAAGGTTGGTGGTGTTTTCCTGATCCTATCACTACTGCAGGCAGCTACATTATTTACACGTTAGTGTATTGCAACCTCTGTACAGTGTTCAACTAAAGCTACCTGTAGAAGGTTGGTGGTGTTTTCCTGATCCCATCACTACCGCAGGCAGCTACATTATTTACACGTTAGTGTAGTGCAACCTCTGCACAGTATTCAGCTAAAGTTCCACGTTAGTGGAGTGCGACGTCTGCACAGTGTTCAGCTAAAGCTACAAGTTAGTGTAGTGTGACCTCTGCACAGTGTTCAGCTAAAGCTACCTGTAGAAGGTTGGTGTTGTTTTCCTGATCCTATCACTACCGCAGGCAGCTACATTATTTACACGTTAGTGTAGTGCGACCTCTGCACAGTGTTCAACTAAAGCTCCAAGTTAGTGTAGCGCAACCTCTGCACAGTGTTCAGCTAAAGCTACAAGTTAGTGTAGTGTGACCTCTGCACAGTGTTCAGCTAAAGCTACCTGTAGAAGGTTGGTGTTGTTTTCCTGATCCTATTACTACCGCAGGCAGCTACATTATTTACATGTTAGCGTAGTGCAACCTCTGCACAGAGTTCAGCTAAAGCTACAAGTTAGTGTAGTGCGACCTCTGCACAGTGTTCAGCTAAAGCTACAAGTTAGTGTAGTGCGACCTCTGCACAGTGTTCAGGTAAAGCTACCTGTAGAAGGTTGGTGGTGTTTTCCTGATCCTATCACTACCGCAGGCAGCTACATTATTTAAACGTTAGTGTGGTGAGTCCTTTGCACAGTGTTCAGCTAAAGCTAGAATTTAGTGTAGTGCGACCTCTGCACAGTGTTCAGCTAAAGCTCCAAATTAGTGTAGTGCAACCTCTGCACAGTGTTCAGCTAAAGCTACCTGTAGAAGATTGGTGGTGTTCTCATACTAACAATACTACAGGCAGGCAGTTGATTTTGCTAGCTGCAGTATCAGCATATATTATATATATATATATATATATATATATATATATATATATATATATATATCCCAGCTTAGTGCAGCTACATCTCACTGCAGGCCATTAGTATGTCTGGAAGGCCAACAAGGAGAGGCAGACAGTCACAAGACACGGTGCATCCTCATCAGCACATGGCCGTGGGAAACGGTTGGCCTTTTTTTCGGCAGCTGGCCGTGTTGAGCCGCAACATGCAGAAGACTTGGTCGAGTGGATGACCAAGCCGTCATTATCCTCCTTATCTTCTCTCACCCATGCTCAGGGTACTTTGTCTGGCAAAGCAACTGCCAACGCTGCCTCTTCCCTCGGCTCAATGGCATCAGTGACTCTTTCCCTAGCCCCATCATGTTCTCCTTAGGAGTCCCTCGAACTGTTTGACCACAGTGTTGGGTACATGCTCCAGGAGGATGCCCAGCGTTTAGAAGGCTCTGATGATGATACTGAGCTAGATGAAGGCAGTAACGTGAGCATGGACAGAGGGGGTGCCCAAGAAGGATAGAAATCTGGCAGTCATGTTCCCCCTGCTGCAGCATACTGCCAGGTTTGCTCCAGTGATGAGGTCACTGACTCAACGTGGGTGCCTGATAGGAGAGAAGAGGAGGAGGAGGCACATCACCGACGAGGCAGGATGCCCTCCAGGGGCAGCACACTGACTGTATCACACCTCAGAGCTCCGCATGTGCAGGGCGCTGCTGTCTCTGCGCGTTATTCCAAAAGTTCTTTGGTGTGGGCCTTTTTTGAGACGAGTGCATCAGATGGCACCGCTGCTATTTGCAACATATGTCTCAAGCGTATCTTGCGTGGCCAAAGCATCTCCCGCTTGGGCACCACATGCTTGACCAGACATATGTTGACCTGCCATGCAGTTCGTTGGCAAGCGTACCTAAAAGACCCACACCAAAAAACAAAGAGGACCTCTCCTTACTCCTCATCATCTGGGATCTCCAACCCCACTATACCTTCAGTCCTCTCTGAGACCTGCACTGAGAGGAATGAAGGTGTAGAATTAGGTGTGTCACAGCCAAGTACTTGCGGGCAATCTGCTATTGGTACACCGACGTCAGATTGTACCAGGCAAATTTCCCTGGCCCAGCTGATGCACCGCAAAAAGAAGTTTGCTCCCTGCCATCCACATGCCCAGCGGTTGAATGCTAGCTTGGCAAAATTGCTAGCACTTCAACTGCTACCTTTTCAGTTGGTAGACTCTGCCCCCTTCCGTGAGTTTGTGGAATGTGCAGTTCCTCAGTGGCAGGTTCCCAAACGCCACTTTTTCTCACGGAAGGAGATTCAGGCTCTCTACCGGCATGTGGAAGGCAATGTCTTGGCCTCGCTGGACAGGGCGGTCAGTGGTAAGGTGCATATTACCGCTGACTCATGGTCCAGCAGGCATGGACAGGGACGTTACCTAAGTTTCACGGCGCATTGGGTGACTCTGCTGGCAGCTGGGAAGGATGCAGGACAAGGGCCACCACGCCTCCAAAATGCCACTACTAGTGATTCTGCCACACCTCTCTCCTCCACCCCCTCCTCTTCTTCTTCCTCCATGGCCTCTTCCTGTGCTTTGTCCTCGGAACCAGCGGTGCTCCGTAGGCGTTCAAGGGGCTACGCAAGTACGCAGGCCAAAAGATGCCATGTGGTGATTGAGCTGGTGTGCTTGGGGGACAGGAGCCACACTGGGGCAGAGGTTCTATCAGCTCTGCAGGGGCAGGTTCAGAGGTGGTTGATGCCACGCCAACTTAGGCAGGAATGGTGGTTTGCGACAATGGCACCAACCTCCTCTCCGCCCTCCGAAAGGGACAAATGACCCATGTGCCCTGTTTTGCCCAAGAACCGCCTAATCTGTGACATGCTCACCAGGTGGAACTCAATGTTGGCCATGCTGCAGCAGCTGCACACGCAACAGAGGGCCATCAATGAGTACCTGTGCGACTATGGCACAGGACAGGGTCAGGGGAGCTTGTTTTTTTTCCCCACACCAGTGGGCCATGAACAGGGATGCATGCACTGTCCTCTCACCATTTGAGGAGGCCACGAGGATGGTGAGCAGTGACAGTGCATGCATCAGTGACACTGTCCCCCTTGTTCACCTGTTGGAGCACACGCTGCGTGGAATAATGGACAGGGCACTTGAGGCAGAACAGAGGCAGGAAGAGGAGGACTTCCTTAGCTCTCAAGGCCCCGTTTATCCAGATAGTGTTCCTGCATGCCCGCCGATCACACAGGAAGACGAGGAGGAGGAGGAGGAGGAGGAGGAGGATTGTGTCGGTATGGAGGTGGAGCCTGGCACTCAGCATCAGCAGCAGTCTTTAAGGGATCTTTTACAGTCCCAAGAAACACATGGACTTGTATGTGGCTGGGAGGAGGTGGCTGCGGATCATGTCGTCCTCAATGACCCAGAGAACACCAACCGAATGCCTCAGCAAACCTACGCTGCATGGCCTCCCTGATCCTGAAAAGCCTGCAGAAGGATCCCCATATTTGTGGTATCAAGGAGAAGGAACAATACTGGCTGGCAACCCTCCTTGATCCACATTACAAGGGTAAGGTTGCGGACCTTATCTTGCCGTCGCAGAGGGAGCAGAGGATGAAACATCTTCGGGAGGCCTTGCAGAAAGGTCTGTGCAACGCCTTCCCAGAGACTGGGAGGTTACAAACTCCTGTTTCTGGACAACGTGTTGCTGAGGCTTTGGTCAGTCAAAGAAGGAGCGGTGGAGAAGGTGGCCGTCTGACTGATGCGTTTCAGACAATCTTTTAGTCCGCAGCCCCAAGGTGTGATTGGTTTCAGCAACCATCGCCAGCGTCCGTTTCACATGGTGCAGGAATACCTAGGGGCAAGATCTGACTTGAACACTTTTCCCACCGAAAATCCTCTCGGTTACTGGGTCTTGAGGATGGATCACTGGCCAGAGCTTGCACAGTATGCAATTGAGCTACTGGCCTGTCCTGCATCCAGAGTTATTTCGGAATGCACATTCATTGCTGCTGGAGGCTTTGTAACCGATCACAGGGTGCGTCTGTCCACCGATTCAGTCGGACCTTCATAAAAATGAATCAGTCTTGGATCACCACAAGCTACCAAGCACCTGATGCTGATGTAACCAAATATTTATTTTTTTTAAATGTCAGATCCCTTCAAAGATTGCCTATGCTGATGCTGAGTGACTGTCCTGTTATGGTGAGTAATTATCCTCTTCCTCCTCAATGATCATGCTGATAGCTTGTAAGAACATTTTTGGTTCTGGGCACCGCCACCAGTGCCTAAGGCCCAATTTTTCAGCTCCTGTTTAACAGGGGCGTGTAATTACAATTTTTGATGCAATTCTTTGCAGCAGGGCTAGTTCCTGCACTCCAACTAGAGTATCTGTGAGGGGTTGCAGTGCTGTGGCACCAGCACCAGTGCCTAAGGCCCAGTTTTTCAGCCCCTGTTTAACAGGTGCGTGTAATTACAATTTTTGATGCAATTCTTTGCAGCAGGGCTAGTTCCTGCGCTCCAACTAGAGTATCTGTGGGGGGTTGCAGTGTTGTGACACCAGTGCCTAAGGCCCAATTTTTCAGCCCCTGTTTAACAGGGGCGTGTAATTACAATTTTTGATGCGATTCTTTGCAGCATGGTTAGTTCCTGCGCTCCAACTAGAGTATCTGTGAGGGGTTACAGTGTTGTGACACCAGCACCATAACCTAAGGCCCAATTTTTCAGCCCCTGTTCAACAGGGACATGTAATTAGAATTCTTGATGTAATATTCCACAGCAGGGACTGTTTCTGCGCCCACCAAGAGTAACTGTGAGGACTTACAGTATTGTGGCACCAGCACCACCACCACCACCACCAAAGGCCCAATTTTTCTGCCCCTGTTCAACAGGGGCATGTAATTACAATTCTTGATCTAACCCTGTGAGGGCTTACAGTGTTGTGGCCACAACAACACCTAAGGCCCAAATTTCTGCTGAGTATATAGGGCAGGCCCCTACTTTCAAACATCCAACTTACAAACGACTCCTACTTGCAAACGGAAGGAGACAACAGGAAGTGAGATGAAATCTACCCCTAGGAAGGGAAATTCTCTCCTGTGAGAGTTAATATGGGAAAAACTTTTCTCCTTTACACTGATGCTTTATTACCAATCCTTGTTTCACTAAAAACCCCAAATCTTCAAAAAACATTTGTCATTGGGACAAAAAGTGAGGTGAAATCTTCTGAAGAGGAGCACAGACAGCAAAACAAATGTCACAGGGGTGATAACCCTTCCCTATGTTTTCCAAAAAGCTTAAAATAGATTTTTTGGCTGACACTAAACACGTTAAAAATGTACCAGTTCAAAATTACAAACAGATTCTACTTAACAACAAACCTACAGTCCCTGTCTTGTTTGCACCGCCTGTATACTGCTGTTCAGAGTATATAGGGCCTGGGGGCCCCACACCTTTCTTTTTTTAATTTGGGTGCGGGGTTCCCCTTAATATCCATACAAGACCTAAAGGGCCTGTAATGGACTGGGGGGTACCCATGCCGTTTGTCTCACTGATTTTCATCCATTTTGCCAGGACTCGACATTACATTAAAGCCGCAAGCAGTTTTAAATTACTTTTATTCCTTTAAAAATGTCATTTTGTGCAGGGACTGTTCTAAGCACGGGAAACACGCGCCACTTTACAGGCATACTATAGACACCCCCCAAGTACGATATTTAAAGGAATATTTCCCTTTTTTTTTTTTTCACTTTAAACATCATTAAAATCACTGCCCCTGCGAAAAACGTTTTTAAAACTTTTTTTTGCATTGATACATGTCCCCTGGGGCAGGACCCGGGTCCCCAAACCCTTTTTAGGACAATACCATGCAAATTAGCCTTTAAAATGAGCACTTTTGATTTCGAACGTTCGAGTCCCATAGACGTCAATGGGGTTCTAACGTTTGTGCAAATTTTCGGTCTGTTCGCAGGTTCTGGTGCGAACCGAACCGGGGGGTGTTTGGCTCATCCCTACTGGGGAGGCATCAATCTAGCAGATATATTATATGCACAGAACAGCTTTAATAATTTATGTATGTAGTATGTTCCCACTGATTCTTTGCTGTACAGAATGATTGTTCATGTAGTTAATGCGGAGTTCCACCCAAAAGGGGAAGCTCCGCTTGTCTGCCTCCTACCTACTAGATGTCTGTTTACCTGTGCTGCCTCCATTGCAGGGGTGGATCCGGGGGGGGGGATTACCCCCTACGAGAAATTTGTGATTGGCAGGCCAGTCAGTGAATGAGTGAGCGGCAGGAGGACGAGTGTGCGGGTTAATGAGTGGGCGGGCCAGTCAGCGGGGTCGGCAGGTGAGAGAGAGCCTGAGCGGGCAGGTCGGCGGATGAGTGAGGGGGGTTGCCAGATGAGTGTGTGGGCATGCAGGGCAGACATCGAGAGAGGGGGCGGGCCGGTCCACAGGTGAGCAGAGAAACTGGCCAGTCAGTGAGCCGGCGGGCAGGGAGCAGAGAGATGACATCAACTCACTGCCCGCCCTGCATACCTCACTGAGTCTACCAGTTCAAGACAACTGTTATAATCCACTGATTAATACATTAATTTGTAATAGAATTGAAATCTGTTACTGGATACACTGAGTATACCTATGTACTGCTTTTTTTCCACTCTGATCCATACTGTGTTTATACAGCTAGGTGAAATACGAAACTCCCATCAGCATGCTGGGACGGTTCACCTGATATCCGGTTGAAACCTTTTTTAACATTATAACGATTTTCTGATTGTATGTTTGTCATACATCAGATGTCTCATTCAGGAAGCCTGAACTGTTATGCCCCGTACACACGGTCAGATTTTCCGACAGAAAATGTGTGATAGAACCTTGTTGTCGGAAATTCCGACCGTGTGTAGGCTCCATCACACATTTTCCATCGGATTTTCCGACACACAAAGTTTGAGAGCAGGATATAACATTTTCCAACAACAAAATCCGTTGTCGGAAATTCCGATCGTGTGTACACAAATCCGACGGACAAAGTACCACGCATGCTCAGAATAAATAAAGAGATGAAAGCTATTGGCCACTGCCCTGTTTATAGTCCTGACGTACATGTTTTACGTCACCGTGTTTAGAACGATCGGATTTTCCGACAACTTTGTGTGACCGTGTATATGCAAGACAAGTTTGAGCCAACATCCGTCGGAAAAAATCCTAGGATTTTGTTGTCGGAATGTCCGAACAAAGTCCGACCGTGTGTACGGGGCATAAGAAAGACCTCTAAGCAGCTTGCATTAATTAAAGCCCAACTCTGCATTCTGAAAAGGGCAAAAACAACAAAAAAAAATTCAATATACTGTATATTAGCCCCACTCCTCTTCTGGGCTCAATGGCCCTAGCTGTCAGGTACATACCCCCTAGGGGTGAGTCCTACAGCTTACAATACACCTGGGTTAGATGGTGGTCCAGGCTGTCCACTAACGAGGAAATGAAAGGATTAGTGACATCCTTGGACCAGCCTGAAGACTGCAGATGGGATGCTAGCAGCTGCTGGCCTCCTAGCAACCAACAACGCATCTCTGGCCCCTGACTGCACAACCACGGGCAGCAGAGATTACATCATCTCTCTCTGCTGCCTGCCTTCACTCTGACAATCTGCACCTTAGCAGGCAAACGGCAATAAGCAATGTGTGGCAGGTGATGTGTCAATCAGCAACATGTGGCAGGTGATGTGGCAATCAGCAACATGTGGCAGGTGACGTGGCAAGTGTAATCTGCAATGTGTGGCAGGTGACGTGGCAAGTGACAACTCAGCAACATGTGGCAGGTGACCTGGCAAGTGACAATCAGCAACATGTGACAGGTGACATGGCAAGTGACAATCGGCATCTGGCGGCAGGCAAGTGACAATCCGCAGCTTGTGGCAGGGACGCGGCAAGTGATAAGCTGCATCTGAAGGCAGGTCGACGTGAAAAGTGACACACTCGGGCTCCCACTGATTCTGCATTATGGTGAGTTGAACCATTTCATTTTATATTACAATGGAATAATAGAAATAAAGAGAGTCACGGAGCTAAGTGAACACTAGGCGCAGAGACGGCATGACAGTGCTGGACAGCACAGTTGCCGTTTTAAGAAGAGGAGATTTCCCCTTTTAGGATAGGGGAGGGGCTGCTGGAGAAGAGGGAAAAGTTGTGTGTGAAGGGGAAGTGACGTCAGTCGAAGAGCGGTGGAGGAAGAGATTAGACACAGCACCTCACCGCTCTTCAAAATGAACCCTTTCTGCATACAATGGCGGCGATGGAGGGGTTTTTAGAGCAGATGAGAGCGGCGTTTGCCGCTAACAGCGCGGACTGGCTGCAGCAGCAGCTTAGAGTGATCGTGGATGGCAGTGCAGCGGTGAGCGGGGGGGGGCGGCTACACCTCATGCTCGGCGGTCCCGGCCGCCTGAGAGATACAGTCCTGAGTCAGGGCTGGGGACGTCCCGTTCGGATAAGCGTGCGACACCTGGGGGAGACACACAGACACCCGGCACGCAGGGGCAGCTGAGGGACGGCAGAGGAGAGGTCCGGGGGACTCGGCGCAAGGGTTGTTTGACTGGGGGAAGAGTACCCAGCAATACACGCGGCTCTTCCCCCCCTGCACGGCGTAGATGCATCGACCGGCCCGTGGGGTCTGCAAGAGAAGGGCAGACGGGTCGGGACACACAGGAACGCACTGCAGCTAGTGATGCATCGGTCCAGGCGAATGAGACGGCCAATAGTCCACTGCGAGGCAGGAGTGGGTCAGCCAGAGTCACCAGAGCCAGTGGGAGTGGAAGTACCGGACGGTCAACACGTACCCTGCGAAACGGCAGGCGCAGGAGTCCCTCACCAGGGGTATCGAACGGGTCTGGAGGTCTCCTAGGGAGAGGTGGCTGCGCACAGCACCGCAGGCCCTCGGCAACCACTGCGACTGCAGCTGGGGTGCAACAGGAGGTCAGCAGGATGGGACACAGCGACGATCGGTCAAAAGGGGAGCTGTCCAGGTCTGACGTAAGCGACGACCAAGGACATCAGGCAACGGTGGTTCCAGGAGTGGCGGCTGTTGGGCCCAGTCCAGGGCAGCCCGGTGAGTGTGATGCTTCTAATCCTGTTACCATTTTACTGCATAACTTGTTGGGGCGGAATGAACAGAGGGGACGTTCAGGGTTGGGGGGTACAGCCAGGTCAGGGGCTGAGAACGGGTCGGCTCCACCGCCTGCGGTGGTGCCACAGACTAGGAATGAGGGTTTACAGGAGTTGTTAATGGGCCTTAAAGAGCTGGTAGCACGGGTGGAATCTGGATCAGGTAGTGGTCCGGCTAGTGCATGGACAACAGAAAGGACTTCCCCGCAGATGGGGGCTGCCCCACCAAGTGCGGGCGACTTAGCGGTTCCGCCTTTGGCGCCTGCTGCGGCGGTTGGAGGGTCCCCCAGTACGTCAGCAGTGGCTATGACTTCGGGGGATCAGGCGAAGACAACAGACAAAAAAGCAGATTCAGTTAGACTGGCAGACGCGGCTAGGAGTGAGGTTTATGTCTGCTTCGAGGGACCACTGGGGGCTCATTTGAAAGCGGAGATTAAAGAAAAAATATGGAAGGGCGAATATGTGGAAATTTTCACGTTGTTGCCTTTAGAAAAATTTAATCTGGATAGGTTAAAACCGCTCGAAGTAAAAAGGAGGATGAGGAGAAGCGGAGGTATCGCTTAATACCGCGCACATTTTCCAATTGGCTGCAAGCGTTTGCCATTTTGGCGAGTGTGGTAGGCGAGAAAGCGCCGAAAAATTGTTCGGCTCTGTTCGTGTTTCTGGAGGCCATTAGTGAGGCCCATAGGACGTATGGAGGCATGGCGAGGCTACGCTATGACAAACAATTTCGTCGGAGGATGGCGATGAGACCAAATTGGAGCTGGGATCACAAGGACATCAGTTTATGGATGCGGTTGATGATGGCAGCGAGGGCCCCTAGTCAGTTTTTTCAAGCAGGGGTCGGAGGTTCAGCAGCTCCAGGACAACCGACCGAGAAGAGATGGGGTTATTGTTGGCAATTCAATGAGGGAACCTGCAGATTTGGAGCCAACTGTCGCTTCAAGCACTTGTGCTCCGGCTGCGCGGGATCCCATGCTTTGGCAAAATGTTTCAAGAAAGGAAAAGGTCGTGCCGGAGATACTTGGGGTAAGAGGGAGGACTCCGGTGCGGGTGGAAAGGATGCTGCCTTTCCTCAATAGATACCCTGACCGGGCAGCAGCCGCCACGTTGGAAGCAGGTTTTAGGAATGGTTTTCATACTCCTTGTTCTCTGGCGGCGGTGCTGCCAGAGGCCAAGAATCTGCGGTCGGCCTTACTGCATTCAACGGTGGTTACGGAAAAATTAGGGAAGGAGGTTTCACTGGGATGCATGGCAGGTCCTTTTCAGGAAGTACCACTACAGGGGTTGGTGGTCTCCCCTTCGGGAGTGGTACCCAAAAGAGAGCCGAACAAATTTAGACTCATATACCACCTCTCTTTTCCAAAGGGAGGGTTGGTGAATGACGCGATTGCACCGGAAGATTGTGCGGTTACGTACACATCTTTTGACGCTGCAGTGTCATGGGTTAGGAAATACGGGCAGGGGTCCCTAATGGCTAAATCCGATATTGAATCGGCTTTCCGGCTATTGCCAGTACAGCCCGACAGTTTTAGATGGCTAGGCTGTAAATGGGACGGGGCCTATTATGTGGACCGGTGTCTTCCAATGGGATGTTCTATATCCTGTGCTCTTTTTGAGACGTTCAGCTCGTTCTTGGAATGGGTGGTACGGGATGTGGCAGGGATCAATTCAGTCATCCATTATTTGGATGACTTTTTATGTGTTGGCCCGGCGGGTTCCAACATATGTGCAGTACTGTTGGGGACTTTGCAATATCTAACGGAGAGATTTGGGGTGCTGCTGGCCCCGGAGAAAACGGAGGGTCCGACAGTGACTATCACATTTCTCGGGATTGAAGTAGATTCGATGAGGCTGGAATGTAGGATTCTGCAGGACAAATTGATTAAGTTGAAGGAGGAAGTTCGCGGGACTATTGGAGTTAGGAAATTGCAGATTCGCCAACTCCAATCTCTGCTGGGTAAGGTAAACTTCGCCTGCCGAATTATCCCGATGGGCCGGATCTTTTGCAGGCGGCTTACAGCCGCTACCGCAGGTGTCCGTGCACCAACTCATTTCGTGAGTCTTACTAGAGAGCATAGGGAAGACTTACGGGTGTGGCAGGTATTCTTGGAGTCATTCAATGGAAGGGCTCTGTGGATGTCCGGGCCCATCAGCAACTGTGATTTGGAACTATTCACGGATGCGGCTGGTTCGACCAGTTTTGGCGCTTTCTTTAAGGGTCAATGGTGCACGGCCAGGTGGCCTGTGGCATGGCAGGAGGCAGGGTTCTTGAAGAACCTGGTACTATTAGAACTATTCCCCATTGTCGTGGCCATGGAGCTGTGGGGTGAGTCCTTTAGGAACCTGAAGGTTCGCTTCAATTGTGACAACATGGGGGTGGTGTAAGTGGTTAATCGGCTGACCGCGGCATCCTTGCCGGTGGTCAGGCTTTTGCGCCATGTAGTACTTCGTTGTCTACAAGTGAATGCATTCATATATGCTGTGCATCTACCAGGGACTGAGAACACCTTGGCTGATGCTTTGTCTCGTTTTCAGTGGGACAGGTTCCGGAGGTTGGCACCAGATGCGGATCAACAAGGGGTCGCCTGTCCCAGCTGGATATGGAACATTGCTTTGGAACCGCAGCAAAATGGATTCAGCAATCCATGAGTATGGCTACATGGAATGCCTACTCTAAGGTATGGAAGGACTGGTTCGCCTTTTTAAATGACTTGGACATGGGATCGGATGATCCGGAAGTGGACAAGGCAGTACTTTATTTTATCATTAGGGATTTTGAAAGGGGTATCTCGTCAGCTGCCATCAATCATGAATTGGCAGGTTTGGCCTTCCTCTATAAATGGCAGGGGTGTCGGGACCACACAAAGGATTTCTGGTTACAACAGGCAGTTAAAGTGTACAGGAAGGCATACAAGCAGAAGGATGGGAGGTGCCCGGTCTCATTTGAAATGTTAACACAATTGATGTTGAGTTTGGAATCGGTCTGTAGATCCGATTACGAATGTAGACTATTTAAAGCAGCGTTCACACTGGCCTTCTTTGGGGCACTGAGGGTGAACGAGCTGGTCAGCCCTTCAAAAGCAGTTCCGGGTGGGCTTATGCACAACGAGGTGGAAGTATGGATGGATAGGGTCAGGATATGGATCAGTAGGTCCAAGACGGATCAAGCAGGGAGAGGAAGGTATTTGGATTTGGGTAAGATTGTTGAGTGTAAAATATGCCCGGTTAGGATGGTGTTATCCTTCAAAGAGGTTAGACCTGCACGTACAGGCCCCTTTTTAATACATGAGGATGGTGCGTGTCTTTTCAAATACCAGTTTACAACGGTTTTTAAAAAATGTGTAGTTATGGTGGGATGGGACCCGTTACAGTTCTCATCTCATTCATTCAGGATTGGGGCGGCCACAGAGGCTGCTAGGGCGGGTCTTAGTCAAGATGTAATTAGATGTATTGGTAGATGGGACTCAGACAGATTTAAACTGTATGTCCGCCCGAATATGATTCAATTGTAAGGTCAGGTTTGGGTTTTGTTTTAAAACTGTGTGTTAGGTATTTAGGTGTTTTATGTGGGGTTTTTTTGTATTGTTCTTTCATTGACAGGTCGTGAAGTGGGTCTGGTATGGATTCTCGGGCACTCCTATGTTTTCTGGGGGGCTAAGAGAGCTGACGTTCGGCAGAATGGCAGGCAGCTAATGATTCCCAGACAAGAGGTGCTCATAAGGTGGATTGGGGTCCCAGGCATGCAGTGGAACAGGGTGCTGGGGGAAGTTCATAGATTTTCTCGCCTAGACAGGTCCCCTGATGTATTGTTATTACATGTTGGGGGAAATGATATGGGAGCCAGATCTATGAGGGACCTTATCAGGGATATCAAATGTGATTTTTTGCGCCTTAGAGCAGCTTATCCTAATATGGTTTTGGTGTGGTCTGATATGATAAGGAGGTTGTCATGGAGTTGGGCTTGGTCTGATAGAAAAGTGGACAGGGCCAGGATAAAGGTCAATAAAGAGGTGAGCAGGTTTTTTATAAAGAATGGTGGTTTAGCTATTCGGCATAGGGAGTTAGAGATTGACACCTGGTGGTATCTACGCAGCGATGGCGTGCATTTGAATGAGGTGGGGACAGACTTATGGTCATTGGGTCTACAAGAGGGTATACAGAGAGGTTTGAGGGTATGGAGGTGCTCGCAAGGGTAAGGGGTTACCCCTTTCATGCTGTGGCAGTTTTAGGTTTCCTTTAATAGGTTAAGTATGTTACAAGTTGTAACATGTGTTACCCATCCAGGGGATGGGGGGTTGTTTGATGGTACCCATCCATATGATGGGGGGTTTTTGCTGGTACCCATACATGGAAGGATGGGGATTGAAGTTGGTACCTTCAGGCCTTAAGGGTTAACCTGGAGGAGTTTAAAAGGTTAGGTCACTGGGTAGGTTGTAATATGCCTCCGAGTCAGGGGTTTAAGACTGAGGTTGAAGTGAAGAAGTTTATACCAGTGACCAGGGTTATTGTGGTTGTTATTACAGTAATTTACCCTCATAAGTTATTTAAGAAAGTTTACAGTTATTTATGATATTTATGTTATTTTATAAAGTTTTAATAAATAGGCCGTAAGGCCATTTTACTCCAAGAACTAGTCTGAGTCATCCATGATGTTTTTGGAGGGAGGGTATGTGTGGTAAGGTTGGTAATAGGTATCTGGGCTTAAGTCCTACAATGTCAAGAGAGTCACGGAGCTAAGTGAACACTAGGCGCAGGGACGGCATGACAGTGCTGGACAGCACAGTTGTCGTTTTAAGAAGAGGAGATTTCCCCTTTTAGGATAGGGGAGGGGCTGCTGGAGAAGAGGGAGAAGTTGTGTGTGAAGGGGAAGTGACGTCAGTCGAAGAATCGGTGGAGGAAGAGATTCCCACCCACCCTCCCGAGTATTGGCAGTTTTAGGTTTCCTTTAATTGGTTAAGTATGTTACAAGTTGTAACATGTGTTACCCATCCAGGGGATGGGGGGTTGTTTGATGGTACCCATCCATATGATGGGGGGTTTTTGCTGGTACCCATACATGGAAGGATGGGGATTTAAGTTGGTACCTTCAGGCTTTAAGGGTTAACCTGGAGGAGTTTAAAAGGTTAGGTCACTAGGTAGGTTGTGATATGCCTCCGAGTCAGGGGTTTCGGAGGTTGAAGTGAAGAAGTTTATCCCAGTGACCAGGGTTATAGTGGTTGTTATTACAGTAATTTACCCTCATAAGTTATTTAAGAAAGTTTACAGTTATTTATGATATTTATGTTGTTTTATAAAGTTTTAATAAATAGGCCGTAAGGCCATTTTACTCCAAGAACTAGTCTGAGTCATCCATGATGTTTTTGGAGGTAGGGTATGTGTGGTAAGGTTGGTAATAGGTATCTGGGCTTAAGTCCTACAATGTCATGCGCTTCAATCATCCTGACACCATAACAACTATGGTGTCGTGATGATGAAAGCGCCAACACCAGCCATTTCCCCGATAAATTGCCCACAAAAAAACATATTTTCTGGCAGTGCTCCTCCCGAGACTAGACTCTGGATCAGCCCCTGCTCCATTGTAGGGACCCCAGAGCATTACTTTGCCCAGGGGCCCATGATGCTATTAAGATGGCCCTGCTCCTTGGGGAGCTCTATCTGTACCAGTGGGAGTTGCCTTTTGCTGCTGCCTAAGAGAAGTGATTCCGGAGTGGAGAGGCATACACCTCGGGATGACTTGTGCCTGAGAAATATGCTGTGTCTGCTGTACCTGTTACAGCTTATGATTTGATGAGTGTGCATTTAAGGTGGTGGCACTCTGTGTTTTGTTACACTACAAGGATCTGTTGAATGGTGGAAGATCTTTTCTATCTGTCTATGTAAAAACTTTGATTTAGGAGAGACTTCACGTTTAGCACATTGAACACTGTTTACTTATGTTTTGTTTTTTGTATTTTTTTGGTACATTCACTGGCGCTGCATTTCACAATATTGTCAGTGTTATTCATTGCAGAGACAAGGTTAGAAAACCAGGAGCCAAGAAATGTACTTCAGCCTTTGTACTATACTTATCTGAAGTAAAATTATGTTGGATTAAACTTCTGTGTCTTGTTGAAGAATTAATGCACCTGTGGATGGAGCCAAGTCAGCAAGTGGTCATACCGTCTGCACAGACTGGGTATAAAAAGTATTTAGTTAAATATACTGGCATTAGAAACAGAGCAAAAATGCTCACTACATTATAAACCTTGCATATAAACCTGAAACGTAAACCACTGTTATTAGATTTCTCAGTCCCTGTAAATAGAGTTGGGCTGAACACCTATGACCCCCAATCAGTTTTCACCAGAACACCCAAACATGTAAAAAAAAGTTTGGACCCGAACCGCAAACCCTATTAAAGGCTATGGGACCCGAACTTGAAAAATCAAAAGGCTTATATTCAAGTTATTGGACATTTTTTTAAAAAAGATTGTTTTTAAAGGAGCAGTGATTTTAATGATGCTTAAAGTGAAACAATAAAATTGAAACATTTCTTTAAATATAGTGCCTGGGGGGGCCCCAGATCTCGCCCCCCTTCCCCCATGTGACAAATAAAAGAAGTGTCAAAAAGAAATAAAAAAGCACACACAGTTTTTGACAATTCCTTTATTAAAAATAAAAAAAACAATGTCCCCCGATGTAGATCCATTGTCAATCACGACGCCCGCTGCACCGCCAGACCCGAAAAAAGAAGAGAAAATAAAAGCTCAGCCCATGACGAAGTCTAACCACGACTGTCTTCTCTGCTGTCTGACAGTTTTTAAATCGGTAAGGGGGGGAGCCACCTGGCGATGTCACTTGGTGGCACCACTCCTTTGTGACATGAAATGTGTACGTGTTTTTTATTTCTTTTTGACACTTTTTTGGTGAATGAGTAGGGGTAAAATGTACCCCTACTCATTCACATAGGGGGGCCGGGATCTGGGGGTTGCCTTGTTAAAGGGGGCTCCCAGATTCCGATAAGCCCACCCTCAGACCCCCACAACCACCACCCAAAGTTGTGGGGAAGATGCCCTTGTCCTCATCAACTTGGGAACAAGGTGCTTTGGGGCAGGGGGAGACAGAGCCCCCCCGCCCCAAAGCACCCCCCCATGTTGAGGGCATGTGGCCTGGTATTGTTCAGAAGAGGAGGGCCACTTGCTCGCCACCCCCCCTTTCCTGGCCTGCCAGGCTGCATGCTCCAACAAAGGTTCTGCATGGTTTTTGGGGGGGACCCCATGTCAATTTTATTTAAATTTATTTTGGCACGGGGCTCCCCTAAAATCCACTCAAAGCGTCTGGCAATGTCTTTTTTTCATTCAGCTGTCAGCGGGGAAGCCCACTAACAGCTGATGACTCATAAGTTGTTAGGACGTGGCGGCCCACTCCTTAACAACTGGCAGCTCACACGAACAGGCGATATTCGGGCCAAACTTATGCTAGGCCCAAACTGCTCGCCCAACATTACCTGTAAACATGTTAATGCCTGCAGTCCCACTCACAAGCTGACTCCTCTCCTGTGTTGCCCTGCCAGGAATGACTTACGCAGCACACTGTAACTTATGTAGAGAGTTATCCTCCACTGTGATTGTGTGATCTTATCTGTAACACTCTATTCAGCAGCTGTGTAAGTGTGCATCACTCTTTATGACATATCACCTTTGTAAAGTACACCAATGCTCTAACTTTTGACAACATGACTCCCAACAGGAGCCACTGTCTGTCATTCCAGTCTAATTCCTTCATTCTCATCAACATCCTGTCTGTATGCAAACAATTCACCAACTAACAAGTGAGTGAGTCAGCACTCACTGACATAAGATGGTATCTGTATATAATATATACTGAAATAACAATAAAATAAATAAAAATAATGTGGACCATTAAAAACAGAAAATTAAAAGTAATAGACAACTAGGCCAACTAGTCAATAAATAGGTAAAAACCACAATGTGACTCTGATCAATGGAAAAAAAAAAAAAGGGCAGCAGGTGGTGAGTGGACAGGATACATGCAAGCTGGCAGCACCTTGTTGAGATTTGGGATTCCCTCGGAAACAGAGATAAAATGGAGAAAAATAAGGCGCCAGGTCAGTGTAAGTAAAACCAACAAAACTTTATTCCAGTTTCCACTTATGCAGCGTACACACGAGCTGACTTTTTGACCGGACTGGTCCAGCGGACAATCCGATCGTGTGTGGGCTTCATCGGACCTTCAGCTGACTTTTCCAGTCGAAAATCTGACAGACTTTAGATTTGAAACATGCTTCAAATCTTTCCGACGGACTCGAGTCCGGTCAAAAAATCCGCTAGTCTGTATGCTACTCCGACGGACGAAAACCCACGCTAGGGCAGCTATTGGCTACTGGCTATCAACTTCCTTATTTTAGTCCGGTCGTACGTCATCACGTATGAACCCATCGGACTTTGGTGTGATCATGTGTAGGCAAGTCCATTCGTTCAAAAGTCCATCGGAAGTCCGTGAAAAGTCTGACGAAAGTCCGCCGGAATGGCCGTCTGACTTTAGTTGCCGAAAAGTCCGTTCGTATGTACGCAACCTTACATCTAAGAAGCTTGCAAACTGCATGTAGAGGTGCTGTGGTATGGCGTGTGATGATCCAGGATGGTAGACAGGGTGGACTGGAGGGCTTCTGTGAGTGTCTGGACTCGCTGGTAACGACAGCAGGGGCTGACAGCGTCAGCAAACTCCAAAAGACTCCCACCATCAAAAAGCTGGTGTCTTGAGGCTGAAGAGGGAGGGGGGCCTCGGAAACACATTGCGACCCATCCCCTCCACACCTTGAATGGCCTGTGTTTGCTGCAGCTCCTAGGGGCACATGAGAGCCGGGCTTCTGCTCTCCTATGCAAAGGGTCCCGGCTAGTGTGGGCGGTGGTTCCTTCATCGGGTGTGTCCACCTTCGGCTTTTTGGCAGTGGGAGTCTTTTGGAGTTTGCTGACGCTGTCAGCCTCAGCTGTCTTTACCAGCAAAACTGGACACTCACAGCAGCTCTCCAGTCCACCCTGTCTACCGTCCTGGATCATCACACACGATACAACAGCACCTCTACATGCAGTTTTCAAGCTTCTTAGATGTAAGTGGATATTGGAATAAAGTTTTGTTGGTTTTACTCACACTGACCTCGCGCCCTGTTTTTCTCCTTTTTATCTCAACATCCTGTCTGAACAGTTCTATGTCAAACCGATTGACCTTGGGCAGATCATGTTGTACAGAATTTGTGGTCTTTGTGGCCCAATACCAAAAGTTGTCCAATATTCACTGTTTTTATTCCCACTGCAGCAGCCATCATTCCACTGGGACATATCCTGCTAAAGTAGGTGGTTCAATTTCAGGTAAACAAGGCAATTCCCCGCTCTGCCACATGACTTGTCATGACAGTGATTGGGAACAGCTATCTCTGTCATGTCCCTGGTAGTCCATCCCCCTACAGTTAGAACACACCCAGGGAACACACTTAACCCCTTGATCGCCCCCTAGTGTTAACCCCTTCACTGCCAGTGTCATTTATACATTGATCAGTGCATTTTTATAGCCCTGATCAATGTAATAATGTCACTGGTCCCCAAAAAGTGTTATTTGGGGTCAGATTTGTCCGCGGTAATGTCGCAGTCTCGCTAAAAATCACAGGTTGCCGCAATTACCAGTAAAACAATAAAAAAAAGTCCCTAAATCTCTCTCATAGTTTGTAGAAACTCTATTTATGGAAAAAAAGGACACACACTGCGCAATTGTCAGTTAAAGTGAAGCAGTGCTGTATCGCAAAAATGGCCTGATCATTAAGGGGGCAAATCCTTCCAGGGCTGAAGTGGTTAAAGTGCAAATTACTTTCCTAAAAAGCTTAAAAAAAGTTAATACATTCTGTATTCTATGTTCTTTACAGATATACTGTATATATATGTGTTTGTTTCAGTTTGATTTGTTAGCTGAGAAAGAGGCATTTTTTTCTTTTTTTTTAAATGTTTACATTTACTTTTGATGCTGCTTTAATAATATTACATTTGTATCACTTTATAAGTAATCCATGTTAATTTGTTTTTAAAGCCTGTTTCATAAGACTATTTCTTTAAGAAAAAAAAAACATATTATTGTATTATTTTTATAAAAAAACCTTCCAACATATATCAAATACATTTGGAAAATAAGTTTTACCAACTTAAAAAAAATGAGTAAGTTAAAAGTTAATATCAGCAAAGTGGTGTAGTGGTTAGCACTTTTGCCTGGCAGCAAAAGGGTCACTGGTTCAAATCCTGACCATGATGCTAGCTGCCTAGAGTTTGCATGTTCTACCCTGTGCCAGTGTAGGTTTCCTCCCACACTCCAAAGACTTGCTGGTAGGGTAATCTTACATTGAAAGCTTCCTGAGGGCAGGAACTGATGTGAATGTACAATGTTTAAGTAAATTGACAGTGCTATACAAGTATTTGAAATAAATAAGTTAATGTATGTGTTCCTAACTTAAACTTTTCTAGAAACTGGAAAAATTGAGTTGGCTTTACTTGAACCTATGGTCTATAAACTGGAAAAATTGAGTTGGCTTTACTTAACCACTTCAATACAGGACTTTTATACACCCTTCCTTCCCAGACCAATTTTTAGCGCTCTCACAATTTGAATGATAATTACTCAGTCATGCTGCACTGTACCCAAACAAAATTTTTATCAATTTTTTCTCACAAACAGAGCTTTCTTTTGGTGGTATTTAATCAGCGCTGGGTTTTTTATTTTTTGCAATATAAGCGAAAAAAGAGAGACATTTTTGAAAAAAAACAGTTTTTTTAGTTTCTATTTTAAATTTTTGCAAATAAGTAATTTTTCTTCATAAATTTGGGCCAAAATGTATACTGCTACATATCTTTAGTAAAAATAACCCAAACTAAGAGTCCTTCATGGACATTACAGTTTTTCTATTTTTATTTTTTGTTTTTTTTGCTCTGTGTCATTGGGGACGTAGCTGAATCATTAGCCCTGGTGTTGCTTAACCTGTTCTTTTACAGATTCCATTTCTTACACCAAAGACTGCCTACCATTTCCTGTCTTGCTTGACATTCTATTGGTTATCTAAAGTATATTTACTATATCCCTTACACACCTGCCTTGGTTACATATGCCTTAATGCTGTATGGCTAAGCAAATAGTTCTTACTAGTTGGAATGTTAGAGGTCTGGGAGACAGGGTGAAATGTTTAGCGGTACTTCATATGCTTAAACGCATGGGTTCATCTGTGGTGTGTCTTCAGGAGATGCATATCGCACCTGGGCAAGAGTCTCCATTCTCCGTCAAATTATTTGGTGCCCAGTTTCACTCTGTCTTCTCGTCCTATGCGAGGGGAGTCAGTGTATTGATAGGAAAGGATGTTCCCTTTACACATACAGTATCACTTATTGACCCTCACGGGCGTTACGTATTTTTGGTATGCAGATGGTTTACACTGTATTATTGGGAGTATATATATACCGCCCCTCTTCTCGGTGGAAGTTGTTAAGACCTTGGCTACCTTTCTCTTACAACACCCGGGGATTCCAGCACTTATTGTGGGTGATTTTAACAACTACTTAGATACAGATCTTGACAAGCTTTCAACAAAACCCCTCAGAGTAGGATAAATGGTGGGCAGACGGCCTTTGCTCGTCTTGTTTTGGAGATGGGATTGAGGGATGTTTGGAGGAAGAGCCATCCACAAGTTAAACGCTACTCTTGTTATTCTGCCACACATAAAGGTCTCTCCAGAATTGATCTCGGTCTTGGCAATGATATGATGCTACCATTAGTAACTTCCTCAAAATACGAGGCGAGAACTTTATCTGATCACTCTCCCCTGTGCATAGAGATATGTACGTCTGGCATATCCAAGAAGGTTTGCTGGAAACTTAATCCATTCTGGTTGTCACTAATTCCTAACCCTGATCCTATCCAGGACAACCTGAACACATTTATTCGGTTTAACAAACCTACGGCTAGCCCTGGTGTCTTTTGGGATAGCAATTCCTAAGAGGTCAATTTATTAAATCTATTAGCGCCATTAAGACTGAGACTAAGGCTTGGGAGCAATCTGTCCTGAGTGAGGTGCAGAGGGCTGAGTCGGCTTTTGTTGATTCCCCCTCGGATCTCACCAAGAAAACTTTTCTTGAGGCTCAACACATGGCCAATCATTTGGCATTGATAATAAAAGATTCTTCCTTCAACAGAAATACTTTGAGGAAGGGGAAACCACAGGCCATATGCTTGCTATAATGATGCGATCACAAAAGGGTTTGTCACATATAGGAGCTATTACTGACTCTGCGGGGATATTGGTCTCCTCTCATACAGACATACTATCCACGTTTAGAGATTTCTATGCTGATGTGTACTCCTCTAAGGTCACGCCCTCTGTGGCAGAAATTAATTCTTTCTTGGAACAATGCCAATTACCACGGCTTCCAGCCCAAGACGTAGAGCAACTGAATGCTCCCCTTGTGGCTGAAGAGCTGCTGGAGGCGTTGGCGCTTTCCTCTCCTGGCAAGTCTCCGGGTTTGGATGGCTTGCCGGCGGGGGTATATAAGCAATACTCTGAAACATTGTTGCTGCACTTGAGGGAGGTGTTTGAAGATGCTAAAAAATCAGGAAGCCTACCCCAATCCATGAATGAAGCAATTATCATCCTTCTCCTTAAACCTGGTAAAGAGGCCCATTCCCCAGACTCTTATAGACCCATATCACTATTAACAACTGATGTAAAACTTCTTGCAAAGGTGTTGGCCACTAGATTAGCCAAAGTTATTCATAAAGTGGTCCATGGGGACCAATCAGGGTTTATACCATCGCGATCTACAGCCCTTAACATTAGACAACTTTTTCTTAACCTTCAGATACCTGTCGATAATCCAGACAGGAGAGCTATTCTATCACTAGATGCCGCTAAGGCCTTTGATAGTGTTGAATAGCCTTATCTATGGGAAGTTATGAAGCGTTTTGGCCTAGGAGACAACTTCATTCAATGGGTAAAACTGCTGTATGCCGCCCCCACGGCTAGGATCCGCGTAAATGGTGATCTTTCAGATTCGTTCCCCCTTTTTAGGGGTACGAGGCAGGGGTGTCCACTTTCGCCCCTGTTATTTGCGCTAGCCCTTGAACCACGGTTAGATCCTCACAGTCCATTGTGGGTTTTGCAGAGGACCATTTTCGGATAAGATCTCCCTTTACGCGGATGACACTCTGCTCTACCTGGGGGACGTAGATGCCTCCCTCACGAATATGATGCAAATAATACAGCAGTTTGGATCCCTATCAGGATTCTCTATTAATTGGAGTAAATCGGTCATTGGATGACCCATCAATTACCTTACCAGCTAGTGCTGAACCCCTTAAAGTAGTCTCCTCATTTAAATATTTAGGAGTGCAGGTGTCGGCTGACCCAAAGAAATATTTAGAGGATAACTTATTACCCCTTTTTAAAAGACTCCAAATGACGTGCAATACTTGGTGTAAACTCCCATTGTCAGTAATTGGCAGAATAAATTAAATCAAGATGGTCTGGGGACCCCAATTATTGTACATCATGCACAACTCTCCGCAATGTATACCCCGCAGATGGTTTAACCGTATAGATACATTGTTTAGATCCTTGATATGGAGAAAGAAAGTTGCCAGAATTAGTCTTTCCACTCTGCAGTATGGTAAAGACCGGGGAGGAGCCGCAGTCCCTAACCCTAAATTATATTTCTATGCTTCTCAACTGCAACATTTAAGTGGTTTTGGGTTGTTGGGCGATTCTGACTCAGTCGAAAGCATGCTGTGGACTGGAAAGCTCACTACATCTGTGCTAGCGAGTTTGGAGGCAGGGTTACCACATTTGCCACAAGCAGCGCCCACTGTCATTCTTTTGAAAAAACTATGGTTCACAGACAAATCAAGTCTGAAAATCCTGGGTTTTTCGGCAGATACCCCACTGTGGGATAATCCGAATTTAACAGAAGTATACAGGTTAGACGGTTTCCAACTCTGGAAGTTGGCCAGAATTCATAATATATCTCAATTATTTAATCAGAATGTATTAAAAACCTTTATAGAATTGCAGACAGAATTTAAACTTCCCAGGCATCAATTTTACCGATACCTTCAGATACGACATGCTCTCCAGAGCCAGGGCCAGACATTAGTACTCTCACTGGTTACTCACCCCCTGATAAATGATATTTTCTTTGGACAGGAAAAAAAGAGCCTAATTTCTCATATTTACACCTACCTGTTATTGGCCATACAAGACACCACAGCTCTACCGAGTAGGCAAGGCGGGATTGCGGACCTAGGGGAAGTAAATGACGACACAAGGGACATATGCCTTCAGGCAGGGCCGGTAACCTCTGTTTCACAATCACATAGACTATCTCATCTATTTTTGCTGCATAGGGCTTACCACACGCCAATACAACTATATCGCTGAGACTTTTCCCTGTGTCCCAAACATTGTGGAGAGAAGGGGTCACTGATTCATCTGATGTGGCAATGCCCCGAGTAGCACCATTACTGGGGTGATGTAACTGAGGTAGTTTCCTCAGTTTTTCAAATTAGGGTTCCCTTGGACCCCCTGATATGCATCTTGGAAGCGGTAGATGAAGATATATACCCCCCTCCCTATTAATATAGCAGTGACCAGATTGCTGTACCTGGCTCATAAGATGGTGGCCAGATTCTGGTTATCTTTAAATGTTCCAACTAAAAAACAATGGGTGGAACAGGTCATTTATATCCTTATCAGGGAACATTCAACATATCAGCATAGAAATGCATCTCGGAACTTTAGTTCCATATGGCAACCCTGGCTGGATACCCCTGGACTGCCACCTCCACAACTGATTATGCATAGATTACTAGAGGTATAGAATGTATTGTTCAACAGATGTGAGGTGGAAATCTTCTTTTTTTATTTTCTATATATCTTGATGTGACAGGATAGAGGGTGTATTCATATTTGGTCCCAATGAAACTGTACCTATTTGTTTGAGTAAAACATGAGCAAAGTTGTTGGTTCGATGGCCAGTTGTTCATCTGTTTGTGGTGTTGGGTTGGAGAGTCTTGTCTCTCTTGAACAACATGGTTATTCTTTTCTATATTTGTACAAAAATCTTTTTTGATGCCACTGCTGTAATGATTTCTATTTGCACAATGCACACTTGGCCATGATAACATTTATGCTTTCTGATATTACAATTTATACTGTGTAATTTTTAACGATTTGATGCATGATATGTATTGTGTCTCTTGTGGCTCAATAAACAAATTTTCTGATTTAAAAAAAAAAAATAACCCAAATTAATGTATATTATTTGTTCTCTTTGAAAGTTATAGAGTCTACAAGCTATGGTGCAAATCATTGAAAATTGATCGTACCTGATCACACCTGATGTACTGAAGACCTATCTCATTTCTTCAGACCCTAACAAGCCAGGAAAGTACAAATACCCCCAAGTTACCCCTTTTTGGAAAGCAGACATTCCAAGGTATTTAGTAAGAGGCACATATATATATATATATATATATATATATATATATATATATAAATATATATATATATATATTTTTTTTTACACAAAATTGTCATAATAACAAGTTATTTCACTCACACAGCACATGCATACTTGCAATGACACCCCAAAATACATTCTGCTACTCCTCCTGAGTATGGCGATACCACATGTGTGAGACTTTTACACAGCCTGGCCACATAAAGAGGTCAAACATTGAAGTAGCAGCTTCAGGTGTTCTACAAGCATAAATTACATATCTCATTTCTCAACCACCTATTACAGTTTTAAAGACCCTGGAGCACCAGGACAATGGAAATGCCCACAAAATGACCCCATTTTGAAAATCTAACACCCCAGCGTATAATCTATGAGGCATATTGAGTCTTTTAAACGGTTCATTTTTTTCCAGAAGTTTTTGGAAAATGTGGAAAGAAATGAAAATGCATTTTTTTTTTTTACACAAAGTTGTCTATTAATAAGATATTTCCAACACTCAGCATGTACATAGCAAAAAGGACGATCCAAAATACATTCTGCTTCTCCTGAGTATGGCGATACCACATGTGTGAGACTTTTACATAGCCTGTCCACATACGGAGTCCCAACATTCAAGTAGCACCGTCAGGCATTCTACAAGCATAAATTACACACATAAATTCCTGCCAACCTATCACATTGTTGAAGGCCCTTCATATTTATAACACATAGCATGTGCTGTACATGCCAATTACAAACCAAAATACATTCTGCTGAGCAAAGGGTAGAGAAAAGATTACCTGCGCTTTTAGTAGTGCAGTGGTCCACAGAGAGAGCATCGGTCCAGGCAGCAGGCAGGAACGTGGAGAGCGACAGCAAAACAGGCAGCAGGCAGGAATAGTCAGTACAGGTAGAGATGTTGTCAACACAGCCAAAGCATTGGTCCAGATAACAGGCAGGGATGTGGTCAGCAGCAGCAAAATGATCGTCCATGCAGCAGGCAGGAATATGGTCAGCACAGCCAGAGTATTTGTCCAGGGAGTAGGCAGGACCATCAAGCTTAGGGCATCGGTCAGGAAAGAATGGGGACAGGGGTAGAGGCTTCTCCCACCCAAATCGCTTTGAAGTCTGGGAACACAGAAAACCAAAAACTGTTTTTCTCAACTCAGAACACTATTCTGGAGCCCCTCACATATGTGAGACCCCTGTGTAGCAGGGTGAAAGATCGGGCCAAGGGGCAGGCAAAAACATGGTCGACAAGCCGAGGTCAGTGTAGGTTAATGGCAGAAATAGATGGTAGACAGAGACATAGTCAATACAGTCCAGGGTCAGTTCACATGAAAGGCAGAAACATGGCGGATAAACAATGCAAACGGCAGGCAGAGGCATAGTCGAGAAACAAGCCAGGGTCAGTTCACATGGAAGACAATGATATGTTTTGTTGAGGCACCAGGGAAATATTCAGGACAGAAATTGAAAACCGGGAAGTGGCAGCCTATTGGAAATATGGGCTAATAGTTTACAAGAGTGTGATAGTGTCTGAAGAATTCTCAGATGCAAAGGCCAGGTTGGGAGGGACATTGGGGACAATGGAAACTGGTGTCTTTCCTAACTCCTCTTTTGGTGCACACCCGACTTTTTTTGGCGTCGTCTTCCGGATCCTGATGGTGGAATATGGTCCGGAAAATGGCACTCATGTAGTCTGCTGACACAATCGGAGTGAATGCTTTCTGGGGGGATACTTGATAAATCAGGGCAGTGACAATGTCTTCAATAAACGTTATAAAGGTGTTGGGTGTTTCCGTCGATTTTTGGTAGATGATGAAAGAATTTAAAATGGCCAAATGAAAAAAGTAAATTACGACTTTTTTTGTACCAGAAGAGGGATTTTCGTGTTGATAAATAGGGCAGCAACATTTGATCATTTAAATCCACCCCCCCATGAATTTATTGTACTCAATGATACAGGAAGGCTTTCGAACGGGACCGCGTCTTCTGCAAAGATCCACCGAGGTGTCATCATGGATGGTGGACATGATGTACACATCTTTCCTATCCCTCCACTTCACAGCCATCACTTCCTCATTCCTCAAGCTTGCTGATTCCCCGCTTTGTAGCGTTATGGTAACTAGACTCTGTGGGAAGCCCTTTCTGTTTTCCCTTGCTGTACCGCAGGCCAAAGTATTTTTTAGGTATAGGTAGCAAAAAAGGGGCAAACTGGTATAGAAGTTGTCCATGTAATATGATACCCCTTTTGGAGGAGTGGGTATGCCAACTCCCAGACAATTTTTCCACTTATTCCCATGTACAAAGTACACTCGGGGTGCTGGAGCTGGGAGTCTTTGCCTTCGTACACACGGGATGAGTGTACATATCCGGTGGTGCTTTCACAGAGCTTGTCGACTTTCAATCCGTACCTCGCCCTCCTACTGGGGATATATTGCTTGATCCCAGCCGGCCTGTGAAATGGACCAAGGATTCGTCCACAGAGATGTTGTTGTAAGGGATATACATTTCGGCAAACCTCTTGGAGAAAAAAATCATTTAGGGGATGAATTTTATATAGTTTATCTGAGTCTGGGTGATTTGGGGGGGGGGGTACTGTGAATTATCGTTGAAATGCAGGAAGTGCATTATAGTTTCATATCGGGACCTGCACATGACAGATGAAAAAATTGGCATGTGGTGGATAGGGTTGGTCCACCAATATTTATGCACTTCATTTCTTTTTTGTAAGCCCCATGTTGAGCGTTAGGCCTAAAAACAATTTAAGCTCCTCCACTGTCTCAAAAGGGCGGGCATAGCTTCAGCTGGGGTTATTTTCAATAAATTGTTGGGCAAAAAGATTATTTTGGTACACGATGCCCTTAACTAATTCATCAGTGAAAAATAAATTTAAAAAATCAGTTTTGGAAAAACCTTCTGTGTTGACTTGCACACCTGGCTGTGCTGTGAAAGGGGGGGGTCGTGGCTGACCCTGTGCTAGAAGGCAGCCACAATGGGTTTGCCAAGGCATCTGGAAGCTGGGTTTGGGCCCTAATTCTTTGGCGTGCAATTCCCGTACTTGTACTGGGCCTTTCCTCCTGGGGTCTAGCAGCGCTTGTACTGGGTCTAGAGCCGTTGGCACTGCTGGCAGCTGCCTGGTGTTCAGACCATCTTCTTTCAGGACGGACTGCTTCCTCCTCCGATTCGGATCCTGATGTGCTGTCTTCGGGGGGCTCATATTCCGAACCAGAATCAAAATCAGAACTGGGTGGTGAGAGCTCCCCGTTGCTCCCATCTGTCAGACTCAGAATTTGACATGCCTCTTCTGGTGTGTATACCTTTCTGGACATAGTGGCCAATGGGATCACAGGACAGGTACTCAGACAGGATGGATGGATGACAGGTACTCAGACGGGATGGGTGGATGACAGGTACTCTGATGGCGGGTACTCTGATGGCGGGTACTCTGATGGCAGGTACTCCTGTGACAGGTACCATGGTAACAGGTACTGTGGTGACAGGTACTCCTGTGACAGGTACTGTGGTGACAGGTACTCTGATGGTGAGCACTCTGATGGTGGGTACTCTGATAGCGGGTAATCTGGTGATGGGTACTCTGGTGGGTACTCTGATGGCGGGAAATCTGGTGACAGGTACTCCTGTGACAGGTATTGTGGTGACAGGTACTCCTGTGACAGGTACTGTGGTGACAGGTACTCTGATGGCGGGTACTCTGGTGACAGGTACTCAGATGGTGGATAATCTGGTAACAGGCACTCCTGTGACAGGTACTCCGGTGACAGGTACTCCGGTGACAGGTACTGTGATGACAGGTACTCCTGTGACAGGTACTGTGATGACAGGTACTCCTGTGAGAGGTACTCTTTATTGGGGGGGGCAATCTGGACACTAGAATAATCTGTAAGTGTAACTAATCTCTGTAACTCACTGTTCGCTGATCTTCTCCTCACACTGGTGTGTGAAGAGAAGAACCCAGCAACAGCTGTTACACGGCTGTTTGTTGACATTTGTGAGCGGCTGTGATTGGACACAGCCAGTCACGTGGTAAAGAGCCAATTTCATTGGCTCTTTACCCTGATCAGGGCTGGGCTTTGTCAGAGGGAAAAGCCTCAAATCCAATCGCCGCGATGTGCGCCCCCGGGGGCGCGCACGCCGCTCTGCATAGTGACCGGCTGTGATTGGATACAGCCGGTCACGATGCTTCTCACACTCTTCCACCCACTCATTACCCCCATCGGGGAACGGCTGTGTCCTGAGGGACACGGCGGATCCCCAATCGCCACACTGCGGCGGAAAGCAGAGGACGTCATATGACGCCCGCCCAGGATGGGAGATCCCATCTGCGGACGTCATATGACTATGGCTGGGTAATGAAGTGGTTAAACCTATGGTTTGCCACAAAATTGCCTCAGTTGCCTCAAATTTTTTGAGTAGACCCAGCACAATATTTTTTACAGTGTACTAACAACGGTCAACAAGACTAACAAATATGTAACATATGTAAGAACAAAGTACAACAACATGAGGGTAAGGCCCCTTTCACACAATCGGCCCGCTCAGATCTGCCTGTCCGTTTTTCAGGCGGATCTGAGTG
Organism: Lithobates clamitans; assembly: GCA_037952925.1. Taxonomy (NCBI): domain Eukaryota; kingdom Metazoa; phylum Chordata; class Amphibia; order Anura; family Ranidae; genus Lithobates; species Lithobates clamitans. Next base: position 1,444,021 of record JBBGZY010000097.1, on the reverse strand, counting down.
GGCCACCTATTGACTTCTATGGACACCCGCCTGCCATCCGATCCGATAAGATCCACTCAAAACAGACAGATGACGATACGTTCACTATCCGTTGAGCAGATTGGATCGGATGGGATCAGATGAAAAAGGACAGGCTGTCCATTTTCACCCAATCTCCCCATAGAGAACAGTGGGGCTCTGACAGGTTCGTCCCTGCAGTGAGCAGAGACAGACCTGTCATCTGCCTGCTCAGCGGGGATCAGAGAGATCCCCCGCTGAGCTATCGGAGTGTGTCCAGTGGACCCGTCGCACCCTGTGAAAGGGGCCTAAGTAGATACCATTGGATTGCAAAGACTGCAAAAAAAGAGGATTAGTGTTGAGCTGGAGTCTTGAGACAAGAGGGAAGGGGTGGAAAATGCCTAAAGTTTAGTGAAGGATTATTTACAAGTATGTGTGCCTTTATTTATAGAATAACCCGAGAGGCTGAGAGTCCTGCTGGCAGCCTTGGTTAGGACTAGTGGATTGACTAGAGGGAGTGGGGCAGGGGGAAACGTAGAGGGGGAAGAGGAAAAATTAGGGGGGGGGATAGTAAGAGAATTAAAGAGGGAGGGATAGGGAAAGAATATAGGGAGGAGCCAGGTTGAGAAAGAGGGAGGTTGTGCCTCCCACCCATCCCTAATCTACGGCCCACCCACGGGTGTCAGGAAGCCTTCATGAATGGTATGTTATTGTGAAAAGGCATAAATTGGGACAAAATATTAGGAACAAAGAATACAGAGGAGAGATGGGTTTGCTTTAAGAGCATATTAAATAAGGGCATTAGCCAATGTATCCCATTGGGTAATAAATTTAAAAGAGCGAACAAACATCCTGGATGGCTTAACTCCAATGTAAAAATGCATATAAAAGCAAAGGAGAAGGCCTTCAAAAAATACAAGGTTGAGGGATCATCCACAGCGTTCAGAATTTATAAAGAATGCAATAAGAAATGTAAGGGTGCAATTAGGATGGCTAAGATAGAACATGAAAGACACATAGCGGAGGAGAGCAAAAAAAATCCCAAGAAATTCTTTAAGTATGTAAACAGTAAAAAAGGGAGGACAGACCATATTGGCCCCATAAAGAATGAGGAAGGACATCTGGTTACAAAGGATGGGGAGATGGCAGAGGTATTGAATTTATTCTTCTCCTCAGTCTTCACGAGTGAATCGGGGGGCTTCAGTAACCAAAACTGCAGTGTTTATCCTCATGACACAACACAGGAAGCACCTACATGGTTAACAGAGGACGGAATTAAAATTAGACTTGAGAAACTTAACATTAATAAATCACCGGGACCAGATGGCTTGCATCCGAGGGTACTTAGGGAACTCAGTCAGGTGATTGCCAGACCGTTGTTCCTAATTTTTACAGACAGTCTATTGACTGGAATGGTACCAGCTGATTGGAGAAAAGCCAATGTAGCACCAATATTTAAAAAGGGCCCAAAAAACATCCCTGGGAATTACAGACCAGTTAGCCTAACATCAATAGTATGTAAACTCTTGGAGGGGATGATAAGGGACTATATACAAGATTTTAGTAATAAGAATGATATCATTAGCAGTAATCAGCATGGATTCATGAAGAATCGTTCTTGCCAAACCAATCTATTAACCTTCTATGAGGAGGTGAGTTGCCATCTAGATAAAGGAAGGCCCGTAGACGTGGTGTATCTGGATTTTGCAAAAGCATTTGACACAGTTCCCCATAAACGTTTACTGTACAAAATAAGGTCCGTTGGCATGGACCATAGGGTGAGTACATGGATTGAAAACTGGCTACAAGGGCGTGTTCAGAGGGTGGTGATAAATGGGAAGTACTCAGAATGGTCAGGGGTGGGTAGTGGGGTCCCCCAGGGTTCTGTGCTGGGACCAATCCTATTTAATTTGTTCATAAATGACCTGGAGGATGGGATAAACAGTTCCATCTCTGTATTTGCAGACGATACTAAGCTAAGCAGGGCAATAACTTCTCCGCAGGATGTGGAAATCTTGCAAAAAGACCTGAACAAATTAATGGGGTGGGCGACTACATGGCAAATGAGGTTCAATGTAGAAAAATGTAAAATAATGCATTTGGGTGCCAAAAATATGAATGCAATCTATACACTGGGGGGAGAACCTCTGGGGGAATCTAGGATGGAAAAAGACTTGGGGGTCCTAGTGGATGATAGGCTCAGCAACGGCATGCAATGCCAAGCTGCTGCTAATAAAGCAAACAGAATATTGGCATGCATTAAAAGGGGGATCAACTGCAGAGATAAAACGATAATTCGCCCGCTCTACAAGACTCTGGTCCGGCCGCACCTGGAGTATGCTGTCCAGTTCTGGGCACCAGTCCTCAGGAGGGACGTACTGGAAATGGAGCGAGTACAAAGAAGGGCAACAAAGCTAATAAAGGGTCTGGAGGATCTTAGTTATGAGGAAAGGTTGCGAGCACTGAACTTATTCTCTCTGGAGAAGAGACGCTTGAGAGGGGATATGATTTCAATTTACAAATACTGTACTGGTGACCCCACAATAGGGATAAAACTTTTTCGCAGAAGAGAGTTTAATAAGACTCGTGGCCACTCATTACAATTAGAAGAAAAGAGGTTTAACCTTAAACTACGTAGAGGGTTCTTTACTGTAAGAGCGGCAAGGATGTGGAATTCCCTTCCACAGGCGGTGGTCTCAGCGGGGAGCATTGATAGCTTCAAGAAACTATTAGATAATCACCTGAATGACCGCAATATACAGGGATATGTAATGTAATACTGACACATAATCACACACATAGGTTGGACTTGATGGACTTGTGTCTTTTTTCAACCTCACCTACTATGTAACTATGTAACTAAAATAGCAGAAACCAAAAGACTACCCAGGTAAGCTGGCATTCAAACACATGATACACATATATTCAGGTGTGGTTTGGAAATGAAACCAGCAGGACCAGCAAGAGGTGTATTTAGAAAGAGTATCATGTAAAATGACGATGAGCTACTCCATTTCAGCAATGTATGTATTTGCAAACATACATAGGAATATAAACAAACAAACATTTTTTTGTCCTTACAATTGACCTGCAGATCATTCTTTTTGCCATTTCTATCCATCTTTATGACGATCACAACAAGCAACAATCTACTCCATACCATGGGCGTAGCATAAGGGGTTGCAGGGGTCACAATCGCAACCCCGCCCCTAGCTCCAAGGGGCCCCTGCAGTCTCCCTGCCATATTATCATATCCTCTACAAAATCCAGCTCCGATCTGCCCCAGGGCCCCACAGCCATGCTCCAGTACTGGGCTTCTACTTTGCCTTCCACAGTCCACACCCCTCTGTTCCCATTGGCTAGGGAGAAGCTGTGAGCCATTTCCTGAATGGAGAGAAGCACAAGGTGAGAACAGCCCAGGATGGGGAAGTGTCGGTGCTGTGTGCTGGCAACATGGAATGGTAACCGAACTCAGCGAGGTAAGAGGAGCAGAGTGCCGTCCTGTAGCCACGATGGGACCAATGTTACTGGTGAGGTATGACACTGCTCAGTGTCTCCTAGTCACCAGCTGGGATTCTCTGTACCCACCCACTCAGGGATGTCTACTTACCCCATTTACCTGACAACTGGGGAAAAGACACACACCTCCAGGAGGTGACCTACCTGCCAACACTGACATAGAAACCTTCAGAAATTGCTAAAACAAATCCCTTAACACCTCCTGGGGGGGGGGCTGAAGGGCTGCAGGCTCCAGATTTTGTGTCACATGGCTTTGCCCTCTCAGATCAAAGTTTCCCCCCAAAGCCCCCTGACCACCCCCTCCACCCTGCATGCTATGCCCGGCTGCTGAGCTCCTTTCCCAGTACAGCACTCTATACTGTTCCTCCTCCATGGGGCTGAAATCACATTCCTTTACAACACAGCCAGTTATGCCGCGTACACACGGTCGGACTTTTCAGCTACAAAAGTCCGACAGCCTGTCCAACAGACTTCCGGAGGACTTTCGGCAGACTTGCGGCGGACTTGTGGCAGACTTTCTAACGAACGGACTTGCCTACACACGACCACACAAAAGTCCGATGGATTCGTACGTGATGACGTACACCAGACTAAAATAAGGAAGTTCATAGCCAGTAGCCAATAGCTGCCCTAGCGTGGGTTTTTGTCCGTCGGACTAGCACACAGACGAGCGGATTTCGGGGTCCGTCGTAGTTACGACGTAAAGATTTGAAGCATGTTTCAAATCTAAAGTACGTCGGATTTGAGGCTAAAAAAGTACGTTGAAAGTCCGGAGAAGCCCACACACGATCGGATTACCAGCCAGCTTTAGTCCGTCAGCGTCCATTGGACTTTTGTAGACGAAAAGTCCGACCGTGTGTACGCGGCATTAGCCATGATCTGTACAGGGTGCATCTGCCTACTGCAACTACACTGCAGAGAAGCCCGGAGTAATGCCCAAAAGTAATAAACGTAGGGCTTACATGACTGGATGAACAGTGTACAGGGACAAAGTTGTTAAAGGATATCTGAGTGGAGGAATGGGAGGAAAAGGAGGAGTCTGCAGGAAGTAAAGGGTCAGTGTGATGGAGGAGACAGCTTCCCACCCACCCTCCCTGGCATAATTGGTGTTGGGTTGTATATCGTAATCTGTTTTTTTTTCTTTCACAGAAGCCTGTTTATAGGATGTTGTGGCAGTTGGCGGGTGTTGGTCTTTGCGGGTGAAGGAAGAAACCCCTCCAGATAAAGGGAATGCGGGACCCATCAGTGGTATGGGCCCATTGGTGGTATTCCAGCTAACGTTGGTTTAGCTGGAATTTGGTAAAAGGGTGCACTGCGGTCAGTGGATTGGTTGTCTCCGAGCTAGCATGTCAGCTGGAAGCTTATTTTCAGTTAAAGGTACCGCAGTGCATGGTGATGATCGTTATGGTAATTCTGGGGGGGAGGTCCTGCAAAGACCAACGTGACCATTGGAGGTTTAACAGATGTTGCTTTAGAATATGTTAATTTTAATTGAGTTATTAATAAAGGGGCTGCTACGGCCAATAATTTACTCCAAAATGGTGTGGTCTCCTTTAATGGGAAAAAGGGGAAGAGGTTATGGAGTTGGGTTGGCTGGGTAAGCAATGGGTATGTATCATCTTGTTATACCATAGTCACGTTCCGACCAGAGAATTTCACAGGTCAGAAGGGCAACGTAAAAGCCAGATACACCCTGTGAAGACTGTGTGTAAAGGAATGTGATTTCATTTCATTTCCATTTGGTTGAATGTGATTTCAGCCCTGTGTAGTGTGTGTGTGTGTGTGTGGGGGGGGGGGGGAGCTGTATACAGTGCTGGGATGGGAAAGGAGCTCTACCAAGTGACCTGCCAGGGGTCCCTGTCCTCTGATTCTCCAGCGGTGATCCCTGTCCTCTGATTCTCCAGTGGTAATCCCTGTCCTCTGTTGTAAAGAGGAACTCTGGGAACTCAAAACTCTTAAGCCACTTTGAGTATCTTGGCGTGCGGTGGATGTAGCTGCACGCACGTTGGAAGTAGGGGGGGGGGGGGGGGGGCAGGTCAACTTTTGCATCGGGGCCCACAAGCCTTAAAGCTACGCCTCTGCTCCATACTGTTCATGATACATTTGCAATAAAAAAATACAGTATGATCTTGAACTTACTGTATTCACCTAAATTCCAAATGTGTTAAATGAGCTAATAAATAAAGAATAAACCAAAGCTATAGGATTTTTCAAGAGCAGAAAGTAAAGACTTTATTTAGCGTTCTATGTTCTTCTATTGAATTTGTTTCTTGTTTAAAACTAAGTACTTAACCTTCAATAGCATTGTATTGAAAACTGCAGTTCTCAATGTGCTTGGAAACCCATTACTTGCAATTGTAGAAATGTTTAGTTACAGTACAGATTGAGTGGCATAACATTAGGATTTTCTGTACTTTCTGAAAAATCTGTTTCTTGTCCATCAAAGTGATTATACAAAACGCGCAGCACTAGTGTATCTTGGAAAGAACGTATTAACCAGTTGTCCTCCGGAAGATTTACCCCCCTTCATGACCAGGCCCTTTTTTGCAATACGGCTTTGCATTACTTTAACTGACAATTGCACGGTCATGCAACGCAGTACCCAAATAAAAGTTCTGTATTTTTTCCCCACAAATAGAGCTTTCTTTTGGTTGTATTTGATTACCACTAAGTTTTTTATTTTTTGCGCTATAAAAGACTGACAATTTTGAAAAAGAAACAAAACAAAGTTTTTTTTACTTTCTGTTATGAAACACACCCAATAAAAAAATGTAAAAAAATCAAGTTTCTTCATAAATTTAGGCCAATATGCATTTTGCTACATATTTTGGGTAATTAAAAATCCCAATAAGCGTATATTGATTGGTTTGTGCAAAAGTTATAGCATCTACAAACTATGGGATATATACTGGAAAAAAAATCTGAAACTAACTGACACTATTGACACTTTGTGGGAACCAGTGACACTAATAAAGGGATAAGTGCTAAAAAATATACATGGTCACTGTACTATTGACATTGGCTGGGAATGGGTTAAACATCTATGATCAAAGGGTTAAATGTTTGCCTAACCAGTGTTTATGTGTACAATATGTGGTGTTTTTGCTAAGGGCTGTAAGAAATCTATTGCATCCCTGCTGACAGGAAAGAGCTCTGCCTTGTTTACATAAGCAGAGATCTCTCCAGCTCTCCTTGACAAACAACGTGTGCTGCCAGACATCCATTGGCCGGCACCCGCTGATCAGCTTCTGCTGTGACTAATCACTAATCCTTTTGCTGCCCCGATCGCTCGCACACACGGTACAAGCGCTCCCCCTCTGCCGCGGCGCCCCACTATGCTTACCGGGCTCCGTTTGCCCAGGATCTCCATGGCGGGAGCCGGCGGGTGGAGGGGAAGGAGAAGAGCGGACACATGTCTGCTCTCCTCCCCTTCTTCTTGTGCCCCGGAAAGCAACGTTTCTGACGTCATTTCCAGGTCAAGCTCTCCGTGTCCCCGTCTCGCTTTCCCGGGAAAAGAGGTTTTGCAATGTGATATGCATTGCAAAACATTCAGTGGAGTACAGGGGGGGACATGCAGGATTTGTCCCCTATGTGATGAAAAAAAAAAGAAAATCTTTTTTTTTTTTGCAAAAAATAGTTACACTCAAGCACATAAAATCCCCCCTCCCAAAACATTTTGAGCCCCCCATATATACACACGCATGAATGTAAATGCATTCTTCGGGGCACCTACGCGTGAAAACGTCGATTGCGATACACATTTTACATATCGCTGTGCACGCCGGAGTGAGAGCAATAATTTTAACACAAGACCTCCTCCGTAACACTAAACTGATACCTATAGTGGGTTTTTGAAGCGTTGCCTTATAGAAAATATAGAGTACTGACGTTTATCGCCATTTCATGGGCGCACATAAATTTAGGGTTTGGCATGTTTATTTATTCTAGGTACTTATATAGCGCCATCAATTTACGCAGCGCTTTACATATACATTGTACATTCACATCAGTCCCTACCCTCAAGGAGCTTACAATCTAAGGTCCCTAACTCACATTCATACATACTAGGGACAATTCAGACAGGATCCAATCAACCTACCAGCATGTCTTTAGAGTGTGGGAGGAAACCGGAGTACCCGGAGGAAACCCACGCAGGCACAGGGAGGTGTGGTTGGGATTCGAACCAGCGACCCTTCTTACTGCTGGGCGAAAGTGCTATCCACTACACCACTGTGCCGCCCGCATCTATTACTTAGTGCAATCTCATCTTTTATATTTTATCAAAAAACGTATTGCGTTTGTTTGCCCTAAAATTCACATTAGTGTGTTTTTTACTGAAATGTTGCGTTTCCTAGACCTTTGCGGTAATATCGTGTGACATAAAAAAATCACAACTACCACTATTTTATTCTCTAGGGTGTCTAATTTCAGAAATTATATAATATTTGAGGGTTTTGTGTAATATTCAGGTCTAAAATGATTTTTTAAACGTGTGCTAAAAACGCAAAAATGGCACTTGCAGTGAAAGGGTTAATAGTCCTCTATTCACTAGAACAGTTCATATATATCCAAGGATGTCTCTGGTGTAAAAGGATAAACAGAAAACATACAACACAAAAATCCAATTCATCCACTATGAATCCTTAGTATGTACCGTGTTTCTAGTGATATTATTGCCAATTGGATTTCACCTTCATGATTAGCAGGGCTGGACTGGGACAAAAATTTGGCCCTGGACTTCATCCAGACCGGCCCACTTTACTCCAAACACCTGGTGTTGGCGCTTCAATCTTCTTGGCACCATGGTTGATATGGTGTCAGGATGATTGAAGTGCATTATTTCTATTATTACATTGTAATATAACATGAAATAGTTCAACTCACCATAATGCAGAATCAGTGGGAGCCCTGAGTGTGTCACCTGCCACGTCACTTGCCACATCGCCTGCCACCAGATGCAGTGTGTCACTTGCCACGGCACTTGTCAGCAGAGGCAGCTTGTCACTTGCCATGTCGCCTGCCACCAGATGCCTCATGTCACTTGCCACGTTGCCTGCCACCAGGTGCCGCATTTCACTTGCCACTATCGCCTGCCACCAGATGCAGAACGTCCCTTGCCACATCACTTGTCAGCAGAGGCAGCTTGTCACTTGCCACGTCACCTGCCACCAGATGCTACATGTCACTTGCCACGTTGCCTGCCACCAGGTGCCACATGTCACTTGCCACCATCGCCTGCCACCAGATGCAGCGTGTCACTTGCCACGTCACCTGCCACCAGATGCCACATGTCACTCGCCACGTTACCTGCCACCAGATGCAAAACGTCACTTGCCACGTCACTTGTCAGAAAAGGAAGCTTGTCACTTGCCACGTCACCTGCCACCTTGTGCCGCATGTCAATTGCCACCATCGCCTGCCACCAGATGCCGCATATCACTTGCCCCGTCGCCTGTCACCTGCCAAGTCACTTGTCACCAGATGCAGTGCTACTGCAGGACTTGATGGGCACCTCCAACCCAGCTCTGTACCCCACCCAACACACAACGTGACAGGGGAGGAGAGAGAGAGATACACAGCGCCAAATGTAGCATTAAAACAACTTGTATTCCACTTAAAGAACATTACTGACAAAGTTAGTAGGGTGAAAGGCATTGAGACACTGTGCAAGAGTCCAGGCTTGTCATCAATTTGAATTAGGAGCCGCCACCGGGAACCGATCGGGCCAGTAGATGCAGAGCATCGGTGTGTACTACTACTTCTTGGTAGTGGTGGAACGCATGATGGGGCGGACGTGATGTCATCATCCGGAAATGATGCAAGATGTGGGAGGTGACGCATCCTTCAGGCCATCATTCCTCTGCCACCAGGAAGTAGTAGCACACACCGATGCGCTCTGCATCTACTGGCCCGATCGGTTCCCGGTGGCGGCTCCTAATTCAATTTGATGACAAGCCTGGACTCTTGCACAGTGTTTCAATGCCTTTCACCCTACTAACTTTGTCAGTAACGTTCTTTAAGTGAAATACAAGTTGTTTTAATACTACATTTGGCACTGTGGATCTCTCTCTCCTCCCCTGTCTCTGAAACTGGCCCACTGAGCCACCAGCCCACCGGGAATCTCCCGGTAGTCCCGATGGCCAGTCCATCCCTGATGATTAATGTGCTAAAATCCTTACTAGATGTGCGCTCACCTTCATATCTCGCTTTTTGCCCTTTAATAGGTTCTCCACCACTTGATCTCATCTGCTCATGATTGATGTTCACATATAGAACAAATATCAAAAAGAGCAAACATAGTGTGACTCCATTTATAAAAAAAGTTTACAAAATTGGTTTAACCACATACAGACCGAAAGATTTGGCTGCCTAATGACCAAGCCATTTTTTACGATACAGGGCTGAGTCTCTTTAACCACTTCAGCCCCGGAAGGATTTACCCCCTTCCTGACCAGAGCACTTTTTACAATTTGGCACTGCATCGCTTTAACTGCTAATTGCGCGGTCATGCAATGCTGTACCCAAACGGAATTTGCGTCCTTTTCTTCCCACAAATATAGCTTTCTTTTGATGGTATTTGATCACCTCTGCCATTTTTATTTTTTGCGCTAAAAATGGAAAAAGACTGAAAATTTTGAAAAAAATGATATTTTCTACTTTTTGTTATACAAAAAAATCCAATAAACTCAATTTTAGTCATACACTTAGGTCAAAATGTATTCGGCCACATGTCTTTGGTAAAAATGTCAATAAGTGTATATTTATTGGTTTGCGCAAACGTTATAGCGCCTACAAACTAGGGTACATTTTCTGGAATTTACACAGCCTTTAATTTATGACTGCCTTTTCATGTCATTTCTTGAGGTGCTAAAATGGCAAGGCAGTACAAAACCCCCACAAATGACCCCATTTTGGAAAGTAGACACCCCAAGGAAATTGCTGAGAGGCATGTTGAGCCCATTAAGGAGTGATTGGCGCTGTTCCACTGAAGGTGTCTCAAGTGTAAAAATTTTTTTTTGGTGTATCAAGTAGAACAATAAACAAAACTAAACAGATGACGTCTGGATGACGAAACGCGTAAGAGGCGCCTCAGATGACGTCTGGATGATGAAACGCGTAAGGCGCGCCTCAGATGACGTCTGGATGATGAAACGCGTAAGGCGTGGCCACACGATACGCATACGTCCTGCTCTTCTGCTTTACTTCCGGGTGTGGAGCGAGCGGTGGAACGCACGCCGCACCGCACTGTTGTTGTTTTTTTCCCATTCAGTTAGACTGCCCATTAGGCAGCGGGACATTGTTTTGTCTGTTTTTAACCACAATTTTTTAATAAAGTACACTATATTTTTATGGATTTACGCGATGGGGATCATTTTTATTTCATATGGATGTGCCTGCGGGGATTAACTGGAGACAGCCCGGACACCGTGAACGGAGATTCGAGTAGGAGCCTTCACTGAGGACCGTTGCTGCAGGATACAGCTGACAGGCTTGATACCCCTGCAGGGGTGTTTTCCTTTGGTGAGTGAGGGCACATTGGGGGCTTTTAGAAGACTGGAAGATTTCATGTCACTAAGAGCACTGCTAGAAGATTTGAAGAGACTCACTATCTGCACTTTATGAGGAACTTTTTCACTATAATATATTTAATATATAATTTTTTATTATCAATTTGGTTTTGGGACTTTTTGTGGACTGAAGACTTCATGATTTTTAATTTTTTATGTGCATTCATATTATAATTTTTTATGTGCATTCATATTATAGGTTTCTATGAGTATTTAATTTATGCAATATTGGTGTTTTTTATGTCCAGTATTTTTTGTTTTTTCAAGGATTTTTTGGATAGATTTTTTGGATTTCACCTTATTCTTTTACACTTACCTAGGTTTTGATTACCTCTTGTTTAAGTGGGAGTTAACACACACTGCACTTTGTATGGGCGCAGGTGTCACACATACTTCATGAGTTCCCACACATTGTTTCTTAATTCTATATATTGTTTAGTTTTGTTTATTGTTCTACTTGATACACCAAAAAAATTTTTTTTTACACTTGAGACACCTTCAGTGGAACAGCGCCAATCACTCCTCATTTGACTTTAATTTTCTAGAATTCCACATTGGTGTGATTCTGTGTTGGGGGGGCTGCAGTTCCTTTACTACCTAAGCGCGGAGCTATTAGTTTCCTATATGTTGAGCCCATTGAATAATATTTTTTTTTGTCCCAAGTGATTGAATAATGACAAAAAAAAAATTTACAAAAAGTTGTTACTAAATGATATATTGCTCACACAGGCCATGGGCATATGTGGAATTGCACCCCAAAATACATTTAGCTGTTTCTCCTGAGTATGGGGATACCACATGTGTGGGACTTTTTGGGAGCCTAGCCGCGTACGGGGCCCCGAAAATCAAGCACCGCCTTCAGGATTTCTAAGGGCGTAAATTTTTGATTTCACTCCTCACTTCCTATCACAGTTTTGAAGGCCATAAAATGCCAAGATGGCACAAAACCCCCCCAAATGACCCCATTTTGGAAAGTAGACACCCCAAGCTATTTGCTGAGAGGCATGTTGAGTCCATGGAATATTTTATATTTTGATACAAGTTGCGGGAAAGTGACCAATTTTTTCTTTTTTGCACAAAGTTGTCACTAAATGATATATTGCTCACACAGGCCATGGGCATATGTGGAATTGCACCCCAAAATACATTTAGCTGCTTCTCCTGAGTATGGGGATACCACATGTGTGGGGCTTTTTGTTTGATGAAATAAAAAAGATGATCTTAGGCCGAGTACATGGATACCAAAGATGACATGCTTTAAAATTGCGCACAAACGTGCAGTGGCGACAAACTAAATACATTTTTAAAAGCCTTTAAAAGCCTTTACAGGTTACCACTTTAGATTTACAGAGGAGGTCTACTGCTAAAATTACTGCCCTCGATCTGACCTTCGAATTGATATCTCACATACATGGTGCAATTGCTGTTTCCATTTGACGCCAGACCGACGCTTGCGTTCGCCTTTGCGCGAGAGCAGGGGGGGGCAGGGGTGCTTTTTTTTTTTTTCTTTATTATTTTTTTGCTTTTTTTATCTTATTTTTAAACTGTTCCTTTCATTTTTGTTTTTTTTTAATCATTTTTATTGTTATCTCAGGGAATGTAAATATCCCCTATGATAGCAATAGGTAGTGACAGGTACTCTTTTTTGAAAAAACTGGGGTCTATTAGACCCTAGATCTCTCCTCTGCGCTCAAAGCATCTGACCACACCAAGATCGGTGTGACAAAATGCTTTCCCAATTTCCCAATGACGCTGTTTACATCCGGCGAAATCTAAGTCATGAAATGCTCGTAGCTTCAGGTTTCTTAGGCCATAGAGATGTTTGGAGCCACTCTGGTCTCTGATCAGCTCTATGGTCAGCTGGCTGAATCACCGGCTGCATTCTCAGGTTCCCTGTTGGGACAGGAGAGCCAGAGAAAAACATGGAAGACGGTGGGGGGTTATTCACTCCCACTGCTTGTAAAAGCAGGCTAGAGGCTAATTAGCCACTAGGATTGCTTTTACATGAAAGCTGACCTCTGGCTGAAAAGAATGATACCAAGATGATACTTAAACCTGCAGGCATCATTCTGGTATAACCACTCAAAGTCCAGCAACATACCAGTACGTTGCTGGTCCTTGTTGGGCATATATTGTAAACTTTTTTTTCATGCAGCCTGTGGGCTGAATGAAAAAAAGAGATTGATTGGTGGGTATGCCCACCATTAGAATACCTCCCTTCATCCACCCACTTCTAACGATGGGCATACATGCACCGTATATATATATGCCGAAGCATGGGGGCATCCTCCCGCAAAAGTTAGGAGCAAATCGCTCCTCCGCCCTCTGCTGCCCCCACGCTTCGGCATATATGCTGAAGTATGTAACTGTGGTGGTGAAATCACCTCCGACAGCGCTGGAGCAGGGCCGGACTGGGAATGAACACCAGCCCTGGAAAAAATGTCATACCAGCCCCATAGCATTATTATACCAGCCCAACAGCATAATGTCATTATTTTCTCGTTCATAAAGTGGAAAACCATGCATTTTAAAGCACATTTGGCTGCAATTGATGGGTACAGTGGCTGCGTTTTATGGGCACAGTGGCTGTGTTTTATGGGCACAGTGGCTGTGTTTAATGGGCACAGTGGCTGTGTTTAATGGGCACAGCGGTGGCAATTTATGGGTACAGTGGCTGCGCTTGATGGCACAGTGGCTGCGTTTAATGTGCACAGTGGCTGCAATTGATGGGTACAGTGGCTGCGTTTGATGGTACAGTGGCGGTAATTTATGGGCACAGTGGCTGCGTTTAATGGGCACAGTGGCGGCAATTTATGGGTACAGTGGCTGCGTTTGATGGGCACAGTGGCGGCAATTGATGGATACAGTGGCTGCGCTTGATGGCACAGTGGCTGCGTTTAATGGGCACAGTGGCGGCAATTTATGGGCACAGTGGCTGCACTTGATGGCACAGTGGCTGCGTTTGATGGCACAGTGGCAGTAATTTATTGGCACAGTGGCTGCGTTTAATGGGCACAGTGGCAGCAACTTATGGGTACAGTGGCTGCGTTTGGCCCAGTGGTGGCAATTTATGGGTACAGTGGCTGCGTTTGGCACAGTGGCGGCAATTTATGGGTACAGTGGCTGCGTTTGATGGGCACAGTGGCGGCAATTTATGGGCACAGTGGCTGCACTTGATGGCACAGTGGCTGCGTTTGATGGCACAGTGGCGGTAATTTATTGGCACACTGGCTGCGTTTAATGGGCACAGTGTCGGCAATTTATGGGTACAGTGGCTGCGTTTGGCACAGTGGTGGCAATTTATGGGTACAGTGGCTGCGTTTTGCACAGTGGCGGCAATTTATGGGTACAGTGGCTGCGTTTGGCACAGTGGTGGCAATTTATGGGTACAGTGGCTACGTTTGATGGCACAGTGGCAGTAATTTATGGGCACAGTGGCTGCGTTTAATGGGCACAGTGGCGGCAATTTATGGGTACAGTGGCTGCGTTTGGTGGCACAGTGGCAGTAATTTATGGGCACAGTGGCTGCGTTTAATGGGCACAGTGGCGGCAATTTATGGGTACAGTGGCTGCGTTTGGTGGCACAGTGGCTGCGTTTGATGGCACAGTGGCAGCGTTTAATGGGCACAGTGGTGGCAATTTATGGGTACAGTGGCTGCGTTTGATGGTACAGTGGCAGCGTTTAATGGGCACAGTGGTGGCAATTTATGGGTACAGTGGCTGCGTTTGATGGTACAGTGGCTGCGTTTGATGGGCACAGTGGCTGCAATTGATGGGTACAGTGGCTGCGTTTGATGGTACAGTGGCTGCGTTTAATGGGCACAGTGGTGGCAATTGATAGGTACAGTGGCTGCATTTGATGGTACAGTGGCTGCGTTTAATGGGCACAGTGGTGGCAATTGATGGGTACAGTGGCTGCGTTTGATGGTACAGTGGCTGCGTTTGATGGTACAGTGGCAGCGTTTAATGGGCACAGTGGCTGCAATTGATGGGTACAGTGGCTGCATTTGATGGTACAGTGGCTGCGTGTGATGGTACAGTGGCAGCGTTTAATGGGCACAGTGGTGGCAATTTATGGGTACAGTGGCTGCGTTTGATGGTACAGTGGCTGCGTTTGATGGTACAGTGGCAGCATTTAATGGGCACAGTGGTGGTAATTTATGGGTACAGTGGCTGCGTTTGATGGTACAGTGGCTGCGTGTGATGGTACAGTGGCAGCGTTTAATGGGCACAGTGGTGGCAATTTATGGGTACAGTGGCTGCGTTTGATGGTACAGTGGCTGCGTTTGATGGTACAGTGGCAGCGTTTAATGGGCACAGTGGTGGCAATTGATGGGTACAGTGGCTGCGTTTGATGGTACAGTGACAGCGTTTAATGGGCACAGTGGTGGCAATTGATGGGTACAGTGGCTGCGTTTGATGGTACAGTGGCAGCGTTTAATGGGCACAGTGGTGGCAATTTATGGGTACAGTGGCTGCGTTTGATGGTACAGTGGCTGCGTTTGATGGGCACAGTGGTGGCAATTTATGGGTACAGTGGCTGCGTTTGATGGTACAGTGGCTGCGTTTGATGGGCACAGTGGCTGCAATTGATGGGTACAGTGGCTGCGTTTGATGGTACAGTGGCTGCGTTCGATGGTACAGTGGCAGCGTTTAATGGGCACAGTGGTGGCAATTTATGGGTACAGTGGGCGGCTGTGTTTGATGGTACAGTGGTGGCAATTGATGGGTACAGTGGCTGCGTTTGATGGTACAGTGGCTGCGTTTAATGGGCACAGTGGTGGCAATTTATGGGTACAGTGGCTGCGTTTGATGGTACAGTGGCAGCGTTTAATGGGCTCAGTGGTGGCAATTGATGGGTACGGTGGCTGCGTTTGATGGTACAGTGGCTGCGTTTGATGGGCACAGTGGCTGCGTTTGATGGTACAGTGGCTGCGTTTGATGGGCACAGTGGCTGCAATTGATGGGTATAGTGGTGGCAATTTATGGGTACAGTGGGCGGCTGTGTTTGATGGTACAGTGGTGGCAATTGATGGGTACGGCACAGTGTTGGCAATCTATGGGCACAGTGGCAGCATTTGGTATACATGGTATATAGCTTTTCAAAGTTACATGCCACTTGGAGAGAGAGAGAGAGAGAGAGAGAGAG
The DNA here is from genome assembly GCA_037952925.1 of Lithobates clamitans. Taxonomy (NCBI): domain Eukaryota; kingdom Metazoa; phylum Chordata; class Amphibia; order Anura; family Ranidae; genus Lithobates; species Lithobates clamitans. The sequence continues at coordinate 1,427,788 of JBBGZY010000097.1, read as the reverse complement.
AGAGAGAGAGAGAGAGAGAGAGAGAGAGAGAGATACCTTGATTCTTGTGTTGTAGCAGTTGCACTGCCGGCCATTCACTGAAATCCTCTCCTCGTGCAGATAGTGGGCGGTGCTGGCTGGCGCCGCATGGGACGAGGCAGAATGGAGCAGCACGGCGTTCTCCTGCCTGCTCCTCCCCCTCAGGCACACAGACAGAGCGAGGCTGAGGCGGCATGTTGATGAGTGTGGTGGGTGGCGCCGGTGCGAACGGAGGAGACACTCATGACACACAGTCAGAGTCAGGCAGCCATGGCATAGTGCTGCAGCGGCGGCCACCGCGGCGGTCAGGAGTCACTCAGTCAGGACACAGCCAGGCAGTGAGCGACCCCGGAGAGCGGAGACACACACAGAGAGTGAGTCAGTGAGTGACTCACACAGCTGGCATAGTGCAGCAGCGGCGCCGGCGGCCGCCGCTGCTGCTCTTTAGTGCTGATGCTGACACAGGCAGTGAGCGGCCCCAGCAGTACTACAGTGCAGCCAGCCTACCGGGATATATCCCGGTATCCCGGTAGGCCAGTCCGGCCCTGCGCTGGAGTCATGGCTTTATGTATCGTGGGAGCAAACGCTGTTGCTGTGAAGATAAATAAATCCGCGCTGCAACTGAATGGCGTACCTGCTAAGCAAATGATGGTTAACAATAAAACAAAGCAACATTACAGTATAACAGTAAGACTTATCATACCTGCAAAGCAAATGCAAAAAAAACATAGTAAAAAATAAAACATTTAACGCAACCTGTGCCTAAAATATATATAGGCCGAAGCATGGGGGCATCCTCCCACAAAAGGCAGGAGCAAATCGCTCCTCCACCCACTGCTGCCCCCACGCTTCGGCATATATGCTGAAGTATGTAACTGTGGTGGTGAAATCACCTCCGACAGCGCTATATCGTGGGAGCAAATGCTGTTGCCGTCAAGATAAATAAATCCACGCTGCAACTGAATGGCGTACCTGCTGAGCAAATGATGGTTAACAATAAAACACAGTAAACAGTAAAGTATAAAAAAATTGCATATCTGAAAAGCAAACATGGTAAAACATAATAACAATAAAACGTTGCAGAATAGAATACAGTAAAAAAGAGCAGAACAATAGAGAGAGAATAGAGAGAGAGAGAACAATAAAACGACAACTATTTTTGGTTTTTATATTTTATATTTTTTTTGTGTTTTTATTTTTATTTTTTTTTTATTTTTTTTTACACTTTTTTTAGTAACTTTAACTTTTGTAACTGGTACCAGGTTTGGGTCTCTCAAAATGCAATGGCATCTTGGGAGACCCTGTGAAAGTGTGTCCTAGTCTGTGCAATGCTGTACCCTACGCTAAAACTCAACTAATGTTTGGTAGCATTCAAAACATTCACCAATGCATAGACCAGGATTGTCAGGACAGGAGAGACAATAATACCGGGTGTCACGCCTAAATCCGCCCTTGCCACAGACACGACATCTTCTTTGGGGGGCTCGTTGGGTAGGGGTACTCGAGAGGACATAAGGAAAATGCCTCTCATGCAGCCGGCTTACTGCATTTGGTTGGGGAAGGTGAGGTGGAACACCGTCTGGAAACAGAAGGGCTCTGACGATCTCTTCCTGGAATTTAAGGAAGGATCCAGTCCATCCTGAAGCTCTGTATAGCACATGAGCGTTCAGCAAATCCAATTGAAATAAATAAACCGACACTTTTTTGTACCAGCATCTGGCCTTACGGGCAACTAGGTACGGCGCCAACAACTGGTCGTTGAGGTCCACCCCTCCCATATTTTGGTTATATTCGTGGACACAGAGGGGTTTCTCCACAACACCAGTCGCCGTAGTAATTTGGGCCGTCGTGTCTGCATGAAGGGAGGTAAGAACGAAAACATTCTTATTATCCCTCCACTTCATATCGAGCAAATTATTACACTGCAAGCAGGCTCTCTCCCCCAGCCTAAGACGGGAATCTACAAGCCGCTGGGGAAAGCCCCGACGATTAGGTCGCACGGTGCCACATGCTCCAATCTGTTGATCAAAAAAGTGATTAAAAAGTGGCACGCTTGTGTAATAATTGTCCATGTACAAGTGGTACCCCTTTCCCAATAAGGGGGACACCAAGTCCCACACTATCTTGCCAGCGCTTCCTATGTAGTCAGGGCAGTTTGTCGGCTCTACGTGACTATCTTTGCCCTCGTAAACCATAAATCTACATGTATAGCCTGTGGCCCTGTCACAAAGCTTATACAACTTGACCCCGTATCTGACACGCTTGCTGGGAAGGTACTGTTTGAATGACAAGCAGCCAGAAAATTTAATCAAGGACTCATCAATGCAGACAACTTGATGGGGAGTAAACAAGTCTGCAAAACGCTGGTTGAAGTGGTCTACGAGGGGCCAAATTTTGTCGATTGTATCCAGGGTCTCCACGAGGACGACAGAGTTCTTTGTCATTGAAGTGCATGAACCGCAAAATCTGCTCGTATCGTGCCCTGGCCATGGAAGCAGAGAACACGGCATATGGTAAATTGGGTCAGTGGACCAATATGACCGCAACTCACTCTTTTTATTTATGCCCATGTTGAGGGAAAGGCCCAGAAAGATCTTAAATTCGGAGACCGTAATTGGTCTCCAATCTCTGGCAAGGGGATTAGCGGCGATGTGTTGACCAGCGTATAAATTGGTTTGGTCCACAATAGATCTATAGAGATCTTCGGTGAAAAACAGCGAATAAAAATCCAGTGGCGTAAAATCAACTGTTTCCACCTGAATTCCGGGTTGGCCAGTGAATGGGGGAAGTACGGGTGCTGCAGAAGTGGTGCGTTCCCAATTCGGATTGGCGAATGCAGCAGGAAGGGCACTATGGGCACGACGGGCCTATGTTCGTCTTCTTGGTGGCAGTGGGACACTACTAGTGCTTGCCACCTCGCCAGTTTGAACTGCACTTATGGGACTCGCCACGTCACCACGTGATACTTCAGTGCTGGATGTACGACCAGGGTGTACTAGGCCGCTGGTGCTTGCCAGTTCACCTGATGGAATAGCGGCGCTAGTACTTCTCTGCTTCATACAAGGGACCTGCGGTTCTTGCACTTCAAGGAGAGAAGAAGAAGATTACAGTCTGGTAAGCCTGACCTTAGCAGGGACCACAACTCTGTCGTCAGAGCTATCTATCATGGAGCCGCTGTCCTCTACAGGTTTGTATTCTGAGCCTGAATCTGACAGATGAGTGACTTCCTCTTCACTATCTGTCATGCTCAGAAACGTGTAGGCCTCTTCACTAGTGTACCTTCGATTTGCCATTTTGGGCTCTAAATTTAGGGGTACACTAGTGAGACTCACAGGCAAAAAAAGCTCCTGACTGTTAGCGACTGATTCAAAACGCTACCAAAAAACTGTTAGCGATCGCAGGGATCAGGCCTGACTCTGCGAACGCTGCAGTTATGTGTGCTTAGTGTTTTGTAAGTGTCAGTGATCGATCGATACTGCACTTGGGTGGGCTGGGCAGGGCTGGGCCGAGGAGCAAAACGCAGGTGCTAGCAGGTATCTGGGCTGATCCCGCTAACACTGTGTTTATGGGAACCCTAAACTGCTGGGGATGCTAGTATAGATCTGATCGGATCAGATATCGATCCGTTCAGATACTATAGCACTAAGGGAGGTGTATGCTGCGTGCGTGGGTGTTAGCAGTACTGGCGCTAAACTGACGCTGCCTGGGGTGACGCAGACCTTATCTGACCCTAAAAACATAACTTATATCACCGCCGGGCAATTAGGGGGTTAAACCTTTATAAGGTAATAAACGGTGGGTGCCCTAAAACTATGATAAACTATAAAAAACAAACTAACTAACCAGCGTCACCCGTAACACTTATACGGTGATCGCTGGTGAAAGGGTTAACTAGGGGGCAATCAGGGGGTTAAAACCTTTAGTAGGTAGTATATGGGGGTCCCTGTCGCTATAAAACACGGACAGCGAACCTATATACTTACCTCCCTAACTAGCGCCACCAGTGACACTAATGCCGCGTACACACGAGCGGACTTTACGGCGGACTTTGCCCGGCGGACTTTTCGTCGGACTTTGTTTGCTCCTTGCGCCGGACTTAAAAACGGACGGACTTGGCCACACACGGTCACTGCAAAAGTCCGCTGGTTTTGAACGCGGTGACGTATAGCATGTACGACGGGACTAGAAAAAGGAAGTCCAAGCCCCACTCCGGCACCCTTTGGGCTCCTTCTGCTAATCTCGTGTTTATCTCGTGTTAGTAGAAGTTTGGTTAGAGACGATTCACGCTTTTCACACTTCAGCTTATTTTGTTCGTTTTCTGCGGTTCAGTTTGTGCTTGTGAGGTTTGTATCTGCTTTTCAGTGCGTGTTGGTCAGTTCGTAACCTGCCTTGCAGGCCGTTCTGCTCCGCTCGTTCCTGATTTTCAGGTCGTTCTTCATAGGCCTTGCTGTTCTTCAGTGCGTTTGTTATAAGTTTGTTTGTTTGAGCAGCCGACCGTTTTGAAGCCATGTCGAGTGTACGTTCTCGTTCTCGAGTTCGTGCTGTGTGGGGACTTGGTGTTGGGGTTAATACTTTGACCCGAGTCCAGTCCATGAACAGGGTGAGGAGGAGTTCATGGACCAAGAATTGGTTGCGCCAGCGTGACCAGTTCTGTCATATGCCTTTGCTCCGTGAGCTCCGTGAGAATAATCCTGATGATTTCAGGAATTTTCTCAGGATGACGGACCCCATCTTTGAGCGTCTGCTGGCTATGCTGACCCCCTATATCAGCAGGCAGGATACCTGCATGAGGCAAGCCATCAGTGCGGAGCAGAGGCTAGTTGCCACGTTACGTTACTTGGCGACAGGGAGAAGTCTTCAGGACTTAAAGTTCTCGACAGGCATCTCCCCCCAGGCTCTGGGAATCATAATCCCAGAGACCTGTTCTGCTATTATTCAGGTCCTGCAGAAGGAATATATGAAGGTAAGTTTTATCCTTTAACATTACATGATATGTATTAACTGTTTTTGGATGTATTGTAGAACTGTCCTCTTTACCTAATTGCCATGCTTTCAATCTGCTGTGAATGTCCCCTTTATCTTTGTGCATGCCTGTTTTAATCATTTATTGCCCTATACATGCCTAATTTATTTCATTAACCTCCCCACCATGCAATGCTGGGTCCATTTTTATCTCTAGCCTATAGTCCATTGAACAATGTATATTGTCTGCTCCATTGTCTTGTTTGTCCCTCCCCCACCCCACAAATGTTTGAGCCAGTCAGGTGTGTTTGTTAACCTAATTAGAACCCCTCCCCCACCCCACAAATGTTTCAGCCAGTCAGGTGTGTTTGTTAACCTAATTAGAACCCCTCCCCCACCCCACAAATGTTTGAGCCAGTCAGGTGTGTTTGTTAACCTAATTAGAACCCCTCCCCCACCCCACAAATGTTTCAGCCAGTCAGGTGTGTTTGTTAACCTAATTAGAACCCCTCCCCCACCCCACAAATGTTTCAGCCAGTCATGTGTGTTTGTTAACCTAATTAGAACCCCTCCCCCACCCCACAAATGTTTGAGCCAGTCAGGTGTGTTTGTTAGCCTAATTAGAACCCCTCCCCCACCCCACAAATGTTTCAGCCAGTCAGGTGTGTTTGTTAACCTAATTAGAACCCCTCCCCCACCCCACAAATGTTTCAGCCAGTCAGGTGTGTTTGTTAACCTAATTATAACGCCTCCCCCCACATTCAAATGTATCAATGGGCCATCATAGGGGGTGAGTAATCTTATAAGTGTGCCTTATGTTTTTCAACATTTCAATTACAAACACACATATTCATAATATTTGACTGCTGTTGTTTACTAATGTTTTGGTGTAATCTGATATACAATTTTTGTTATTAAAGTCCTTATCTTATTTTTTTTGCACTCCACAGTTTCCTACAAGTCCACAGGAATGGCAGACTGTGGCCTCCCAGTTCGCTGACCGTTGGGACTTTCCCAACTGTGTAGGGGCGATTGACGGGAAGCACGTCCGGATTGTGCCACCACCGCATTCGGGGTCTTATTTCTTTAACTACAAGGGGTTCCATAGTGTAGTTTTGATGGCGGTGGTCTCGGCACATTTGGAGTTTATGTTTGTGGATGTGGGGAAGAACGGCCGGATGTCTGATGGAGGAGTCTTTGCACAGACCGAGCTGTGCTATCATCTCCAGACCGGTGGCCTGGAATTGCCACCTGATGACGATAATGTGGATGGACTCCCCTCAGTTTTTATTGCTGATGAAGCATTTGCTCTCTGTGAGAACTTGATGAGGCCATTCCCCCAAAGGACACTCACCCCTGAGAGGAGGATATTTAATTATCGGCTGGCCAGAGCAAGAAGGGTTGTGGAGAATGCCTTTGGTATTCTGGCCAGCCGGTTCCGTATCTTCCTTACGGCTATTAATTTGGCGGACTATAAAATCAACCACGTCATCCTTGCTTGCTGCATCTTGCATAACTTTTTAAGGAGACATTCAGCTACATATCTATCCTCTGTTGGGCCTGAGCCCAGACTGGAAGAGGCTAGTAGCACTTTCACAGGCCTAGAAATTGGCCGTATTGGCTTGGCCCCCCGAACCGCACGTCAAGTGCGTGACCGTTATGTGAATTATTTTAATGGTCGGGGGGCCATTGCTATTCAGCAACAGCTGTAAGTTTGTTTCAAAAATAAAAAAGAAAATTGGTTTATCTAAATATCTTGTTTTTATTGTTGTTTACCTTTAAGTTATGTCTGTCTCCTAGTGCACTTGTAGTAGTGTCAAGTGCATTTAGCTTTAGTTAATCAGGCCCACAAAAACAAACCCCAAATTTTGACTTCAAGAAACAGCCACACACATTGTATAGGGTAAAAAATTTTACTTGGTGCACATTGAAAGGTGCATTTTTTACCATATTTTTTAATTTTTTTTGTTCTTTTTTTTTTCAAAAATATTTTACGTTGTGTAAAAAAATTATATTTTACTAAATTATTCAAGCCATTTTTTCACAAATATATAGACCTTTATCTAACAAGATTTACATACACAACAGTGTTTTTAGAAACAAAACTTACAATAAATGAACTTACAAAGTTCAATATTTCTAGAACGGTGCATGTAATGTCACCCTTGCAGAAATTGGTCATTTATAAGATGCTCAAAATTGAGCTTTACTAAAGGGTCAAGTCAACATGTGCTATCTCCTATCATGGGAGAGCAATGTACGTGTTTTGTGTGTGCAATCCCATTTTTGGTTCCTCTCACCACCAAAGAATTTTCAGGATGAAGGGTTTGCAAACACAAAACAAGTACATTGCTAACCCATGATGGAAGATAGCACATGATGACACACCGTGTGCATCACACATTGTAAATTTGGGTATACCCCCAAAATTGTAATAAAATTTTTAATAACAAAATAACTTCCCAAGGAAATGAAGAACATGATTGATGTTTTTAGGCCAAACGTGATTATATTCGGCCCAAAACATCAATCATGTTCTTCATTTCCTGTTGCATGGAGTCCAGGCGAAGTTTCATGCTGTGAATTTGTTCACGCATTTGATCTATGTGGCCATTCCACAGCATAATCTGGCCAATTAATCTTTGCGCACTGTCTGTGGTGAAGTGCTCTGCCGCTTGGCCTTCCACAACCAGAAACTCACCTAAAACGAGTGAATAAAAACAAGGTTTACAATATGCACGCCAAAATACAGTAAAACTCAAGCTGGGGTGTCAGTCACTCACTTGGTGGGCTTGAAACCTCGCACACTTCCTCCACCTCTCCTTCCTCAAGGTCGTCGGGTGGGCGTGGTCTTGGGCTGGGGCTTGGGGTAGGTTCGGCCTCAGGCTGGTGACTTGGGGGGGTCCTGAGATCCTTGGACTGTTGTCTGAGTCTTTTCTCCCCTATGAGATTTGAAAAAAAGGTATAGTTAAAACACACTGATCTTTTAGGTTTTAATAAATAAAGTAAAACGTTGGTTAATATTTTTTGCCAATTTTGCATCATAATAAATGTTGAAGACAGGATGAACATTACCTCTGAACAACAATTATAAAGAATGCATATTTTTTGGCAATTTTCACAGATGCTGACACCTCAATGATCTCCTATGTGTATTACCACTCAAAAATTTAGTTATGGTCACATAGTACACTAGAAAATGCATTTCCTTAGCAAAATGCGTGGGAATGCTGAATAGCTAAATGGCTAAAATGACCGCCATCAAAACTGCCCCATCATATTCCTATATTATAAATCAGTACATGGTGTGTCTGTCCCCTCCCCCCGGGCTCTGTAATCAGAGCTGAGATGCTCCAGCCACCTCCCCCCCTGTGTATAACAGAAGCTTTGGTAACCATGGCAACAAAACAAACACAGTACACTCTGATTAATGTCTAAAATTTCACGAAATGACCTCTAAACAAAAAGCTTTTTCTCCAAAAATTATAAAAATATCAAACTGAAAGGATATAGCCAGATAGATGAATATTTAGTGAACATTGTAAAGTTTGTTTGGTGTCTCTAGGTGAAAGTATGAAGGAGCTGAAACTTTTGGGAGCAGAAGAAGAATTTGAGGATTTCAAGCATGCTCCCATTGAATTCAATGTTGAAAAAAGTAAATAAAAACTTATTATTTAATAAAGTATAAATGGTAGTAAAAAATTTGAAAATGACCACACATCAGCTAAAAGAGACGAACATTTTAATAGTTGAATGGTTTTAATAGCTGAAAGTATGCAGAAGTTACGCAGAGCCAAAAAACGTACGGAATAAAATTCAAAGTAAATTTTAAAAAAAATAAAATCGAAGAACAATAGTGGGACTGCTAAATCATTCCCACTAACTATAGTGCTCGTGAGTCCAGATGTGGAAACAGCTGCTGTGTCCTGTCCCTACATTACACTGAATCATTTTTGATGAAGCATTATATTTTCAAACACATCTACACCACATCAACTCATTGTGTGAATTCGACAAATGATCAAGCCATAAATGTATGTCCAACCCTGTCCCATCGTATTTGGCGAAAAAACGTCACTTTATAAAGTATCCGATCTATTCCAAAGAACGGTATTTACGAACGATGCAGAAAAACCGCCAAAAATAAGGATCAGCATGCAAGTTCTGTATCTCAATAGTAAAACACAAGTACTTACTTTTTTTCAGCAGCTTCTTTATTCGCCAATATTGTTCTGGCTCACGACTTTTGATGTCAGACCACCGCTTCCGCAATTGTTCTTTCGAACGTTTTGTACCAAATTTCTCTTCCAGAGCGGTGACAACTGAGGACATTATTTTGTCCTTCCTCATATTGGGTCGTGTGTACGGTCCTTTTTTGCCATCGTAGTCCTCCCTTCTTAATATGGACACCATCTCCACCATCTCTCCAAAAGCCATGTTGGTGGCCTTATATCTCCTCCGGGATGTGGATGTTTGGGGCTCCGGGCTTTCCTCCGCGCTACTTCCACTTAATCGCTCCGCCATCTTTTGCTATCTACTCCCACTGCGCAACGAAGAGTGAAGGGGCGGGGCCAAATCGTACTTACGAACGTCAGGGGCGGGCGACGCTGGCGGAGTATGACACATGCGCAGTGTATATAAAGCTAGTACGATGGCCTATGTATGTCCGTGCGGAAGTAGCGAGCGGCACAAACGAAGGTAAGATTAAAGTGTGTGTCTGTGTGTGTGTGTGTGTGTGTGTGTGTGTGTTTGTGTGTGTCCCCGTGTGTGTCCCCTAGATTACAACACAAACTAATCCTGAGATTTGGGACTGACATTTAAGTTTTGATCTTGTGTCTTGTCTTGCAGAAATAATGAATCCCTTTAAAGAGGAAGAGTTTTTGACCCATTTCATTGATCTATATGAGCAGAAGAAAAACCTCTGGGAGGTCAAACACCCCCAATATTATAATCGTGATGTTAGGAAGGCAACACTGGGCACACTTTTAGAGTTTGTGAAGACTCGACTCCCCCAGGCAGACCTCAAGTTTGTGGACAGGAAAATAGGTATCTTGCGTAATATGTATAAGCGGGAACACAGAAAAATCCAGGAGTCGCTGAGATCCGGGGCAGCAGCTGACCAAGTTTATGTACCCAAGTTGTGGTATTACCACAAACTGCGATTCCTGGATGAGCAGACCGAAGCCAGGCAATCCCTTTCCACCCTTCCCCCCACCCTTCCCCCCACCCTTCCCTCCAGCCTTCCCTCCAGCCTTCCATCCACCTCCACCCCAGCTGAGGAGTCCCAGGATGAACTGGGCCTTTTCACCATAGATGAAGTGGATGCGCCCAGCTTCAGCCAGGTATACTTTTTTTGAAGATTTTGGGATTGTGTAAATGTTATTAATGATGTTAAGGTGTTAATTTTGAAAGTGCTTCATCAAAAATCACTTCTGCACAAAGAGTAATATGTAGACATATCACTAGACAGTAGTGGCCAAATATATACGTAACTTCAGATCTTGTTGATCATCTGAAATAATGGTGTGGTCAAATAGATAGCCTTTACTATTTTATGTAATTATCTTTGAAAGTTAGGAGCTGAAAATTGTGTGTGATTGCATAACAGAAAATTACAACTATGTCCCTTTTTTTTACACAGGATGACCTCAGCCAGGAGGAGGCCTTGCCCAGTGGGAGAGAGGAGGAGGCCTTGCCCAGTGGGAGAGAGGAGGAGGCTGTGGCTGGGCCAAGTAGAAGCCGCACGGAGTGCCAGGTGCCTCCCCTCCGCATTCTCCACAAAAGGCCCAGGAGAATGCCACCAACAGAGCAGGAATCCCTAGACCTCATACGGGAAGCAAGCCGGATCCTGAGCAAACCTCCCAATGCAGAGGAGGCGTATGGCACCTATATAGCCTGCAGATTACAGGAGTTGGAAAAGGGCCAACGCCTCCTCTGTGAGGGTCTATTTTTCCAGGCTTACCAGAAGGGCTTGAGAGGGGAGCTTACTGCTACCACATATCTAGCAGATGAAGCCACTCCTACTCCTCCTCCTCCTCCTCCTCCTGCCCCAAGTACACCACCAGAGGCACAACCTCCGAGGAAGGCTGCAGAGAAGCGTGGAGGGAAGGCTGCAGAGAAGCGTGGAGGGAAAGCTACACGGAAGAGTCGAAAGTGATTGCCTGGTTTCTGTCTGTTCTGACTGTGCTCCCTGTGCTCCCTATAGTCGCAAGATACCTATTTTCTTGTCCTCAAACTTGATGTGTGTCCTGGGGGACGAAAGGCTTCCCAGATTCTAAAAGTGTGTCCAGTGTTGCCTTCCTAATTTTTTGGTTTATCAAAAAAATACTTTTTGGTTTACCTTACATTCTTGCCTATGTCTTTTGATTAAAAAACGCCATTTTGTTTGGGAGTAGGCAGGTACAGGTCGAAAAGACTATGGGGTTGATTTGAGAAAAGCAAATAGTCTGTGCACTTTGCAGAGGGCAGTTGCCCTCTGCAAGTGCAATTGCTCCAGAGCATCAGAAATTATTTAAAAGCTTGACTTTGCAAAGAGTACCCAATCCTGTGCAAGTAAAAGAAAAAAAAAACATTTTAGCTTGCACATGATTGGATGATGGAAGTCAGCAGAGCTGCTTCACATTTAATAAAGCTTGGGAGCAACTGCTCTTGCAGAGGGCAAATGCAATTTCCAAAATGCACAGGCTTTTTACCTTTAGGAAATCAACCCCTATGTGTGTTTTTGTCAAATAAAAAGAATTTATTTTGATTTTACATGATTTTAGGAATAAATCAGCAGAGCTTCCCCGAATTTAAGCTCTTCCCCTCAGTTTTTCTGCGACTGCACTTCCAACAAGTGCACTTGGTGTGCAATTTCTCAAGTGAACGTTTCACTTGATATTCTTAAATGATTTAAGCCTTTTGTCAAAAACAAGCTCGGGGGAAGCTCTGCTGATTTTTTCCGAAAATCATGTCAAATAAAAATTAATTGTTTTGGTTTGGGCTTCCTTGCATGTGCCCCTCGGATCCACAGCGAACACACTTCAAAATGCTCTTTATGTGGAATTATATGTATAATTAGCAATTGGAGTGAAAAATGATTTTGCCTTTGTTAAATACACCCCCCTATGTCTAATGAACAAGGGACAACAACCTCATTAAGGTTCTTTAAAACAACACAAAATATGAATGTTAATTGTGGTAACTTGAAAATACACACCAAAAATGTGGTTAGCATTTAACACACATTGTAAAATAGCTAAAGTGTAGAAATAAAAAAAAAAAAAAAAAAATCTATTTTAAAATTTAAAAGTTATGGAGATCTGGCTGTTACAAAATATTATATTAGTCATGGCAGGAGGATAAATCATGAAGAAAGAAGTTTGTGAGAACTCTGTGTGAATATAAAGCAGAAAAACAACTTCATTCCTCTCGCATTATCAATCCTAAAAAAAGGCTGTATTAAAAGACGACAGAAGAGGAATGTGCTAGCTTCAAGACGAAGGCTAGTTTTACCAGACCGAGCGCTTCCGTCTTGTAATTGCTTCAGAGCATGCGTCAGTTTGAGTTCGTCGGACTAGCACACAGACGATCGGTTTGTCCGCTAGAAAGAAGAGTCCGTCGGATAAATTTTAAACAAGTTTCAAATCTAATTCCGTCCAACTTTTTAGAAAACAAAGTCCGCTGGAGCCCACACACATCGAATTGTCCGACGAAATCCAGTCCGCCGGGCAAAGTCCGCCGTAAAGTCCGCTCGTGTGTACGCGGCATAATACAGCGATCAGAAAAATGATCGCTTAGTTGCACTGGCGACGGGGGGTGATCAAGGGGTTAACCTTTATTAGGGGGGTTAGAGGGGTACCCTGGACCTAAAGGGGGTACCCCAGACCTAAAGGGGGCTAACCCTAACTGCCCTAACACTTATAACTGTCACAAACTGACACCAATGCAAAAAAAAACCTGCTATTGGTGTCAGTGTGACAGGGGGTACAGGGGGGTGATCGGGGGGTGATGGGGGGTGAAAAGTGTGCCTAGTGTGTTCTACTGTAAGTGTAGTGTTGGTGTAACTCACATTGATGTCTTCTCTCCTCTGCGCCGGAACGAAAAGACCGGCTCGAGGAGGGATAACATCACGTGTTTACATAACAGAGGCAGAGGAAGGATTTCATTCGCCGGGAGCGATCGCGAGGGGGTGGCCACAAATGGATGGCCTCCCCCTCACCTCTGATCGCCCGCGAACAAATGCCGGCAGCCTCGGGCACCGAGGGGGGTCCGATCGGACCCCCTGCCCGCGGGAGCCAGATCACGTACAGGTACGTGATTCTGCCTGCCCGTGCCATTCTGCCGACGTACATCGTCGTGGGGCAGTCGGCAAGTGGTTAACTGACAACTGCGCAGTCGTGCGATGCTGTACTAAAACAAAATTGAAATGCTTTTTATCCCACAAATAGAGCTTTCTTTTGATGGTATTTGATCACCTCTGCATTTTTTTTTTTGTTTTTTTTGCACTATAAACAAATAAAGAGCGACAATTTTGAAAAAAAAACAATTTTTTTTTACTTTTGCTAAAATAAATATCCCCAAAAATGCTTTTAAAAAACTAACTTCTTCCTCAGTTTAGGCCAATACATATATTCTTCTACATATTTTTTGGTACAAAAATACTCCAATAAGCGTATATTGATTGGTTTGCGCAAAAGTTATAGCGTCTACAAACTATAGGAAAGATGTATGGCATTTTTTATGGCATTTATATATATATATATATATATATATATATATATATATATATATATATAATTATATATTATATGTAGATATATATATATAATTATATATATTTACTAGTAATGGCCGTGATCTGTGATTTTTAGCGGTATTGCGACATTGTGACGGACAGATTGGACACTTTTGACACATTTTTTGGACCATTGGCATTTATACAGCGATCAGTGGTATAAAAATGCACTGTTTACTGTGTAAATGTCACTGTCAGGGAAGGGGTTAACACTAGGGGATGATCCAGGGGTTAAATGTGTGTTCCCTGGGTGTGTTCTTACTGTGGGGGGATAGGACTGACTAGAGGAAGAGACATATCGTGTTTCCTACTTAGTAGGAACAAACGATATCTCTCTTCTCTCCTGACAGAACAGGGATTTGTGTGTTTACATGCACAAATCCCTGTTCCTGCTCTCGTGCATATGATCATGTTCCCGACCATGCAGCGGGCGCACGCGCCCCTCCAACGGCATGCACGTGCCTGCTATCGCCCTTAAAGGTACAGACGTACCCGTATGGTGATTAGCAGGAACGAACCACCTTGCCAACGTATATCAGCTGGTCACCAAGTGGTTAAAGTACTCACCTAGATAGATATTCAAAAGCATGTGTGCCAAACCAGAAGTACCGCTGCAGCGTGCTCTCCACCAGTCCTCCCACAGGGCAACAAGAGAGGCTCTGATGTCTGTATATCTGCTTTTTGTTCCATAGGTGAACACCAACCATGAGGAGATGAGATCAAACAAAGGAGAACTACAAAGCTCAGCAGTTCCAATTTGTTTTCACTGTGAAGGATACTAGCACTAGCGTTTTATAATTGTATATGCCTGGAGGAGCAAGCTGAGGATACATCATAGAGAGGAGGATTACTAGTCTTAGCAAGACCAGAATATCTGCAATCTAAAATGCATCTGACTTCTTACATTAGGGTCAACAACTCTAGGTAAGTGTGGGGTCACGTGATGGAAGCATATCTGATTATTCCAAGTTTGAAGAGCAGAAGAGCTATTTTTTATTTCATTAAGTTTTTTTAATTGAGTGTAAACCAATTTAGTAGAAAATCTTTAGTAAATGGAGTCAGGAAAATGGCAATAACAGGCGCAAAAGAATGGCGGTTTGGCGCATTCGGGTGCGCGACAGAAAGGGAACGGTGCTGGCGCGTGTGCGGTGGCGTGCACATAGCGTGAATAACTGAATCCCCTGCTGGCCTATAAAAGGCTGCCCATATCCTCTCTAATTTTCTAGATTGTCTTCAGCTCTCCCCTGTTCCTGACCTGCTCTGATCTCTTCCCCTGGCATCTACCCCCAGCTTGGCTTCTGGACTTTCTTCTGCCTACACCTGCCTGATCACCAATGTTTGACCCCCAGCTTGGCTCAGGAACTTTGCTATTACTTATCTGCTTGATTACCTGTGCATGATCCCCAGCTTGACTCACTATCCTCTTGTGCAGGCTATCATCTGTGTTTGACCTTTCGCTGGGCTTTTACTGAGTATCCTGTATACACAGTCATCAGTCTGCAAGTGATCGTCTGCTCAAGCCCTACACACCCTGCTGGCAACCCGTGCTTCTTTGAGCACTGTATCTCCTGTATCACCTTCAGGGGTATACTGCGCTTAGCCACAAGGGGAGCCTCTCTCAGCATCTTGGCCTCAGATAAGGTATGTGACAGTACAATCCAGCCATGTCAGAGGCCGAAAGAGCTGGTTCCCCACTCAAGGCCTTGTGCCAGCAGGTCATTGCTGTTACTCAGGCAGTTTTGAACTCTGTAGATACTTTTTTCAAAGCAATGGCGCAACTCTACAATGACCCACAGCGCTCAGCAACTGCTGAAGCCACCTTGCATACTCTGTTTTAAGGGAATTGGCTGGTAGAAGATTATACCATTGACTTTTGAAAATGGTATGCTGACACCGGGTGGAATTAGGCTGCTCTCAAATATCAATACTGCCATGGCCTCTCTAAGACTCTTAAAGATGAACTGGCCCGAGTTGAAACACCCGTTATTCCAGAAGGCCTAATTCAACTTGCCATAAAGCTTGACAGGCGCCTGCGGGAGCGGCGGTACAAACGTTTTCAAACCCACCGGCCTATTTGAATGTTACCCAAGATTACACCAATTCCTTCTTCTCTACCTTGGTCCTTCCTCTACTACCACCTCTGAAGGTGAGCCTATGCAACTGGGTCTGGTCCATTCCCCACTTACTCCTGATAAAAAACAACGCCATCGGCAGGCCAATCTTTGCCTATACACAACTATCCTGTGAAGCCCAGTAAGTTTTACCAACAACATCCCATAAACTTTCAGGTTGCTGGTCCTTCCCTGTGTCATCTTGTCCTCCCTGTCTCCTTACAGGTGGTGGAAGAGGAAGTACAGCTTTTGCACACATATGTACCCAGTAGGTATCACCATCATTAACCATTTATTATTTGAAGATTTGATTTGATTTATCCCTTTAAAACGTATTTTTGGTCATGATATAATTTATAACAAATATACCCTTAATATTATATCTAGCATAGAGTAATTTCCTTCCTTCATTTTCACCATTTCATTAATTTTATTAACTCATTATAATTTATAATAATTGATTGATTACCAATTGTTAATAATTTAATAATAGTTCTCTTAATTATTTTTTTAATTAATTTATTCATACAAATGTATTCATTTTATATCTAAGGTATATTTATACATTTATATTTATGTATTTAATCAATTAATTCTTTGATTGATTTCTTTAAACGTCATAAAATTATCATCATCCACTATTAATCAGCAAGCTTTTTACTCATATTTACATTCACTTCGGTCTACAACCGTCTACCTCTTTAAATCTGTTTATTGGATTGGCCGGCCAGCCCATCAGATCTCTCTATTTCTATTTCCTCTTTATTTAAAGCGGAGTTCCACACAAAAATGGAACTTCCGCTTTTCGGAACCCTCCCCCCCTCCAGTGTCACATTTGGCACCTTTCAGGCTGGAGGGGGGTGCAGATACCCGTCTAAGACAGGTATTTGCACCCACTTCCGGCATAGACTCCCATGGGAGTCTATGCCTCTTCCCGTCCCGACCGCGCTGTCTGCTGGTAACACACAGCTCCCAGGAGAGAACAGGGACCACTAGGGACGCGCAGCGCGACTCGCACATGCGCAGTAAGGAACCGGGAAGTGAAGCCGCAACTCTTCACTTCCTGATTCCCTCACCTAGGATGGCGGCGGCAGCTGCCGAGAACCGAGAGGGTTCTCGGCGTCCCCTGCCGACATCGCTGGACCCTGGGACAGGTAAGTGACCATGTATTAAAAGTCAGCAGCTGCAGTATTTGTAGCTGCTGGCTTTTAATATTTTTTTTTTTTGGCGGTGTGGGTTTGCCAGCCAATCGTGGTCTGATGAAGAAGCTGTAGCTTCAAAATGCATTACCATTCCTTGCCACTGTGAATAATCACAATTTCTGTTCCTATGAAGTCTCGACCAGCTGCCTTTCATTTTCCTGCTTCCTGGTTCCCAGCCTCCTCTGGATCCCTGTAAGATCACACCAGTGCCCCAGGCTGCAAAGGGAAAACAGGATGCCAAAAATGTTTATGGCACTCCAGCACTGGCGATTTTCACCACATACTGAATTATCTAATTTAACCTTTGAGATACTACCGTACTTGTTTTCATTAAATATATGATTTGTACTGTACTCAGTCTGGCGCCCCTCTGTTCCCATTTCTACCCAGGAAGTCCAGCTTTTGGCTAGATTTTATTCAGAGGCATGCAGCTGCTTCTTGGACTTTTCCCTGGCCAAAATACTCTGTATTTCTCTTTAGGACAAGAAGCAAAGCCTTCAAGTACATTTGGCTGATGGTTCCTTACCCTGTCTTGGACCCATTACTCAAGAAACCAGACCAATCCTCACCATTACAGACTCCGGCCACCAAGAGTTCATTTGTTTTGATGTCATATTCTCACCCATGTTCCCCATCACTCTAGGACGTCTGTGGCTACAGGCCCATAAACCACAAATAAATTGGATCAAGAAATACATATCCTTTTCTTCTGTCTAGTGCTTACAGCATTGCTTTGTTACAGTTCCCAGTAACTGTTTGACTGTTCAGTCCATACCAAGTACACACCAGAATGTCCCTCCAGCTTACGAAGAATTTATGGACATTTTTCATAAGTAAAAAGCTGACAATCTTCCACCTGATCAGCCTTATGACTGTCCAATTTAATTGCTACCAGGGACTGAGATTCCTTTCGGCTAAATATTCTCTCTATCAGAAATCGAGTTGGAAGCCTTATGGTCATATATCAATGAAAACCTTTAAAAAGGATTCATCCGCCCTTCCTCGTCCCCAGCTGGAGCCGGTATATTTTTTTGTTGAGAAGAAAGATGGTACCCTAAGACCTTGTGTGGACTATAGAGATCTCAACAAGATTACCATAAAGAATCATTACCCCCTCCCTCTCATCCCTGAACTATTTCAAAGATTCCAAACTGCTCTTCACTAAGCTAGATCTGTGAAGAGCCTATAACCTCGTTTGGATCCGTGAGGAAGATGGGTGGAAGATGACTTTTAGATCATGGTTTGGTCATTTCTAAGGATGAGCCGAACACCCCCGGCTTGGTTCGCACCAGAACATACGAACAGGCAAAAAATTTGGACGAACGTGCAAACACCATTAAAGTCTATGGGACACAAACATGAAAAATCAAAAGTGCTCATTTTAAAGGCTTATTTGCAAGTTATTGTCATAAAAAGTGTTTGGGGACTCGGGTCCTGCCCCAGGGGACATGTATCAATGCTAAAAAAAGTTTTTAAAAGGCCCGTTTTTTTCGGGAGCAGTGATTTTATTAATGCTTAAAGTGAAATAATAAAAATTAAATATTCCCTTAAATATCGTGCCTGGGGGGTGTCTATAGTATGCCTGTAAAGTGGCACAGTTTTCCCATGTTTAGAACAGTATCACAGCAAAATGGCATTTCCAAAGGAAAAAAGTAATTTAAAACTGATCGTGGTTGTAATGAATTGTCGGGTTTCGGCAATATAGATAAAACTCATTGAAAAAAACATCATGCCCCCCGCCCCCAGTCTATTACCAAGCCCTTTGGGTCTGGTATGGAAATTAAGGGGAACCCTGTGCCAAAATTTTTTAAAAAATGGCATAGCGGCCCCCCCAACATCCATACCAGATCCTTATCTGAGCACACAAACTGGCAGGCTGCAGGAAAAGAGGGGGGGACAAGAGAGTGCTTCCCCTCCTGAACCGTACTAGGCCACATGCCCTCAACATGGAGAGGGTGCTTTGGAGTAGCCCCCCAAAGCACCTTGTCACCATGTTGATTTGATTGTTTTACTAAGCATTAATAAAATCACTGCTCCCGAAAAAATGGTCATTTTTAAAACCCGAGCCCGGGTCCCCAAACACTTTTTATGACAATAACTTGCATATAAGCTTTTAAAATTAGCACTTTTGGTTTTTCATGTTAGTGTCCCATAGACTTTAACGGTGTTCCGCGGCTTTTGAGTTTTCCACAAACATCGCATAATTTTAATTGTTCACCGAACAACCAAAATTCTGCCCAAACTTATGCTCGGGCCGAAAAGTTGGCCCATACCTGGTAATTTTGAGTACCTCGTTATGCCATTCAGATTATGCAACGCTCCAGCTACTTTCCAACATCTGGTAAATAACATCTTTAGAGAGTTCCTTAATAACTTTTATCTTTACGACATTCTAATTTTTTCTGCCACATTGGAACTCCACTGAACCCATGTAAAGAAGGTGCTTGCAACTCTCGAAGAGCATGGACTTTACGTCAAGGCAGAAAAGTGTATTTTTGAGAAAACAGTTATTCAGTTCCTGGGACTTGTAATCTCGACTAAAGGAATCACAATGGATCCACAAAAAGTAAAAGCAATTCTGAAATGGCGAGCCCCTTTAGACAAAAAAGGTGTCCAGCGATTTGCTCATTTTTATCAGAGGTTCGTGAATCTTTTCACCCATTACCCAGTTGACTCGCCAGCAGGTTCGGTTCCAGTAGCCCCAAGAAGCTCAAATAGCCTTCGATAAACTAAAAAATCAGTTTACTTCCACTCCAGCACTACAGCACCCAGATCCGGCCTTACCCTATGGGGGTTATTTAATAAAGGAAAATTCACTCTGCACTGCAAGTGCACTTGAAAGTAAAAAACAACATTTTAGCTTGCACATAATTAGATGATAAAATCAGCAGAGCTTCCACTCATTTCAGATATATCCCTTAGATTTAGAGTGACTGCACTTCCAAGTGCACTTTCAGTACAAAGGGAATTTGCCTTTAGTAAATAACCCCCTATGTGTTGGAAGCGGATGCCTCAGAGATAGCCACAGGTGCAATCTTGTCCCAACACCAAGGACCTAAGCCTCTCCTTCACCCTGTAGCCTTTGCCTCTCGGAAGATGAGCCCACCAGCGGGGAA
Source organism: Lithobates clamitans (assembly GCA_037952925.1). Taxonomy (NCBI): domain Eukaryota; kingdom Metazoa; phylum Chordata; class Amphibia; order Anura; family Ranidae; genus Lithobates; species Lithobates clamitans. The sequence goes on along the minus strand of JBBGZY010000097.1, from coordinate 1,407,603 downwards.
TTATGATGTGGGCGATTGAGAATTACTGGCCATCAAATGCGCCTTGGAAAAATAGGGGTACTTATTGAAGGGGGCTGCTCATCCTATTATGATCTTCACAGATCATAAGAACCTGGAGTACCTCAGAACAGCAAAGCATCTAAGACCCCGACAAGCTCCATGGCCAATTATTTTTCTCCAGATTCAACTTTCACATTTCATATCAACCAGGCTCTAGAATAGAAAAGCTGATGCTATTTCCCAAATGTTTCCAGATGCTCCTGAATCAACTGAGCCTGGTAACATCCTATCTGTGAAAATTTCTTTGCTCATTCAACCTGATCTGAAAACGGCAATCAGACAAGCTTCCAGCCGGTGTACTGAACCTGAGGTGTCTTCTCTGAGAAATCAAGATGGGTTACTATGGTTCCAGGACAAAATTCTCATCCCTCAACAAGTTAGACTCCAAGTCTTAAGGAATTCAATGACCACAAGCTTGCCAGACATTTTGGGGTACAGAAGGCTTCTGACCTTATTCAGCGCTCTTTTTGGTGGACCAGTTGGAAGCAAAATTATAAAAACTATGTCAGTTCCTGTACCACTTGCCAAAGCAACAAGGGGTCCAATACCAAATCCTGGGGTCTATTAAGGCCATTACTCATCCCATTAAGGAAATCATCAGGTTACATGGGGTACCAGATAATATTGTGTCTGACAGAGGAGTACAATTCACTTCCAGGTTTTGGAGAGATCTCTGCAAATTCTTGGCAATAGAAGTATTCCTTTCGTCAGCATACCATCCACAGAGCAATGGCCAGACGGAAAGGACAAATCAAACCTTGGAGCAATGCCTACTGTGTTTTTGTACCTGCTTGCAAGACAACTGGGTTTCCCTTTAATACTGCCACTAATCAATCTGCTTTTTGGGCCACTTATGGTTTTCAGCCTTCCTTCTTACCCAATTCCATACCAGAAGCATCAGTTCCTGCGGTCCAGGATCGGATAAACTTTATCTAGACCAATTACCAGCAACTCCAGGAGGCCATGCAGGAGGCTCAATATGTAAAACAATGGTTAGTGCAGTGCAATTAATTAAGGAAAAAAAGTCAGATCCCTCATGAAGAAAGATGAGATAAAATCTTCCAGTGATATATTAGTGACAAGATCCTCCACCACATAAGCCAAAATCCACTTACCAGATCAGGTGGACCTCTGTGATACAGAAGGTCATATGCACGTTTAATCCCACAGGGATGATGGTATATTCCAGCGCAGCTTGAGAGATCACCAATCGTGCAAGATGGAACTCTAATCCAGCAATGGAATCCAGCTATATTAGCCTCCAAACCGGCAGTATTAGGTAGTGTGGTGATACGGCTATCCCAGGCAATTATAAAAGACAGAAGGACACGCTCTAAGTGTACTCCGTGGGTTTATTGTAAAGTTAAAAGGCATAAAAGGCTAGCGCTCACTAGCGAAAATAGTAAAAATGCCAGCGAATATTAACAGCAAGATCCGTGGATCGAGCACATAGAGATGGCAGTAGGTGATGTCCGTGCAAAAGCTCCACCCCCATACGCAGCATTACGTCCTAACAGGACTTCATCAGTGAGGGTGGAGCTAGTGTGTCACCCGGAGAGTTTAAATAGGCAGCCGGTGTCTGCAGAGAATGCGGCAGAACCATAAGTCAGAGTTACTTTTCACAAACGGTCGCTTTACCATATAGGGACAACCGCTGATCAGAAATAAAACAGCATGTGCAATAATAAATAACATGGGGATTAATCCATAGCGATCCCAATCTTATTATAGGTCAGAATAATAAAAAGAAATGGACTAAAAAGATTACCCACGGCCATCTCTTTACAATTACTAGGTCAATACAATATATAAGAAAAGGAGAGAAAAAATTAAGGATTTAAAAGGGACGTCTCAACTCTTGTCTAATATAAAACAGTTGAGATCAAAGTCAACATTTAACCCCTTCGGGAACGCAACCAGGGTTTCATGAATCCATAGGGATTCACGTTGACTCAACTGTCTTATATAATTACCTCCTCTCCAATGTGTGTTTACTTTTATCAAACCCCAGAGTGTCGGGCATCTCGGATTCCTATTGTGGAAAATTCTGAAATGTTTAGAAACATTGTGTGTTTTTAAACCCCTTTTGATATTATAGGTTTAGTATCCTTCAGATATGCTGTGGTGGTGGATACCAAAGGCTTCAGAAAGTAATCTATGTACTGACCCAAGCATGCTGATACAGAATCTATACCGTTGACTATGGGTCTGCCTGGAGGAGACCAAGAGTCCTTATGTATCTTAGGTAGAAAGTACACCGGTCTCCTGCAGGCACTAGGGTCTAGATACAATGCCTAATTTTTATTTATAACTCCCTGTGTTCCCTGTATCCCTACAAGGATGATGGTAAATTCCAGGGCAGCTTGAGAGATCACCAATCCGGCAAGCTGGAACTCTGGTCCAGCAATGAAATCCAGCTATATTAGCCTCCAAACCGGCAGTATTAGGTAGTGTGGTGATACGGCCGTCCCAGGCAAGTAAAAAAGACAGAAGGACACGCTCTAAGCAGTGGTGTATTTAGGTTTTGTGCTGCCCTAGGCCTGACTAAACTTGTGCACCCCCTAATTTAAATACGACCCACCCTTTCCTGTCAATGCCATGCCCCTTCCTGTTTAAGACCCACCCTGTCATCTGTAAACCACACTCTTTCCTCTTTAGGCCTCACCCTTTTCTTCTTAGAGCTCCACCTCTTTCTCTCTGTACATTAACCACCTCCCACCCGGCCACTGCATATAAGCGGCCGGTTGGTCATTTCCTTGTCCTGAGTGGACGTTCAGGAACATCCCTCGGCTACAAGGCGCGCTGTGGCTTGATCTTGTGATCATTATGATCACAGAATCCAGCTGAGCAGAGATCACGTGACAGCTGTGTCCAATCACAGCTGTCACAATGTAAACAGAGATGCATCACAGCCGTCACAATGTAAACCCCGCCGAGCTCAGTTGGGGGGGGGGAATCTGCAGATCTGTGACAGCTCTCTGTGCGAGAATGATTTTACACAGAGAGCTGTTACAGATCACCCCACAAACAGTACACCAAGCACCACTGTCACCCCTGTCTTTTTTTATTTGTAGCGTAAAAAATAAAAACCCAAGTGGTGATTAAATACCACCAAAGAAAAGCTCTATTTGTGTGAAAAAAATTATAAAAATGTAATTTGGGTACAGTGTAGCATGACCGCGCAATTGTCATTCAAAATGTGGCAGCGCTGAAAGCTAAAAATTGGTCTGGGAAGGAGGGGGGTGAAAGTGCCCAGTATTGAAGTGGTTAAAATTGGGGGCCAAGTGCAGCCTCGTCAGTGCCCATCAAAGCAGCCTCATCAGTGCCCATCAGCGCAGTGTCATCAGTGCCCATCAAAGTAGCCTCATCAGTACCCATCAAAGCAGCCTCATCGGTGCCCATCAAAGTAGCCTCATCAGTGTCCATCAAAGCAGCCTCACCAGTGCCCATCAATGCAGCCTCATCAGTGCCCATCAATACAGCCTGATCAGTGTCCATCAATGCAGCCTCGTCAGTGCCCATCAATGCAGCCTGATCAGTGCCCATCAATGCAGACTTACCAGTGTCCATCAGCACAGCCTCATCAGTGCCCAATAAGGGTCTCCAATTGCATTCTAATAATACCAAATTATGTGCGCAGACTGCAGTTCCTATTTAAGCACCCATTCACATTGGGCCGATTTGGCATGAGATTTGACATGCGAAATCGCATGCCAAATCGGCTGCTGTTGCCAGCAATGGCACTGTCTGAATTGGTGCGACGCCAACTTTGCGGCACCGCACCGATTCCCAAAAGTAGTTCCTGTGCTACTTTTGGCTACTTAGGGGGTGATTTGAATAGACATCTGTGCAGGAACCCACACAGATTACTGTCAAATCACCCCCCGAAGTCGGACTGCATTGCTACAATAAACCCACGGAGTACACTTAGAGCGTGTCCTTCTGTCTTTTATAATTGCCTGGGATAGCCGTATCACCACACTACCTAATACTGCCGGTTTGGAGGCTAATATAGCTGGATTCCATTGCTGTAATAGAGTTCCATCTTGCACGATTGGTGATCTCTCAAGCTGCGCTGGAATATACCATCATCCCTGTGGGATTAAGGCTGGGTTCACACTGCTGCGGTGGCAGACATCGCATGTGATTCGCAGCGCACTGCTGTTCACATCACATGCGATGTCTGTGCTGTGCGATATCAGCCATACAGATAGTATGGCTGATATCGCACCGCATTCGGTCCAAACTCGCACAGGACCCTTTTTTTTGTTCGGACCAAAATCGGATCGCATGGGTGTTCACACCTATGCGATCCGAAGATGTCCGAATTGTCAGTTCGCATTGCGATATGCGGGCTGAACTGGGGGTGTCATTAACATTGTATGACACTCCCCAGCAGTTCGCATATGGCAGTGTGAACTGCCGTGCGAGTTGGTGCGATGCGGGAACCCGCAGTAAATTCGCTGCGTTCCCGCACCGCAGCAGTGTGAACCCAGCCTAATACATCACTGGAAGATTTTATCTCATCTTTCTTCATGAGGGATCTTGCCTTCCACCTGTCTGGACATTGTAGTTCCTTCTTATGTGGAACAGACTTTTCTTTCTTAATTAATTGCGCTGCATTAACCATTGTTTTACAGATTTATTAAAAGCTTTTGTGATTACCTATAATGTTCAGCTTGCATTTATTATTTATTTGTGCTTCTTTATTTGTTTGCGCTGATTGTCCTTTCTTTATACATACAGGAGGCTCAATATAACTACAAGAAATACCATGACAAAAGAAGAAGAGACAGTCCTGTTTTTAAAATAGGAGACGAGGTGTTATCAGCTATAAATCTCAAACTCTAATGTCAATCACGGAAATGAGGACCATAATTCATTGGTCCTTTCAAGATTAAGAGAATGATAAATCCAGTAGCTTTTGAATTTTCACTACCTAGCTCCTACAAGTTTCACCCAGCATTCCATGTTTCGCTACTGAAACCGGTGGTTCCAAGTCCCTTTCCCAGGAGAGAAGATCTGCCACCACCTCCAGTCCTGGTAGAAGGTGAAGCTGAGTTTGAAGTGGAGGCCATTATGGACTGCAGAAAGAGAGGGAAGACACATTCAGTACCTCCACAAGCCTTCCACAACAGACATCCAGAAAAGATGGCTAGTTTGGGCATTAGGAGGCTTCCCATTGCGGAGGGGGGGACACTGGCAGGGAAATGGCAATAACAGGCACTATCGGCACTTTCCTGCGTGCATGCGTGGAAGAATGTCAGTTCGGCACATGCGGGTGCACAATGGAATGGGATGGCGCGATGCATAAAGTGAAAAACGGAATCCCCTGCTGGCCTATAAAATCCTGCCCATATCCTGTCTAATTTACTAGATTGTCTTCAGCTCTCCCCTGTTCCTGAACCTGTATCTTGCTTCCTAGTGATTCCTGTTGTGACCTGGCTTGCTCTCTGACCTGCTCTGATCTCTTCCCCTGGCAACCACCCCCAGCTTGGCTTACGGACTTGCTTCTGCCTACATCTGTCTGATCACCAGTGTTTGACCCCCTGGCTTGGTTTACTGACTTTCCTATCACTTATCTGCTTGATTACCTGTGCATGATCTACCTGCTTACAGCAGCTACCAGCCTGATCATCTGGGAAAAATTCTGTGAGCCACAACAATCTTATGCCTTGCTTGTGCTACCTCCAGCTGCATGCGCTAATCACGCTTCATATAACGTGCATAGGATACATTTACAAGTTATGCGCTGCGCTTGGGTGACCCCAAAAACAAATGAATAATAACCAACTCTGTGCTTACTAATGCGATAATATTAAATACAAATAATATGAATGTTGAATAAATAAACAAGGTGTGAATAAACAAGTGCTTGTTACACCATAAATTAGTGCTTAATTAGTGCTTGTTACACCATACATAGTGTCTTAATCAACATAAAAAGTGCTTAGTGCTCAATATAAAGTATCCTGCTTGTCTAAATAAATACATTAATAAATAATAAATAAAAAAAGTTCTCTTTAGCACTCTAAATAGTGCATGCAAATAATGTCCATCAGTGATAATAAAACAATGCGTGCACGTGGTGTTCAGCTGTGACAACAATCCAACATCATGCCGAAGATATCCTGAGTACTGCAAAACATGCTCCGGTGCTCCTTCGTGACCCCCTTAAGCTAATGTTCTCACCTCAGGGTGTGTGACACAGCTGCTACCCTGAGTCTAAATACGCTTTGGAACCACCCCTTGGCTCAGTCTCAGTGTCTGCTGCACTCCTCCAGCTGGAAACAATGTGGCTCCATACATATAAATGAAAAGGAAACTATATAGTGTAATATAGTCAAATTACTTTTATTAAAAGAAAACGCTCCCCACACCGGGGTACCCCCATGGCACTGGTGCGTCAGTGCACCATACTATAACGGCTTTCTTTTTTTTTTTTTAATTCTTTATTTAAATTATATATATATATATATATATATATATATATATATATCCATACAAAAAATAACATTCAATCATATACCTATACAAGGCATATGGAAAAATGCAGCGCATGTACAAATGAATATAGGTCTTTAAAATGGTGAAACAGTGACCACAGGTGCCTTGAAACATAAACGTCCATAGATGGATGTAAATGTCCAACCGCACAGGAGGTATAAGTACTCCAAGGGGTGGTGATGGTCTGATGGTTGTCAGAAAACACCTGGCATCATACAGCGACTTCCCAACCGAGAAACCGGGTCCCAATGGGTCATTCAGAGAAAGTGCAAAAAAGCCTCTTACCAGATCCTGTGGATTCCCATGTCAGCGACAGGGAATCGCATGCGCAGTTTGTCACAAATGACGTGGAATGGGAGCTCAGGAATCGCCAATCTCTTGGATTGTGGTCTGTATGGATCTCGGCCGGCAACCGGATGGGTCCTCACAACGAACCGTCCTCACACCGAACCGTCCCAGCGTGCATCAGAAGTTTCACAAACGGTCCCCCGAAAGGAGCAGTTGGAGGGACTGGATCTCATGCGGTAAATGTGGAAACAAAAAGAATGTGCCTCCACATGGTGCAGATAAAAAAGGGTGTTTTTATTGACAAAAACGACCATACACAAATAAAAGCGTGATCACGGTGGATAAAAACAAATGGGCAACAAAGAGAGTGGTGTATGTACCCGACGCGTTTCGACCTAGGGGTCTTCAACAGGGGCATTGCATTCAATAGCACGGGGATAATGGACAGGTTATACCTTCTATTCCCTCCCTCCGAGCTGTGAAACAAGCAAACCCAGGGGTCGTACGGGATTGATTTACCCGTAATCTCCTCTATGATTTGAATTACCTTCAGCCAATATTTTTTGACTACAGGACAACTCCACCAAAGATGGGCCATAGTCCCCAACAACCTGCACCCCCTCCAACAGTTCGGGGACCTATCTGGTTGGAATTTGTTAATTTTCTTCGGTGTTACGTACCATCTGGATAAACACTTATAGTTTGTTTCTGTCATTTTTATGTCTATTGCCGAGCTGTGTGTTGCCTTCAAAATATTTCCCACTACATTTTCCTCTAGAATTACCCCCAGATCCCTCTCCCATTTTTTAATGAATGGCGGCACTTCCATCTCTCCACTATTTAACAGAATTTTATATATCACAGAGACATACCCCCTAGTCTTTTCACTGCAAATTAATTTCTCTATTGGTTTGAGGTCTTTTTGCTCTCTTATGGACCCGGGGAGACTTTCTACAAAATGTGAGAGCTGAGCGTACCGCCAGCCATTTAATTTCATTAAATCTCTTTGTGCAACTAAGTGCTGAAAAGTGCAAATTTTCCCTTTATTCATAATATCTTTTAATTGTATTTCACTATTTATGATCCAGTTTCCTCCTACTTTCTCCATCCCCGGGGGAAACAGCTCATTATTTTTTAAATAAATCAGTGGTGAATTATACTCCCAACTATTATTTACATACATCAGGTCCCAGATTTTAAAGGTGTGTTGTGTTATAATATGTGTGTCTGGGCCTAACTTTCTAAAAAGTGGGGGATTCCATAACAAATGTTTCAAACGTGCACTACTTAAGCCCATTTCTAGATTAACCCATCTTTTATTGTACCCCCTTTAACCCAATCTACCACCCGTGCAATTGCTTTTGCATTACAATACTTTTTGAAATCTGGTACAGCCAGCCCCCCTTGTGCTTTTTCTCTACATAACTCCTTGTGTGCTACCCTAGGTTTCTTATTGTTCTAAACAAACCCATTTATTATTCGTGTTAATTTTTTAAAATAAATTTGAGGCAAAGGGATTGGAAGCTTCTGCAGCTTATAAAACACTTTTGGGGCCAACACCATTTTAACTGAATTAATTCGCCCAATCCATGAGATCGGGCGATGTGCCAACCTTTTTATTTCTGCTCGAATTTCGTCTAATAGAGGGATAAAATTTAGTGCGTAGATCTTCTTTACTGAGCTTGTTAACTTGACCCCTAAATATTGAATATTTTCCCTCACTGGAAAATGGAATGTCTCCCTTATCCAAGCCTATTCCTTAGTATCAATGTTGATGTTTAGGGCTTCAGATTTCTCTGAATTAATTTTGTAGTTTGAGAGCTCTCCATACTTCTTCAATATAGACAATAAGTTGGGTATCGAGACCCTAGGGTTCGTAATGTAGAGAAGGACATCGTCGGCATAAGCTGCCAATTTATGTTCCTCCTTCCCCACTATACAACCTCTAATATCCGGATTTTTTCGTATAGCAGCCAACAGGGGCTCTAAAGTTAAAACAAATAGGAGGGGCGAAAGCAGGCAACCTTGCCTAGTCCCGTTCTTCATTTCGAACTGAGCTGAGGCAACATTGTTAACTTTTACAAAGGCTGAGGGGTGGTTGTACAGAATTTTAGTCCATTTTATCATTTTTTCTCCCACACCCAATGCTTCAAGCGTTTTGATCATGAAACCCCAGTCTACTCTGTCAAAGGCCTTCTCAGCATCTATAGACAGAAATAGACCTGGGGCTCCACTGCTCTTAATGGCTTCTGATATAAGCAAGGACCGCATCGTATTGTCTCTACCCTCTCTCCCCGGAACGAAACCCACCTGGTCCGGATGGACCAGGTACGCCATTCTCTCCTTAAACCGTGTTGCAAGCACCTTTGCGTACAATTTAATGCGTTTATAAACACTATAGGCCTATAACTGGAACAGAGGGTGCGATCCTTGCCCTCCTTAGGAATTAAAGTCACCGCAGCCAGCAAAGCTCCCTCACCCAGCGCGCCCTGCGTCCTGAGCCCGTTCCAGAGCTGACACAGCCCCGGGACCAGAGAGTCCCCAAATCTTTTGAAGAAGCAAGAAGTAAAACCGTCTGGGCCGGGGCTCTTCCCTGTGGGAGAAGATCTCAAAGCTAAGCGGATTTCTTCTTCCATTATAGGGTTGTCAAGTTCTTTTAAGCCCCGCCTCCTTCAAAAAATCCTTCACCCTGTCCTCTTTCCCTCTTCCGCATTCATTTGTTCTAACAGAATAAAGAGGTGTGAAGTACTGTCTAAATTCCTCACCTATTTCTCTCAATGAAAACCTCAGGTCCCCTTTTTTATTTTGAATCTTGTTGATGAAATTTGTATCTCTTTTTTTCTTCAGGATTTTTGCCAGGTGTTTACCTACTTTATTTCCCCACCTAAATTTGTCCCTGAAATGTCTATTCATATCTTATTCGTCTCCTCCTCCATTAAATCTCTTAATTCATCTCTTTTGATGGTCAACTGCTGCAGTGGAGTCCTATCTGGTCCTCTTTGAGCTTTATGAATCTGTTCTAACTTAAACATTTCTGTCATGAGTGCTTCCTTTTTTTTTAGCTCTTTCTTTTTTCAGTCCCGCCCCTGCAGAAATCAGAACCCCTCTTATATATGCCTTAAAAGCTTCCCACACAGTAGTCCCCGAAATCTCACCCGTATCATTTATTAGAAAAAACGAATCTATTTCCTGCTGAATTTTTTCGGCAATCTTAACATCCCTGATTAAATTTTCATTTAGACACCATGTGAACGGGGGTTTTTGTAATCCTTTTAGTCTCACTTTCATCGTGGCAGGGGCATGGTCTGATAATGTTCTCATCTCAATCCTTGTTTCTTCCACTGCATCCAACAGGCTATGATCCACCATCAGATAGTCCAATCTAGAATAAATCCCATGCACGGGGGAGAAGAAAGTATAATCTCTGACCCTTGCATGTTGGACCCTCCACACATCAATCAACTGACAGTCATGCAATTTTTTTCCAATTCTTCTCAAGAGGTTTTTACTCATCCCCCGTGCATTTGAAGAACTATCCAAGGATGGGTCAAAGCTAAAGTTGAAGTCTCCCGCCAATATCATCTCCTCCTCTCTAAATTCCATCAGTCTGTTAAGTACCTGGGAAAGATATTTGGTCGGACCCCTATTCGGGCAATAAACATTGGCGAGAGTGAGGGTCCTCTCTCCAATTCTAATCTTTAAAAAGAGAAACGCCCTTCTGGATCCTTCTTCCTGTCTATTAGAACATAATTTAACCCTTTCGAGAAACCTATTGCCACCCCTTTTGCCCGTTTCATAGGGGAGTCGCTGTATATCCATCTTGGGAAATGCCTAGAATAAAGCTTTATACCTGCTTCCCACACCAGGTGGGTTTCCTGCAGAAAAACCACATCTGCCCCATACTGTTGCAGCTCTCTCAGAACCTTATGCCTCTTATTAGGGGAATTTAACCCTTTAACATTGTATGTCAAGCAATTGATATTCATTTAACCTGGTCCTTGTGCCTCTCTTAAGACCTGGTGTTTACACAAGGCACTCTGTTTATTACGAATCTGCAAGGGAGAAATCCCCCCCACCCCTGACCCACCCCCCACCCCCCGCCACTACCTGGCCACTGGGTCGCAGTGCCGAGATTGCTATACTCATGCCCTGCACTCCCTCGTGCTATGGAGTGGAGTCCTGGCTGTGGACAGCGGTGGCACCCCCCCCTCCCTCCTACGTGGGGGGGAGTCCAAAGAGGTCCTCCAATCACTTACTTACCCCCTTCCCCAGCTCCCCCCACCCCCCCCACCGCCCCAATGCCCCCGCCCTCCCCCAACCCCCCCTAGCCCCCTTCTCACTGAAAATCATTGCAATCAAAGCCCTTCAACTAAGGAAAAACTCCCTCAGGGATATTAGGGGCAGGAATATCTAAGTTCCTACAAAAGTCCTGAAGATCTCCGGTATGTTTTATTTTAAAAGTCCTGCTCCCTTTCGTCACACTCAGTGACAGCGGGAAGCCCCAACTATATTTTAAATTTGCCCCCCTCAGTAAGTCCAATAACGGTTTCAGTTGACGTCTCCTCGCTAAAGTTCCAGCAGAAAAATCTGAGAATATTTGAATTTCCTGATTACTGAATTTCACCAGTTGGGCCCCTCTTAATTTACTCCAGATTTTTGCTTTGACCTCAAATTGATGGAACTTCACTATGACGTCCCTAGGCACATCTTCTCTCACATTTGGGGGTTTTCTTATCCTGTGGACTCGATCGATTTTTAGCTCATACTCTGGATTTCTTCCCAGGAGAGGGTTGAAAATTTCCTTTCACGCTATGGTCAGATCTTCTCCTCTCTGGTCTGGTAGAGATCTAATTCTTAGGTTTTGTCGCCTATTTTCTTGTTCTTCCAATTTATGTAACAACTCGCGTTGGTCCCTCTGTAGTGTTTTTACTTGTTTCTCTAGAGCAGAGATTTCCTCCCCCTGCTGTTCCACCACCTTCTCCACTTCTTCCACTCTCTTAAGGAGGTGTCCCATATCTGTCCTTACATTGAGGATTTCTGCCTTAATTGCTTTTTCAAGCTTCAAAAACATGTCTTGAATCTCAGCTTTAGTTGGGAGTGCTTCTACGGCCGGATCCATCTCCATAGTCAAATCTGGTTCAGCTTCGGAAGGAGTCCCTACGCTGGAAGTCCCCCCTTGGGCCCCTTTATTTTTAGTTAAGGCCTTCTTTTTGTCCTTTGCCTCTTGTTGTTTGTTGTTTATACCTGGGCTTTTTAAATACTTTTGAATTGTACTGGAATTTAGACTGTCTCTGGGTTCGTTAAGGTCTGCTGATTTTTGGGAGCGTCCTCTCATGTTCCTCCCTTCCCTGCTCACCGCAAGTTCCCTTTTTGCGCTAGCTTTAAACGCTAGCTACAGGGCAGGGCTGCTCCAAGCCCAGTTCAGCCCAATAATTTAGCAGGTTAACAACGATTATACTCAGTTCTTAGTGAAAGTCCCTTTGAAAGTTACAGCAAGTCGCTTAACCGGAAACAGATCTGTTAAGAAATACCCAAGGACATTTCATCCCTTCATCTCTCCTCCACTCCAATAGTTACCAAGGCAAAGGAACAAACAGGGTCTCCGCTCCCCCCTTAGAATTTACTGTCCACTCCTAGTTTAATGGCAAAGCAGAAACACAAAGTCCCCCTGAGTCCTTCAGGCTCACTGTCTTTTAAATTTCCTTCTGTAGTCAGTTATCACGGGCACACAACACAGTTCAAGTGAGATTAAATTCAGCCAAGCTGATCCTACCTGGCTCCAGAGGACCTCACGAGGGAGTCCCAGGTCTCCAGTGGGGACTTCTTTATCCCTAGTCAGAGCCAGCCACTGCTTTAAGAAGGGGGGGTCCCCGCACCTCCTGATCTTCTGTTGTCTGAACCAGGTCGACCGGTTTGATAGTGCACTGCTCATCCACTCTCCACGTTCAGGAAAGACACTGCTGCGAGGCTGGGGAGGACGGGACGGAGAGCTGCCAGAGAGCCAAGATGAGGGGGGGAGCAAGGGGACGCTGTAGCGGCGAGCTGCTGCTCCGCCGGACCTCCGTAGGCTTTGCTGAATCGAGCACCGGTCTGCGGCTCCCGTACAGCCGCCTCTTACCCTCCCTAAAGCCAGCCGCCGAGCGGACCCGCCCGCCGCCTCGAAGGAAGGTTATCTGGCCGGCCACGGGCTCTCACCCAGTGCCTTCTGGAACGCCATCCCGTTCAGACCTCCTTCGTCCACCGCCCCACTACCAGGCCCCTCCCCCAATCCTTAGCACGTCACATCCCCCTTCCTCCCTCTTGTCTGCATTTCTGATAACGGCTTTCTATGCAAATCACTGGATGTTTGATGCGGTATGCTGTGCTGGGACAATGCTGGTGTAAAGTCCATGTCAGTCTCTCTGTCCTGGCCCCTCCCCTACGCGTCTTCGACACAGGGATCACGTGTCATCATCAGGGGGTCCCCCTGTGGTCCCCCTGTGTTTGCCCCTTGGCCGGGCCTTTACTGATTATCCTGTATACACAGTCATCTGTACTCAGTTACAGCCTACAGAGGACTTGCTCTGATACCTTTGCTGCAACCTTAAGCAGTCTCCAAGTGATCGTCTACACACCCTGCTGGCAACCCATGATTCTTTGAGCACTGTACCTCCTTTATCACCTTCAGGGGTATAGCAGCAAGGGGAGCCTCTCTCAGCATCTTGGCCGCAGATAAGGTACATGACACTTTGTCTGTCCTTCTTGCTATTTGTTCTATATTGTGTAGCACTAACTCTTGGTGAAGCTGCTGGTTTAAGCAGGCTGTTACCTTCACTCTCGATACCTCCGTTTCACCGGCACCGGGTCTAGGGTTCCATTGAGTTTACCTCTGGACGATATAAGCACTGACACTTGAGTACGTTTTCAATGCTTTATTGAACCAAGTAAAGAAGGAAGTAGCAGGAAAGAGGCAGGAGGAAAACTGCAGGGAAGCTCAGATACATTTCTTTAGGTTTCTTTAGAACATCCTTTAAAGTTGAATACTGTAATTCAATGCAATCCTCTTTTGTGGGACACTATCTTTGCTCGCCTGGATAGGCCTCTCTCACTTGCCTAGCAGCCAGTACAAAAGTCTCTGCCACAGACTTGCTTGAAATAAACCCGTACGATCCTCTGCCACAGGATGTATTGGTTCGTGATGAATGTCAGACACAGTACTTGGACCTTTAAGCCAACCCAGCAGGACCATGCAATAAGACTACTTCAGGATACAGACTCCAACCGAGTCACCAGGCCCCTCTCCAGACCAGCACTCTGCATGATCCTTCCATGACAGGTCCTCCCCTGGGATCTTCTCGGTTGTCCAGCTTCATCACTCTGGATAGACAGCTCAGGACCATTCCTCGGCTGCTGTGGTAGGCCCCAGACAGGCTTCTGGGCCCACCCACACGCCGCAGCGATGCAGGCCTCCGGAACTCTAACACATACCTGTCGGCCAGGAGGGCCAGCAGGTTGCTGAAAATGAACCCCTAAACATGGCGTCTGTCCCATAAATACCCTCTCCCAGAATGCAACTCGGAGGACCACCTACACCGAGTTGCCTCCAGGACAGAGGAGCACTCATCCACTTTAAAACGTTGCTTTTCCAACACCCGCCGATGGTGGCAACGACACCCACCGGCACAATGTGGAAACACACGCAACGTCAGCCAAGCTGGAACAGAGGCAAATCTAACTTCCTATAACGAGCAATTCACTAAATTTACCTATCAGATGTTAGATCATAAATCTACCAGCGCTACACTGTATGTGAGCTATACCCATAAGGAGAAGTGTTGGAGAACTACAAAGCACAGCAATTTCAATTTGTTTTCACTGTGGAGGACACAAGCACCAGTGTTTTCTTTAAACCTATATGCTTGGAGGTGTAAGCTGAGAAAACATCATAGAGAGGAGGATTATAAGTCCCAGCTAGGGATGAGCTGAACACCCCCCCCCCCCCAGTTCGGTTCGCACCAGAACCTGCGAACAGACCGAAAATTTGCACGGATGTTAGAACCCCATTGACGTCTATGGGACTCGAACGTTCGAAATCAAAAGTGCTAATTTTAAAGGCTAATTTGCATGGTATTGTCCTAAAAAGGGTTTGGGGACCTGGGTCCTGCCCCAGGGGACATGTATCAATGCAAAAAAAAGTTTTAAAAAGGCCGTTTTTTCAGGAGCAGTGATTTTAATGATGCTTAAAGTAAAAAAAAGTGAAATATTCCTTTAAATATCGTACCTGGGGGGTGTCTATAGTATGCCTGTAAAGTGGTGCGTGTTTCCCGTGCTTAGAACGGTCCCTGCACAAAATGACATTTTTAAAGGAATAAAAGTCATTTAAAACTGCTTGCGTTTTAATGTAATGTTGGGTCCTGGCAATATGGATGAAAATCAGTGAGACAAACGGCATGGGTACCCCCCAGTCCATTACCAGGCCCTTTGGGTCTTGTATGGATATTAAGGGGAACCCCGCACCCAAATTATAAAAAGGAAAGGCGTGGGGCCACAAGGCCCTATATACTCTGAACAGCAGTATACAGGCGGTGCAAACAAGACAGGGACTGTAGGTTTGCTGTTAAGTAGAATCTGTTTGTAATTTTGAACTGGTACATTTTTAACGTGTTTAGCTCCAGCCAAAAAATCTATTTTAAGCTTTTTGGAAAACATAGGAAAGGGTTATCACCCCAGTAACATTTGTTTTGCTGTCTGTGCTCCTCTTCAGAAGATTTCACCTCACTTTCTGTCCCAATGACAAATGTTTTTAGAAAATTTTGGGTTTTTAGTGAAACGAGGATTGGTGATAAAGCATCAGTGGAAAGAAGAAACACTTTTCACATATTAACTCTTACAGGAGAGAATTTCCCTTCCTAGGGGTAGATTTCATCTCACTTCCTGTTGTCTCCTTCCGTTTGCAAGTAGGAGTCGTTTGTAAGTTGGATGTTTGAAAGTACAGGCCTGCCCTATTACTCTGCAGAAATTGTGGCCTTTGGTGTTGGTGTTGCCACAACACTGTAAGCCCTCACTGGGCCCTGCTGTGGAATATTAGATCAAGAATTGTAAGTACATGCCCCTGTTGAACAGGGGCAGAAAAATTGGGCCTTTGGTGGTGGTGGTGCTGGTGCCACAACACTGTAAGTCCTCACAGTTACTCTTGGTGGGTGCAGAAACGGGTCCTGCTGTGAAATATTAGATCAAGAATTGTAATTACATGCACCTGTTGAACAGGGGCTGAAAAACTGGGCCTTTGGTGGTAGTGGTGCTGGTGCCACAACACTGCAACCCCTCACAGATACTCTAGTTGGAGCGCAGGAATGAACCCTGCTGCAAAGTATTGCATCAAAAATTGTAATTACACGCCCCTGTTAAACAGGGGCTGAAAAATTGGGCCTTAGGCACTGGTGGCGGCGACCAGAACCAAAAATGTTCTTACAAGCTATCAGCATGATCATTGAGGAGGAAGAGGATATTCACTCAGCATAACAGGATAGTCACTCAGCATCAGCATAGGCAGTCTTGAAGGGATCTGACATTTCAAAAAAACTTATTCGGTTACATCAGCATCAGGTGCTTGGTAGCTTGTGGTGATCCAAGACTGATTCATTTTTATGAAGGTCAGTTGATCGACCGAGTTGGTGGACAGACGCACCCTGTGATCGGTTACAAAGCCTCAAAGCAGCACTGAATGTGCGTTCTGAAAGAACGCTGGATGCAGGACAGGCCAGTAGCTCAATTGCATACTGTGCAAGCTCTGGCCAGTGATCCATCCTCAAGACCCAGTAACCCAGAGTATTTTCGGTGGGAAAGGTGCGCAAGTCAGATCTAGAGCCCCTAGGTATTCCTGCACCATGTAAAACAGACGCTGGCGATGGTTGTTGGAACCGATCATACCTTGGGGCTGCGGACTAAAACATTGTCTGAGCGCATCCGTCAGACGGCCACCAACGTGTTGCTGAGACCGAAGCCTCAGCAACACGTTGTCCAGGAACAGGAGTTTGTAACCTCCCAGTCTCTGGGAACGCGTTGCACAGACCTTTCTGCAAGGCCTTCCGAAGATGTTTCATCCTCTGCTCCCTCTGCGACAGCAAGATAAGGTCCGCAACCTTATCCTTGTAACGTGGATCAAGAAGGGTTGCCAGCCAGTATTGATCCCTCTCCTTGATGCCACGAATACGAGGATCCTTCCGCAGGCTTTGCAGGATCAGGGAGGCCATGCAGCGTAGGTTTGCTGAGGCATTCGGTCTGGAGTCCTCTGGGTCACTAAGGACGACATGATCCGCAGCCACCTCCTCCCAGCCACGTAAAAGACCATGGGTTTCTGCTGATGCTGAGTGCCAGGCTCCACCTCCATGCTGACACAATCCTCCTCCTCCTCCTCCTTGTCTTCCTGTGTGATCGGCGGGCATGCAGGAACACTGTCTGGATAAAGGGGGCCTTGAGAGCTAAGGAAGTCCTCCTCTTCCTGCCTCTGTTCTGCCTCAAGTGCCTTGTCCATTATTCCACGCAGCGTGTGCTCCAACAGGTGGACAAGGGGGACAGTGTCACTCATGCATGCACTGTCACTGCTCACCATCCTCCTGGCCTCCTCAAATGGTGACAGGACAGTGCATGCATCCCTAGTCATGGCCCACTGGCGTGGGGAAAAAAACAAGCTCCCCTGACCCTGTCCTGGTGCCATAGTCGCACAGGTACTCATTGATGGCCCTCTGCTGCGTGTGCAGCCGCTGCAACATGGCCAACGTTGAGTTCCACCTGGTGGGCATGTCACAGGTTAGGCGGTTCTTGGGCAGGTTAAATTCCTTTTGGAGGTCTGCCAGCCGAGCACTGGAATTATATGACCGGCGAAAATGCACACAGACTTTCCTGGCCTGCCTTAGGACATCCTGTAAGCCCGGGTACCTGCCCAAGAACCGATCCTTAACCAAGTTAAGGACGTGAGCCAAACAGGGCACGTGGGTCAGTTGTCCCTGTCGGAGGACAGAGAGGAGGTTGGTGCCATTGTCGCGTCAACCACCTCTGAACCTGCCCCTGAAGAGCTGACAGGATCTCTGCCCCAGTGTGGCTCCTGTCGCCCAAGCACACCAGCTCAAGCACCGCATGGCATCTTTTGGCCTGCGTACTTGCGTAGCCCTTGAACGCCTACGGAGCACCGCTGGTCCTGAGGACAAAGCACAGGAAGAGGCCATGGAGGAAGAAGAAGAGGAGGGGGTGGAGGAGAGAGGTATGCCAGAATCACCAGTACTAGCATTTTGGAGGCATGGTGGCAGAACAACCTCCAGCACTACTGCACCGTGTCCTTCATCCTTCCCAGCTGCCAGCTGCCCGCTGACCGCCCTGTCCAGCGAGGCCAAGACATTGCCTTCCACATGCAGATAAAGAGCCGGAATCAACTTCCATGAGAAAAAGTGGCGTTTGGGAACCTGCCACTGAGGAACTGCACATTCCACAAACTCATGGAAGTGGGCAGAGTCTACCAACTGAAAAGGTAGCAGTTGAAGTGCTAGCAATTTTGCCAAGCTATCATTCACACGCTGGGCA
Source organism: Lithobates clamitans (assembly GCA_037952925.1). Taxonomy (NCBI): domain Eukaryota; kingdom Metazoa; phylum Chordata; class Amphibia; order Anura; family Ranidae; genus Lithobates; species Lithobates clamitans. Next base: position 1,389,192 of record JBBGZY010000097.1, on the reverse strand, counting down.
TGTGGATGGCTGGGAGCGTACTTCTTTCTGCGGTGCAGCAGCTGGGGCAGGGAAATTTGCCTGGTACATTCTGACGTCGGTGTATCGATAGCAGATTGCCTGCAAGTACTTGGCTGTGACACACCTAATTCTACACCTTCATTCCGCTCAGTGCAGGTCTCAGAGAGGACTGAAGATATAGTGGGGTTGGAGATCCCAGCTGATGAGGAGCAAGGAGAGGTCTTCTTTGTTCTTTGGTGTGGGTCTTTTAGGTACGCTTGCCAACGAACTGCATGGCAGGCCAACATATGTCTGGTCAAGCATGTGGTGCCCAAGCAGGAGATGTTTTGGCCACGTGAGATACGCTTGAGACATATGTTGCAAATAGCAGCGATGCGATCTGATGCACTCGTCTCAAAAAAGGCCCACACCAAAGAACTTTTGGAATAACGCGCAGACAGCAGAGCTCTGCGGCGTGATGCAGTCAGTGTGCTGCCCTTAGGCTGGCCACTGGAGGGCATCCTGCCTCGTCTGTGATGTGCCTCCTCTTCCTCCTCCTCCTCTCTCCTATAAGGCACCCATGTGGAGTCAGTGACCTCATCATCCCCTCCCTCCTCATCACTGGAGCAAACCTAGCAGTATGCTGCAGCAGGGGGAACATGACTGCCAGATTGCTGTCCTTATTGGACCCCCACTGTCTGGGCTCACGTTACTGCCTTCATCTAGCTCAGTACCATCATTATTATTATTATTATACAGGATATATATAGGGTCGACAGTTTATGCAGCACTTTACAACATTAGGGCAGACAGTACAAGTACAATACAATTCAATACAGGAGGAATCAGAGGGCCCTGCTCATTAGAGGTTACAATCTAGGAAGGAGAGTCAAGTTATACAAAAGGGTAATAGCTGTGGGGGATGAGCTAATAGAGAAAATAGTTCAGTTGTTAGATGGAGGCAGGATAGGCTTGTCTGAAGAGGAACGTTTTCAGGGATCGCCTAAAAGTGGATAAATTTGGAGACAGTCTGACAGATTGGGGTAGGGAATTCCAGAGGATGGGCGAGGCTCGGGAGAAGTCCTGGAGGCAGATATGGGAGGAGGTGATGAGGGAGCTAGAGAGCAGGAGGTCTTGGGAGGAATGGAGAGGGTGATTAGGTTGGTATTTTGAGACTAGGTTAGTGATGTAGCTTGGGGCAGAGTTGTGGATGGCTTTGTAACTTATTGTTAGTATTTTGAATTTAATTCGTTGGGTGAGTGGTAGCCAATGGAGGGATTGGCAGAGAGGGGTAGCAGACACTGAGCGGTTTGTAAGGTGGATAAGTCTGGCAGCAGGATTCATGATGGACTGAAGGGGGGATAGTCTATTTAAAGGTAAGCCAATGAGGAGGGAGTTGCAGTAGTCGAGGCGAGAGATAACCAGGGACGTAGTTTAGAGATGTTGCGGAGGTTGAGGCGGCAAGCTTTGGAAAGTCATTGGATGTGGGGCCGAAAGGAGAGTTTAGAATCCAGGATAACACCTAGCACCTTGACATGTGGGGACGGGTGGATGGTTTTGCCATTGCTCTTGACAGACAAGTCAGGGGAAGAGGCACGTGGGGGAGGAAATATTATAAGCTCGGTTTTGGACAAGTTGAGTTTGAGGAAGTGATGTGACATCCATACAGATAGGTTAGTAAGTTAGTGATGCGTGAGGAGACTAATGGAGTGAGTTGAGCGGTGAAGAGATAGATTTGTGTGTCGTCAACATAGAAATGATATTGAAAGCCGTGAGAGGCTATCAGCTGACCCAGGAAAGAGGTGTAGATTGAAAATAAAAGAGGTCCAAGAACAGAACCTTGGGGGCCCCCGACAGAGAAGGGAAGAGGAGTGGAGGAAGTAGAATTGTAAATGACACTGAAGGTGCGTTGGGATAGGTAGGATGAGAGCCACTGAAGAGCACAGTCACGGAGTCCGAGGGAGTAAAGTTTTTTGAGGAGGAGTGGGTGGTCAACCGTGTCAAAGGCAGCTGAAAGATCCAGAAGTAGGAGTACAGAATAGTGTCCGTTGGTTTTTGCAGTTAGTAGGTCATTTGTGAGTTTTAAAAGAGCAGTTTCTGTGGAGTGTTGAGGGCGAAATCCAGATTTAAAGGGATCAAGAAGGTTGTTTTTAATGAGGTGGTCACTCAGTTGGTTGTAAACCAGGCGTTCAAGGAGTTTGGAGGAAAAGGGGAGCAAGGAGATAGGGCGTAGGTTGTAAGTATTGGTAGGGTCCAAGGATGGCTTTTTAAGTATGGGGGTGACCAGTGCATGTTTTAGAGCATTGGGGAAGATGCCAGAGGTGAGGGAGAGATTGAAGATGTGGGTTAGAGAATGTAGCATGGAGTCAGAGGGCGACCGTAGCATTTGAGTGAGAATAGGGTCCAGGAGACAGGTGGTTAGGTGGGCGATAGAAAGGAGTTTAGCAACTTTGTCTGTAGTAGCAGATTTGAATAGGGGGAGTGTCAGTTGTACCTGTTGACATGGGGTCTTAGCTGGGGGAGATACCTGTAGAGTGGAGATTTCATCACGGATTGTATCAATCTTGTTTTTGAAGTGATTAGCGATCTCCTGGGCAGTGAGTAAGTCAGTGGGTGGAGGCGGTGGAGGACAAAGTAGAGAGTTGAAGGTAGAGAGAGCTTACGGGGACTGGATGAGAAGGTGTTAATAAGAGTTATTAAAATAGGTTTGCTTGGCTGTGTGGAGGAAAGAAAAGTATTTTTGGAGGGCAGATTTGTATTGGTTGAAGTCTTTGAGAGACTTAGTCTTGTGTCACAGGCGCTCAAGAGCGTGACTATGTTTTTTGAAAATTTTAGTGTCATCTGTTTGCCAGGGTTGTAGGGGTCGAGGCCTGATTCCTCGTGTAGTGAGGGGAGTGAGCTTATCCAAGGTGGAGGACAGGGATTTATTGTAGATGTAAATAAAACTTTTGTGCGCTAACAATAAATAATTAAATAAACCAATGAAGAGTGCCCAGGAGACACAATGTGTGTGTGAATCCCAGCATCAAAATAACAACATCAAGTGCATCAAATCATTACTTAAAAGTCCAACTAAATATTGACATAAGCTGAAAACAAGTGATCACAAATCAGTCCGTGACTAGATTCAAAGAAAAAATGGATAAAAAAGAAAAAGAAAAAGAAAAGAAAAAGTCCACTTGCTATATCTCATCACAGAATTATGAGAAATAATAAACTGAAGGGATTCTTATCCAATGTATATTGATTGCAGACAAAGGGGTAATAGATGTGCGCTTACCCCAATCGTTGGACCTCCTCTATGGCAAGGTCGTATTAGCTTGCAGATATAGCCCTCTGCGGGGACAGAATGTTGTTATCCGGGTCCTGTCAGCATGTACCACCGACTCCAGCGAGTTCCGGACAGTCCAACTGCTCCAACATCAGAGGGGGGACTCAGGAGTGGAAGAGTCCATATTCAGAAAAGAGGACTTGAAGGAAGAATTTTTTTTCTACTTCCTGTCAGCAGAGGTGACACATCAACCACCGGGAGCCTGATAGACAGTGCTGATCCTGCAGCACACATCTATTACCCCTTTGTCTGCAATCAATATACATTGGATAAGAATCCCTTCAGTTTATTATTTCTCATAATTCTGTGATGAGATATAGCAAGTGGACTTTTTCTTTTCTTTTTCTTTTTCTTTTTTATCCATTTTTTCTTTGAATCTAGTCACGGACTGATTTGTGATCACTTGTTTTCAGCTTATGTCAATATTTAGTTGGACTTTCAAGTAATGATTTGATGCACTTGATGTTGTTATTTTGATGCTGGGATTCACACACACATTGTGTCTCCTGGGCACTCTTCATTGGTTTATTTAATTATTTATTGTTAGCGCACAAAAGTTTTATTTACATGTTTACCACTTCATGGATATTTGGAGTTTTTTTTGCAGCTGCACTTTGTGAATATATTTATCTTTATCACGTATTGCTCATGAGCGCAGGTTTTTCCACCATTTTTTCCATTTATTGTAGATGGACGTGGCTTGGTTGGGGAAGGACAGGGGAGAAATTTTGTCATAGAGGAGGTCAGTAGCAGAATAGAGGAGAGAGGAGTTGAAGTTGCGAAAGTTTCTACGGGTGATGGTTAGGCGATTGGAGGGAAAGGTGGTGGAAGACAGGGGGAGAGAGAAACTAATAAGGTGATGGTCGGAGAGAGGAAAAGGATTGTTTGAGAAGTTGCATAGAGTGCATAGGTAGGAGAATACAAGGTCAAGGGTGTTGCCATCAGAGTGAGTAGAAGCCTGTACCCATTGCTTCAGGTCAAATGAAGAGGTTAGACTAAGAAGTTTAGAAGTAGCAGGAGTGTTTGTATTAGCAGGGATGTTGAAATCACCGAGAAGGATTGTGGGAATTTCCGAAGAGAGAAAGTAGGGTAGCCAGGCAGAAAACTCGTCAAGGAAATTCGATAATGGTCCAGGGGGCCGGTAGATCACAGTAATTCTTAGGGAAGTAGGAGAGAATAGACGTATACAGTGGGCTTCGAATGATGAGAGGGAAAAAGAGGGAGGAGAGTGAATAACCTGGAAGGTGCTCTGGGGGGGTAGGAGGAATCCCACTCCACCTCCCTTGCGTCCATTAGGCCTAGGGGAGGGAGTCCAGTGAAGGCCACCCTGGGATAGGGAAGCGGGAGAAGGGGTGTCGTATTTGTGGAGCCAGGTTTCGGTGAGAGCAAGTAGATTAAAGGAATTAGTGACAAAGAGGTCATGAACAGTAATGAGTTTGTTGCAGACAGAGCGGGCGTTCCAGAGGGCGCAGGAGAGAGGGAGGCTGGCGTTGGGAAGAAGAGGGCACAGGTAAATAAGAGAGGCCCAGGGTTTGGGGACATATCTCCAGCGGTTAGGAGAAGCAGAAGAGTAAGGGAGGTAATATGAGTATATGATTTGTATGAGGGGACATGCTTCAGTATCCTGGGGGGTTTGTTAGCAAGTGAGCTTAGAGTTAGAAAGAGGTGATGAGTGCAGTAATAGGGGGAGGGGAGAAGTGAGGGTGATATGTACAGATTGTGGGGTGGAGCAGAGGGGTGAAGAAAAGAGAGTTTGAGGAGAGAGGCAGCAATTGTGAAAAGGAGGAGAGGTAAAGAGTGCATGTTTCAGAGAGGAAGGTGCGATAATTTGGAAATTAGGTCATCTGCAGTCTGTTGTAGTTTGCTTTGTGCAAATCGCTGAAGTGCAAGATTTGCAGAACCCCCTATGTGTTCCCCCGTAAAAAAGGCCTTGTTTTTATACTGTGTGTTGGGTGTGGGTTGAATCTGGCAATTAATCAATTAGGAGGGGATATTAGGAACACAGCTAGCAAAGCAAAACTTTCACACCACAATCAAACTGCAAGGGGACTAAAAGGCCAAAATTGTAAAGATAAGGGAACCCATAATTTAGGTAAGACTTACTAGCTAAATAAACATTGAAATAATGTGAGCATGGCTACAGATGGAGTTGAAACAGTGGTGATAAACAGATTTACCAAATATGCATGTGAGCAGTCAGTCAATATTCAGTTTAAGGTATATGGAGGTATAAATGCAGATTTACCAAATATGCATGTGAGCAGTCAGTCAATATTCAGTTTAAGGTATATGGAGGTATAAACGCAGATTTACCAAATATGCATGTGAGCAGTCAGTCAATATTCAGTTTAAGGTATATGGAGCCTTCAAAACGCTGGGCATCCTCTTGGAGCATGTACCCAACACTATGCTCAAACAGTTCGAGGGACTCCTCAGGAGGACATGGTGGGGCTAGGGAAGGAGTCACTGATGCCATTGAGCCGAGGGAAGAGGCCGCGTTGGCAGCTGCTTTGCCAGACAAAGTACTCTGAGCCTGGGTAAAAGAGGATGAGGAGGATGAGGACGACTTGGTCATCCACTCAACCATGTCTTCTGCATGTTGCGGCTCAACATGGCCATCTACTAAAAAAAAGTCCAAGCGTGTCCCACGGCCACGTGCTGATGAGGATGCACCGTGTCCAAGACCAGCACTGTTGCCTCTAGACACACAGCCTGCTTGCCCTCTTTTATTGGCTTGTGACTGTCTGCCTCTCCTTGTTGGCCTTCCAGGCACACTATTGGCCTGCAGTGAGCTGCACAAAACTGGGATGTATATATATAATATATATATATATATATATATATATATATATATATATATATATATATATACCGATTATACTGCAGCTAGCAGAATCAACTGCCTGCCTGTAGTATTATTAATATGATAACACCTGCACTTGTCTTCAGGTAGCTATACTGTAGCTGCAACTGTGCAGGGTACACAATGCAGTAACTGGAAATACTTCAAAGAGCCTACACAAGCACCTGGCTGCAGGTAGCTATACTGTAGGTGAGACTGTGCAGGGTACACAGTACAGTAACTGGAAATACTTTAAAGAGCCTATACAAGCACCTGGCTGCAGGTAGCTATACTGTAGGTGAGACTGCACAGGGTACACAGTACAGCAACTGGAAATACTGTAAAAACTCCTGCCTGCCTGTCAGTATATTAGGAAGAGAAGAACAGGATCTAGCTAAACTGAATAGAGTGCATATATATATATATACACAACACCTGGGATGCATATATATATATATATATACACAATACACTGTAACTGCAGCTAACTGACTCGACCTGCCTACTCTATCTAACTTAAATCAAATGACACTGTCTCTCTTTCTATCTCTGTCTCAACGTGGGAACACACTACACAGGGCTGACGTGCAGGCGGCCTTATATAGTGTGGGACATGTACTAAACCCCCTTATTCACATAATTGGCCAAAGCCTCGTTGGCTTTGGCCAATTACGGCTCTCCAATCACACAGCGCTGTGATTGGCCAAGCATGCGGGTCATAGTGCATGCTTGGCCAATCATCAGCCAGCAATGCCCTGCGGTGCTGCAGTGAATTATGGGCCGTGACGTGCCACTCGAATTTGGCGCGAACGGACCATATCGTTCGTAATTCGGCGAACGACCGAACACACGATGTTCGATTCGAACATGGGTTCGACTCGAACACGAAGCTCATCCCTAGTCCCAGCAAGCCCAGGAAGTCTGCAGCACAACTGACTTCTAACATTTACTTTTTGGGGTCAACAACTCTTGGCGAGTGTGGGACCATATGAGGGAGCACATTTGATCATTTAAAGTCTGAAGAGTGGAATAACTCTTATTTATTTCATAAAGTTTTTTTTTTTTTTTTTTCTAGTTTTTCTATTTTTTTTAATGTTAACTTCAACTTACACAAGTTGATTTGTTGGACACTTGGCTATATACAGTATGGGCTTTTCTGTATATATTCATTTCATGGAAATTGATTGCCTTGTCACAGTACATATTTCACACACAAATGTATCCATTTTTTAGAAACACATTTATTTAGATCAATAGCATACTACATTTTTTCAACGTATGGGATTTAGTATATTTTTTATGACATGTTTATTATTATTATTTATTTTATTTTATTAAGGACATAAATTTGCCCCTGTACAAATCATTAGTAAGACCTCATCCAGAATATGCAGTTCAGTTTTGAGGACCAGTTCATAAAAAGGACATTGGGGAACTGGAGAATGCAGAGAAGGGCAACCAAACTGATAAGGGACATGGACGAGGATAGAATAGCTGAACTGAATTTATTCTGTCTTGAGAAGTGGAGATTAAGACCCCTTTCACACTGGAGGAGTTTTTCAGGCGTTAAAGGGCTAAAAATAGCGCCTGTAAAGTGCCGGAAAAATGGACACTGGAGCGGTGTGCTTGCAGGACGTTAGACGTATACACCGCTCCTCTTCCTCCCCTGCCCATTGAAATGAATGGGCACCGTTGCCGAAGCGCTTGCAAAGACAGCTAAAAGACAGCTAAAGCACAGTTAATGAGCTCAGCTGGATGGACTGATATATGTTTCTATTTATATCATATTATGACATACAGTATATCAGTCCATTCAGCTGAGCTCATTTACTGTGCTTTACCACTATTTAGTGACCACTTACCACTTAGACTGGGGATGAGGGGTGCTGGAAAGCCTGAGGATAGTGGGAGGTGCTGGGAAGACTGAGGGTGAAGGGGCTGGGAAGACTGAGGATGGTGGGGCTGGGAAGACTGAGAATGGTGGGGAGTGATGGGAAGACTGAAAGTGATGGGGCTGGGAAGACTGAGGATGAGGGTCTGGGAAGACTGAGCATGGTGGGGGGTGAATGGAATACTGAGCATGGTGGGGGGTGATGGGAAGACTGAGGATGGGGGGCTGAGAAGACTGAGGATGGTGGGGAGTGCTGGGAAGACTGAGGCTGAAGGGGCTGGGAAGACTGAGGATGGGGCGACTGGGAAGACTGAGGATGGTGGGGCTGGGAAGATTGAGAATGGTGCAGAGTGCTGGGAAGACTGAGGGTGAAGGGGCTCGGAAGACTGAGGATCAGGGGCTGGGAAGACTGAGCATGGTGGGGGGGTGATGGGAAGACTGAGGGTGAAAGGGCTGGGAAGAATGAGGATGGTGCAGCTGGAAAGACTGAGGATGGTGGGGAATGCTGGGAAGACTGAGAATGGTGGGGGGGTTGTGAAGACTAAGGATGGTGGGGGGGTCTGTGAAGCCTGAGGATTGTGGGGGCTGTAAAGACTAAGGATGGTGAGGAGTTGAAGACTGAGGATGGTGGGGGGCTGTGAAGACTGTGGATGGGGTGCTGGGATGTCTGAGGATGGTAGGGGGCTAGGAAGACGGTGAAGGTGGGAGGGGCTGTAACACCTAAGGATGGTAGGGGGGACTGTACAGCCTAAAGAACGAGAGGGAACTGTGAAGCCTGAGATGGGGGGAGTGAAGCTTGGAGATAGGGGGCTACGAAGCATAAGGATATGGAGGGGGCTGAGAAGACTGAGGTGGGGGGTTGGTGGGAAGCCTGAGAATGGTGAGGGGGTAGGAAGCCTGAGAATGGTGGGGGGCTGGGAAGACTAAGGATAGGTGGCTGGAAAGACTGAGGATGAGGGGACTGTGAAGCCTAAGGACGGTGGGAGGCTGGGAATACTGAGGATTGTGGGGGGCGCTGGGAAGACTAGGGATGGGGGGCTGGGAAGACTGAGGCTGGTGGAGCTGGAAAGACTGAGCATAGTGGAAGGTGCTGGGAAGCCTGAGGATGGTGGGGGGCTGGGAATCCTGAGGATGGTGGGGCTGTGAAGACTGAGGATGGGCGGAGACTAAGGATGGTAGGGGGCAGTGAAGCCTGAAGATGGTGGAAGACTGTGAAGCCTGTGGATGGGGGGGCTGTGAAGCCTGAGGATGTGAGGGGACTGTTAATCCTGTGGAAGGGGGGACTGTGAAGACTGAGGATGGGGGGTGTACAGACATTCTCACTCTTGCACTATATACACTATATTGTACATTACATATTTCTCACCAAAGTGTTCATTATCTTAACAGCTGCTGGTTGCTAAGCAGTCTCTGACTATTTTAATAAAAGTCTTATTTATTGTAGGCTCAAACAAAGTGTTACCGCTCTGACTGTACACAAAACCATATGTAATAGAGAACTTTATGGTTTTTTTTTAAATGATTGTGCTAAGGGTTTATATATGGCTGTGAGACTCTTACTTGTGGTACAGGAATGTAAGCATATTTTATGGGTACAAGAAGGATTTTGTTTTAGTTAACCATGCCCCTTTAAGCCCCTCCCACTGTCAACACAATTTGGTCGCACTCACCAATCTCCACACTCACCATTACTTCTCCACCTGAGGGTCCCAGATAAACCCCAGGTCTTTTACAATCCTAGCAACACCTCAGCCACACTTTGCCTTAGTGCACTAAGCAGGCCATATTTTCTTTTTTTAATCAAGTAATGAGGCCCAGCTTATGATCTTGCACACAGGACCACTGAGTTCATAAAATGCCCCTGAGGCCACTTAAGTGATATGGTAGCAGAACACAATGAACTATTGGGTTTTGCCACCCCTAAACAGCAAATGCAACAGCAAATGTAAATGAGCCTTACTGCCCTGAGCCCCCATAAGGCTGCTTTCACACTCATACGTTGCGGGTTACCCACACCCGTAGTGCACCTGTGGCTTTCCTGACAGTTAGTTGCACTGGGCCATAGACTTCTATTATATCTTGCGGGCGTGGTGCACTTTGTGAACACACTTTATTTCAGTGTGTTACGGCAAGTTTAACGCTGTATATTTCAGTGCGTTACGTGCCATTTAACCTCTTATATTTCTGTGCATTAGTGCACGTTTAACGCAATATATTTCAGTACGTTACTGCAAGTTTAACGCCGTATATTTCAGTGCATTACCTTCTGTTTAACACAGTATAGTTCAATGCATTACTGCAAGATTAATGCCGTATATTTCAGTGCATTATGTGCCGTTTAAAGCAGTAAAGTTCTGTGCATTAGTGCACATTTAACGCAGTATATTTCAGTACGTTACTGCAAGTTTAACAGTATATATTTCAGTGCGTTACTGCAAGTTTAATGCCGTAAATTCCAGTGCGTTAGTTCACGTTCAACGCAGTAGTTTTCTGTGTGATACTGCAAGTTTAACGCCATATATTTCAGTGCGTTACCTTCTGTTTAATGCAGTATAGTTCAGTGTGTTACTGCAAGTTTAACGCTGTATATTTCAGTGAATTATATGCCATTTAACCCAGTACATTTCTGTGCATTAATGCATGCTTAACGCAGTATATTTCAGTGCGTTACTGCAAGTTTAGCACCGTATATTTCAGTGCTTTACTGTAGGTTTAACCACTTATGGACCAAGCCTCTTTTTGAGATTTGTTAAAATCAGGGTTTTTTTGCTAGAAAATTACTTAGAACCCCCAAATATTATATATATATTTTCGGACACCCTAGAGAAAAAAATGACTGTCATTGCAATACTTTATATCACACCATATTTGCGCACCGGTCTTACAAGCGCAATTTTTTGAAAAAAAAGTACACTTTTTTTAATTAAAAAAATAAGACAACAGTAAAGTTAGCCCAATTTTTTTCTATATTGTGATAGATAATGTTACATCAAGTAAATTGATACCCAACTCGCATGCTTCAAAATTCAAAACCTCCATTGGCGACGTTTAAAAATTTCTACAGGATACCAGTTTTGAGTTACAGGGAAGGTCTAGAATTATTGCTCTCACTCTAACAATCGTGGCGATACCTCACATGTGTGGTTTCAACACCAATTTCATATGCGTTCGCTTCTGCGCATGTGCTTGGTGGGACGGGGCGCTATTTGCTGCCATAACCCCGGTATTCTACATCAAAGTACCAATGTACAGCTACGGAGGTTTGTGGTAAGTGATTAATGCTGTATATTTCAGTGTGTTGCGTGCCGTTTAACGCGGTACATTTCTGTGCATTAGTGCATGCTTAATGCAGTATATTTCAGTGCATTAGTGCACGTTTAACTCAGTATATTTCTGTTCATTAATGCAAGTTTAATGTTGTATATTTCAGTGCGTTACCTTCCATTTAACGCAGTGTAGTTCAGTGCGTTACTACAAGTTTAACGCTGTATATTTATGTGTGTTATGTGCCATTTAACACAGTATATTTCTGTGTTAGTGCACATTTACCGCAGTATATTTCTGTGCATTACTGCAAGTTTAACGGTGTATATTTCAGTGCAATACCATCCGTTTAACGCAGTATATTTCTGTGCATTACTGCGTGTTTGTTGCAGTATATTGCAGTGTGTCAGTGCAGTTTTACTGCAGTATATTATAGTGTATCAGTGGAGTGTGTCTGTGTAGTGAGTACTCAAGTTAAAAGGCACCAAACACCACTTTCCATTGATTAAAGTGCATCCACGTACACATTTCCACATCTTTATTACATTTTGTTAACAAGCAGGAATTCCACCTGCCCGTAAACCACCTGATTTGTGACATGCCCACCGGGTGGCACTCAACTTTCTACAGTGACTGCACATGTACCAGAGGGCCATCAGCTAGTGCCTGTGTGAGTATGGCACAATGACAGGCTCAGGCCAGCTCTGCTTTTTTCCCCATGCCAATGGCTGCTCATAAAGGATGCATGCACTGTACTGTCACCATTTGAGAAGACCACAAGGATGGTGAGCCGTGACAATGCAGAGACACCATCCCTGTTGTGTTCCTGCTTGAGCAGACTCTGTGTAGCATTATGGACAGAGCACTTGAGGCAGAGCAGCGGGAGAAAGAGGAAGACTTCCTTTCCTCTCAAGGCCCACTTTTTTCAATACTCTTTATTTTATTTAAAATATATATATATATATATATATATATATATATATATATATATATATATATATATATATATATATATATATATATATATATATATATATATATATTACAACATCTATATGTATTCCAAAAATTTGAAACAAACTTCTTTCACGTTGTCAACATCTATATATACACATATATACAGGGTATAGTCTATATCTTTTACATTTCATACATACCTCTAACAACCTTTCATACACTCTCACTACTATCATATACCAATCTTACTTATTCCTTTGGCTGCTGCCAGTCACCTATTTATCCATTTATCTTTCATTCCTATCCACAGTTGCATGTGCATTATTCCATACCTCCCATATCTTATGATATTTTTTTATCCCTCCTCTATGCTCATACATTATTTTCACATAGGGTGTCACATGAATAACTGTTTTCATCCATTGGTTTACCGAAGGTGGTTCCACCTGCATCCAGCTATTTGCTTCCGTGCCAAAAATAATCTTTCCTGCAGTAAGATTTTAATATATTTAGGCCATATCTCATCTTCCAATAGTCCCAACAGGCATACCCCCACATTACATGGGATTGATTTGCCCACCACATTCGACAGCTTTCCTATTACCCGGGCTGGTTCCAATATCTTAAAGTGTGGTCGCAGTTCTACATTAAATGTAGGAAATCTGTTCCCTCTTGATGTCATCACAGGCAGTTCGTTGCAGCCCTACGCCCCATTCTGAATAGTCTTCTTGGGCTAAGATATGTCTGATGCATCATATATAATTGAATTCAACTATTATTAGCCACTGGTGAGATCGTCAGAAGTATAGAGCATATCTCCTCTCACTTCTCATCTGTCATATTCGGAATAATCATCTGCCATGCATCTCTTACTCTCAATGGGCTACTGCCTCTTTTTGCCTGGATTAGGTGTGCATATAATATAGATATTAGTCCCTTAGGGCCCTGTGATTTGAGTACTCCTATAAGGGGAAATCTAGATATCTTAGGGTTTTGGTTACCTAGTTGTGACTGTAGCACATGACGAAGCTGTAAGTATTTATAAAAAATGTTATATGAGATATCATGCTGTTTACACAGATATTCAAATGAGTCTAACGTTCTATAGTTATATAACTGTGCCAATTTGACTATTCCCTTCCATTTCCAGAACTCACAGTCCATGAATATCTTTGACTGTTTGGGTTATTCAAGATTGGAATCTCCAAAGGAGTATCAGTATATCCCACCACTTTTTTTGTTTCTCTCCATACTGATCATGCCAAAGTTAATGTGGGGATTTTTACCCTTGGTAATCTCTCTGCCTGTGCCTCTAGTCCCACTAACAGTTCATCTACCTCTAAGATCTTAAGCAAGTACCTCTCCACACCCTCTCCCTGCTCCTGAGCTATCCATTTCTGTAGGTGCTTCAATTGGCCCGCTAGATAATATAGATATACAGTGGGGAGGACGGAAAGTATTCAGACCCCCTTTGTTATGTTGCAGCCATTTGCTAAAATCATTTAAAGCGGAGTTTAGCAAAAAAAAAAAATTTTTTAGATGTCAGCAGCTGCAAATACTGCAGCTGCTGACTTTTAAAATAAGGACAATTACCTGTCCCGGGGTCCAGCGATGTCGGCACCCGAGACCGAACCGTCCCTCGATCTTCGGGTGCTGCCGCAGCCATTCTTACTGAGGGAATCAGTGAAGGGAATCTTCACTGCCCGGTTCCCTACTGCGCATGCGCAAGTCGCGCTGCGCGTCTACACTGGTCCCCGTTGTGTTGTGGGGACTGTGTATTTCCCACAACACAACGGGGGTGGGCGGGGAGTCTGCGGCTAGCTATACCCAGAAGTGGGTGCAGATACCTGTATTATACAGGTATCTGCACCCCCCTCCTCCCTGAAAGGTGCCAATTGTGACACCGGAGGGGGGAGGAATCCGATGAGCGGAAGTTCCAATTTAGGGTGGAACTCTGCTTTAAGTTCATTTTTTTTCCTCATTATTGTACACACAGCACCCCATATTGACAGAAAAACACAGAATTGTTGACATTTTTGCAGATTTATTAAAAAAGAAAAACTGAAATATCACATGGTCCTAAGTATTCAGACCCTTTGCTGTGACACTCATATATTTAACTCAGGTGCTGTCCATTTCTTCTGATCATCCTTGCTGTGTTTGATTATACTGATTGGACTTGATTAGGAAGGCCACACACCTGTCTATATAAGACCTTACAGCTCACAGTGCATGTCAGAGCAAATGAGAATCATGAGGTCAAAGGAACTGCCTGAAGAGCTCAGAGACAGAATTATGGCAAGGCACAGATCTGGCCAAGGTTACAAAAAATGTCTGCTGCACTTAAGGTTCCTAAGAGCACCGTGGCCTCCATAATCCTTAAATGGAAGATGTTTGGGACGACCAGAACCCTTCCTAGAGCTGGCCGTCCGGCCAAACTGAGCTATCGGGGGAGAAGAGGCTTGGTGAGAGAGGTAAGGAAGAACACAAAGATCACTGTGGCTGAGCTCCTGAGATGCAGTCGGGAGATGGGAGAAAGTTGTAGAAAGTCAACCACTGCACCAGTCGGGGCTTTATGGCAGAGTGGCCCGACGGAAGCCTCTCCTCAGTGCAAGAAACATGAAAGCCCGCATGGAGTTTGCTAAAAAAACATCTGAAGGACTCCAAGATGGTGAGAAATAAGATTCTCTGGTCTGATGAGACCAAGACAGAACTTTTTGGCCTTAATTTTAAGTGGTATGTGTGGAGAAAACCAGGCACTGCTCATCACCTGTCCAATACAGTCCCAACAGTGCAGCATGGTGGTGGCAGCATCATGCTGTGGGGGTGTTTTTTAGCTGCAGGGACAGGACGACTGGTTACAATTGAGGGAAAGATGAATGCGGCAAAGTACAGGAATATCCAGGACAAAAACCCTCTCCAGAGTGCTCAGGACCTCAGACTGGGCCGAAGGTTTACCTTCCAACAAGACAATGACCCTAAGCACACAGATAAAATAATGAAGGAGTGGCTTCACAACAACTCAGTGACTGTTTTTGAATGGCCCAGCCAGAGCACTGACTTAAACCCAATTTAGCATCTCTGGAGAGACCTAAAATGGCTGTCCACCAACGTTTAACATCCAACCTGACAGAACTGGAGAGGATCTGCAAGGAGGAATGGCAGAGGATCCCCAAATCCAGGTGTGAAAAACTTGTTGCATCTTTCCCAAAAAGACTCATGGCTGTATAAGATCAAAAGGGTGCTTCTACTACATACTGAGCAAAGGGTCTGAATACTTAGGACCATGTGATATTTCAATTTTTCTTTTTTAATAAATCTGCAAAAATGTCAAAAAGTCTGTGTTTTTCTGTCAATATGGGGTGCTGTGTGTACATTAATGAGGAAAAAAAACGAACTTAAATGATTTTAGCAAATGGCTGTAATATAACAAAGAGTGAAAAATTTAAGGGGGTCTGAATACTTTCCGTCCCCATTGTATATCCAGCAGAGCCGCACCTGCCATGGCTTTATGTCGTTGCAATGTTGTTAGTTTTAATTTACATCTACCATTAGCCCATATGAATTTTATGAACTGGGAGTTCAGTTTGTTAAATATTACTTTAGGTATTATTACTGGCGAATGTGAAAACATATATAGGCATTTAGGGACTAATATACTTTTAATCAAATTTATTCTTTCTATTACTGATAATTGCATTTTAGACCATATCCCCAATTTATATTTAATGTGCACTGTTAGAGGATTTACATTAGCTTTCAATGCCTATTTCGCTTGTGAGGTAATATAAATTCCCAGATACTTAAAGGACTGTACTATTTTTAATGAGGGTTCTACCCCCCATCTCCCATCTGTATTTCCTGTCTTAATGGCATCAATGCAGAATTCTGCCAATTTATCTTCAGGCCAGAGAAATCTCCAAATGTCTCTTATCTTCATGGCTTCACTTAATGTACTCTAAGCATCCCACATATATAATATGATGTCATCTGCATACAATCCAATAACATGCAAAAAAGACATTTACCTCCTGCAAGGCTTATTTAAAACACCAACACTTTGTCGCAGTAAGTGGGCTTAAGCACCATATAGCAATATGGTGTGACCAAATCCCCATATTTTTTTATAATGTTTTTTGAAAATGTCTAGGTGTTTTAAATAAGCCTTGGAGGAGGTAAATGTTTTTTTTTGCATGTGTACACTGTAATATTTTGTTCTGTTGTATGGTCTTATGGCTGCACCATCTTTAATGCATCTTTTAGGGTGTTCCCCCCATATATCTTGTTTGTCTATTGTATTGATTCTGACCAAATCCTTTTGGGCAGGAGCACCCCACTCCCTCATCAGTGCCTCTCATTAGTGTCCACCTGTGTCATGGGTGGTTCTCCCATATAGAGGAGTGTATTGCTCCCACGGTTCAGAGAAGCAGGATCTCCCAGTCTATGGATAGTGTAGGACCCACTAATCATGGGGTATTTTATCGCAGTAAGTGGGCTTAAGCACAATATAGCAATATGATGTGACCAAATCCCCATATTTTTTTGATAATGTTTTTTCAAAATGTCTAGGTGTTTTAAATAAGACTTGCAGGAGGTAAATGTCTTTTTTGCATGTGTGCGCTGTAAAATTTTGTTCTGTTGTATGGTCTTATGGCTGCGCCATCTTTAATGCATCTTTTAGGGTGTGCCCCCCAAATATCTTGTTGGTCTATAAGGAGGCATCCAGTTTCGGTAATAATACTACTGTAGCCTCGTACATAGAGATTGGGAGTACTCCAAGCATTATATTATCTTATATATATATATATAATATTAATATTAGCCGTGGGTGGGTTATACAGTCCTATAATCACAAATGGTAATGTATACAGTCTAGAATATTCAAAGATACATCTCCCCTCTGGGTCTCTTTTTACCCGCATACATTCCCAGGATACCATCTGGTGTACCATTCAGGTAACTCCCCTTCGAATAAGTTGTTTACGTCATCGGGTGGCCCTGCCCTCAGCTATATATAACAGCTGACACCGAGAGTCCCAGGGAAGCGGAGCTATTGCGGCAATTTTTTTTCTTTTTCGGCTCGTCGGGCCGAAAACACTCAAACTAATGATATGGCATTTAATTCCTCAGCATGTTAATTATGCCCACAGAAACTGATGTAATAGGGGAGTAATGGTGTAGTTCTGTCAGAAACCATGAAATCAGACCGTGACAGAAGTACAGTTGAATCACACTTGTTTAATAATAAAAGTAAAAAGAACAAACGTAGTCAAAACATAGCCAAAGTTCAGTAACCGGAATGGATAGTAAGCCAAGCCAGGAGTTAGGGATCAAAGTAGTGGAACAGAAAGCAGGATCTGTAGCCAGAAGGGATGTCAGCCAAGCCAGTCTTTAAACAGGAGCGCAGGAGATAGTTTCTTGTGATGTGACCAAGGCGAAGGCAGAGCTGCTTAAGTAGGCTGGACTGACGAGCAGGACCATCAACAGCTGGGTAACTGTAGAGAGAGATGGGAGCTGGCAATTAGCTGACAGCTGAGCGGCCAGCTCAGAGAAGGAAGGGCTGAACCCAGCCCTGACAGTATCCCCTCCTCAACGACCTCCCCCTCTGAAGACTACCAGGCTTGAGGGGAAAGCATCTATGGAAATCATGGAGGAGGACAGGGGCATGTACGTCTGAGGATAAGACCCAAGAGCGTTCCTCCGAACCGTACCCTTTCCAGTGCACCAGGTACTGTATGCACCCACGGAACCTACGGGAGTCAACAATGGACTGTACTTCATACTCCTCATGGTTCTCAACCTGTACAGGGTGAGGACGTGGCACCGAGGTGGTAAAGCGGTTGCAGACCAAAGGTTTTAATAAGGAGACATGAAATACATTCGAAATACGCATATTAGAAGGAAGGTCTAATGCGTAAGCCACTGTGTTAATCCTGCGAAGAATACGGAAAGGCCCAATAAACTGAGGTGCAAACTTCAGTGAGGGAACACGAAGTCAGAGGTTGTGAGATGACAGCCAGACCCTGTCCCCAACCTGGTAGGAAGGCGCAGGCAGGCGATCAGCATGGAGTCTGCACCTATCAACAGCATGACGCAAAGCCTCCTGGACTTGTGCCCAAGTAGAATGAAGACCACGGAGATGCTCCTCTAATGCAGGAATACTCTGCGGAACAAACGAGTCAGGCAACATGGAAGGTTGGGAAACATAATTCACCATAAACGGGGACAATTGGGAAGCAGAATTCAAGGCATTGTTGTGAGCAAACTCTGCCCACGGTAATAGGTCTGACCAGTTGTTACGATGGTCTGAAATATAGCAATGTAGGAATTGCTCCAAGGACTGATTGGCTCGTTCTGCGGCCCCATTAGACTGCGGGTGATATGCAGAAGAGAAAGCAAGCTGAATTCCCAACTGTGCACAAAAGGCTCACCAGAACCGAGACACAAACTGACTACCCCTGTCCGAAACAATTACCCTTGAATAGCCCATGTAAGCGAAAGATCTCCCGAGCAAAAATGGAGGCCAGTACCTTTAGAAGTGCACAAATTCTTAAGTGGAATACAATGACACATCTTTGAGAACCGGTCAACCACCATAAGGATAACAGTGTTGCCTTGGGAGTTGGGTAACTCCACAATGAAATCCATAGACAGGTGGGTCCAGGGCCTCTCTCAATTGGGTATGGGTTTTAGAAGGCCCACTGGAAGGTGTCGTGGAGTCTTACTTTGAGCACACACGGAACAGGCAGCTACGAAGGCAGTTACATCAGCACATAGACTAGGCCACCAGAATTTTTGGGAAATGGCCCAAACGAGTTGATTCTTCCCAGGGTGGCCAGCTGCCTTGGAAGAATGGTAAGTCTGGAGCACAGCAGTACAGAGACTCTATGGGACAAAGCAGTGGTCACAAGGTTTCTTAGGAGGAGCATGGACCTGAGCAGCAAGAATTTTGTCACCCAAAGGAGAAGTGAGACTGGTGCGAACCGTAGCCAGAATACAATCAGGAGGAATCACAGGAACCGGAAGCGACTCCAACTTGGAAGAGGAGGAAAATTGTTGTGACAAGGCATCAGCCCTTACATTCTTAGTACCGGGTAAGAATGAGACAATGTAATTGAAACTTGACAAGAAAGTGCCCATCACGCCCTTCTGGGAGAGAGGCGTTTAGCTTCAGACATGTGAGATTCTTCTGGTCAGTAAGAATGAGAACTGGCACAGTGGTACCTTCGAGGAGATGTCTCCATTCTTTCAGGGCTAAAATGATCACCAAAAGCTCTCTGTCACCAATCTCGTAATTGCACTCCGCAGATGTCAATTTCTTGGAAAAGTAGCCACAAGGATGCATAGCGCTCTCAGAGGTAGGACGTTGAGAAAGAAGGGCACCAACACCAGTCTCAGAAGCATCAACCTCAAGGATAAAAGGTAACGTAGGATCAGGATGTGCCAACACAGGAGCAGAAACAAAGGCAGCCTTGAGACTCTCAAAGGCCTTAATGGACTCCGGAGACAAATTCTGTGGGTTACCGTCCTTTCTGGTCATATCAGTCAGGGGCTTGACCAGAGACAAGAAGTTATGAATAAACTTCCGATAATAGTTGACAAAGCCCAGGAAACACTGCGGGGGCCACTGTAGGACTGCAGAAAGTTTCTCTGGGTCCATCGAAAAACCAGCAGTGGAAATGACATAGCCCAGGAATTTAACCTGTTGATGATGGAACTCGCAATTCTCCAGTTTACAATAGAGATTGTTCTCTCTTAGTTTCTGAAGCACACAACAGACATCTGTGTAGTGGCTCTCCAGAGACTTGGAAAATATGAGGATATCATCGAGATAAACCGCCACAATAACTGCAACAAATCTCAGAGGACATCGTTAATAAATTCCTGGAAAACTGCCCGGGCGTTACAAAGGCCAAAAGGCATTATGAGATACTTAAATTGGCCTGTTCTGATATTAAACACAGTTTTGCTCTCGTCGCCCTCCTTAATCCTCACAAGATTGTATGCCCCTCTCAAATCAAGCTTTGTGAAAACCGTTGCTCCCTTGAGGCGGTCAAATACCCAATGGATCAATGGAATCGGATAGGCATTCCTAATGGTATAATCAATACAAGGTCTCAGTTCAACACTCTTCTTCTTCACAAAGAAGAAACCAGCACCAGCAGGAGATGAGTATTTGCAGATGAAACCTCGAGAAAGTGCGTCTGCAACATACTCCTCCATGGCCTTATCCTCCAAGACTGACAAAGGGTAAACCCAGCCACGAGGGAGTATGGCACCAGGTTGAAGGTCAATTGCACAATCATACGGCTGGTGTGGAGGCAAACTACTGGCTTGACCTTTGTCAAAGACATTGCTAAATTTGCAGTACTCCGGCAGGGAGGAAAGTGAAGAGGTGCACAGTACCTTGACTACCTTCTGGAAGCATGTCTCACTGCATTGTGGTGACCAGGAGAGAACCTCAGCACGGATCCAATCAAAAGAGGGGTTGTGCCTCTGTATATTGGATTATCTCATGGTAAAGATCCCCTACAGCCATGGACAAGGGAACCGTCTCATGAATCACATGGGCAGGCTGTAGAGGTCTCCCATCAAGAGCCTCAGTGGCAAGTAGAGTGTCACGCAGCTGCAGCAGAATCTAGTGCTTTGATACAAAGGCAGCATCAATGAAAAGGCCTGCAGCCTCAGAGTCAATTAGAGCCTGTACCTCGATGGACGACTCAGCCCATAAAAAAGGGTAACTGAAACCAGGGGCTTATCCTTCTGGATAACTGGGGAAGAAACAACACCACCTAAGGTCTGTCCATGATAGGACCTCAAGGTTCGGCCGTTCACTGGACGGGTAGGACAAGACTTCAAAAAGTGACCTGTCTGGCCACAATAAAGGCACAATCTCTCCCTCCTCCTAAAGATTCTCTCATATGCAGAGAAACGAGTGAAACCCAAGTGCATGGGTTCACCTTCACTGACCGACTCGGTACCGGGAGGCATGGGAGGTGAGGGAGGCATGGGCGGGACTGCAAAGCTCGGAGACAAACGTACAGGAGGCTTCTGCAAGCATTCCTTAAAAGAGAGTCTTTCTCTGAGTCTGGAGTCAATGAGGATGGCAAACGTGATTAACTTCTCCAGCTCAGTGGGTATATCTCGGGTTGCTATCTCATCCTTGATGGTATCCAAAAGACCATGAGAAAAAGCAGCCACGAGAGCCTCATTGTTCCAGACAACCTCTGCTGCCAGAGTACAGAATTCAATGGCATAGTCAGCAACAGTTCTCGTACTCTGTTCGATGGACATGAGGCACTTGGCAGCAGAAGCGGAGCGTGCGGGAACATCAAATACCCTTTTAAATAAAGCCACAAACTCAGGTTAGCTCAAAACAACAGGTTTTTGCATCTCCCGTAAAGGGTTTGCCCAGGCCAAGGATCTTTCAAAAAGCAAAGATATCATGAAACCTACTTTGCTTCTGTCCATGGGAAAGCCTGAGGCAGCATCTCAAAGTATATCTCAACCTGGTTGAGAAACCCTCTGCATTGGACTGGATCGCCCCCAAAAGGCTAGGGAAGCAGAGCAGAACCAGACATACCTCTTATAGAGGTAAGACTCGAGGTGGGTGCCTGCACAGAGACTGGCGCAGAAGCAGGGTCGGCCTGCAACATAGATTGTACCGGGATGGCCACAGTGGGAGATTCCAGGTGAGCCGAGCAACTCAGGAGCATTTGTAACACCATGGCGAACTTATACGTGCAGTGATCCAGTTCATTCAATCTGGAAAAAATATTACCAACAAGTGGATTGGCTGTATCTTCTGAATTTATGACCTTCGTCTACTGTCAGAAACCATGAAATCAGACCAAGACAGAAGTACAGTTAAATCACAATTGTTTAATAAGAAATGTAAAAAGAACAAACGTATTCAAAACGTAGCCAAAGTTCAGTAACCAGAACTGATAGTAAGCCAAGCCAGGAGTCAGGGATCAAAGTAGTAGAACAACAAGCAGGATCTGTAGCCAGAAGGGATGTCAGCAAAGCCAGTCTTTAAACAGGAATGCAGGAGATAGTTTCTTGTGATGTGACCAAGGTGAAGGCAGAGCTCCTCTGGACTGGACAGCTTAAGTAGGCAGGGCTGATGAGCAGGATCATCAAGAGCTGGGTAACTGTGAAGAGAGATTGAATAAGAAGATCTGGATGCCGCACACCGGATTGAATTGCCTCAACGCCTTTATTATAAAAACTGGATCACAAAATACATACAGGACAATCTGGCTGTGTAAGCACTAGCCATGAGTGCGAAACACGTCAGCTGAGCCCTGTACACCCAGCCAGATTGTCCTGTATGTATTTTGTGATCCAGTTTTTATAATAAAGGCGTTGAGGCAATTCAATCCGGTGTGCGGCATCCAGATCTTCTTATTCAATCTCTGCTTCATCTTGCATGTAGCCAGCACCTGGGACTCTTTACCTCTGAAGAACCTATACTAATTGTTCACCTGGATTTAGACCTACCTGAGCGGTGGAATTCCTTTTGCTTCGATTGCACCTTTGAATAACTGTGGAGAGAGATGGGAGCTGGAAATTAGCCGACAGCTGAGCGGCCAGCTCAAAGGAGGAAGGGCTGAGCCCAGCCCTGACAAGTTCAATGTTACCAATAATGTAGTTGCTCCTGTTGCTCAGTCCAAATGGCCTAATTATTAAAGTAGAGCTAAAGGCAAAATGTTTTTTTAGTTTTGGATAGAGTGGAGAGGAATTAGAACACTTGTCATTTTTTTATTGCTGTCTGTGTCCCCGATTCACCCACTCTATTTGTCCGGTTTACCATTATCTTTTAAATTGTAAAAGAAAATCCCAAATTTTAGATTGTCCCCAGAAAAGTAATAGGGGGGAAATCCTCCAATGGGAACACTAGTTCTGGTGACTTGGGGGTCCCCAAGGAAATCCCTTAATTTGCTGGGATTTCCTCTCACTTCCTGTTTGGCTATGGGACAGGAAGTAAAGGGAAATCTCCTTAATGGGCCACAGGTGGCAAAAAAAAAAAACACAACAAATCTGACAGGCTTTATAACCCTCCCTTGCTCTATCCAAATTTTTTTTTTAAAGTCTTGCCAATAGTTCTACTTTAAGAGTCTGTAGAGACTGGAAGAAACCAGGAGCTGTTTCAGGGCTCTGGACCAAAAAGTGCACTGCAGTTCTGGGTACAGATCCTAGGGATTAGGTTATCTGGATAACTGCATAGAGCACCAAATGTAGTAGCATGTAGATGATGATCTTGATTGAAGAGAACCTATTTTTATAAAAAGAAAAGTAAAGAAAGTGAAATAGCTAGTAAAAATGGGGTAAACCTTTCCCAAAAAGGTATAGGCGTTCATTCTCCTAGGACAGGGGTCGCCAAACTTTCTAAACAAAGTTCCAGTTTACTGTCCTTCAGACTTTGTGGGGGCCAGACTGTGGCTAGTAGGAGTAGAAAATGCCCTAGCATCAATGAGAGTAAACAAAGCCTCATCATTGGTATTAGTGAGAGGAATATTGTCCCATTGTTGATATCAGGGAAAGGAAAAGTGCCCCATCATTGGTGTCAATGGTAGGAATAGTGCCCCATCATTGGTGTCAGTGGAGGAATAGTGCCCCATCATTGGTGTCAATGGGAGAAATAGTGCCCCATCATTGGTATCAGGGAAAGGAATGGTGCCCCATCCTTGGTGTCAGTGGGAATAATAGTGCCATATTGATGGGGTCAGTGGGAGGAATAGTGCCCCAAGAGCTGGATAAAGGCAAGCAAAGGGCCACATATGGCCCTCGGGCCACAGTTTGGATACCACTGTCCTAGGACAATAACAAAAAATGGAAGAATGCCAAGAGTAGGAGGAGTTACTACTGTACCCTCTAATGATACAACATAGTGCATGTACCTAAAATCCTCTTTAGGGTGCATGACATGGTAACCTAGGAGGCTGCAGGTTACTGGAAAAGTCATTCTTGCCTATGCAAGAATCCTGGAAGTTCAGTGACAGTTCCTAAAAAATAAGTATAAAAAAATTAATAAACACACGAAGGAAGGGGTAAGAGTGAAATGATGGAAAGTAGATGGGATACAACATTCACAATACATTTAAAATGTGAGCCCGGTTTCACACATGTGCAGTGCGAATTGAAGCTCAGGTTTCACTGGGGAGATAAAAATCTCCTGTTCAAAGAAATCATTGCGTTTTAGCTCAGGATCAGTGAGCGAGAGGGGAGGGGAGAGGGGGGAGAGGGAGAGGTGTAGTGAGGAGAAGTAGAAAATCCATGTTCAGATCGCAATGCATCTGCGAAGCAGATGCGTTCCCATAGAAGATAAGGGGCTCGTAATTCGCACCGCAATGCCCAGAAAATGCACACGTTTTTTGTGCAATGCGCAGTGCGAATGCATCGCACATATTTGAACCAGCCTCATTCAAATGAACCTAGTTTAAAATGTCCTGCGAATTGGATGCGTTGTAAGCCATCTAATTCGCATAGGTGTGAACCCGGGCTTAAGTTGAATAATGGATTGCATGGATAATATTTATTTATTTTTTTATTTTTTATTTTTTGCAAAGGAAAATTGTCTTTTAGGATTGACACACTTTCCCTTTAACCTCTATAGGTTTGTATAACTGAGCAGAGAAGATAAATGTTTATTTCACAAGATACTTGTACCCCATTAATTGGAGTTGTGAAATACTCTTGGCTGAGAAACCAGTGCTGTTTAAACACTTGCATGGTTCATTGCACTGTGAGATTATAGTTAATTTGATTAAATAAAAGATGACCAAAGAGGAAGTACAGGCAGTGTTCTGCTTCTGGCTATTAGATATTTTCATGCACTAACACTATCTTCAAAGAAAAATTCAGCCAAACAGAATATATGAAAGCAACAGAATGGCATTTTCTTGACTGTTCTTTGGTTTCTAGTGAGTTTCTCACGTTTTCCCCAATTCAAGCACATACCCCTTGTGCTTTGTAGAGAACAACCAACAAAATGACAATAAACTTTGTTACCCTATATTAATCATGGGCCATGCTTTGAAAGCCTCTACAGGTCATCAGTTTAGAGTTAACCATGAATAATGGATCAAAATTTCTAGCTCTCACTGTGCACGATGATATATGCAACAATACTTTCTTATGTAGGTGACCCCAGCAGATGCAATTATATTTATGTGTATGTATGTGGGGGTGGCCTAAAAAAATGTGTGGTAGTTTTAATTGCTTGGGTGTAATTTATTTGTTTACTTTTTTTTTTACTTTTACAAAAACGTTTTCCGATTAATTTTTACACATCACTTCTAGTTTCATTTTAGATAGGGGTCTCTCTCCTCTCCACCCAGCAACACACATCATATGGGTTCCCAGCCCACTGGGAGTGTGTGTAAAACCCCCAGCTACCACCACCAAAAAACTTACAGTGGTGGCCGCAAAAGGGTTAAAACCTGACCAATAATAAGCAAGCCCCACCCACCACCACTGGATTTTTTTTTTTTTTTTGCATGGGGAAGATGGCAACTAGGTGGTGGAGATACAGTTGCTTTCCTTATGACACAATAGGGATTAATTCAAATACAGTATAACAATCGTAACAATAAATATAAAACTTAAAACAGAAAAACTTTGGATGCAAGCATAATTCATTCCGGAAGCATGCTTGTAATCCAAAGCACTTGTATATCAAAGCAAATTTCCCCATAAGAAATAATGGAAGTCCATATAAAAAGATTATAGCAATGTGACCAAGTTGTGTAAAAGTAAGATGTCCATCCACAAATGGCAGCCTCCACAAGGGGATTGGAAGCAAAATCCAGCAGGAGCTACAAAGTACAAAAGAGAAGAGATGTGCCTTTAAGTGTATTAATATGGTTACATTTAATGAAGGTACAACATTTAGCAACTCACATGGTTGATGAATAAAAGGGGCACATCTAAGTATGCAAGCATCTGGGGTAAAGCTGTCCACATAGACCATCGTCCGCACCACCGGCTCTCACCGCTGTCAGTCTGCAATCGTGACCAGGAAGACTACCCTGCAGTAGGGCGATCTGAAAGTGAGGCTTGAGGCACTTGTGAAGCGCATCGTGGAAGGGACGACGTCAAAGGCACTGTGGAGGATGGTCTATCTGGACAGCTTTACCCCAGATGCCTGCATACTTAGATGTGCCTGTTTTAATCATGATCCATGTAAGTTTCTAAATGTTGTACCTTCATTAAATGTAACCATATTGCTACACTTAGAGCTGTCTCTCTTCTCTTTTATACCCGGTTGTGACATGACTCTACTTGTATATCAAGGCATTGCTTGTATATCAAGTCAAAATTTATTTAAAAATTTTGCTTTTCTTGCAAAACGCTCTCAAACCAAGTTACTCTCAAACCAAGGTTTTACTGTATATTAAAACACATTCAAAATTAATAAAAATTGTCCAAAGGTGCATAATTAGAATTTCCAGTAACTAATTTTAAAAGGCATCTCTGTATTGATATTTGGTTCAATATCTGACTTATCTATTAATTAGTGGTCAGAGAATCTGGTAAGTATGTAATTCTAAAGGATAGGATCATGTCCTTCAATAGGGAGGATCACACATATTTATATAGAAGAGGACTATAGTTACTTTAGAATTCATGTTTTTAGAGGATCGAGGTAACTAAAGGTGTACTGTGTAAATTTTCCTCTCTCTATATTTATTTAAGCCTTCCTTAACTGGATGCTATATGTAGGTGTTTAGTTTTGTAGGCTTTTTAGTTTTATTTATCTATGCATTTAGGGATTAATTTCCACGTTGGGACTTGCCTAGATGTATATGTATGTGTGTATACATGTCCATGCTGTTATATAGATATGTACATCTGTGCATAATTAGTTGCTGATTGCTCCTGTATGTTATTGTATGTCTGCACTGTGGGTGAACGATGCCTTGATTGGACTGCAGGTGTTTGAGAATGTCCTTAATGGGAACCAATTACTTCTAATTTACCTATTTATTTAAACAAGGACTTGTGAACCACTGCGCATGCTCTGAAGAAGCTTGAGGTCAAGCGAAACATGTAAGCATTATACTATCATGGTATCCGTGGTGAAGACATGGTGAACCCCACCAGCTAAGGTGATCCCCCCTCAGCTCATCCCGAGTGGATATTTGATATCTGCTATCAACCATTGACTTGAAACTCTAACTGTGGTGCTGCTCCGGTCCATGATTTCCGACACATACTTGCTGGTGTTGAAGCAGTGGGATCTAGGACGAGTGACTCTCATATCCACCTAATGGTGAAATCATCCTCACGGGAAATCCCACGTCTTGCTCCCCATGCAGTCGGCACAATAAGGAGGTGATTGAAATGGAGACAAGAACACGGAGGCTATGACTATCCATACAGAGGAGGCAAAACGGTGAGCTGCACTTTACTCAGACTATTTATGAAAACCATTACTAGTGTATCCTGTTATTCCATCTGTACAAAGTTTACTCCTTTAATACTTGCCAGCTGTCTCCAAAACACCCCCCCCCCTTTAAGTGCCTTCAATATTGCTAATCAACGGACCTCTCAGCACAGCACTCACAGCCTGCCTATTTATCGGGAGATTTACACACATGATAAACAGTCTGCTCCCACCACTATGGGAACTTTTTACTCAATTTAAACAACATCTTATCGAAACCTTTGGAAAATAGCATGACTGATATGACATATATTCCTTGCAAGGAAGTCATTTTTCTACTGTTCACCCTTTTCCATGTTTTGGTTTCCAGGCTTACATCCCCTGATCCGATTCCAGGATCGGTGTGTATCTGCATGTGTGTGTGAGAGCGTGAGGGTATGTGTGATCTAGATGTGGTGGCCACCTGTCTTTCATTTAGACGTTCAGTCTTATTTTAAACTATGTGTTGAAGTTTGGTGTTTTTGATACTTTTTCACAATATCTCTGTGTTTAATAAAGTCTATTTGGATAAACAGCAAATGATACTTTGTATTTCACCGGTCTGTCCTCTCTGAAGAAATTCTCTGGGTTTTCCCATCTTTATATGCTAATTATTTAAATTTCAGAAGACAACCACCTCTAAAGGTTATTTTTTCACATATTTTACTGCATACCTCAGGCTGACGGTGAAAGCGGAATTCTTGATTGGGCATAGTTAACTGTTAGCCTAAGTTTTTTAACCCCAACAAATCTGTTTCTGACTGGATGAGCCCCGGGTCCTTTTTCATTTTGTTTGTAATTCTAAAGGATACCTTATGTTACACAAAGATATAATTTGAAATTACTTGCTGGATATTACAGTCTAAATCACAAAATCTTTACTTTTGGATGGACTTTTTATTCACTGTACACGGAAGTACTGAAGGACTTTTTTTGGGGAAATCTATATAGTTTTTTTTTTTCAAATCATAAAAAGTTTTATTGTGTCAATCTAGGTGAATTACATGTTGCATACCAAAAGCAAAACGGAAATAAAAAAGACGTAAGCAATTCACATATCCAAAAAACTATGCGTAATATAAATCAATAGTGTGAACCCTTGACACAACATAAAGTAAAATGACATATTATGAGAAGAGAAGAAAATGAAACTGTGCCAAGTGGGCAAGGTTTACCCCCCTCCCACTCTACACAACAAAACTGAGCTGGGCTCAGCCCTTCCTTCTCTGAGCTGGCTGCTCAGCCATCGGCTAATTGCCAGCTCCTTTCTCTCCACAGTGACTCAGCTGTTAATGATCTGCTCGTCAGTCCTGGCTACTTAAAGCCATCCAGCTCACTTCATCTCTGCCTTCGCCTTTGGTCACATCTCAGAGACTTTCTCCTGCGTTCCTATTGAAGAATTCCTTGGCTAATGCCCCTTCTGGCTCCTGATCCTGCTTGCTGTACTACTACGTTGATCTCTGGCTCTCTGACATTGACATTGGCTGACTACCCGATCTGGTTACTGAACTCTGGCTATGTATTGACTACACTTACTCTGTTTACTTTTTTTATTATTATTAAACAAGTGTGATTAACTGTACTTCTGTCTCGGTCTGATTCATGGTTTCTGACACAAACAGAGAGCATTAACGTTCATAGTTTATCTGCTCTTGTGGGAATTCCCCTTCAATTATTCTACTGGGTTTATTTGTACCTGATAGGGGAGAGCCGCATCAACTCAGTACTTATGTTCTTCCAACAGTTTCGAATCAGCTTTCGTTTGACCATTTTTTTTTTCATACCTGTAGCAGCCGATGCAGAACCAGTTGCGGAGGTGCTAGTCCTGGAGTTTCCAACCAGGCCTGCCATATAGAGTAAAATTTGCGAGATGTGTTTCTGTGCTGATGTTAGGTGCTCCCTGATAAGGATGTAATTAACCTGCTCCACCCATTGTTTTTTCGTGGGGGGCATGAGGGGAGAGCCAAAATCTGGCCACCAATTTTCTGGCAAGATATAATAATCTGATCACTGCTATATAGGAAGGTAAGGGATATATTTTGTCATCAATAGCTCCTAATACGCAAAACATGGGGTCCAAAGGGACCCTGACATGGTAAACTGTGGAGATGGCTTTGGTTATTTCAACCCAGTATCGGTGCAGTTTGGGGCAGCGCCAGATTAGATGGATTAGAGATCCCTCCTCTCTATTGCACTTAGGGCACAGAGGAGAATCCCTCCTGCCCCAATGATGCAATTGAATAGAGGGACGGTAAGCCCTATGTAACAAGAATAACTGAGATAGCCTGTGTGATTGTGACACTGATGTGATTGGCCCAGCTTGTAAGCATAATTCCCATGTTTCTTCAGTAGATCCTCTGTCTATCCCCGTCCAGCACGATAAAGCTGCAGGGTCTTGTGTAGAAGCTAGTAAGTTTGAATAAATGTGAGATATCAGGCCCTTTTTCTCCTGTCCATAAAAAATGTCCTTTACCAAACAGTGACTAGTGAGTATTAGTGCAGATTCACGGCCCTGGGCTTGGAGAGCATGTCTTAATTGGAAGTATTTATAGAATTAATGTCTGGGTAAATTAAATTCTATTTGGATGTCCATGAAGGATTTTAACACATTTTGATTATATAGTTGGAAGAAGTTTCAAATACCAGCCAGTCTCCATAGTTGGAAACCCTCTAGTTTTCACATTTCCACCAGATTAGGATTGCACCACAGCAGTGTTTCTTCAAGGAATCCCAAAACCCCCAAGCTATTCTTAACAGCAGTCCAGAGTTTTTTTAGGATAATGACGGTTGGCACCGTTTTTGGTAGATGAGATATGCTTGCCTTCAAACACGCCAAAACAGAGGTGATATGCGTTCCAGTCCACAGCAGGCTATCAATCGGGTCAGACTCATCCTGTGTACCAAAACCACTCAGGTGTTGTAATTGAGAGGCATAAAAATAGAGCCTAGGATTAAGTACTGCTGCTCCTCCCCGATCTTTGCTGCACTGCAGTGTGGAAAGGCGGATCCTAGCTATCTGCTTTTTCCATATCAAAGATCTGAACAAGGTATCTATATGCATAAACCATTTACGAGGTATCCACTGAGGGGAGTTGTGCATTTTAATTAGATTTATCCTTCCTATTACCGTCAGTGGCAATTTACACCAAGCGTTACAGGTCATTTGGAATCTTTTAAATAGAGGTAGTAGGTTGTCTTCCAGATAGGTCAGTGGGTTCACAGAAAGCTGCACTCCTAAGTATTTAAACAAGGTAACTACTTTAAGAGACTTCACACCAAACGGCAACGCGATCAGTGGATCATCCAAAGGCAGGAGAAGGATTTGTTCCAATTGATGGAGAATCCCGACAAAGAGCCGAAGTGTTGAATCACCACCGTTGCACTGGTGAGGGACGTGCCTGCATCCCCCAAATAAAGGAGGGTGTCACCCGCGTAATGGGAGATCTTCTTGGTGCCCGATGTTCTGTTGAATCCTGCAATATTCGAGGGCAACCGTATGGTAGCGGCTCTAGAGCCAACGCAAATAGCTGGGGTGACAATGGGCACACCTTTCTCGTGCCCCTAAAAAGGGGAAAGGGGTCAGAGAGATCGTCATTCATTCGTATCCTAGCCGTAGGGGCCGCATACAACAGCCTCATCCATGCAATAAAGGTATGCCCCAGTCCAAAGCGTTTCAGCACCTCCCACAGGTAAGGCCATTTGACGCTGTCCAAGGCCTTAGCTGCATCTAATGATAAAATTACTCTCTGGCCTGGATTATCGACAGGTAGCTGGAGGTTAAGAAACAACCGTCTAATGTTAAGGGCTGTGGACCTAGTGGGAGTAAACCCCGATTGATCTTTTATGAACATTTTTGCATATAACTTTGGCCAGTCTAGTGGCCAGAACCCTGGCCAGCAATTTCACATTTGTTGTTAACAATGAAATGGGCCTAAAGGAATCTGGGGAGATAGAGGGCACTATTCGAAAGGACACCGGCAGACATTGAGTGCCCAGCACCCACAAATCAGCTTCTGCTGTGAATAATCACAGCAGAAGCGGCACGCCGGAGTCTGGCGGATCATGTATAGCTGCCGATTTGTAGCAGTAAAATGGCTATAGGGCTGTCAGCAAGTGGTTAAAGAGAACATAACCAAAATAACAGGGACACCTATCTCATGTCCAGGATGCATATCCGGCATCCTGTACAGGGGTTATCTTTTTTTGCTGGTTTCCAAGAAACCACTTGCAATCCCATGTTCTTGTCATTTGCAAAATCAATGAAAGATATGTTGGTGCACTAGTACAGTGTAATCCTATTCGGAAACCTAGTGCACAAATGTTGAAATTTACCAAATAAAAGATCACTTCCTTAGTGTTCTGTGATATTTTGTTAGCTCATAATGTGCAGGAGGATTGTGAGTACAAAATACCTGCATATTTGTTTTAAACTAACAAACTTGTTATTATCAATATGACAGGATTTATTATTCAGCATATACTCCTACCCAGTCAAAAGCCCACAGAATACTTGTCAACAATGTATAAACGCTGCATCATGGGAAACAAACTTTGTTAAAAACGAATGCAGTATAGAACTTATGTTCTATGGTGGGATTATACAGAGGGAAATTACAGTACGAAATGCATTTCATTTAAGTGCCTAAAGAACTGAAGGTATCAAAAGCTTTTATGATTTGCTATAATTTATTTTCTTTTTCTAGTATATTTGATTTAGCTTGTTATTGCTCTCTCTGATAATAACTATACTTTAGAGTGTTCAAGCAATGCAACAATTCAAATAGTCTGTTAGCCTGAGAGCAGAAAATTATCTTTAAAGCTGAACTTCGAGTGATGTAAACATCCTCTCTTGCAGTGTAGCTCCCAATCCCCCCCCCCCACACACACACACACACACACACTGCAAGGGTTACATACTTGATTACATCTAGGGGACATGGAAAAGCAGTTTTAGTTTCCTAATCCTTCACTCTGCAAGTCCCTTGGAGCTGCAAGTTCAGTACACTCAGCCCCTTTGCCCCTTATGCCATCAAGACCAATGCAGTGAGGAAGGATACCAAGGAACAGTTCATGGCTGGAGCATGCTGAGGGAGCAGAGGATCTAGTATGTAAATCTGCTTTTCTGTCCCCAAGATCTAAATTAGCCTTTAACTCTTGTAGTGAGGGAGACAGCCCCACCACAAGGGAGGATTTTTACTGTCCCTGGAGTTAGGCTTTAAATGAAAAATCCAAGCAATAAATAAGGTCTGTGTAGCCGGGTGCTCTGCAGCTATGTGCTATCCTCTGTTTCTTTTTTTTCTTCCCCTCAAGTGGTTGTGTGTGTTTCTATGCCCATTTTGCCCCCCTCTCTACTGGCTTTGAATAGTGGTGAGCTTGTAAGGGTTAAGTAGACTTGCTAGCGCAGCAACTCCTCCCCTCCCTCCTGGATGAGGAAATCACACAAGACTCTGGGAAATGTAGTTCAGAATGAGATCTGCACTATGAAAATGATAAGGTCTGTGAACTACAAGAGCTAAGGCCACTTTCTATAGGAGAGGAGGTGAACACGTTTTTCTTTTGGGCTTTTGAGAAGAACGTCCTCTTGCTACTGGGGACTGGAGCTATACAGACCTGTTTTCCTGTGTGCCAGTGCCTCCACCAGAGGAAAAGGTCCATGGAGCACTGGTGTGCAGGGACTGGAGTTGGAAAGACCTGTGTGCTGTATGTACAGAGGCTGAGCCACTGAAATCCTCATGCTGCTATGGACTATAAGGTACAAACCTGCTGTTTGAACAGTCTAATGTCTATGCCTACATCAGAGAGCCAGAGCCTTTGAGGAACCGAGTGCTGGAGACAATCCACCAAGGATTGGAATCCTGAGAACTGCAGCCTGACAAATGTCCAGAACAAGGTTCACTGTGCATGTAGACTGGTGAGCAGTTGCAACTGTGCTTATTTTACCACTGTTTAGCAAGTTCAGTACACCAGAAGACTGTTCATTTACCTAACAGCCTAAAAGTAGCTCACTGCATGCAGTCTTAAAAAGATGGTAATAAGTGCATCACTGTACAGATTAAGCCCCACTGTTAGCCGGCTAAAGGGACAAATCAGTCATCATATACTGAACAGGTACTTTATAGGGTCAACCAGGTCTCAGGATAATTTATACTGAGTGCACTTTGATACAGCTACTAGTAGTTTACTGCATAAAAGGTACTTTACTGTTTATGTTGTTCTTGATTCAAATGGTTCACAGTTTACAATTTATGCTGCACCATTGCCTGTGCTGCCGATATATAGTAGTTAGATTTAGCTTAAGTGCCACAGTGATCTGAACTAACTGCCATATCATAGTCTGGTATTTGTGTCAGTTAGCTCATTGCATTCAAACAGATTTATATGCCTATTGTACATACTGTTCTTGTTTTTTTACTTGTTGCCTTTTAATAATATACCTACAGTACTTTGTTTACAGTCAATTAGTCTTGTGTCAAATTTCTAATGCTGCTAGTTGTGGTAGTAAACTAATACCTAAGTTAACATAGTTTAATTACGCATCACAATTGCCTAACATTGCAGTACACATTTATAAGGCTGTTAAGGCTAAGGATCTATTGTAAAAGTGTTATGCCCTGTACACACGATAGGATTTTCCAATGGAAAATGTGTGATAGGACCTTGTTGTCGGAAATTCCGACCGTGTGTAGGCCCCATCACACATTATCCATAGGAATTTCCGACACACAAAGTTTGAGAGCTTGCTATAAAATTTTTCGACAACAAAATCCGTTGTCGGAAATTCCGATCGTGTGTACACAAATCTGACGCACAAAGTGCCACGCATGCTTAGAATAAATTAAGAGACTAAAGCCATTGGCTACTGCCCCGTTTATAGTCCCAACGTACGTGTTTTACGTCACCGCGTTCAGAACGATCAGATTTTCCGACAACTTTGTGTGACCATGTGTATGCAAGACAAGTTTGAGCCAACATCTGTCGGAAAAAATCCTAGGATTTTTTTGTCGGAATGTCCGATCAATGTCCGACCGTGTGTACAGGGCATCAGTCTCGCAGCCTCCCCAGATTACCTTTAAATCATGTCTAAACCTTAGGACAGGAAGTGTTTTAGGACTAAGGGATACCTCCCTATTTCCTTTTCTAACATAAGTGGGGGTTGTTCTATAGTTTAGCGGCGAACCCTATTGAAGTCAATGGGAGTATGGGGTATGGGGGTCTGGGTACTGCCCTGGGCAACATGTATCATTGCAAAAACTTTTTTAAAACAATTGTTTTTTTTCAGGAGCTGTGATTTTAATGATGCCTAAAGTGTAACAATGAAAATGAAACTTTCCTTTAAATATAGTGTCTGGGGGTCCCCTTAGTCTGCCTGTAAAGTGGTGCATCTGCAGCACATATAGCAGCAAAAATGAAATTTCTAAAGAAAAAAAAGAGTCTAATCCCATTTAAAATGACTCATGGTTGCAATTGCCGACACCCTTCTTTTGAAAAAATAAAGAAAAAAATGGCCACCCCAAAGCACCTTGTCCCCATGTTGATGGGAGCAAGGGCCTCATCCCCACAACCGTGGTCGGTGGTTGTGGGGGTCTGCAGCCGAGGTGCTTATGGGAATCTGGAAGCCCCCTTTAACAAGGGGGCCCCCCAGATTCTGCCTACCCATGTGAATGAGTATCGGGTACATAGTACCCCTATCCATTCACCATAAAAGTGTCAAAAAGTAATGAAAACACACACAGTTTTTGACAATTCTTTTATCAAAAAATAAAAAAATAGTGTCCCCCAATGTAAATCCATCATCAATCATGCTGCACACTGCTCCCGAAAAAAAACAAAAACGCCTGCGCCGACATGAAGGCTGGCTGCCTACTGCAGGCTCTGCCATTTGACAGTTCTTAAATAGGTAAGGACCGAGACCACCTGGCTACATTGGCTTCATCATCTGGTGGCACCCCCACCCTTCTAAAGTCACGGACTGGTGCATTCTGGATCGGTAACGTCACAAGGGGCAGTGCCACCAGGAGATGTAGCCAGTTGCCCCCTGCCCATTACCTACATAAGAACTGCCAAATGAGCCTGTAGTAGGCAGCCAGCCTTCATGTTGGTGGTACGGTTTTGAATTTTTTTATTTTTCGGGTGCAGCGTGATTGATGATGAATTTACATCCAGGGACACTATTTTTTAATAAAGGAATTGTCAAAAACCGTGTGTGTTTTTATTACTAATGACACTAGTTTGGTGAATGGGTAGAGGTACTATGTAGCCAATACTCATTCACATGGGGGGGTGGGATCTGGGAGCCCCCTTGTTAAACATGGGGACAAGGTGCTTTGGGGTGGGGGGGCTAGTATGGTTCAGGAGGGGGGGCTTGCTCATCCCCCCCTTTCCTCAATTGCCAGGCTGAATGATCAGTTAAGAGTCTGGTATGGACTTTGGGGGGGCCCACACCATTTTTAAAAACATTTTGTCTTTTTTTTTTAAACCAGCAATTGTTTTTATTTTTTTTTTCAGCTGTCAGCGGGGAAACCCATTCACAGCTGATGACTCATCGGTTGTTAATGATGCTGTGGCTGGCTGCCCTCAACATGGGGGGGTGGATGCTTTGGAGCAGGGAGGCTGAGCCCCCCCCACCCCAAAGCACATTGTGCCCATATTGATGGGGACAAGGGCCTCATCCCCACAACCCTAGCCAGTGGTTGTGGGGGTCTGCGAGCAGGGGATTATCAAAATCTGGAAGCCCCCTTTAACAAGGGGGGCCCCCAGATCCCCCCTTGACAACCAGCTTATACTTCACCCTGATTGGGAAAAGCTTTGTTAAATCTTGTTTGCACGGTATGTAAGAATATGATGTTTACACATCAATGGAGAACAATAGAGTTTCCTGGGGTTAAAAAAAAACTCATCTAAAATGGTCAGTAAATGTATTGTGCCCTTCAAACAACTAGATAATCACTCCAAACGTGGCTGTAAAAAATCATCAATTTACTTTGCTAATAAAACTCCCAACACCTAAGACTATGGGGGGATTTACTAAAACTGGTGCACTGAGAATCTGGTGCAGCTGTGCGTGGTAGCCAATCATCTTCTAACTTCAGCTTGTTCAAATAAGCTTTGACAAACAAAAGCTGGAAGCTGACTGTTTTCCATGCAGAGCTGCGCTAGATTTGCACTCTCCGGTTTTTGTAAATCAACCCCGGTGTTTTTTTTAGTAGCTGGATAACAATGGCTGCCTATATATTCCTCATATTACAGGTTCCTGTTTTATTGTCCAAATTTTCATTGATATTTAAAACAAAGTATACTTTGGCATTCTTGGTTATGAAAACATACTGTACCAATTCACAATCATACATTTCTTGAAATGTATGATTACTCTTTAAGAGGTGTAGGCAGCTTTGCAACCTGAAAAAAAGTTGGTGTCTGTTGCTGTACCATACATAGGATTTAAAGATTAAATTGCCCAGGAGGAAAGCAGGTTTCTTTTTTTTTTTTTTTTTTATATAATTTATTTATTTTTCTTTTATATAACAGGAGAAACATGAACAATCCTTCTGTATATTACATTCCATTTCTGCACATACAGCCAGACAAGAAATTAAAAAAAAACAAAAACATGATAACTCGTTACATTCCATTCCATCTACTCCTGTCTGTTTCTAATATATTATCCAATAAAGATGGATAAAAGAATGAACCCATATAAACATAAAGAAGTCACAAAAGAGGCAAAGAAGACAAAGAAATAAGAAGAGTAATTTTCCTCTCTCATTTCCGCCCTCCATGTTTTAACTCCTTGCCGCGTCAGGAGCTGGCCGCTTCCCCCAGACCCGGCCATAATACTCCAACTACCTCTCAGTATTCCGACTGTAGTTCCTGTTTATAGTCCATTTCCCCCTCCTTTCCTTACCCCCCTCCCCAAAAAAAAAAAACATTTAACTTTCCTCTTTCCCCCCTCCCCCCTCTCCCCTCCTCTTTAATTTGTATCAATTCGTGTTTTCCCTTCCTCTGAAGAAATAAAACAGCTTCATGGCTACCACGATTTTCAATAAATTTCTCTTCTTTTCTAGTTGTCCATACTAGATCTTCCATCCTGTTTACTTTCCTAAGCCACATACTCACTGTAGAGGGTTGTGCCTGTTACCACTTAAGCGGGATGCATGCTTTAGCTGCATTCACCAAATGACACAAAACAGAGTTCCTATATATTTTCCCCGGAATCTCTGACAGATGCAAAAGGAAAAAAGCTGGGTCTTCCTGTATTTCCACATTGCTAAATTTTTGAATTATCTCCCGGACCTCCCTCTAAAATGTCCTCACTCTGGGACAAGACCAAAAAACATGTAACAAAGTCCCCTGCTCTATCTGGCTTCGTCAGCATCTATCTGATGCATTTGGGAAACATTTTTGAAGTTTATCTGGGGTTCTGTACCATTGTGAAATTATTTTATAATTAGTTTCCTGTATTTTGGTACATATTGCTGTCTTAAATATTGAATGTATCATATTCGTTTTTTGTTCATCCGAAAAGGTCCTCCCCAAATCTTTTTCCAATTTCCGGAGAAAAGGTAACTGATAGTTCTCCGGTGGTTTAATCAACAACGCATACATTCTGGAGACAGCATGCTTTTTTGGTTCAGTCTCCATACAATTTTTTTTCGAGTAGTAAAAGATTCAGATCCAGAGGACTTGGGGGTACCCTAGTACATAGATAATGTCGTAGTTGTACCGCCAAACAAAAATCTAATTGGAAGGGGCCATTTCTGTCTACCAATTCCTGCACGGTTGGCCATCTACCAGATGGCCAAAAATGCGATGAATGATACAGTCCCTGTTTGATCAGGACGTCAAAAGCTCCTTTTTGTGTTCCTAATATGAATTGCGGATTCCCCAATATAGGTACTAAGGGTGATTCCTGTGTTGATAACTTACCCTTAAATAAGAGGTTATAACAAACACGGAGGGTAGGTCCTATTGTTGGGTGTATCTTAGTTTTAGATGCCAAGTCCTTGAAACACCAAGGGGCCCTATACAGTAACTCCCCACTCTGCGCTTGCTCCAATCTTGGCCAGATTTTAAGTTCTCCATGTCGGCACCAATCCAACAGGCGGCCCAGATATACTGCCTGGTAATATTTATATTTATCTGGGACCGCCAGCCCCCCGTTTTGTTTTGGTAGGGACAACAGAGTCCTCCTGATCCTAGGATGTTTGTGTGCCCAGATGAATTTTGTAAATAATATCTGTATAATTCTAAAGAACTTCCTAGGGATTGCAATTGGGACTGCCTGAAGGAGGTACAGAATATTTGGTAGAATATTCATCTTAATTATATTGCTTCTTCCAAACCAGGAATGTAATCCCTTATGCCATCTCTCCAATAACCTCACCTTTTTTAACGCTGGCGGGAGGTTAAGCTCATATGTTTTAGAAGGGTCCACTGCTATACAAGTCCCTAGATACTTCAGGAATTGATCTACGCATTTAAATTGATAGAAAAAACAAAAAATCACTGTGCTATCATAAGAAAGCCCCCTAAAAAGCAGCAGTTCAACTGTGAAATATTCACACCATAACAAAAAATAACAAAGAAAAAACTGCGCTATACCATGAATGAAAAAAGTGCATAGAAATCAATCAATGCAAAATAAACTAAAAATATATGAAAAAACATCAAAATTATCAAATCATAAATGTAAAAATGATAACAAAGTCCATAAACTCAGAAATCCAGAGAATCTTCTATGGAGATGGGAAGAGTCCCCAATATCTCTCCATGAAAGCCAGTGTGGAAAGGTAGGAAATAAAACACCCCTCACAGTGATCCTCCACCACCTAAAATATGCGCTTACCAGATTGCAAGCACAACAGGCACGTATGTGAACCCAAATCCGGGTGTGCGGCTAACAATGAAGCATCCCTCTGAGCAGCATAACAGATGATGAACAAAACAGGCACGTAGTGGACTATATCCGGGTGTCCAGCTAGTAGGGCGTCCCTTGTGTTCTCACATCCTCATAATAGAAAATCACAAACCTTCAGAAAGGTCCTCATTGTGAGGCTTTCACTTCTTTGGGTAAAATTAATTCCAAGACTGAAAGCAGCACTCAGCTGCTCAGAGGGATGCTTCATTGTTAGCCGCACACCCGGATTTGGGTTCACATACGTGCCTGTTGTGCTTGCAATCTGGTAAGCGCATATTTTACGTGGTGGAGGATCACTGTGAGGGGTGTTTTATTTCCTACCTTTCCACACTGGCTTTCATGGAGATCTATTGGGGACTCTTCCCATCTCCATAGAAGATTCTCTGGCTTTATGAGTTTATGGACTTTGTTATCATTTTTACATTTATGATTTGACGATTTTGATGTTTTTTCATATATTTTTAATTTATTTTGCATTGATTGATTTCTATGCACTTTTTTTCATTCATGGTATAGCGCATTTAAATTTATAATTTGCTTTTAATGACATCATCATTTCTTTTGGGACAGCTACCGCCAATGCCTCTGATTTAGAGAAATTTATCTTGAAAAAGGATAGTGTACTGTATGTCTCAATTTCTCTAAATAAGTTTGGGAGCGAAATTATGGGATTGGTCATTAGGAAGAGCATATCATCTGCATATGCTGCAACTTTATGTTGAGTTCCTCCTACTGTTATTCCCTAAATATCCTTATTAAGCCGAATTCTACATAACAGAGGTTCCAGGATCAGTGCAAACAATAAAGGGGACAATGGGCATCCCTGCCTTGTCCCATTTCTTATCGCAAATGGGGGGGGGAGACTACTTTGTTTACCTTCACTTGAGCTTTAGGTTCTTTATACATGCCTGCAATCCATCTAATCATTTTCCCTCCCAGTTTTATGTGACGAAGGACTGCAAACATGATCCCCCATCCCACCCTATCAAATGCCTTCTCTGCGTCTGTTCCTAGGAACACAGATGGAGTCTTAATTGAGTTTGCTATATGCATCAGATTCAGGGTTTTGATGGTATTATCCCTTGCTTCTCTTGTTGGAACAAACCCTACCTGATCCTAATGGATCAGGAAGAGTAATTGCTGTTGTAGTCTTAAGGCTATAATCTTAGTGAATATCTTTAGCATTCAATAAGGATATTGGCCTAATACTTTCACACTGTTTTGGATCCTTTCCCTCTTTTGGAATCACCACTATCATAGCTCTTAATGTCTCTGGATGGAAAGAGGCTCCCTCCCCCAGCTCATTAAACATTTTA
Source organism: Lithobates clamitans (assembly GCA_037952925.1). Classification (NCBI taxonomy): domain Eukaryota; kingdom Metazoa; phylum Chordata; class Amphibia; order Anura; family Ranidae; genus Lithobates; species Lithobates clamitans. The sequence goes on along the minus strand of JBBGZY010000097.1, from coordinate 1,348,268 downwards.
ACCAGATAGGGTCCCAGTATTGACGAGAATAACTTATAGTACTGGGCCGAGAGCCCATCTGGTCCTGGTGCCTTCCCCATTTTTGCTAATCTTATTCCTCTCTGTACCTCTTCTAAAGTAATTGGTGAGTCCAACTCCTCCTGCACACTAGTTGTCAGGCACGGCATTCCACTTTCTTTTAGATACTCCTCCATCACTGTTCGATCTGGTGCGTCTATATTCAAATTGTAAAGTGAAGAGTAGAACTCGCCAAACACCTCGGCTATCTGTCCAGGCATCCCAACCTCCTCCCCATCTCTTTTCCTCACTGAGGGAATAAACGTCCTTGCATGTATTTCACGCCTGCAATTTGCCTGCCACATTAATTGCCCGATTTGTAGCTACATTTACGTCCTGTTTGTAATGCCATTTTGACTCTATATTGTAATAGGTCAGTTACTTGTCTACGGGCATTTAATAATTCTTGTTCCACTTCTGCAGTCTGAGCATGTTTATGTTGTGCCTCTAAACCTTGGATTTTGGACTGTAGCGTAATTAATTTGGCTTCCCTCTCCTTCTTTATTCTTGCTCCGTGTTTTATCAGTACTCCCCGTATTACTGCTTTATGTGTTTCCCAGTTTACTCCCGGGGGGCTATCTGAAGTATCGTTCATCTGGAAAAACCATTCTATTTCCCTCTGGACGTCCTCCCTTACTATGGGATCCTGAAGAAGGCTTTCATTAAGTTTCCATAGTCTCGTGGATGTATGGTGTCTGTCTGTCAAGTTGTATTTTAAAAAGATTGGTGCATCATCTGACCATGTGATTAAACCAATAGAGGCCTCACTTACTGAGTGTAATTGTTTGTGTGGTAAAAAAAAAAATCAATACGTGAGTATACACTATGTGGGTTGGAAAAGAAAGTATAATCTTTTTCCCTTGGATGGAATAAATCGCCACAAATCTACCATTCTTGCCTCTGCCATTGCTTGGGAAATCCCCTTCCTTACTTTAGGTGTCACTGAAGATACTCCTGATGAAGTATCTTCTTTGGGTATCAGGGGCACATTTAGATCTCCTCCCATGATCAACTGTCCTTCTTTGAACCCCATGAGTTTTTCTAATATATTTTAACAAAAATATTTTGCTGGGAGTTTGAGGCATAGTATGAAGCAAGCGTCACTTTATTTTCTCTAAAGTGTGTTTCTTGTATTAATGCAATATCTATATGCAGTCTCCTTAAATCCTGAAGTAATGTACGCCTTTTTTCCAGGATATTTAGTCCCTTAACATTAAAGGACATTACAGAAAGGTTTTCCATTTTCTCCTACTCCACCACCAACTCCAGAAAACTTGTACCCAAGAAGTAGGTTCTTTCCTCACTAATCCCCTATGAGGGCCTGCGTTCTAAAGATGCAGGCGATAGTAAGGGAGATGGAGGGAGGAGGGGGAGGAGGGGAGAGGAGGAGGGGGAGGAGGAGGGGGAGGAGGGGAGAGGAGGGGGAGAGGAGGGGGGGAGGAGGGGAGAGGAGGGGGAAAAAAAAAAAGCTAAAAAATTTAAAATAATTCCCTTCCCACTAAAGGGCCTCGAGACGGTCATTTACCTTCGACCCCGCCCGAAGATCCCTAAAGTGCTACTGCTTTTAGCACTCAATTTTCGGATCTACGGCACTTTGAGTGCTGGCCTATTAGGGAGTTATGGTTGAGTACAGCTGCTCCAGTCCGAGCCTTCTGAGCCTACTTCACCAATATTAAAATAGCGCACTTTGCTTATTCTCTGTACCATTTCCACTATAACTTCCTAATGAGTCAAAAAGAAAAAAAAAAAAAGGGGGGGCGGGGGGCGGTGAGGCCAGAGCGGAGGAAAAGTAACAATTCACCAATTCAATAATTCCTTACATCCTCTGTATTCCTCCATCCCTCTCTCTTGTACATCAGCCCATGTCTTATTTTACCCCCTTATCTTATATCTTTATTATACAATATGGGCACATGGACTCTTTATTATCTGTTCATTCCTTCCCTTCCCTTATATTCAACATTCACCTAATTACATTATAGTGGGGTGCTCAATAAAAAGAAGATGGGAGGACCATTTAACAACAGTCCCACCACTCTCTTAAATAAGTAGGGGTGGTGGGAGTAGGGCACAGGTACCCCCCCTCTACAATTGTGTATTATTATGTATTCTTTTATATATTCTATTCATTGTGTACCACTAACACAAAAAAACACTAGTTACCCAATATTACATTAATTCCTTATGACCCCCCTTTACCCTACCCCCCATTACTCCCAGTCTCTACTTCCATTCCATACCCTCCCTTCCCTTCCCTTCCCTTCCCCTCTCTTCCCTTTATATTAGTGTCTACCCCTGTGTTTCATTCCCCTTGTGCATTGATCCCATCTCCTCCTCTTCCTGTTATACCTACCTCCTATCCTTTCTATTGTTCTGATTCCCCCAAGTACGATCACTGTACGTACTGTACATACAGTGAATACAGTGAGAAAAAAAAGTGACCTAACAGTGATAAAACAGTGATATAACAGTGATAAAACATTCCAAACCAGCCTAATCAAAGCACACCTTGCTAATTATCCCTTACCTATGTGTCAAGAGAAAAAAAAAATAATAGGAAAAAAGGGGTATGTTCCCTAAATCCCCCACCCTCACCACTCCACCAATTCCCCCCATTAATTGTTCTATCTCTTCACCAATTCATTCTTTACCCTCTCTCTCTTCCATACTTCAACATCTCCTTCCTTGTTCCCTCCCTCTCCCATCCGCCTATTTTATCTACCACCCCTCTTTTATTTAATCTACTCCCTCCTACCCCATCTCCCTTTCCCAAACCAACCTCCATTCACTTACATCCATTTATCTACTTCCTTCCTTTAATTATTCCCAATGATTCTACCTATTTCTTTCATTTCTCACTCAATCTTCCAATCACCTTCTTCCACCTTTCATACTACTTATATTCCCTGTATTATTAAGTATTTTTATATTATCTTCATGTCCATGTGTCCATATATCTTCCCCATTTTCTTCATGGGTAGCCTTGGCTTAGTCTCTAATTGATTTGTTAATTCAATCAGTCCACTAACCCAAATATATGGGAAAACAAAGGGGTGTTCAAAATATTCAGGATGCACACTTCCTTTCTCTACCAAAAAAAAAAAAAAAAAAAAAAAAAAAAAGGAAAAAGTGTATATATGTCCGGGGATAAAAGGAAGAAAACAAAGACGTGGGTGGTTCCTGCAGTTTCTTCTGGAGTTCCTGGAGTACCTAAAGCTGCTACCTTCTCATACTAATGCCAGAAAAAACAAACATACTATTGTCTCTCCTCACCGGTCTTCCTGTATGGCATCAGTATGGCATTAGTTTTATGTCTGCGGCAATGGTAATCGCCAATTCGGTACCTCAAACGGTTCCACATTTAAGAAAGCAAACAATTTTGGGAGGTCATTATGTACTCGTAAGGTAAATGTTAGCAGGCCCTTCCTTATTGCTACTGCCAAAGGATACTTCCATCGATACGTGCCCCCTTCTTTCCGTACACTGTCTAACACAGGACGGAGCAGAGCTCTGTGTCGCAGTGCCGCTAGAGATAAATCAGGTAATATCTTCACCACAGTCCTTTTTATTTCAATAGTACCTGCCTCCCATGCCTTCCGGAGCAGGGTCTCCATAGGTGTATATCGGCGGAGGCGGCAAATAATGTCTCGGGGTCTCTGAGGGTCTGGCGATCTTGGGCCCAGCGCACTATGCACCATATCCAATTCCATGTTGGCAGGGATTTTACCCTCTAATATTTTATGGAAAATACCCATTACCTTCTCCTGGAGGTTCTCCTGTTCTATGGCTTCTGGGACCCCTCTGAGCCGCAAATTGCATCAGCGGCTTCAGTCCTCAAGATATTTGATCTGCAGCTGCATATCTGCCACCGTCTCCTCATGTGCCTCTCTCTCCCTCTCCAATGCCTCCACTCTTTCCTCTAAAGAGGACACTGTTTCCTCACCTATTGTAAGGCGGTCTGTTAACTGTTGTATCTCGGTGTGTACCTGTTGCCATGCGGTGTGCTTCTTCCATTTTGTGGATGAGGACCTCGATGTCTATTTTCGTAGGGAGGGCTTGTATTAGGGACCTTAAATCCTCCTCTATAACATGCTGCTCCTGCCAGGGGAGTACCATTATCAGGGGCTCCTCTGACCTTCCGTGCTTGTGGTATACGCGCCATTCCCCTGCCTCCTTCTCCCGGGACGGCTTTGTCCGCTCTTACTTGCTCCGCACTTACTGGCCCCACTCCCTTCAGGCTTGCTAATCTGGTATCCAATTTCTGTTCCTGTAAGGCTGAGAAATGTTGTTTGATTCCTGGCTGTGTATCACTATTCCTCTCTGCCTTGCGTGAGTGTTTAGCCAAGCTCATGCCGGAGAATCCGGCCTCGGTGACTCTATCTCAGCTCCGCCTTGCTGTGTCTGGTGGGGTGCTTGGAACTTGTGTGATGTATGTCCTCACTCAGCCATACTCAGGCCACCTCCTCAAAGGTTATCTCTTAAACAGTATGATTTCTTAGTGAGTTTTCCTGGACCCTATAATGTGCATCCAGTCAGACTGTTTTTGAACAAATTTGAACAAGCATCTGCCAGCAGCCTGTTGACGTACTATTTATAAGACAACTGAATTATAGTCCCCGAGTCAGCCACACAGTCCAGCAAACCGACAAGCGGTTATAATGGTTATTATAACAAATATCTGGAAGCAAGTTTCATATATTTAGCATAACTCCTTAATATGCTGATATAATAATTATATAATATAGTACCACATATATAGTATAATTGTATAATATAGCACCACAGAGCTGTGCTTTTGAGATCCTGGATATAACTGCATTCTTGTATGGTCAAGTTGTTGATAGAGCAATATAACATACAAAACACCATATAGTGCTTTATAATACTGTTTTCAGAGTGGTCTCCAGGGTAACACTAGATGGTGCTAGATAGCACTGCATAACAAATCCGATATGTTCTGAGTTCACTGACACAGCTTATATAACAGCATGTATGATAACATTAAGAGCTTATAGATAGGGGCAAGTGGCGCTACCTGTATTGGATACCTAATTGGATGTATGCTCGTGTGTATAAATAAATAAAGGTGGGTGTGTGCCCAGTGGGATTAGTATCCAGTGCTACTAAGTTCAAACCAGTGCCTTCTAATTATAAGATATAAATGGCTACCCTTCCACACCAGTGTAAATTAATCCAGTAAAAAGTAGATAAATCATTAAATAAATCAATCAATAAACATTCCCTCTAGTGCATGAAGAGGAATAAATAAATGTATAGGTTCCTAAATGCAAATCCCCCTTATCATATATATAATACCTGTGCACTAATACCATTAATCCAAAAGTGCATCATAACATCCAATAATCATGCAACCCTCCGTGCTCTCACCCATAGGCCTGAACAGGTGGAGAGTGCACTTTAAATATAGTACTTCCGCATCTAAAGAGTACAATACCAGTGAAAAAATTTAAAAAATGGAAACCTATATAAAAAAATATAAAAAATTATCATATAGGAAAAGTCCCAAATTAAAAAGTTCCAACATAGATTAGTTGCATAAAGTTGCATAAAGTTCCACCATGAGTAAAGTTCCTGTGAATAGTGACTTTCGTGATAACACCAATTTGTATCCAGTGACTTGCGGTGCTCCCCCTCAAGGGTCCCCACTCACCAGCTCCCTACACCCCTGCAGGGGTAATAGGCATGTAGTGTCAGGCCGTAGATGGCATCTGGGATTCCAGTAGAGTTGTCCCCGGGGGTTTACCCTCCAGATATGATATCTCCTTCAATGGTCCTGGTTATCCTGGGTTACAGGAGCTAATGATTAGCAGCCCGGGAGAGGAGCTTCTGTAACCCAGGATAACCACACACAGCATGGGAATTCTCCACAGGGGAACCCTGAACCAAAATTAAAAAAAAAAAAATCATGTGGGGGGTCCCCCTAAATTCCATACCAGGCTCTTCAGGTCTGGTATAGATATTAAGGGGAACCCCGGCCAAAATTAGAAAAAAAAATGGCGTGGGGTCCCCCCAAAAATCCATACCAAACCCTTATCCGAGCAAGCAACCTGGCAAGTATTAGGGGGGGCTGAGGGGGACTGCTGCACACAAAAGGCTTTTTATCTTAATGCATAGATTGCATTAGGATAAAAAACCTTCTGCCTTTACAACCACTTTAACTCTTTAAAGGCAGGTTCACACCACCATTCTGGCTTTTCCAGATGCATTCCTGCATGTGTGTTTTTGATGTGTTGTCATGCATTTTTGATGCATTCCAGTGCTTTTCCCCCTCTTTTTACATCATCTCAATTGAGGACATGTGCATTCCAGATGCATTCCATTCAGAAAAAAGGAAACATGTGCTCTTTTTGTTGACTGCACTGAAACATACTGCAGTGGTGTGAACTAGGGCCATTGGAATCCATGTTAAACAGAATGCAGAATAAAAACTTACTGGACTGCATCTGGTGTGAACCAGTCCTAATTTGGTTCTAGAGGCACATTTTCTGCATAAAGGTAAAAACCTTTCAATGTCAGCTCCCCCCAGCCCCCCTAAAGTGCAATTCCAGTCAACAATGAAAATCTCCTACAGATTTTCTCCCACATGCTTTCTGACATTTAAATTTGTATTATCCACTTTTTTTGTTTCTTGAATGCATAGATACATCTATCTAATCAAGCCATTCAGAACCCCTCCTCTCCTTTACTGACAACATTTGATGTGTGCAGATGAAAGTTCCTGCACACTGTCACTTCCGTGTTCCATTTTCTGTCCTGATTAGGCCAGTCAACCAGCACCACGCTCTCTCACTCACCCCCCCCATTTCCTCTTCTTGTGAGGTATGCATGTCACATGCTTTGTTGATCTCCTAGCCAGCCAGTTCTGCCCCACTCGGTCCCACCTCTCATCTTCTCTCATCTTCTCTTCCTCTCGCATTCCTTCTTATGAATGATGAGGCTAGAAGATAATGCACACACCCACCGGCCACTCTATGCTTGCAAGTGAATCAGAATTGTGGTCACGTGATGGGGAACAACACTGCATAAGAAAAGTAAAAAAGGGCAATTTTTAGCTTATGGGGCATATCAGGAAGGTTAATGATTGGTTAAAGTTGTGGTGGCCTATTAAAGGCATTAGGGTTACCTTTCACTTTAAAGACTCACCTGAGCCTGATCTTGAGTGCTGCTCCTCTCTCCTCTCTTATAGAGGAGACTTGGCAGCAGTGGGAGCCATTGGCTCCTGGTGCTGTTAATCAAATCCTGTGAGGAGGGAGCTGGGGGCGGGGCCGAGCCCCACAGAATCACACTTATATTATATGTACCCAAAACCGGCACTAAGTAAACCAGCCAGCCAAATGTATTTATCTAGTGCCACTGCTCCGCTCTCTTCCTGGAGCCAGCGTGTGTTTGGACTGATGTATTGTAAGTGTGATTTTGTGGTTTTATGAGCCTATTTTAATAAAGGGGTAAGTGATTATGGAAGCTCTGGTCTGTGTCTCCTATATTTTCTGAGCAAATTAAGGTGCACTGCAAGGCTCCTGGGGAAAAATCATCTGTTTACTGTGGTAGTTGGAGGAGGATTTTAGAGATACCCATTCTGTTACAAAGCGCTGTTGGACCTACTTATTTAATTATAAGAGTTCAAATAGTTCTGATGTGTGAGCACTTTGAAGGGAGTTGATGGAGTGTGTGTGTAGTGTTGAAGCGTTGACATGTTTCTTTAATCTCAAGAAGTGGAAATTTGTGCTGATGCTTTGAATTGGGGACACTTTTTATGCACTTTTTATGCACTTTCTGGCCACAGCATGTTATTTTGCATTGGAGTTGTCTAGGCAATTTAATAATGTGTAAAGTCAGAGCCCTGTGCACATTTCTAGTAAACTTTGGTCTACAACATGAAGGAGGTGTGTGTCAGGCACGGCAGCTGGGCTGATATGTAACTTCATCACATTTTTGTTTCTTTAGTTACATTTACTGTTTCTTAAGTTCATGTAGTTTTGCTAGTCACAAACATCAGCATGGGTTTCAATTAATCAAATATTTTTTAATGTTGTTCCCCTCCAGCAGGTGTGTAATTCCCCTGTGAAATCAGAGAAAGAATTAATCCATCAATCTTATGTTCACTATAGTCCTTGTTACGCACAATGTCAATGTAATTAGGAAATTTAAATGGAAAAGGTTGTGGTGGTTGCCAAGGTGGTGGAGGGTGGACCCTGTGTGCCATCTCCACTGCAAACAAAGGTTTAAAGCTATCTTTGCCAAAGGTTGTAATCGGCCACTGTTCTATAAAATCAACCAGATTTTTCCCTTCCATGCATTTTGAGATCCTTATAACTTGCACATGATTTCTACATTATCTGTTTTCCATGTCTTCTAGTTTTGTTAGACTGAGCATAGCGAACATATTTTTGAAGGGGTGCCAGGTCATCCTTTATTATTAAGACACGGGCCTCTCAGGCAGTGGCATTTTCCCTTAATTCCTACATGTCACGTCTGACTACAGTAATTCCCTTGATTTTAGTAGTAAGGTCAGATAAGGATGTACTACATTAACAATTGCAAGTGATTACAAATATCACAGAGAGTGGGCTATGGCTCTGCTTTCCCTTTCATAACCACAAGCTTATCAATGCCCCTAGGAGTGGGTTCAGGGGTACTGATGGTGTCTAAGGCCTGGCAGCTCAAGGTTCCCTCCTCAGCCACAAGTCTGGAGTCTGTGTCAACTAATACAGGAGCTGAAGGACACTGCTTCAAAATGTCATGGGGGGAACAGGGCATGACATGCTGTGGATAACAGTAGAAAATATACTATGGATGGGATTTAAAAGGCACCATAAGACAAAATATCATGAATAAAATGCTTATTGCACAAATATGTTAAAAACTGTTAAAAACAATACATAGTTGTATCAGTATAAATAGTGATCACATCAGGAACCATAAGAATACCCATCAATGAAGGATCAAACAAGATCATAAATAGAAAAATGAATCCCAACGCGTTTCAACTTCCGTAATAACAGGAGAAATTGTTGCAATTACAACATAGCATTATAGGATAACACAGAAATACATAATTAGAACACTCACAATGTTGATGGTGAGTATTCTAAATTGTGACCAAGAAAAGACACTCCAGAATTCCCTCAGGCAACATGGTGCACAAAGGGGCATTCAAGGGACAATAGCCACTGTTAAAAATTATACACAAGTATCTCAGTCATCTCAACTCAAAAATGGCATATCCCACTCCAGTTAAATACTCAAATTCATGACTTACTTAATCCATGGACTGGAACACCACAGTAAACCCAAGATAAAGTATTATAATCAATTAATAAAGCTTCCCAGACATCCACTATAAAGGGATGTGCATGAAATGAACATATAGAATAAGTAGCACAGATTATAAATATATAGTAGAGATATTTACCAGGGTTCATAAGTGTGACGGGAGGGCCAGTGGAACCCAGAATCCCCTGGAAAGGTTGGGAACCCCTTGTTTCACCTCCCCATGCACATTGTATGTCTAAGTCACCCTGTGCCAGGATCTGAGAAAATATATCTTGGATTACGTAAAATGGAACAGTAATATTTATCCACAATATCTCCCAGGATATATGTAGACTATTCTTGGTTTGTTTGATTCCGAACTCAACATGTTAGTTGAGAGAGCTGATCACATTGGCCTCTGTACAATGTAGCTCCTGCTGGAGCTCCTGCTATTGTGAGAAGGTGTGCTGTGTTTATACTTATGATAATGTATAATCCACTGTGTGAAGCTCGGTGACAACAAGTCTGACCTGTAGTAAAATCCTGATTAATCATAACAATGCTCAGGAGGGCATGGCGTCACATTGGCTGCTTTAAGGGATTAGTTAATTAGCTCATGTTAATTAGGTTTCTGGTTACAAGTGTATTGTTAGAGTAATATGAGCAGGAGGGGGACCTCCTCTTCTACTGTATATAAGACTTGTATTTTGGTTCTAATAAACAGTCCATGATCAGCAACTAAACAAGTATTGTCTTGTTTTGTGCTTGTGAGTGGTTGGAATATCTGATATCTATATTCAGACTGGGAGGAAGCGGTATATGATGAAAGCACTCAAGCAGAGTGTGCGACATTTCGTTACAATAAGAAATCAAGGTCACTCAAAAATGCAAAAAGGGGTAGAGAAACCCACAAGTCCATCTAGTTCAACCAATAAAAGAGGGAAAAAAATCATACAATCCCATATACACAATCCTATACCCACAGTTGATCTAGAGGAACGAGAAAAACCCTAGCAAAGCATGATCCAATTTGCTACCGCAGGGGAAAAATTTCTTCCTGATCCCCCGAGAGGCAATCGGATATTCCCTGGATCAACTTTAGCTATAAATGTTAGTACTATTTGTAGGTACTATATATATATATATAGGGGATGCCTATGTGAAAAAAAATATATATATAATATATATAAATATATGCTCAGTGTGAGGCTGTGGAACTTAGTCCAAGTGGAACTGGTCTAAGTGGCTATCAATTAAGGAGAGTGGTTAATTGCTCACAGGTGCCTATATAACTGTGTGTAGGACTCATCCCGAGCCTGCTCAGTGTGAGGCTGTGGAACTTAGTCCAAGTGGAACTGGTCTAAGTGGTGAGTTAAAAACCAGAGTTAGAGTGAACAAGTCTTGCTTTTTGTTTGCTGGGTTGCATTTTTGGGGCTTTTCCTTTTAGTTTTTCAATTACCTTTTTCTGTCACTCTTTAAATTGCTTTTTTTTTTCTCTGGTTCCTTCAGGCTATCAATTAAGGGGAGTGGTTAATTGCTCACAGGTGCCTATATAACTGTGTGTAGGACTCATCCTGAGCCTGCTCAGTGTGAGGCTGTGGAACTTAGTCCAAGTGGAACTGGTCTAAGTGGTGAGTTAAAAACCAAAGTTTAAAACAGGAGGTTATAACAGGGGTCATAGTACCTGTGTAGTGTGAGTACCTAAGTGTTTTCTTAGTAGTGTGTGTGGATCGTTAGTACTTGTGTATTGGGCACTGTATACTTGAGTATTTCGATTGCACGTAGGTCTGCGAGTACCTGTGTATTGTCTTGCTGTGTACCTGTGATTTGTTTTGAGTATTAGTGCCAGGAAGCTAGCTGTTAGGTAATTTGGACAGGGTAAAATCCCCAAATCCTCACTAAATTTAATAGGTACGATGCCCGGCGGGTGTGGAGAGGTGACTCTTTGTACATCTTGCTGCATGTATGCGTTCCTTGATCATCCGATCGAGGGCGAATACTGCTGTGCAAAATGTAAGCACATTGTTTCCCTGGAAGCCCAGGTTCTGAATCTGTGGAAGCAACTGTCAGCACTGAGAAGTCCCTCCATACTAAAGGAGAGCCAGGAACGTACACGGCAGGTGCCGGCAGGGGCCAGCACAGAGGCGGGTGGAGACAAAGAGGTGCAGGCACTAGCAAAGAGTAGATGGGTGACAGTCAGGAGGGGTAGAGGGGGAAGTGCCAGGGAGGCCGATCCAGGACTGGAGCATCCCAATAAGTACGCTCCATTGAGTGACATTGGTGAAACCAGTCAGGGACCAGCACTGTTGGAGCTGAGGGACTCAATTAGCTACCGGGGGAAGAACTCCTCCAGTGAGAGTGGGGGGGCAGCACAGGGAAAGGAAAGACAGATTCTGGTGGTAGGGGACTCAATTCTTAGAAGGACAGAGAGGGCAATCTGTAACCAAGACCTGAAGCGCCGAACAGTATGTTGTCTACCGGGCGCTCGGGTTCGGCACATCACGGATCTTGTGGACAGATTACTGGGAGGGGCTGGGGAAGACCCGGCTGTCATGGTGCACGTTGGCACCAATGACATAGTGAGAGGCAGATGGAGTGTCCTAAAGAATGATTTTAGGGACTTAGGAGCTAAATTGAGGAAAAGGACCTCCAAGGTAGTATTCTCAGAAATACTACCGTTACATCAAGCCACACCAGAAAGGCAGAGGGAGATTAGGGAAGTAAACAAGTGGCTGAAGAGCTGGTGTAGTAAGGAGGGGTTTGGGTTCCTGGAGGACTGGGCCGACTTCTCAGTCGCTAACCGGTACTATAGAAGGGACAGACTGCACCTAAATGAGGAGGGTGCAGATCTGCTGGGAATTAAGTTGGCCAAAAAGTTAGAGGGGTTTTTAAACTAGGCAATGGGGGGGGAGGGTCCAGAGACAGAGATAGCCAGCGCGGAAGATATTCCAGAGGGTAGTATTGGGGGCATTAGTGGTAGGTTAACCAAAGCACAAAAACACAAGGTGAGTATAGTAGCAAGTCCTAGTTGCAATCTCGAAACATCCAATACGAGGACAATATGCGACCGGTCTAAACTATGTGGCATGTTCACCAATGCCAGGAGCCTGGCGGACAAGATGGGTGAACTAGAAATAGGAGGATTTGGATTTTGTGGGAATTTCAGAGACCTGGTTCAACAGCTCTCATGATTGGCTGGCAAACATTCAAGGGTATACCCTATACCGCAAGGATAGAGAGGGTAAAAAAGGGGGAGGGGTATGCCTATATATCAAGAATAATGTACAAGTGAATGTGAGAGATGACATCACTGAGGGAGCTAGAGAGGAGGTGGAATCCTTATGGGTAGAGCTCCAAATGGATGAAGCTAAGGGGAAAATAATACTAGGAGTATGCTATAGGCCCCCTAACTTGAAGGAGGAAGTAGAGACGGATCTCATATCATAAATTGGATTAGCAGCAAGGATGGGAAGTGTTATCATAATGGGAGATTTTAATTATCCAGACATAGACTGGGCCGAGGGAACCGCGCATTCATTTAAGGCTCGCCAGTTCCTTAATGTCTTGCAGGACAATTTTATGGGTCAAATGGTAGACGCACCAACTAGAAATAAAACATTACTGGATCTACTGATTACCAACAATACAGACCTGATCACGGATGTGGAAATACGGGGCAATTTAGGTAACAGCGATCACAGGTCAATTAGTTTCAGTATAAATCACACAAATAGGAAACATAAAGGGAATACAAAGACACTGAATTTCAAAAGAGCCAACTTCCCTAAACTACAAACCTTGCTAAAAGGCATAAATTGGGATAAAATATTAGGAACAAAGAATAGGAGAGATGGGTTTGCTTTAAGAGCATATTAAATAAGAGCATTAGCCAATGTATCCCATTGGGTAATAAATTTAAAAGAGCGAACAAAAATCCTGGATGGCTTAACTCCAATGTAAAAATGCATATAAAAGCAAAGGAGAAGGCCTTCAAAAAATACAGGGTTGAGGGATCATCCTCAGCATTCAGACTTTATAAAGAATGCAACAAGAAATGTAAGGGTGCAATTAGGACGGCTAAGATAGAACATGAAAGACACATAGCGGAGGAGAGCAAAAAAAATCCCAAGAAATTCTTTAAGTATGTAAACAGTAAAAAAGGGAGGACAGACCATATTGGCCCCATAAAGAATGAGGAAGGACATCTGGTTACAAAGGATGGGGAGATGGCGAAGGTATTGAATTTATTCTTCTCCTCAGTCTTCATGAGTGAATCGGGGGGCTTCAGTAACCAAAACTACAGTGTTTATCCTCATGACACAACACAGGAAGCACCTCCATGGTTAACAGAGGACAGAATTAAAATTAGACTTGAGAAACTTAACATTAATAAATCACTGGGACCAGATGGCTTGCATCCGAGGGTACATAGGGAACTCAGTCAAGTGATTGCCAGACTGTTGTTCCTAATTTTTACAGATAGTCTACTGACTGGAATGGTACCAGCTCATTGGAGAAAAGCCAATGTAGCACCAATATTTAAAAAGGGCCCAAAATACATCCCTGGGAATTACAGACCAGTTAGCCTAACATCAATAGTATGTAAACTCTTGGAGGGGATGATAAGGGACTATATACAAGATTTTAGTAATAAGAACGGTATCATTAGCAGTAATCAGCATGGATTCATGAAGAATCGTTCTTGCCAAACCAATCTATTAACCTTCTATGAGGAGGTGAGTTGCCATCTAGATAAAGGAAGGCCCGTAGATGTGATGTATCTGGATTTTGCAAAAGCATTTGACACAGTTCCCCATAAACGTTTACTGTACAAAATAAGGTCCGTTGACATGGACCATAGGGTGAGCACATGGATTGAAAACTGGCTACAAGGGTGAGTTCAGAGGGTGGTGATAAATGGGGAGTACTCAGAATGGTCAGGGGTGGGTAGTGGGGTTCCCCAGGGTTCTGTGCTGGGACCAATCCTATTTAATTTGTTCATAAACGACCTGGAGGATGGGATAAACAGTTCAATCTCTGTATTTGCAGACGATACTAAGCTAAGCAGGGCAATAACTTCTCCGCAGGATGTGGAAACCTTGCAAAAAGACCTGAACAAACTAATGGGGTGGGCGACTACATGGCAAATGAGGTTCAATGTAGAAAAATGTAAAATAATGCATTTGGGTGGCAAAAATATGAATGCAATCTATACACTGGGGGGAGAACCTCTGGGGGAATCCAGGATGGAAAAGGACCTGGGGGTCCTAGTAGATGATAGGCTCAGCAATGGCATGCAATGCCAAGCTGCTGCTAACAAAGCAAACAGAATATTGGCATGCATTAAAAGGGGGATCAACTCCAGAGATAAAACAATAATTCTCCCACTCTACAAGGCTCTGGTCCGGCCACACCTGGAGTATGCTGTCCAGTTCTGGGCACCAGTCCTCAGGAAGGATGTACTGGAAATGGAGCGAGTACAAAGAAAGGCAACACAGGCGGTGGTCTCAGCGGGGAGCATTGATAGCTTCAAGAAACTATCAGATAATCACCTGAATGACCACAACATACAGGGATATACAATGTAATACTGACACATAATCACACACATAGGTTGGACTTGATGGACTTGTGTCTTTTTTCAACCTCACCTACTATGTAACTATGTGACTATGTAACTATATATAAAAGGGTACTACATGTCCCATTCATTTAGTTCAAGATAAATATTCAGACAAATTTTTCATTATTCAGAGATTTGGATAGATCTGAATACCTGAATTACAGTATAAACAAAGTTTCCCGAATTCTCCAAATAATGAAATGAAATTCATCCGAATTTCCGAAATTCAAATTGAGGTTTGAATCAAATTTTACATTGAATTTCAATCGAATTCGAACTGTACACATATTGCTGAAATCAAAGACTGTGTGTGTAATGCCCCATACACACGGTTGGACATTGATCGGACATTCCGACAACAAAATCCTAGGATTTTTTCCGACAGATGTTGGGTCAAACTTGTCTTGCATACACAGTCACACAAAGTTGTCGGAAAATCCGATCATTCTGAATGCGGTGACGTAAAACACGTACATCGGGACTATAAACGGGGCAGTAGCCAATAGCTTTCATCTCTTTATTTATTCTGAGCATGCGTGGCACTTTGTGCTTCGGATTTGTGTACACACGATCGGAAATTCCGACAACGGATTTTGTTGTCGGAAAATTTTATAGCCTGCTCTCAAACTTTGTGTGTTGGAAAATCCAATGGAAAATGTGTGATGGAGCCTACACACGGTCGGAATTTCCGACAACAAGGTCCTATCACACATTTTCCGTCGGAAAATCCAACCGTGTGTACGGGGCGTTATTATAGTACCATTTTGAAATAATGCTGTTTTTGTTAAGAAAAAGGGTGTTTTAAAGAGTCATTGTAATCAATTGATGAAGATTTTTCTTTTGTTTGTTCACTTTGCCACAATCAAATTGAAAAAAAAAATCAAACGTTTTTGATTCAACCGATTTCAAATTTATCGATTCAAACGTTTTGAATAAAAAAATTGGTAAATTCGAAGAAAATTTTAAAAAGACATAAAAACAAATTCCAAATACGAATTCTAAATACGAATCCCAAATATGAATTGAACGAATCAACCGAATTTAATGAATCTAAACGAAACAAAACAATTTTTTTTGCCACGTTTGAAAGGTACCCCAAGTTACAAAGGCAGGCAAAGCACTCCAGCCTCTGCATGCCTAAATATATTTATCTATCGGAGTCTTTTTGGCATAGTGCCATCATGAAAAAAGTGGCCAGTCGGGGTAGACTCATCCTTATTTCATTATCTCATGGTGAGAGCAGGGCAGGACATGCTGTGCATGATGCAGGAGGATGTGCCCATCTTATCCAGGGTAGAGAGATACAGTACTAGGAAAGCAGGGAATTACACGGCAAGCAGGATAAATAACAGAGATACTCGGCAGGATAGACTCAGTGAGTGTCTGATCATTAGGGATGAGCCGAACACCCCCGGTTCGGTTCGCACCAGAACCTGCGAACGGACCAAAAGTTCGCACGAACGTTAGAACCCCATTGACGTCTATGGGACTCGAACGTTCGAAATCAAAAGTGCTCATTTTAAAGGCTAATTTGCACGGTATTGTCCTAAAAAGGGTTTGGGGACCCGGGTCCTACCCCAGGGGACATGTATCAATGCAAAAAAAACTTTTAAAAACGGACGTTTTTTCGGGAGCAGTGATTTTAATGATGCTTAAAGTAAAAAAAAAAAAAAAAGTGAAATATTCCTTTAAATATCGTACCTGGGGGGTGTCTATAGTATGCCTGTAAAGTGACGCGTGTTTCCCATGTTTAGAACAGTCCCTGCACCAAATGTCATTTTTAAAGGAAAAAATCTCATTTAAAACTGCTTGCGGGTTTAATGTAATGTCGGGTCATGGCAATATGGATGAAAATCAGTGAGACAAACGGCATGGGTACCCCCCAGTCCATTACCAGGCCCTTTGGGTCTTGTATGGATATTAAGGGGAACCCCGCACCCAAATTAAAATAAGGAAAGGTGTGGGGCCACCAGGCCCTATATACTCTGAACAGCAGTATACAGGGGGTGCAAACAAGACAGGGACTGTAGGTTTGTTGTTAAGTAGAATCTCTTTGTAATTTTGAACGGGTACATTTTTAACGTGTTTAGCTCCAGCCAAAAAATCTTTTTTAAGCTTTTTGGAAAACATAGGGAAGGGTTATCACCCCTGTGACATTTGTTTTGCTGTCTTTCCTCCTCTTCAGAAGATTTCACCTCACTTTTTGTCCCAATGAAAAATGTTTTTTGAAAATTTGGGTTTTTTTGTGGAACAAGGATTGGAAAGCATCAGTGGAAAGGAGAATTTTTTTTCCCATATTAACTCTTACAGGAGAGAATTTCCCTTCCTAGGGGTAGATTTCATCTCACTTCCTGTTGTCTCCTTCCGTTTGCAAGTAGGAGTCGTTTGTAAGTTAGATGTTTGAAAGTAGGGTCCTGCCCTATATACTCAGCAGAAATTTGGGCCTTAGGTGTTGCTGTGGCCACAACACTGTAAGTCCTCGCAGGGCCCTGCTATGAAATATTAGATCAAGAATTGTAATTACATGCCCCTGTTGAACAGGAGCTGAAAAATTAGGCCTTAGGCACTGGTGCTGGTGCCACAACACTGCAACCCCTTACAGACACTCCAGTTGGAATGCAGGAACGAGCCCTGCTGCAAAGTATTGCATCAAAAATTGTAATTACACGCCCCTGTTAGACAGGGGCAGAAAAATTGGGCCTTAGGCACTGGTGCTGGTGCCACAACACTGCAACCTCTCACAGATACTCTAGTTGTAACGCAGAAACGAGCCCTGCTGCAAAGTATTGCATCAAAAATTGTAATTACATGCCCCTGTTAAACAGGGGCTGAAAAATTGTGCCTTAGGCACTGGTGGTGGCGCCCAGAACCAAAAATGTTCTTACAAGCTATCAGCGTGATGATTGAGGAGGAAGAGGATAATTTCTCAGGGATAGTCACTCAGCATCAGCATAGGCAGTCTTTGAAGGGATCTGAGATTTAAAAAAAAATTATTCGGTTACATCAGCATCAGGTGCTTGGTAGCTGGTGGTGATCCAAGACTGATTCATTTTTATGAAGGTCAGTCGATCGACCGAGTCGGTGGACAGACGCACCCTGTGATCGGTTACCACGCCTCCAGCAGCACTGAATGTGCGTTCCAAAAGAACGCTGGATGCAGGACAGGCCAGTAGCTCAATTGCATACTGTGCAAGCTCTGGCCAGTGATCCATCCTCAAGACCCAGTAACCCAGAGGATTTTCAGTGGGAAAGGTGTCCAAGTCTCATCTTGCCCCTAGGTATTCCTGCACCATGTAAAACAGACGCTGGCGATGGTTGCTGGAACCAATCATACCTTGGGGCTGCGGACCAAAAAATTGTCTGAACGCATCGGTCAGACGGCCACCTTCTCCACTGCTCCTTCTTTGACTGACCGAAGCCTCAGCAACACGTTGTCCAGAAACAGGAGTTTGTAACCTCCCAGTCTCTGGGAACGCGTTGCACAGACCTTTCTGCAAGGCCTCCCGAAGATGTTTCATCCTCTGCTCCCTCTGCGATGGCAAGATAAGGTCCGCAACCTTACCCTTGTAATGTGGATCAAGGAGGGTTGCCAGCCAGTATTGGTCCTTCTCCTTGATACCACGAATACGAGGATCCTTACGCAGGCTTTGCAGGATCAGGGAGGCCATGCAGCGTAGGTTTGCTGAGGCATTCGGTCCGGAGTCCTCTGGGTCACTAAGGACGACATGGTATGCAGCCACCTCCTCCCAGCCACGTACAAGTCCATGTGTTTCTTGGGACTGATCCCTTAAAGACTGATGCTGATGCTGAGTGCCAGGCTCCACCTCCATACTGACACAATCTTCCTCCTCCTCCTCCTCCTCCTCGTCCTCTTCCTGTGTGATCGGCGGGCACGCAGGAACACTGTCTGGATAAAGGGGGCCTTGAGAGCTAAGGAAGTCCTCCTCTTCCTGCCTCTGTTCTGCCTCAAGTGCCCTGTCCATTATTCCACGCAGCGTGTGCTCCAACAGGTGGACAAGGGGGACAGTGTCACTGATGCATGCACTGTCACTGCTCACCATCCTCGTGGCCTCCTCAAATGGTGACAGGACAGTGCATGCATCCCTGATCATGGCCCACTGGCGTGGGGAAAAAAAACCAAGCTCCCCTGATCCTGTCCTGGTGCCATAGTCTCACAGGTACTCATTGATGGCCCTCTGCTGCGTGTGCAACCGCTGCAGCATGGCCAACGTTGAGTTCCACCTGGTAGGCATGTCACAGATTAGGCGGTTCTTGGGCAGGTTAAACTCCTTTTGGAGGTCCGTCAGCCGAGCACTGGCATTATATGACCGGCAGAAATGCACACAGACTTTCCTGGCCTGCCTCAGGACATCCTGTAAGCCCGGGTACCTGCCCAAGAACCGCTGCACCACCAAGTTAAGGACGTGAGCCAAACAGGGTACATGGGTCATTTGTCCCTGTCGGAGGGCAGAGAGGACGTTGGTGCCATTGTCGCAAACCACCATTCCTGCCTTAAGTTGGCGTGGCGTCAACCACCTCTGAACCTGCCCCTGCAGAGCTGACAGAACCTCTGCCCCAGTGTGGCTCCTGTCCCCCAAGCACACCAGCTCAAGCACCGCATGGCATCTTTTGGCCTGCGTACTTGCGTAGCCCCTTGAACGACTATGGAGCACCGCTGGTTCCGAGGAAGAGGCCATGGAGGAAGAAGAAGAGGAGGGGGTGGAGGAGAGAGGTGTGTCACAATCATTAGCATTTTGGAGGCGTGGTGGCGGAACAACCTCCAACACTACTGCACCTTGTCCTGCATCCTTCCCAGCTGCCAGCAGAGTCACCCAATGCGCCGTGAAACTTAGGTAACGTCCCTGTCCGTGCCTGCTGGACCATGAGTGAGCGGTAATATGCACCTTACCGCTGACCGCCCTGTCCAGCGAGGCATGGACATTGCCTTCCACATGCCGGTAGAGAGCCGGAATCGCCTTCCGTGAGAAAAAGTGGCGTTTGGGTACCTGCCACTGAGGAACCGCACATTCCACAAACTCACGGAAGGGGGCAGAGTCTACCAACTGAAAAGGCAGCAGTTGAAGTGCCAGCAATTTTGCCAAGCTAGCATTCAACCGCTGGGCATGTGGATGGCTGGGAGCAAACCTCTTTCGGCGGTGCAGCAGCTGGGGCAGGGAAATTTGCCTGGTACAATCTGACGTCGGTGTACCAAAAGCAGATTGCCCACAAGTACTTGGCTGTGACACACCTAATTCTACACCTTCATTCCTCTCAGTGCAGGTCTCAGAGAGGACTGAAGGTCTAGTGGGGTTGGAAATCTCAGCTGATGAGGAGCAAGGAGAGGTCCTCTTTGTTCTTTGGTGTGGGTCTTTTAGATGTGCTTGCCAACGAACTGCATGGCAGGTCAACATATGTCTGGTCAAGCATGTGGTACCCAAGCGGGAGATGTTTTGGCCACGTGAGATACGCTTGAGACATATGTTGCAAATAGCAGCGGTGCGATCTGATGCACTCGTCTCAAAAAAGGCCCACACCAAAGAACTTTTTGAATAACGCGCAGAGACTGCAGCGCCCTGCACATGTGATGCAGTCAATGTGCTGCCCTTAGGCTGGCCCCTGGAGGGCATCCTGCCTCGTTGGTGATGTGCCGCCTCCTCCTCCTCCTCCTCCTCCTCCTCCTCTCTCCTATCAGGCACCCACGTTGAGTCAGTGACCTCATCATCCCCTCCCTCCTCATCACTGGAGCAAACCCGGCAGTATGCTGCAGCAGGGGGAGCATGACTGCCAGATTGCTGTCCTTCTTGGGCACCCCCTCTGTCCGTGCTCATGTTACTGCCTTCATCGAGCTCAGTATCATCATCAGAGCCTTCCAAACGCTGGGCATCCTCCTGGAGCATGTACCCAACACTGTGGTCAAACAGTTCGAGGCACTCCTCAGGAGGACATGGTGGAGCTAGGGAAGGAGTCACTGATGACATTGAGCCGAGGGAAGAGGCCGCTGCTTTGCCAGACAAAGCACCCTGGGCATGGGTGAGAGAGGATGAGGAGGATGAGGACGGCTTGGTCATCCACTCGAAAAAAGTCTTCCGCATGTTGCGGCTCAACACGGCCAGCTGCCAAAAAAAAGGCCAAGCGTGTCCCATGGCCACGTGCTGATGAGGATGCACCGTCTCCACGACCAGCACTAGACACAGAGCCTGCTTGCCCTCTCTTATTGGCTTGTGACTGTCTGCCTCTCCTTCTTGGCCTTCCAGACATACTAATGACCTGTAGCTGCACTAAGCTGGGATATTAATATATGTAGTATGAGAACACAACCGACCTTCTACAGGTAGCTTTAGCTGAACACTGTGAGGTGGACGCACCCCACTAACTTGTAGGTTTAGCTGAACACTGTGAGCAGTACGCAATGCACTAACTGTAAATAGTCTAGCTGCCTGACCGTGGTACTAATAGGATCAAAAGAACACCAGTAATTTTCTTCAGGTAGCTTTATATACTGTAACAAGACAAGCCTGCCTGTCAGTAGGAAGATAACAGGAACGGATCTAGCTGAACACTGTGAGCAGGACGCACTGCACTAAATGTAAATAGTCTAGCTGCCTGACCGTGGTACTAATAGGATCAAAAGAACACCAGTAATTTTCTTCAGGTAGCTTTATATACTGTAACAAGACAAGCCTGCCTGTCAGTAGGAAGATAACAGGAACGGATCTAGCTGAACACTGTGAGCAGGACGCACTGTACTAAATGTAAATAGTCTAGCTGCCTGACCGTGGTACTAATAGGATCAAAAGAACACCAGTAATTTTCTTTAGGTAGCTATAAATACTGTAACAAGACAAGCCTGCCTGTCAGTAGGAAGATAACAGGAACGGATCTAGCTGAACACTGTGAGCAGGACGCACTGCACTAAATGTAAATAGTCTAGAAGATAACAGGAACGGATCTAGCTGAACACTGTGAGCAGGACGCACTGCACTAAATGTAAATAGTCTAGAAGATAACAGGAACGGATCTAGCTGAACACTGTGAGCAGGACGCACTGCACTAAATGTAAATAGTCTAGCTGCCTGACCGTGGTACTAATAGGATCAAAAGAACACCAGTAATTTTCTTCAGGTAGCTTTATATACTGTAACAAGACAAGCCTGCCTGTCAGTAGGAAGATAACAGGAACGGATCTAGCTGAACACTGTGAGCAGGACGCACTGCACTAAATGTAAATAGTCTGGAAGATAACAGGAACGGATCTAGCTGAACACTGTGAGCAGGACGCACTGCACTAAATGTAAATAGTCTAGAATTTAACAGGAACGGATCTAGCTGAACACTGTGAGCAGGACGCACTGCACTAAATGTAAATAGTCTAGAAGATAACAGGAACGGATCTAGCTGAACACTGTGAGCAGGACGCACTGCACTAAATGTAAATAGTCTAGCTGCCTGACCGTGGTACTAATAGGATCAAAAGAACACCAGTAATTTTCTTTAGGTAGCTGTAAATACTGTAACAAGACAAGCCTGCCTGTCAGTAGGAAGATAACAGGAACGGATCTAGCTGAACACTGTGAGCAGGACGCACTGCACTAAATGTTAATAGTCTAGCTGCCTGACCGTGGTACTAATAGGATCAAAAGAACACCAGTCATTTTCTTTAGGTAGCTGTAAATACTGTAACAAGACAAGCCTGCCTGTCAGTAGGAAGATAACAGGAACGGATCTAGCTGAACACTGTGAGCAGGACGCACTGCACTAAATGTAAATAGTCTAGAAGATAACAGGAACGGATCTAGCTGAACCCTGTGAGCAGGACGCACTGCACTAAATGTAAATAGTCTAGAAGATAACAGGAACGGATCTAGCTGAACACTGTGAGCAGGACGCACTGCACTAAATGTAAATAGTCTAGCTGCCTGACCGTGGTACTAATAGGATCAAAAGAACACCAGTAATTTTCTTTAGGTAGCTGTAAATACTGTAACAAGACAAGCCTGCCTGTCAGTAGGAAGATAACAGGAACGGATCTAGCTGAACACTGTGAGCAGGACGCACTGCACTAAATGTTAATAGTCTAGCTGCCTGACCGTGGTACTAATAGGATCAAAAGAACACCAGTCATTTTCTTTAGGTAGCTGTAAATACTGTAACAAGACAAGCCTGCCTGTCAGTAGGAAGATAACAGGAACGGATCTAGCTGAACACTGTGAGCAGGACGCACTGCACTAAATGTAAATAGTCTAGAAGATAACAGGAACGGATCTAGCTGAACCCTGTGAGCAGGACGCACTGCACTAAATGTAAATAGTCTAGAAGATAACAGGAACGGATCTAGCTGAACCCTGTGAGCAGGACGCACTGCACTAAATGTAAATAGTCTAGAAGATAACAGGAATGGATCTAGCTGAACACTGTGAGCAGGACGCACTGCACTAAATGTAAATAGTCTAGAATTTAACAGGAACGGATCTAGCTGAACACTGTGAGCAGGACGCACTGCACTAAATGTAAATAGTCTAGCTGCCTGACCGTGGTACTAATAGGATCAAAAGAACACCAGTAATTTTCTTTAGGTAGCTGTAAATACTGTAACAAGACAAGCCTGCCTGTCAGTAGGAAGATAACAGGAACGGATCTAGCTGAACACTGTGAGCAGGACGCACTGCACTAAATGTAAATAGTCTAGAAGATAACAGGAACGGATCTAGCTGAACACTGTGAGCAGGATGCACTGCACTAAATGTAAATAGTCTAGAATTTAACAGGAACGGATCTAGCTGAACACTGTGAGCAGGACGCACTGCACTAAATGTAAATAGTCTAGAACAGTGGTTCTCAACTCCAGCCCTCAGGACCCACCAACAGGCCAGGTTTGCAAGATAGCTGAAATACATCACAGGTGATATCACTTGCTGCTCAGTGATTGCAGTATTCTAGTCTGCAACTCCCCAAGGTAATACTTAAAATCTGACCTGTTGGTGGGTCCCGAGGACTGGAGTTGAGAACCACTGGTCTAGAAGATAACAGGAACGGATCTAGCTGAACACTGTGAGCAGGACGCACTGCACTAAATGTAAATAGTCTAGAAGATAACAGGAACGGATCTAGCTGAACACTGTGAGCAGGATGCACTGCACTAAATGTAAATAGTCTAGAAGATAACAGGAACGGATCTAGCTAAACTGAGTACAGTGTATATATATATATGCAACACCTGGGATGCATATATATACACAATACACTGTAAGTGCAGCTAACTGACTGACTGTTCTGCCTAATCTATCTAACTCAAATCAAACACTGTCTCTCTGTCTATCTATTTCAACGCCGGAACACACACTACACAGGGCCGCCGTGCAGGCGGCCTTATATAGTGTGGGGCGTGTACTAAATCCCCTGAGCCATAATTGGCCAAAGCCTCCTTGGCTCTCCTCTGATACTACTAAAAGCACAGGTAATGCTTTTTTTTTAACCTTTCCTGCAATAGAATTTATTTTGGATTGTAATTCTTGGTATGTGCATGCTATGTGTTAGAAATATGAAGGGTTTTCAAAATTGATAGGTTGCCAGGAAATTATATATGTCATTTATGCTCCTAGAACGCCTGATGGTGCTACTTGGGGTCATTTTGGGGGCAATTCCATTGTCCTGGTGCTCCAGGGCATTCAAAAATGCAATAGGTGGTTGAGAAATGAGATTTATGCTCGTAGATCGCCTGATGGTGCTACTTCAATGTTGGGCCTTTGTATGTGGCCTGGCTATGTAAAAGTCTCACACATGTGGGGGCGTGGCCTGACACTGCATGGAGTAGGACGTGTGGACTCAGAGCTCCGTCCATTACTCCTGTAAAGCTATTAATCCTGGATATACTAACCTACTAACTGGCTAGACTACCTCTCTAGGACACCTGGACAGCTGGACCTGACTCCTGGAAGAAAAAGACGCACGGCGGCCCGAACGGAGCGGCAATCTCCTGCTCGGCGGGTAAAAAACTAATCGAGACCGCGGCTTCGGCCTACAACCGGAGGCCGCGGCCATCTTGGTACACCTCAATCTCGGCCCTGCCTGGATCCAGCCACATAACAAAGGTACCTGGCTACTAGATAGCTCCCTGAAGGAGCTGGACTGCGCGCATTCCCCTCCTCCTAGCCTGCTCACCCACCTGAGACCCAGAGAGACTGACACTCACAAGCGGCTTAGCTGGCGGCCTGGGCCTACCTGTGCTGACCGGCGGCCATTTTGGCACACCTGCCCCCTTTGCCTGTGCTGTACACACAGACTGCGGCCCTGTTATCCCCCTGTAAAGGCGGTTCCTCCTGGGGACGTGGCCCGACAGTGAAATAGGACACAATCCTGAGAAGATCTGTCCATTACTCCTGATTATACCCCATCCTATACCCACAGACCCCATTCAAACAAGCTTAATAGCTTCCCTTTTGTGACCACTGAAGAATCCAGTCAAGATGTCTCCCACAAAGGCTCAGAAAGCAGCGACGGCGGCAAAACTAGCTCAGTACCGCCGGCAGGAGGGAGAGGAGATGGAGGAACATGGTGTCGTGGAAAAGCCTGAGGAGGAAGGTCCGGCGGGAGATACGGATCGGCTCCTCGAGGCAATCACATTCTGCAGAACTTCACTAACAGCCCAGATAGAGGAGGTAAAGGTAGATATATCTCTCATCCGTCAAGATTTACATAAACTCCGGGACCGGGTTAAAACTGCAGAAAACCGAATCAGCAATGTGGAAGACGCCATCCCGCCCCTGCAAGAGGGGACAGAACGTATACAGCGCCAAATCCAGCAACTGTTCTCCAAGCAGGACGAAATGGAGAACAGACTGAGGAGATGCAACCTGCGATTAATCGGCCTCCCTGAAGGCGCTGAGGGAAAGGACCCCACCACATTCCTGGAGCAGCTACTCATCACACACTATGGCAGAGAGGCTTTCTCCCCCAATGCTAGCTGTGGAAAGGGCCCACCGAATGCCTGCCAGACCGCCTCCGCAGGGAGCACCCCCGCGCACCTTTATAGCCAAGCTCCTTAATTACAAGGATCGGGATGCGGCCCTGAGAATGGCACGAGAAAAAGGCAACATTCAACTAGGGAACAGTAAAATCGCCATATTCCCTGACTTCTCAACAGAAGTACAGCGCCGCAGACAAGGGTTCACAGAGGCCAAACGCAGGCTGAGATCAAAGCAAATTAAATACGCTATGCTATTTCCAGCCCGACTCCGAGTAGAGCAAGATGGCAGAGTTCACTTTTTTGAGGACCCCGAGGAGGTGATAACCTGGCTGGAACGCCAAGGGGCACCGGAGAGAGCAGACTGATACCGCTGTAAGTACACTTTTTGCTACCACTTACCACAACCAATGCAGCATACAACTCCTGACACTTATTACAGACCTGATTAGAAATTAACAGATATGCGCTGTGCACTGAAGTGGACATATACAGATCAAACTGCTAGATTTAAATGCTCTTCGCACTAGCCCATTTATTCGCTCAGTGAGCCAGATAGAAGACCCGCCAAGGAACTGTGAGTTGTATCCTTACTACGAGAGTCAAGTTTAGCCTAACAGTCAACAAGCTGATTTTTCCCTTACCCACATTTTTTACTTTAATTTGTATTCCCCTGACATCTTATGTGGCTCAATATGTTTTTTGAGAAGACGGAGCCCCGGAGAGGGCACAGTCCTGCCCCTTTATTGCAAAGTGCAGCGAGACTCTACCCCACTCAACATCAGAGAATATGCTAGTGGAATTGGGAGCCACTGCAACGAACACTTGTATACCGCTCCTCCAACACGGAGTGTAACCCGTCAGCACTCTCTAGTGCGGTGGCCCCAATTACTCACATGCTTATGGCTTTACCATGCAAAGTTTTGTATTTCCTTGTTGGGGATTTTCAGTCAGTTTGGGGATGATGCCTGCAACAGTTGGGGAGGTTGCAAGGCGGGGTGGGGGGTGGTGGGGGGGACAGTTCAACCGTTGAACAGATTTGTATGTCTTATAACTAGATGGTACACCAACCAAAGTTGGACATGGTTGTTGCAAACATTAAACGTTATTCTATACCTAGTAAAGTGTACACTAAATATACATTACAGACATCTGAGAAGGCTAACCAAAAAACTAGATGTATATATGATGGCTGAAATACGTTGCCGTATAGAAGGGAACACATGGGGACTCTAAAGTTCCTTACCTGGAATGTGCGGGGCTTGCGTGAGAAGATAAAACGCTCGGCGGCCCTCACGTTCCTTAAAAAACAACACGCTGACATTCTAGTCTTAGTGGAGACTCATGTGGAAGGGAGATTGCAAATGGCTCTTCGCCGACCCTGGGTCGGATGGGCATTTCATTCAACCTACACATCACACGCACGTGGAGTGTCAGTTTTGGTGGCCAAATCAGTACAATTTGAACTTAGAGGTTTCCACGGACCCACAGGGACGGTATGTTTTTTTGTCTGTCAAGCTGTATGGGGAACCTTTTCTTATTTTGGCTTTCTATATACCCCCCCCCCATTCTCCATACCCATAATCTTAGAGGGCTTCACATTCATGACCAAACACCCCACAGTCCAGACAGTCTGGCTGGGGGATTTTAACACCACACTAAACCCCTCGGTAGATAGACTTCAACCCTCGAATCCACATCCAATAACCAACAGAGAAACCAAATTTGCCAAGCTAATTTCCTCCTTTCACCTTGTGGATTCTTGGAGATACAAATACCCACACAAACAATCATTCTCTTGTTTCTCTTCCTCCCACAGCTCTATGTCTAGAATTGACATGATATTGTTATCACAAAGTCTCACACCCCGACTACTAGAGACGTTTTTTTCTCCCAGGCTGTTGTCTGACCATAGCCCATACTGGATTACACTAAGCGTGCCCACTGACAAACCAAAGCGGAATTGGCAATTAAACCCGTTCTGGCTCTCACTACTGCCTCAGGATGATGAACTTATGAATGAGTGGAAGTTGTTCTTCAGGAACAACGACCGCTCAGCTTCCCTGACAACAATCTGGGAGTCTATTTAAATCTCATGTTCGCATGATACTCTCAACCCGCATTAACAGAATTAAAACAGATTCCTCTGGAGAGCTTGATAGAGCGATAACGGTACTATCTCAATCCGAACAAAATTATATAGATGATCCCTCTCCCGCAAATGCAGACTTACTTAAACTTCAGGCCAGAGTAGTAGCCCAACTCCAATATGGGAAAGAACGACACAAAATGTTCTTTGCTAAACAAAAGCTGTTTGAGCACGGGGAGAAGGCTGGCAGGCTCCTAGCATACCTGGTACACAATGAAGATAGACCCCCTGTGGTAATATCTTTACACGGTCCTGGAGGTGAGTCCATTACTAATCCCCTCACAGTGACCTCTATGTTTAGGGTTTTTTTTATTGACCTCTACACCTCAAAAAGTCCTGAGGATAAGGGCCCAATGAACTCCTTTTTGGAGGAGACGGCACTTCCCCAGTTAACAGAAGACCAGGTTAATCTCCTTGAGGCACCACTTACTGAGGAAGAAATAGCGTTGGCTATTGCTGGATTTGCCAGGTCCAAATCCCCAGGCTTGGACGGCCTACCTATAGAATTTTACTCCCAATTCAGCGATTTTTTGATCCCAAAACTTCTAACCTTATATAATCACCTATTCGAGACATTTACACTTCCCGCTTCTATGAGAGAGGCAACAATAGTCCTCATACCCAAACCGGGAAAAGATCCAGGATACCCCGAATCCTACCGCCCAATCTCCCTATTACAAGTAGATATCAAGATATTAGCCAAGGTACTCTCCCTCCGACTCAATCAAGTCATTCTCTCTCTGATACATACGGATCAGGCGGGGTTCATGCCTGGTCGTAACACCTCGTTCAACCTACGAAAATTGTTTATAAATTTACAGGCCACACATGAAAATGTAGGATCCCGGGTGATTGTGACGCTTGATACGGCCAAGGCATTTGACTCTGTGGAGTGGGGATACTTATGGCAATGCTTGGGAAAGTATGGCTTTGGCCCCAGATTCCTTAAGTGGATCAAACTACTTTATCAAAGTCCCACAGCTAGAGTGGTGGCGAACGGGTGGCCGTCTCAAGAGTTTGACCTCAGTCGAGGCACGTGACAGGGCTGCCCTCTTTCCCCACTTCTCTATGCCTTAGCTGCAGAGCCTTTGGCTGTGTCGATCCGTGCAAATCCCGAGATCGTGGGTCTACAAATGGGAACCTTAACTGAAAAAATAAGTTTATATGCGGACGATACCCTATTATATCTCGCTGACTCAGGCCCATCCCTTCAAAAAGCATTACAGTTGATCGAACACTTCGGAACGTTTTCCGGTTTAAAGATGAACTGGGAAAAGTCTCAGATACTACCTATAGACAGTTTCCCACCATCTGAATCATGGACAGATACCCCACTAAAAAGAGCAGACACAATCAAATACCTAGGAATCCATATATCCAGAGATCCGGCTGATTATATTCCCCTTAACATTGAACCCCTCTTTTCAATAGTCATAACCAAAATACGTACTTGGGCCCGTCTACCACTAGGAGTTTGGGGTCGCATAAATCTGATAAAAATGGTCCTTCTCCCAAAAATCCTTTACATATTGTGGCATACCCCACTCTATCTCCCATTAAAACACTTTAAGTCTCTTGAAGCTTTACTCAAACCCTTTGTGTGGGGGACTAGCAGACATAAAATCACATGGTCAGCGCTTAAAAACCCGACAGACATGGGGGGAATGGCCCTACCGGATCTGAAACTTTATTACATTGCATCACAACTATCACAACTATTCCACATAGACAAGACAGACAACATACGCTTCCTGACCCTTCTTTGCTCCAAAAGTGTGCAACTCACAGGCGATTCACTATACGCAATATCGGTGGGATCCAGGAATACTGAAGTGGGGGGAGACAAGAAGTCCTTGTTACACCATTATAGACGTATTTGGGACCTTGCCTCCACCAAATTAGAAATACCAAGACTACACGACCATACACCGATATGGCACAATAGAGATATGTCAGAATTCCTTAGCATACCGGACTCGGAGTTGTGGGAGTCTAGGGGAATTTACTATATACATCATCTGCTGTTCAATGGAACTCTCAAGACTTACGATATACTCAAAGAAGAGTTTTCTCTTCCAAACTTCATGTTCTTCAGATACCTGCAAGTTAGACATGCAACCCAAACACAATTCTTACAGGTTGAGGCTCCGCCTGCTCTTCATCCCGTTATGGCTATTGTTAAAAGTACAGACCCACGTGGACTAATATCCACATTTTATAATATGCTTCTAACTCCTACCTCGTCAAAAATAGCGTTTGATTTGAAGCCTCGATGGGAGAGAGAGGTAGGCCCGATGGAAAATGAGGAGTGGGAGGAAGCCCTCGAGACATGCAAAGCAGTATCACCAAAACTATCGGACAGACTCTCTCAGATTTACATAACACATAGAACATACCTCACCCCAATTCGAGTAGCCAGATATAAGCGTAATCAGTCTACTCTGTGCCCGATGTGTGGCCAAGAAACAGGTACGTTCTTTCATTTAATATGGACATGCCCCAAGATTCAACAACTATGGAAACAGGTCATAACATTTCTACATGACACCATGGGCTCCCCAATAGCGTTAGAACCAAAACAATGTCTCCTAGGGATATTTCCAGACACAGTTGACAAATTTACCAAGGTATTCCTACATGAGACTCTATTCTCCGTCAGAAAAATTATTGCAAGAAAGTGGATGAGACCATCCCCTCCCAGTGTGACGGAGTGGAAAACAGAAGTTAACACTACTTTGCCATACAAAAAACATATTTACATTAATAGAGGATGTCCGACAAAATACAACAAAATTTGGGATCGATGGTTGCAAGAACCTGAAACTTGCACTTAATCATTAATTCACTCAGTAATACAACACGTAGATCTCGGTAACTAAAACTCTATCCCAGATACATACAGAGAAAGTCTAAACCAAAAGACATCATGGTTCATGTTGTTCTCCCAAAATGGTCATGTCTGTACTGAACACAATATATCCCCTATAGACTTAAAGGTATATAACACATATGAGAGCGTCACATTATGCATATACATATCACGTGTACTATAATAAAATGCAATTAACCCAAATATGTTCAACGGGGGGGGGGGGGGTAGGGGGGAGGGAGGGTGATAAAATTACACATTATGATGATAGTAGTTCATAGTGGTATACATTTATTTCTACATTAACATATATTACCCCTAATGTTGACTACATTAACAATGTATACTTTCCTTGTTTAATATGCATTTTTATGTATATAGGTATAATAGTAATACTATGTATTTATATGCATCATCTTTGCTTAATAAAACCTTGTTTGATGAAAAAAAAGTCTCACACATGTGGTATCGCCATACTCAGGAGGAGTAGCAGAATGTATTTTGTGGTGTCATCTTTGCTACGTACATGCTATGTGTTGGAAATATCTGATAAATGGACAACTTTGTGTAAAAAAAAAATGCGTTTTCATTTTTTTCCACATTTTCCAAAAACTTCTGGAAAAATATGAACCGTTCAAAAGACTCATTATGCCTCATAGATTATACGTTGGGGTGTTTGCTTTCCAAAATGGGGTCATTTTGGGGGCAATTCCATTGTCCTGGTGCTCCAGGGCCTTCAAAAGTGTAAATGATGGTTGAGAAATGAGATGTGTCATTTATGCTCGTAGAACGCATGAAGATGCTACTTCAATGTTGGGCCTTTGTATGTGGCCAGGCTGTGTAAAAGTCTCACACATGTGGTATCACCATACTCGGGAAGAGTAACAGAATGTATTTTGGGGTGTAATTTGTTGTATGCATATGCTCTGAGAGAGAAATAACCTGTTAATATGACAATTTTGTAAAAAAAAAAAAAAAAATCTTCATTTTGCAAAGAATTGTGGGAAAAAATTACAACTTAAAAAAATTCACCATGCTACTTACTTAATACCTTGTAATGTCTACTTTCTAAAAAGGGGACATTTAGGGGGTATTTGTACTTTCCTGACTTGTTAGTGTCCCAAGAAATGAGATAGACCGTCAGTACATCAGGTGTGATCAGATGTGATCAATTTTCAGTGATTGGCACCATAGTTTGTAGACTCTATACCTTTCACAAAGACCAAATAATTTACACTAATGTGGGTTATTTTTACCAAAGATATGTAGCAGTATACAGTTTGGCCAAAATTTATGAAGAAAAATTACTAATTTGCAAAATTTTATGACAGAAACAAAGAAAGGGGCATTTTTTTCACAAAATTTACGGACTTTTTTATTTAAAGCACAAAAAATAAAAAACGCACTAGTGATTAAATACCACCAGAAGAAAGCTCTATTTGTCTGAAAAAAAGGACGCAAATTTCATATGGGTACAGTGTTGCACGACTGAGTATTTGTCATTCAAAGTGTGAGAGCACTGAAAGTTGAAAATTGGTCTGGGCAGGAAGGGGGTGTAAGTGCACTGTATTTAAGTGGTTAAACACACAGGATGATAAAGCAACTATAGCCCAATGTTGACCTTAATGTTCATTTGACCTTAATGTTCATTTGTGAACTCATTGAAATGGTTCTGTGTAACCTGTAAAACACTGTGGATGGTGTCTGTTTATATTAATAAGTAAATTAAATATCTTGACAAAACCTTTTGCTGTGTTAAATCCTTCAAAATGCATAACAAATTAATCAGATAATATCACAATTACAATAGCAGTGCATTTACTCTGAATACATGCAGCATAGCTCATATGGACTGCTTTCAGAACACTACATGAAAATGCTATGGGGCATTCATACACCAACTGCTAATGAGAAACAGATGAAGGAACTAAAATTAGAAAGGTGCTTGCATGAGATCTAGAAAAGCCACTGGAAAGTATACAACTGGGAATATAAAAGCAATCCATTTTAATCTCATACACAAGTTGCATGAAGGGTGAACGCCTGCTGAATGCATAAGAGGCCACTGTTCATTAGCCCATGTCAAGTGAAAATATGCCTAAGTGTTCCTTTCTAAAGATTTCTCAGACATGATTAAGCCTTAACCCAATAACTGCTTAGAAGCTCAGCAATACATTTTAGTCATTAAAGCAGAGTTCCAGCTGCAATTTTTTTTTTAAAGTCAGCAGCTACAAGTACGGTAGCTACTCACTTTTAATAAGGACACTTACCTGTCCAGGGAGCCCACGATGTCAGCCCCCCGAGCCCGATTGGTCCACCGTCTCGGGTGCAGGCGCTGCCATTCCAACTAAGGGAAACCAGCAGAGGAGCCTTCAGGCTTCACAGCCGGTTTCCTAGTGAGCGTGGCGTTTTGTGAATGGCCAGCTCGTCTTCTGGGACACACACACACACAGGTCCCAGAAGGCAGCAGGGGGGAAGGAGGGCTCACCGCAGAAGAGGACGTGATGCACTGCGCTGCGGCCGAGCTAGGACAGAAGTTAAATTCTTTCTAAAAAGGTAGAAAAGGAAAAACAAAAATAGATATCCAAAGACGAGGGGTGGTCTTTAGTTTAGGACCACCTTATAAAAGTGGGTGGAACTTTGCTTCAAGCAAGTCAGGCCTCCTCCATAGTAAATGATATGAATGACTAGCCAGTGAACACAAAATGTTCACTCCCTTAGAAAAACAGACCAAAACAGATACCACAGGAGCTGTTGTCTGTAATTAAGGAGTAACATGTCTACAAATGCATAATTGCAGTTAAAGGCATAACACAACAGATGCCCAAGGAGAGGCCAGAACCCCCCAAATTCAATGAAGATATAAAAAAAGTGCATATTTATACCAAATTTGATGTGTACAATCAATCCACCCAGTGAAGTGCAATCATAGCAAATGAAACAAATAATAGATGATGTGAAATCCCACACTGCCATCTAGTGATAGTGATGTTTAAAAACATAATTTTCACAATCCAGTAGTATGAAAGATTAAACTATATGTAAACCCAATCACTAAAATCTCACGCTTAACATGTAAACTGTCAATACTTTTAAATCTGCAGCTTTTATTAAAAAAAAAAAAAAAAAATGAGTTCCTGACATGAAGGTCCTTGTTCAGGCACTTGCTTTAATAAGGTGACAACTGTCTCCCTGTAGTGCTCCTATATTGTCACCTTGTCACATGCACCCCCGATGGAGGCTACAAACAGATGTGCCAATACACATTGTGCAGGCATGGTCTACTGTTGCCATATTAGTAAGCTGGTCAGTGATGTACAGAAAACACTGAAGCAAGTGCAAGTAACTAAAAAAAGGCTGTAGGACAGGGTAGGGTGACCACATTTCCAAACTGCCATTCAGGGACATCCCCCCCCCCGCGCCCACCCAAAAAAGATGGTTTTTGATACTTTTTTTTGCCAATTTTTGGGGAAAACGGAGGGGGACAGCAGCAGAAGGGAGGGGGACAGCAGGATGGAGGGGGACAGCAGCAGGACAGAGGGGGACAAGGAGGAAGAATGGAGGGGGACAGCAGTAGAACGGAGGAGGACACGGGGGCAGAATGGAGGGGAACAGCAGGATGGAGGGGGACAGCAGCAGAACGAAGGGGGACATGGAGGAAGAACGGAGGGGGACAGCAGAACGGAGAGGGACAGCAGAACAGAGGGGGACAGCAGAACAGAGGGGGACAGCAGAACAGAGGGGGACACGGAGGAAGAACGGAGGGGGACAGCAGCAGAACAGAGGGGGTCACAGAGGAGGAACGAAGGTGTCAGAAGAACAGAGAGGGACACGAAGGAAGAACGGAGGGGGAAAGCCGCAGAACGGAGGGGGACACAGAAGAAAGATGGAGGGGGAGAGCAGCAGATCTGAGGGGGAGTGGGGGGGACAGCAGCAGATCTGAGGGGGGTGGAGGACAGCAGCAGATCTGAGGGGGGTGGGGGACAGCAGCAGATCTCAGGGGGGTGGGGGACAGCAGCAGATCTCAGGGGGGTGGGGGACAGCAGCAGAGCGGACGGGAGCATGCATTGCTCACTTTAACAAAGAAGTGTAAGTTACACTAACCTGGAAGTTGGTCTGGCGGGAGGCAAACTCACGGACCTCATGGGCTGGAGGGAGGACTCGGACGAGGATCAGGAGAGAAGTTGAAGTCGGGCTGTGCTGCTGGCAATGTGCACTGGCTGGCGGCTGCTGAAGTAGTCGGCGGCCCCGGGACTGGCATTGACTGGGCGCAGCTGAGCTGACTGGGCAGGGCACAGGCTAGTAAGTCAGTGTGGCTGCATGGGCCAGGCGGCTACTCTCTGTCTCTCGGAGGCGCGCTGCTCAGCCGTAGGCCGTAGGGTGCTGACTGCCCACGTGACAGACGGTGTCAGCTGACGTCACTGGTTGCTAGATGCGGGACGGGCGGCCCTAGCCTAGCAACCAGTTAGGCATATGATGTGTGTCATATGTTACTCACTAATGATTATAAGGGTGGCGAGTCGGACTTGTGCCGGCGGTGTGTTTTTTTTTCATTCTGGGACACTGTATTGTCCCGGAATGAAGGTGCCCGGGACACGGGACAAAAATCTAAAATAAGGGACAATCCGGGACACATGGGCACCCTAGGACAGGGGCGCCCAACCTTTTGAAGAGCGAGGGCCACTTAAGTGACTTGGTAACCAGTCACGGGCCACAATGAGTGGAGCGGGCGGATGACAGGTCCTTGTCCACTCTGCATATGCAGAGCGGACACAGCCCACTCTTTTCTATAGGCCCTCCAATCCGATCCACCCAGACTGAAGGGGACAGGTCATTTTACATCTGCCGCAGGGTCTGATTGGGTCGGATTGATCGTGAGAAAGAGGCCTAAGGTTGCTTTTACATTGATGTACTGCGGTTTACCCACACCACGGGTGCAGCGCAGTGCATCTGTGGCTTTCCTGCAGGCTAGCTGCACATTGCCATAGACTTCTATTATATCCTGCAGGTGTGGTGCACTTTCTGAAAGCGCACCAAACCCACAGGTAATAACAGAAATCTATGGCTCAGTGCAGGTAACCTGCAGTGAACTGCGCTGCACCTGCGAATCAGTTTGAAAGCAGACCCGTAACCACTGCAGAAAAAATATGCCCATATACTGTATACACTGTGATTTTAGTAATAAACTTTAATAAGTCTTTAAAGCCTTTAATAAGTCTTCCATTCAGGTATCACCTGTTGTTGCTGTACTAGGCAGAGTGCATTTGGTATCACTCCACTTGTGACAGAAGCCGAGGCTATACAGGAAGCATTGGCTTATGAAGCTCTGCTCCACAGCGGCTTGTTTTCTCTACCGCTGGCTTCATTCACAACACTGATGCTCTGGGGTGGCGCTCTGGCTTGCAACTCTGCCATCCCAGAGCAGGAGGTCATGGGCCACATCAGAGGGCTCAGCGAGCCACATGTGTAAAGTAAACTGAGATCAGGCAACACAAAGTGGGCACCCCCTGAACTGGATAGAACTCCACCACAAAATAAGGTTTTTTAATGGGATTTCTGTCACATTCCCTGGAAAATTCCTGTATTGATAAAAAAATATGGATTTTGGTGGCATTCTGACCAATCTAGATGATCCCAGTCTTAAAAACACCCCTGGATGCTGGTATGATTAT
Source organism: Lithobates clamitans (assembly GCA_037952925.1). Classification (NCBI taxonomy): domain Eukaryota; kingdom Metazoa; phylum Chordata; class Amphibia; order Anura; family Ranidae; genus Lithobates; species Lithobates clamitans. The sequence continues at coordinate 1,311,665 of JBBGZY010000097.1, read as the reverse complement.
TTAAGGATTTTATATGGTTTGATGCAATGGAGATGTTTTTGGTATACCATTATACTCAGTACCTCTATTGTGTTTATTCCTCTGTATTTAATCACTTGCTTACTGGGCACCTATACCCCCTTCCTGCCCAGGCCAATTTTCAGCTTTCAGAGCTCTCACACTTTGAATGACAATTGTGTAGTCATTGGTCACTGTACCCATATGACATTTTTTTCACACAAATGGAGCTTTCTTTTGGTGATATTTAATCACCACTGGGATTTTGATTTTTTGCTAAAAAAACAAAAAAAAAGACTGACAATTTTGAAAAAAAATACAAAACATTTTTTCATATTTTGTTTGGCAACACTGATGGGCACTGATAGGTGGCACTGGTGGGCACTGATTAGCAGTACTGATGGGTACTGATAGATGGCACTGGTGGGCAATGATTAGCAGCACTGGATGACATTGATTAACAGCACTGGTGGGCACTAAGGGGACAGAGGTCCCTCTAACAGAAGCTGGATACCGGCTTTCTTCTTTTCTTCACACTGGCAGCGTGAAGGGAAAAAAAGGCGGTAACCGGCTTTTGTTTACTTCCGCAATCAGCTGTTATTGGCTGACAGCTGATCACGTGGTAAAGGTAACCAAGAAGAAGAAAATAAAACCAGGTCCTACTCTATATACAACCCGGTGGTAGGGACTGAAATAATAATATACCCTATAACAATTCACTGAAGTCTAGTGATGTTGCTATAGCCAAACAAACCGCAGCATACAATAGAAAAAGTCGACCCCTATATTGCTACAGGGATCAAATAGTGGCTACTTGAAGCAACAATAAGTCAACACCAGGATATGTATGTATAAAAATAAATGTATTTATTAATTAATTTAAAACTGCTTCAACATGCATCAGCTGCATCCATATGCAGGGCTTGTAGCTCATGCACAAGATGTGCACCACCAGGTGCAGCAATAAGACACTGTCCTGGTGGGCACTGTGGTCAGTGAATACACCTCAAACACAAGGAAAACCACATAAACCAGAACACATAACAAGACAATAGACAAGTGACACATATATGACACAACCACAACACAGACAGTCCGGACGCCGGCTAGATGACTTTCACAGTGAGGCTGGATAACAATACCCCAGTGTAACTGCCATAACTACCCCAAGAATGGGTAGGAAACATAGGGGTACACTCCGTATTATATCAGACTAGGGTGTACCCAGTATCACTGTGAAGACTCCCCCTAGGAAACCATATGGCTGCTGATGATGCTGGTGAACTGGGGCTAATTAAGCATGTGTTGCTGAGTAAGGGGTGCTATCGCCCAAATGTAACTGGAATCAATGGATTATTTCCTGTCAGGGTTTCCAGAGGCTCTCACTAAGGTCCCTCACAAAGTTTAGCGTGCAACAGCTGATAGCTGTAGTTGCCTCTTAGTCCACCAGCTGATTAATTCAAGCACATAAGGCAGTCCAATCCCCCCCGCTGGAACATCAATCAGTCCATTAATAAATCATACAATGAGGTTAACATGTGTCACTGGGCATGATGTGCCCTTAGTGCTGATAGGGACTGATACTGCACCTGCGGGCACAGTTGGACAAGTATCTATAAGCAAAAGTAACAAGTGGAGACTGAGGGGGGTATATGGAGGCAGGATCTACATTACCACCAAACCGGTCAGCATGCACGAATCACTTTGTTCATGTCTTGATCCCCTTCACCATACATTGGAGTTATCCCTAATGCTTGTGTATGGTGGTGCTGTCTTTGCTCATAGCCGTATGTTCGTTGGAGGCACGGAGTTGATGGAATTAGTCCGCCGTGGCCCCAATATGGCAGTGGAGCAATAAGGACCGGTAAGGGTGCTCGCCCACTCTGTTTCCCCGGCGCTCGTCTCCTTCTCCGTGACGGTAACCAATGGGGGAGTAGTAGGCATGTTAACCAGACGAAGCTACGCTGATTGGTCAAGCGAAACGCGTTGACGTCACAGCGGTCACGTGACGCCGGCTGGACGACACGCCTACTACTCCCCCATTGGTTACCGTCATGGAGAAGGAGACGAGCGCCGGGCAAACAGAGTGGACGAGCACCCTTACCGGTCCTTATTGCTCCACTGCCATATTGGGGCCACGGCGGACTAATTCCATCAACTCCGCGCCTCCAACGAACATACGGCTATGAGCAAAGACAGCACCACCATACACAAGCATCAGGGATAACTCCAATGTATGGTGAAGGGGATCAAGATATGAACAAAGTGATCCGTGCATGCTGACCGGTTTGGTGGTAATGTAGATCCTGCCTCCATATACCCCCCTCAGTCTCCACTTGTTACTTTTACTTATAGATACTTGTCCAACTGTGCCCGCAGGTGCAGTATCAGTCCATATCAGCACTAAGGGCACATCATGCCCAGTGACACATGTTAACCTCATTGTATGATTTATTAATGGACTGATTGATGTTCCAGCGGGGGGATTGGACTGCCTTATGTGCTTGAATTAATCAGCTGGTGGACTAAGAGGCAACTACAGCTATCAGCTGTTGCACGCGAAACTATGTGTGGGACCTTGGTGAGAGCCTCTGGAAACCCTGACAGGAAATAATCCATTGATTCCAGTTACATTTGGGCGATAGCACCCCTTACTCAGCAACACAAGCTTAATCAGCCCCAGTTCACCAGCATCATCAACAGCCATATGGTTTCCTAGGGGGAGTCTTCACAGTGATACTGGGTACACCCTAGTCTGATATAATACGGAGTGTACCCCTATGTCTCCTACCCATTCTTGGGTAGTAATGGCAGTTACACTGGGGTATTGTTATCCAGCCTCACTGTGAAAGGCATCTAGCCGGCGTACGGACTGTCTGTGTTGTGGATGTGTCATACATGTGTCACTTGTCTATTGTCTTGTTATGTGTTCTGGTTTATGTGGTTTTCCTTGTGTTTGAGGTGTATTCACTGACCACAGTGCCCACCAGGACAGTGTCTTATTGCTGCACCTGATGGTGCACATCTTGTGCATGAGCTACAAGCCCTGCATATGGATGCATCTGATGCATGTTGAAGCAGTTTTAAATTAATTAATAAATACATTTATTTTTATATATACATATCCTGGTGTTGACTTATTGTTGCTTCAAGTAGCCACTATTTGATCCCTGTAGCAATATAGGGGTCAACTTTTTCTATTGTATATCACGTGGTAAAGGGCCCACTGTGATTGGCCCTTTACCCCGATCAGTGATCAGCCGAGTTCCAAGGACTCTGTTTTTACAGACAGAGGTGAGCTGGGCCAGGGGGCAGGGTGGCAATTGCCCCCCAGGCTGCCCTAACTTATATTCAAAACGTCTGGCGGACGCTGCCCGCTGACAATTTTTTTTCTTGTGAAGGAAGATGGGCCAGGGTCACAGCCGCAGCAGCCGGCAACTAGATATTGCATTCTGGGACCATCCACCATGCTCAAACTCCTGGTGGGTGGAGAGAACTGAGAGCAGCGCAGCCAGGAAACTACAACTCCCGGAGTCTTGGAGGCAGGGTGCATCAGGGACGCACGCACATGACTGGCTTGGACTGGGCGCTGGTTGCAACTTGACCCCAGGAGCATCCCCTCCCCAGGAGGCCATGCAAGGATCTGCTGAGCTGAGCTGCCATCACTGAGGTGAGAAACCCTGACATCCCACCCCCCCATACACCCCATTTACCCTGCCCCAGTACCCACCCAGTAACCTTAAATAGCCCTCAACACTGTCTGGCTGTCAGGTCCTGCTGACCATGGCCTGTAGGTCCTGCTGGGAGCTGGTCATGGCCTGTAAGTCCTGCTCAGAGCTGGCCATGGCCTGTGGATCCTGCTGGCCACTAGCCTAGGGTGACCAGACGTCCCTGGTTTCTGTGGGTCCATGGATTCAGTGGTTAAATGGGCCCCATGACCGGACTTGCCCCCCAGGCCTAAGGGTGCCAGCCCTCCCCTGATCACAGAGCGCAGCACGCAGGCAGCATGAGAATAGGGGGACGTCGATGTACACCCTCCTGGCATTTTAAGCCCATGCAACGGGAATCCTGTGTTGCATCAGAGGGGGGCGGGGTCACCCGTACACGTCACTGGGAAACCCCGGCATTTCCCCTTGTCAGAGGGGGACGGGGTCATGCGACAGGTGGCCCCGCCATCAGCTACATAAGAGCTGTCAAGCTAGCGCCACATCATTGGCTGGGTGCCTTCGGTGGAGGCAGAATCCTGTGTGTGTTCCTCGCTGGAGATCATCCATCACTGGAGATGGAGAATTGGATTACATTGCTGGAGTAGGAGCATGGATTTATTGGATTACATCGCTGTAATCTCTTTTTTATTTTTTATTTTTAATAAGGGACTTGTCCCAAGCCATCTCCTGTGGTTTTTTAACATTTTAACACTTTCTTTTTGTGAAATTGTAGGGGTACAATGTACCCCTTACCAATTCACATGGGGGGACGGGATCTGGGTGTCCCCTTTGTTAAAGGGGGCTTCCAGATTCCGATAAGCCCTCCGCCCGCAGACCCCCACAACCATCGGGCAAGGGTTGTGGGGATGAGGCCCTTGTCCCCATCAACGTGGGGACATCCTCCCCATGTTGAGGGCATGTGGCCTGGTATGGTTCAGGAGGGGGGGCACTCTCTCGTCCCCCCTCTTTTTCTGCGGCCTGCCAGGTTGCATGCTCGGATAAGGGTCTGGTGTGGATTTTTGGGGGAACCCCACACCATTTTTTTTTTTAATTTTGGCGTTTGGAGTTCCCCTTAATATCCAGACCAGAAGGGCCTGGTAATTGAATTTTGGGGGACCCCCATGCATTTTTTTTTTTCAATGACTTTTATGTGTATTGTCGGGACCGACAATTCATTAATAGCCGGCACTAGCGCTAGGACTTTTAAATGACTTTTTTTTCCTTTAGAAATGTCATTTTGCTCTCGGACTGTTATAAACACGGGAAACATGCGCTACTTGACAAGCATACTATAGACACCCCCCAGGTACAAAATTTAAAGGAATATTTCACTTTTATTGTTTCACTTTAAGTGTTATTAAAATCACTGCTCCCGAAAAAAAACCTGCCTTTTTTAAAACTTTTTTTTGCATTGATACATGTCCCCTGGGGCAGGACCCGGGTTCCCAAACACTTTTTATGACAATAACTTGCATATTAACCTTTAAAATTAGCACTTTTGATTTTTCATATTCGTGTCCCATAGACTTTAACATTGTTTGCATGTTCTGGATGCGAACCGAACAGGGGGGTGTTTGGCCCAATCAACCTTTACTGATGATTGTAAAGGTTCTTTAACAAAAATGTTATACTTACCTGCTCTGTGCAATGGTTTTGCAAAGAGTGTCCCCAATCCCCCTAATCTGGGGTCCCCCGCTGATGCTCTGGACTCCTACTTTTCTCCATATGCCACCATATTAGCCAATTCCTATAGTGGCACACGTGCAGGTTTGTTCCATAGCAACGCTGTGTGTGTTTATTGACACACACAGTGTGGCTCAGCTGCATGAGAGCAGTTGCTCTTCTGGGTCTCTCTCTCCTCAGTGGGGAGCGAGTTTGCTTGAGTGCCCCCAAAGCAAGAGATTTGCTAGAGGGGGCACTCGGCAGGGGGGAGGAGTCAGGACCGACGACGGGGGACCCAAAAAGAAGAGGGTCGGGGCTGCTTTGTGAAAAACCTTTGGACAGTAGGTAAGTATAATATGTTTGTTATATTTAAAAAAATATTTAATATATAAATATTTTAAAAAATTACAACCTTTACAATCACTTTAGGCTTTTTATGTTTGCTACTGTTTTTATTAACATTTTATATGTTTATGAAAAATGGCTTTGCATGTGATCCTGAAGCACTATCACTGTAGCGATTACCCCTGAACCTTACAACTGGCAATGTAAAAAAGACTATTATCAAAACACGTACCATGTCAAGACAATGGAGAGAAATTTCCTTTGGAAAATTCAGAGCAGAACATAATGGGGAAAGAACAATGTCCTGACTGAGGTGAAAGGAGAAACCACCTTAGGAGGAAAAGAGACTTTAGGCCTCAGGACAACCTTGTCCTTATGAAGAGTGCTTTACAGAATAATGCTGCTAACTCAGAGACAGTGACTCTCCATGTAGAGGTGATAGCAACAAGAAGTAAGATCAGATAAGGGAATATGCATAATACATTCCAGAGGCAACCATAGAAGGCCCAAAAAACAGGTTTAGAGGGTCATACAGGGGAAAGGTGTATGCAACACCTTGCACAGATGTCTTAACCAGAGAATTAGTAGCCAATGGTATCAGATGATACTCAAGGCCAGAACCTTATCTAGACCAGACTGAGAGAAGGGCAGGCTGCGTCTCATGGAGAATGGACTAGAATAAAATTTTCTGGACTTGCACCATGCAAATTAAGAGTTCAAGGTATGATGATAGACTTTGCAAAAGGTCAATTTCTTAGTGTATAAGAGGGAAGTGATAACTGAATATGATAGCCCCCATGAGACCTGGGCTTCAACAGCCAAGCCAGTGACTAAGAAGTAAGGTGGTGGACAGGCACTTTGGACAGAAAACCTAGATAATCCACAAGGGCCCATGGAGAGTGTGCCAGGAGTCTGAGTATATCTGAGTATCACAATCTCATGGGCCTGTTCTGTTCAATGAGAATCACCGAAATACCCTCCATCAAGATCCTGCGGAACAGACAAGGCGCTAATCTAGAGAGGCAAAAAGGCGTAGATCAAGTGGAAATGATACCATGTGTTCACAAGAGCACCCATTGTAAAAGCCCAAGGGTGCCTGGACCTGGCAACAAACATGTCTATATTGTTTTTGAATATGGATGCCACAAGATCCATGTCTGGTGTCCCCCACCTGTGGCAAAGGGCTTAGAACACCTCTGGATGCAGAGCCAGTTTCCCTGAGTCCAGACACTGAGAAAATCTGCCTGCCAATTTTTCACACCTGAGATGTGAATAGCAGATGGCAATGAAACGTGCAGTTCTGCCCAAGTAAGGATCAAGTCTACTTCACTTTGAGAGGCATAATTTCTTTTGCCTCCCTGATGGTTTATGTAGGCCATTGATGTAACGTTGTTCAACTGGATTCTTGTTGGGTGACCTCACAACTTCCAGTGTTAAAAGTATAACTGAGCTACAATGATTTCTAGGATGTTGATGGGAAGACAGGCTTCTTCCAAAGATAAAGTCTCACGAACTGACGGGGCATTCAGGCCCCCTCCCTAGTCTGAAAGGCATCCATCCTGAGAACTTTAAACATCTTTAGAAAAAAAAGGTTTTCCTGACTCCAGCACTGGTTTGGAAATCCATCACACCAAGGAGAGTTTGGCCTTGCAGGTAAGATGCATGAGGCAGTCCAAGGACTGAGTTTGTTTGTCCTATGCTGCCAGAATGTCAAGTTGCAACAATCTGGAGAGATGCTTGGTCTATGGCACTGGTATGAAAGAAGATACTATCAGGCCCAAGACCCTTATGCAGGCATGAATTGAAGATTTACCCTGGAACCAAGGGACAAGGGCACAAAAGCAGAGGAACAGAAGTTTGTCCCGGAACAAGATCCTAGACAGGGCTGCACCCAATGTGAGGCTCAAGTTCTCAAACAGGGAGTCAGTTCCATGATGATTTTAAAATGTTGATGTTTCAAACATATCTACAATGCCTGCTGTACATTGGCTTGCAAGGGAGGACTAATCTGGCTAGATCTAATGTTAATACCACCTGGCTCATAGGCTACTAGTCACCACATGGCATATTTCCCTGTGGCCACTGTGCCCAGTATAATTTTGTTATGCGGGGTAACTCCTTTATACAACCCCATACAGGTAAAACATTTGATATCAAGTCCTTTTTCAGTTGTTCTAGTCAGAATGTTTATGTACATCAATTAAAGCTTATTTCCACTTTTGCTGTCGAATTTGAGAAAGCCCAACTATATGTTTTTTATGTTAACCTATTCACACATCATGCCTATTTTTTTTTTTTTTCTAATATATATATTGCCTACATTTTAGATGTTTTTCAGGAGAAGGTATCATGGCTGACTGCAAGATTTTATGAACAATGTTAGAGTGAGCTTGTCCCAAGTTTGTAATCAATAACATACAATCCAAGAAGCCCATCTTCTACACCTTTAACTCTTTGTTAAGAGAGATGAGAGTTCAAACAATATAATAGTAAGTAGATAATGAAGATAGGTCCGTACAGTACAGATAAGGTTAATTGTGGCAAACCCAGCTTCCCAGCCCCCAACAAACAAAATAAAACTATGTAGGATGTTTCCTTGCTTAAGGGCTCAGAATAAAGCATCTATTTGTTTTATGCTATGTGAATGGAGACATGTAACATATATAAAGTAGCTGTTTTCGTAATTTGAATATGAAGATAGGAAAACACTTTAAGCATGGTTACTCTTGTTTTATATACATTTATCTTTTGTATCTCGTGGGAGTGATAGTTCTTTACTCTGCACTGGTCCTCTTACCCAGATTTGTTTGTCTAGAATTCAAGATTTGTTTCTCCACTCTGCTGTTGTTTATTTCTATGTAAATATAGAATGATTCCCTGCAAGAGGAGCTGCTGAACAACAGCTAGAAGATATGCTTATCTTTTGCAAGGAAAGAGGCAAATTTGAGAGCATGAAGCAGGGAGGAGGCAGAGTCTGAAACTATAGTTTTTAGCCCCTTTAAATGAAACTGGACCCAAACATCTGAGATTTCCTGGAACCAAAAAGCCAAAAAGACCAACAGACATCTCAAAATTCTGATAAGAGGGGGTGCCCCATCATTGGTAAGAGAGCTTGGAGACAGATAGGGCTGGCTTGGAGAACTACATCTCTGGATGAAAGATTGTTCCATACTCCACTTTGGAGCTGGAGGCCTGAAGGGAATGAGTGGAACTTTCCCAAGCCTTTAAAGTAGAAGGCCTACTCATGAAACGCAAGTCTTTTTTCCTAAGGGAGGAGAGTACTCTTACCCCTGTAATCTCCTTGATGTACTTATCCAAGACACGACCAAACAGGTATTCTCCCCCAAAGGACAGGCACCTAAGGGTTGTCTTGCACAGGAAATCCTCTAACCAGCAGTTAAGCCCAAGAATCCCCTGCATGTTGATGGAGAAGAGGCTCATCTCGAAGATTTGGAGAAGTGCATTTGCCAAGATGTTCATAAAGTGACCTAATGCCACAGGTAAAATCTCTAATTGTTGATGAAAAGAAGGATAAGGGCGTGGCCTAGTGATGGCTGAGTGAGGACATGTCCTCAAAGAGCTCCTGACTGTTCCCTCTCTCGCCCATAAACTTGATGGCTTTTATCATCTGAAAAGGAGGTACGCTAACCTCCAAGAGGTACAGGACAAGATCAGGGACAAACGGTGACCAGACAGCAACCCCACAGAGCAGTATCTAGAGATACTTTCACGACTCACAGAGGAGCTCGCCAGGCGCCATAGTGACAGCGCCACGTGGACACCTTATGGCAGAATCTGATCCGCTGGACTTACCTATATCCCCGGCTTCATCTACGACGTCAGATTGCCTCTCGGAGACTCCAGCTATCTTCTGCTCTGACATGGCAGGCTCATCACAGCGGCAAAGCAGCATGCCCAACGAGCTTCGCGCCATCTTGCGAGCCCTTCCTACCAAAGCGGACATCGAGGCCTTACCCTCCAAGTCGGACATCGAGGCCCTTATACTCCGGGTGGAGGAGGCGCACGCTCGGGACATCCAAGAAATAAGAGCAGAGATACAAACGCTCGCAGAGCAAATGGATACTGGGGAAAGCTTGATATCATCCCTCACACAACGGGTTACTGCTTTGGAACATTCCCAAGCGTCACAGGCGACTACGGCCGTGGATTTACAGTTACGTCTTGAGGATTTGGAAGACCGCAGTCGCCGAAATAATTTGCAACTGCGAGATCTTCCTGAGGCTACCGGGGCTGAGGACTTGGAGGCGACAGTGGTGGCTATCTTTCAGAAGGTTCTGGATGCCCCCCCGCCATCACTTGAGTTGGACCGGGTTCACAGATTCCTGGTCCCTAGATCGTCGGACCCGGACAGGCCTCGGGATGTAATTTGCAGGATCCACCGTTACACCCAGAAAGAACTCATTCTTCGTAAGGCATGGGATCATGGAGCAGTGGAGTTTGATGGTGCGGCAGTCAAGATTCTGACGGATTTATCAAGGGCCACATTACAGAGAAGGGCGCTACTGCGACCAATCCTGGATATAGCCCGACGCCAAGGTTGCACATATCGCTGGGGGTACCCCTTGGCGGTGAATTTTCGTAATGGTGCTGCTTCCTTTAATCTATGTACCCCATCGGAGCTACCGAACTTTCTCACATTCCTTGGAGTGGAACCGATCTCGGTCCAAAATTGGCTGGCTCTGATTCCTCGGCCTTTGGGCCGCCCGGGTTCTTCCTCTCAACGGAACTATCAACCTCCTTTCCAGCAACACTCCAGAAGGAGGGCCCGGACACCCTCCGTCGAGGCTATGCGTGAGTCGTGACTCTCCAGCCTGTTACTAGTCTTGCTTTAGCCTGATCATCAGTTCTACCCATAAAAGTTACTATCTCAGACTATTTTCCTTGTACCAGTATGCTCACTACATCCCCACCCTAATGTCAGCGGGTACAGTACTCCTACACACTCAGGATTTACCATCTCACTTGCTGAGTGTGGCCGGTCTCGGTTGCTCGGCAGGGAGGGACGGAACCTGCTATACGGAAGACCCTAGGTTCTGGAGTGACTTGATGGGAATGATTCTAGTTGCATGGCATTACAAATTCATTATGGAGACTTGATCGACTCACACTGGGGGACTGCATGTATCACTATTGTATATAGAAGGGGATGATGCTCACCCCCTCCCCCTGTATGTTTAGATACCAGCATAGGATCCCGATCCCAGTATACAAATGATTACTGCTACTGCAAGGGAATAAGTTTAATGAGCTAGAGTAAAAGGTTCTGTCGGCTTATTTAGGTTGTAACAGCATCTAATATGTGATAGATAGGTCTCTCCTAGCCCAACAGGATGTGATATGTGGGGGTGTGGGTCGGCCCCCCTTTTCCCGCCCGGATATGTGAGTAGTGCGGTGGGGACTTGGAGAAGGGGGGCAGGTGTGTTGTCTCCCCTGATGCCATGCCTCCCTACGCAGACATGATAATTTCAGGATGCTAACAAGAGGGACCCTCAGTTTGTCTCTCCCCGGGCTGACGCTTGCGGGGGGGAAGACCTGGTTAGCTGGCTGTGGAGGGGGCGGCTAGATCCATACCAATGGCCCAGAGATCGGGTTATGCTGAGGTCCTATGTTTCTGATACACTATATAGGGAGTAGAGGACCGAATTCTTTGAAGTCTCATTTTACATATACAACCAGTTCAGGGAGCTGTCTTCTAGATAAGATACGAATGGGTAACTGAAAGGGTTCATAGTCCCCGAACTCCAGGAAGTTCTATCCCTCACTAATGGGTATAACTTAGGGTCCCATACCAGATGCTGAGCATACGGTCCTATGTTTATAGTTTATGTTTGCAGCCCAACAAGGCTCAGTTGGGTACAGTTGTGGTTATGATCAGGCCTGGCAATAGACTGACTGTTATAAGTATGTTATAATATTATGTATTATTTCCGATGCAGGAAGTTTAAATGTTTCTCCCTCAGTCCTATCTTCCTCAAACATGAATTATAGCCGTTTTCATCCCAATACTGACATGTATTTACAACCTGGGACAGGAGGTGGGAGTCAGTGGGCTTACCACTGGCTATCTCTTCCCACGCTTCCACCTAGGTCTGCGCTCGATTACCAGCTCTTTACTGGTGAGTGTCCTAGCACTAGTGTGCTATCTCTTTAGATTACTATTATCGCACCCTCTGAGTGCGAACTTGGCATTTTTCCTTTCTCCTTCTCTCATCTTACTCTTTTCTCCTACTCCTTCTCCACCTTTATCTCTCCCCTCCCCTCCAACCCTAAATCCTTCCCCGCATTTACCCTTATATTAGGCTCACTACTCATGGCTTTTTTTTTTTTTGTTAAATGTGAAGGGCTTAAATGTGCCTGAAATAAGGCGTATGTTGATTAATGACCTTCGTCGCCATAAAGCTACTGTGGCGTTTATACAGGAGACTCATTTTAAGAGTGGCAACCTCCCGATCCTGAAAAACAAATTTTTTCCAATGGTGTATCACTCTTCTTTCGAGGCTACTAAATCGCAGGGTGTTTCCATACTTATCTCTCGCTCTGTCCTCTGGAAATGCGCAGAGGTCAAAACTGACCCAGAGGTACGATATTTGTTCCTCAGAGGAGATATTGGAGGTGTTGAGATAACACAAGCTAATATCTATGCGCCTAATAGCCAACAAGATCACTTCATAACCAAAACAATAGATGCATTAGTGGAATTCACGAGAGGCCAACTGATCCTCGGGGGGGACTTCAATGTCCCGTTGATCCCCACTGAGGATACTTCTTCGGGTCATTCCTCAGTTACACCGACAGCTAGAAAACGCATAGCACGCTCCTTACACAAAGCACAACTGATTGATGTTTGGAGGCTCCTTCACCCAACTGAGAGGGACTACACCTTCTATTCCACCCCACATAAGTTGTACTCACGGATTGATTACTTCCTAATCCCTCATGCCCAATTGCACGCCATACGTAGTTCCTCGATTGAGTCAATTACGTGGTCTGACCATGCCCCTGTCATATTATCGTATGCCCTGACTGACAATCTCTCCTCTAAAACACGGACCTGGAGACTTAATGAAAGTCTATTACAAGATGAGGAGATTTGTAAGGACGTGATCAGGGAATTAGACTACTACTTTACGACCAACAACACCACTGACAGTAACCCCGAAATCGTGTGGAAGCACATAAGGTGGTGATCCGTGGAGTCCTTATCAAACATGGGGCACTGGTTAAGAGACAGCGCACGACACAGATGACGCCTCTCCTGGATGATTTACATTGGGCTGAAGCTAGACACAAACATGCCCAAACACCCGTCGCAGAGGCATAAATTCTGCTCCAGCGTAACAAAATTACAGACCTAATGCAGTTTCGGGCCAAAACGGCGATCTAGATCTGCCAAGGCGTCGCCTTTGAATCGGGGAGCAAGTGCGGTAAATTCCTAGCTAACTCCTCGAAGGAACAGGTACTAGCAAATTACATCCCTCACATTAAGGCATCCTCGGGTCAGAAGATTGCACTACCTCAAAACATTGCACGAGAATTTAATAATTTTTATGCGTCCCATTACAATTTACAAAAACCACCTTCTTCACAAGATCAAATTGAGGAATATCTGCACAAATCAGGCCTGTCAATACCCCCCACTGAAGCCAGTGAGTTGCTAGATGAACCAATAACCATTGAAGAGATACAGGCGGCAGTGGGTGCCATTAAATTAGGGAAGACCCCAGGTCCAGATGGGAAGGATTATACGGCCTGTGGGAGCTATAGGCCAATCTCACTCCTCAACGTAGATCTAAAAATGTTTACAAAAATACTAGCCACCAGGATCCAACAATATCTTCCGTCCCTGATCCACCTAGACCAAGTGGGGTTTGTCCCAATCAGGGAGGCAAGGGATAACACGATTAAAGTTCTGAACCTTATACATGTAGTCAACCAGAACAAGACCCCCTGTATTTTCTTAAGCGTGGATGCAGAGAAGGACTTTGACATGGTGAATTGGCAATTTATGATTTCCGTTCTGAATCACATAGGCTTGGGCAACACGATGCTCATTTGGATAAATTCACTTTACTCCGACCCCACTGCTCGTGTCCGAGCCAACGGTGTCCTGTCTGATTCATTTGCTATTAAGAACGGAACACGTCAGGGATGTCCTTTGTCCCCGCTCCTTTTCGCCCTGCCATTGGAACCCTTCCTGTGTACTGTACGATCCAATCCAGACATAACTGGTGTTAATATGAGGGACTCCCAGCAGAAGGTCGCCGCATACGCGGACGACATGCTGTTCTCACTCACCAACCCGGTGGTCTCCCTTCCAAATCTCCTACAAGAATTTAGAACATACGGTAGTATTTCTAATCTGAAAATCAACCTTAACACCTTAACAAGTCCGAAGCAATGGATATAGGTTTACATCCGCGTCTACTTACATCCCTTAGAGATAGTTTTAAATTCAAATGGACTATCACGGCCCTGAAGTATTTGGGTACACATATTCCCCCCAAAATATCTCAGATATTCGCACTGAACTTCCCCCCATTATTGACATCTGTCCGGACCCTGCTGACCAAATGGCATACAGGCATACACTCATGGTTCGGTAGATGCAATATCCTTAAGATGTGTATCCTCCCCAAATTTTTATATCTTCTACAAGCCCTGCCGATACAAATCCCCTCCTCTTATTTTGACTGGACCAATGCTTTGTTCTTTGATTTCATATGGGCACATAAGAGGCCCAGACTTAATAGATGTCTACTTACCCTACCTAAATTATACGGAGGACTGGCGGTTCCGGACCTCCGCAAATAATACTACGCAACCCATCTGACCAGACTTATAGACTGGAACCGACATCACTCCACTAAATTATGGACTCGGCTGGAACAGACTCAATGTGACATACCCTTGAACAGAGCACCTTGGTGTTATGATCTACTGCCAAGGACAATAAAAAATCATCCCCTGATAGGTGTGACCACGCGCATATGCTTGTCTCACATATCATGCTTGTTCACACGCTTCCCTCTTAAATCACTAGCTTCCCCACTCCGTCCAATTTTAGGAACACCAGAGTTTACCCCAGGTTATACAGACCCCATATTTCAATCTTTGAGATGCTCAAATTATTTCCAAGCTTCTCACTTTATCCTAAACGACCAGTGGCCTACCGTATCCGAACTAATGAGCCCAACCGGCCCGTTCCATTTAGATTTCTGGAGAGCTTTCCAGCTCAACCACTTCCTTAAAGCTTTACGTTCTCCCACAAACTTTGACCAAACTCTGACTACGTACGAAACGTACTGCTCTGAAGAGGGTAATATGCCTTATCCGCTACATATCAATTACTGATTACACCACCAGACAGCCTTAGTCTACATTGCTTAGATGCATGGGAACGGGATTTGCAATGCAAATTCACGACACGTCAAAAGCAGAATATCATCCACTTCACATATAGATCCTCGATATGCACGAAAATGCAGGAGACTAAATATAAACTGGTCACTAGGTGGTACAATACCCCTGCAAATTTACATAGGATATTCCCATCTTCCTCGAACCAGTGCTGGAGATGCCAGAGTGACCGTGGAACCATTCTTCACATCTTTTAGACCTGCCCCATGCTGGAGCAGTTCTGGAAGACCATACAAAATACAATACAGAAGTTCACATGAGCGCCCCATCTCGAACGATCCGGCCTTCTTTCTGCTCCACGCTGCCCACACGTCTAGTAAAGCGTATAAAAAATCACTGATACGCCACTTGCTGGATGCAGCCAAGGCGTGTATTCCCCTGTTGTGGAAGTCTACACAGCCCCCGACTGTTGGTGCGTGGATTAGAAAGGTGGAGGATATAAAAAAAATGGATCTGATTCTGACAGCCCGACACCAAAATTAACTGTTCACCAAAACATGGACCAGGTGGAACATGTTTATATTTTCAGATGAGGGTCAGACGCTCCTAGGAGGGAGCTTGTCTGTCTAGTATAAACCACTCATGCAAAGATACTGCTTGGGAATGTTAATTAGCGTTGCCTGATCGTGTTTTGCGGGTACGGATGGCCAGTGTTATACGCGCTCGCTGCCCTTATCCTCTCTCATGAGCCTTTCCTCCCTACTGACCTCACCCCCCTCCCTTATTCCCTCCTTCCTCCCCCCACATCCCTCCTTTCACTCTTCTACACCTTTCACTTTCCTGTCTCCTCTCCTTTCTTATCAAAATTTCCCTTTTACCTTCCCATCTCTATTACACTTTATCTTCTCTTTCTCTTCTATATTATATCACCTAACTTTGTTTCTTCTTGAAATGAAAATGGAAAATAGGAGGGGTTGGCCCTATTCACTCATATTCCGTACAATATAAGGCTTATTTGTTTTGTATCTTTGACTAATAATTAATATGTGGGTAATACTATTGCCTTAATCCCAAGATATTGAACTATTGTAAGCTGCGACCTCAAAGTTTCTCATATCTGTATGCCTTTGCTATTTTGTTGGAGCTGTACCCTCTCTTGTACTTGAATAAAATTATAATTTGAAAAGAGGGATAAGTTAAGATGGACCTAGGGTCTCAGGCCTTCTGCTTAATCCAGACAGCAAGAGTTTGGCAGACTAATAGAAAAGCAAGTGCAGGTTGTATTGGCGAGGCCTGTAAAGGAAAGAGGACTTCTAACCTTTTGTCCACTGGACCTTTGAAAACAGGATTATGCTCTTCAAGGACCATTAGTGTCTTGCTAAGACAAGAGAAGGCAAGAATCACGACAAAGACTGTCTTTTTTTGCACAAGGATCTCTTCAATAGGATATTGCTGAGCAAAATGTTTTGGAGAGGTAAATAGCTTTTCAGAGAGAGATTAGTCACCACCATTAATAATTTTACTTTGGTATTAATAACGTATTCTGCATCTGAATCTGAATATTGGACAGGCTCTTAGAACAAGTGGACTGGGAAGATATGAATAGGTTTGGGCAATTGTAGGGACTTCTTTGTCTGCTTTCTCCTCAGGCAGTATTTCTGCATGAAAGGCAAAGCCAGAGACCGATTCAAGAGGGCCCGAGGATGGCCCCAATTTTGACAGTAATGGCATTGTCTTATTGATTGTTTATACAAGTACACTTGCTAATCTTCTCTTCTTTTAGGCTATGCTTAGCCTAATAAATCCTTTGAAATACCTCAAGGTGTGTCGGTAAGTGCTGGGTGAGTGAAGTGTGTCATCTTCAGGTGTGCAGAGTAATCACAAAACAATTCAGTGACTCCTCTGGGGGTACCACTACATTATTACTGTTTTTTCAGGTATGTAGAACATACATAATATTACAGCCCTATTTCTGATTGTCATGCCCAACAGAATGCATGCACAAATTGAATGATCAGACTGTAAGACTACATTCCCTATTTCTTCATGTTGCAACATTGCCTAGCAGAAATCAGTTTTTGGAGTGAGCGCTCTAGATAATTACAAGGCAAATAATGTCTAAAGAGGTTATACAACATGCTTAGCTAGCCAGAATTATGCAGAATTCACAGTATATGTATGTAGATTCCCTATCTTTCCTTTCTTTCCTGTGCTGAACAGGAATCTTGAAAGCAGCAAATATACATGAATTTTAATTGTGGTTTTCTAGGATTGTATCTCAGACATACAGTACTGTAATTGAAAAGCATAATACCTTAGATTGTAAGCTCCTTGAGGGCAGGGACTGATGTGAATGTACATTATATATGTAAAGCTCTGTGTAAATTGATGGCGCTATAAAAGTACATGTAATAAATAAATAAAAGTTATAGTAATGTGTGCCCTTTGTTTGGCAAGTTCTATAGCACCGTTTCATAAGAGCTAGAGCTCTTTAGCAAACAAGGGATATGGGCTTTGCTGACTGGAAATCTCTAGCTTTTATTAAGCAGGAGGTGTGTTAGACCTCTGCAGTGAGACCACTGCTTCCATACAGAAAGCAGTATGCTATTGGAAAGACGGGAATCCCCCTAACGGGGCTTTTTAGCAGCCAGTAGTGTGATGTTACACAATACAAAACAGATAGGTAAAAAAATGTTTTTTATTAGTACAAAAAGTATTTCATTACTGACATCAAAAGTCAGGACATGAACTGAAATACAAAAATATTAAAAAACAGTACCAATGACAAAGGGCAGTGCATAAAAGGTAACATCATAGGCAGCAATGATACAATGTCATAAAAATATTTTTTTCAAAAAATATCTTAAATGTAGAATACTGACGCGTTTCGACCCTAATGGGTCTTCTTCAGAGGATAGATATATAACAACTGTAGAAATGTAAACATGTGTCAAAAATCTTTCAAAAAAGAAAAAAGAAAAAAAGGAGAAGGGAAAAAAGAAATACATGAACAAATCCATATATTACATCATTACCAGTAACTATGTGCTCAATGGTTGTAGGTGACTCTGATATGGAAGAATTGCCGTCTTGTGTGTCCCCGATTTCTCAGCAAATAGACCAGTCCTAAGAGGAGCAAGTATCACAGACACAAGCCTTACAAGGAATCACACACTGGGTATCCCCAGAGGTTGGGGGGGGGGAAGGAGGGGCATGCTCTGCACCTGTGACAGAATAAAAATTGTACTAAATGAGCTCAAAGGAAATTTCCTAAAGGCAAAAGAAAAAGGGTATCGTATATTATGTTATTGTTGGGTAATTAACTAGGAGTGTTAGCAGATGTAAAATGAGTGGGTCCATATAAAAAAGACAGGGACAAGACGTGAAAAGATGAGGTGAGGAAAAATTGGGGAGGAATGGTATGGGGAGGAAAGAGAGGGGTAGGACAGAATGGGGAAGGAAAAAGAAGGGAAGGGAAAGGAAGGGAGGAAGGGAGGGAGGGCAAAGGGAACAGGGAATGGGGAAAACAAGGGGGGAAAAAAGGAGGGGTAAATAAAGGGGGGGGGACAAGTGGGGGATAGTGTGTGACAGGGGAAAAGGAAGAAAGAGAAAAAGAAAAAGAAAGGGAAAGCACAGAACAAAGACAACAAAAACAAATGACATGAACAAAAGGAATCGAAAGGATCGAGATAAGTTTCTGTAATGTTACAAGTGTAGGAAAATCAAAATGATTGTTGAAATTGAGGGGAAGTGACACAAGCATGATGTGAACTACACATCAAGAGGACAGTGAAAAAATATAAGTGTTCTTACCAGTCAGTCCATATTATGGCAGGACAGGAGCGTCCGGTGGGACCAGGCAGTACCACTGAACCTCCCATGGCACCAAAGTGTTTTATAGGGGAGCAAATTAACCCAAAGGTATCACAGGTGCAGGCACACCTCCCCCTTCGTCCATTCCCCCATAGGGGGAGAGAGACGCAATGGTGGCGCTCAGTGTGTGATCCCCCCGGCGTTCCTGAGGAGAAATCCTCCTGGATCCACCATCACTTCTGCCGCAATCGCGCTGGTGTCGTGACGTCACGCGCGCACATGGTATCGTACCATTATCGTACAAGTGTATTTATTTGTATATGATATTTTATTTATTTATGGTTTGGTGACAACTTTTATGGCTTGTGTCACTTCCCTTCAATTTCAACAATCATTTTGATTTTCCTACACTTATAACATTACAGAAATTTATCTCGATCCTTTTGCCTTTTGATTTAATCGACTGGTCTTCTATTTAAGGTAATGTTTCCCCACTCACTATGTGTTATTCACATTTCACCTTTTTATGGTTTTCATGGATTGTTTCTTTCACGTTTCACCTTTGTTCATCCACTTTTGCCCTCCCTGGCCCTCTGTTGGGCCTCTTTTACACCTTTTACTTTTATGCACCTACACTCCACTGATATTACCCTCTAGGATTCGGACATCTATAGTAGTAGTCGGTCCATACTTTTTCTTTGTTCATGTCATCTGTTCTTGTTGTCTTTGTTCTGTGCTTTCCCTTTCCCTTTCTTTTTCTCTTTCTCTTTCTTCCTTTTCTTTGCTTCCTTTTCCCCTGTCACACACTATCCCCCACTTGCCCCCCCCTTTATTTACCCCTCCTTTTTTCCCCATTCCCTGTTCCCTTTTCCCCTCCCTCCCTTCTTTTCCCTTCCCTTCTTTTTCCTTCCCCATTTCATCCTACCCCTCTCTTTCCTCCCCATACCATTCCTCCCCAATTTTTCCTCACCTCATCTTTTCACGTCTTGTCCCTGGCTTTCTTATATGAACCCACTCATTTTACGTCTGCTAACACTCCTATTTAATTACCCAACAATAACATAATATACGATACCCTTTTTCTTTTGCTCTTAGGAAATTTCCTTTGAGCTCATTATTTAGTACAATTGTTATTCTGTCGCAGGTGCAGAGCATGCCCCTCCTTATCCCCCCCAACCTCTGGGGATACCCAGTGTGTGATTCCTTGTAAGGCTTGCGTCTGCGATACTTGCTCCTCTTAGGACTGGTCTATTCGCTGGGAAATCGGGGACACACAAGAGGGCAATTCTTCCATATCAGAGTCACCTACAACCATTGAGCACATCGTGACTGGTAATGATGTAATATATGGATTTGTTAATGTATTTCTTTTTTCCCTTCTCCTTTTTTCTTTTTTCTTTTTTGTCAATGAGCATATCACCGGCATTAAAGGGGGAAAGAGCAAACATACGGTACCGAGACACTATTTGCAACATCATAATAGAGACCCTTCAGGCACCCTCTTCCAGGTCATAGACAGATTTGTCCCACACTGAAGGGGTGAATCGCGATTACGTGGCATATCACGCCTCGAAACCTACTGGATCTACGAGTTGAGGTCCTTCTTTCTGTTTGGGATGAACGTCGAGTGGGACCTCAACTCTTTTATCAATACATCCTAGTAGTCATGTATTTTTCATGTACGATTTTTCCATTTCTGCCTGTTCATTTATCAGTGTCTTTTTTTCATTTATTCCTTTTCCTTACAATACCAATTTGTTCCATGTTTTTATTTCCTAATTTTCCGTCCCAATCATATATTGGGAAATTACATGTATTATTTATTCATCTATTCAATTCAATATATTGATTATTTGTAATAGATTACCTAACAGTCATGTTAATATTTTTATAATTTTTTCTTTCATTGCCATGTATATTTTGTATTGTAGTGGTATAGATCTATTTGGGACATCTAGTGTCCGATTTAGGTAATGCTGCTTAGTATTGTTCAGTAATGCTTATTTTCTGTTTTGGTTTATCACCACTTGCTAGCACTATTTCACTTTAGTGCTGCCATCTAGTGTTTGCCATTATTATTGTTTATTTTCACATTGATGTCTTTAGCCATGTGACAGCACCAGATCCGATCATGTGATCGGGACTTGAGCTGAGGAGATTCGGTTTCCGTGACTACCCTCTCCCATCCTGTGCACCTTTTGGTGGTTGTTGATTGGGTCAGGGAGCCGGGACACCGCCCCTTCACACCACATCACATGACCAGGAAGTGATGTTCACTATTGTTTGCCATGCGGTGGGGAGGTCTCCAGGCGTCAGTCTCACTATTAGACTGCGCTATTGGGTCCTACACTCACCGGCTGTTTTATTCATGATTCTGATTGGTCTAGCGATCAACAGGATCCAGTTCCTGATTACTTGACCTTTGTAGCTCCACTGTGATTGGCTATAGGGGTTATCTGATTTGATTAGATATTTATATATAGGAGCAGCGTGAAGGGGGAAGCTCATGCCCCTGTTGAAGACCCTCTTGGTCGAAACGCATCGGGCAATCTCCCCTTCCTTACGCTGCTTAGATTTTATTTCAATTGTGATCACTTTCATCCATTTTCTGTATGGTATTTTTTGAAATAAAAATCCTTGGTTTACCTGCACTCTGCAGAAGCTTTTTATTTTTTATTTGCATATTATCCCGATGCAAGAAACTGCCTTCCAGTAGCCCTACTTCCATCACGGGGTCTGGATCAAATCTGTCCCCGGCTTCTCCTTGGAACACATCCTTGAGGTCTATTGGCTGATATCCAGTTGGCGGCCCTTCCTGATGTTTCTTCACCCCACCAGAGAAGTCGAGAAGTGAGACAGAGGTTCCACCGTTCCGGATATCGTTTTCCAGCATAGATTTGGCTCCATGCACCATTGACTCCATGTCATACGACAGTGGAGTCCACGTCATCTGGTAAGAGTACCCATCTTATCTTACTTCCTGATGTTTTCATTCTGATGCCCCATATCGAGATGTTGGTTTACAGCTACGGAAGTTCTGTACCCCGTTGTTGACTCATAGTCACAGATCCACATCGTGCACTATTGACTTTAATTTCCAGTCTCACATAATTTTTATTGGTTCATACCAGTTCCTCTTATTAATTTGAGTTTGTAATCATCCATTTACCATATGTGGACACTTTATACTGTGTTTGTTCATTTCACTTCACTTATGGTTTTTGCACATATGCTTTACTGTTCAGTATAGCATCTCTTACTTAATTGTTTCACTACACCCTAACTTCCCAATATTTCTTAGCGCTGCATTTTTTCCTAGTTACCAGTTATTGTTTGTCACAATGTATGCAGCTGCTGGCTCACACATATTTTATTTCTATTAGAGCGCAGTGTTTTCATATTCTCTCCCTCCTATGTGCTCTTTTACGGGCTGCATCGATGAAGCATACCTAAAGGATGTTATTCCACTGCATTTGATGATCCACTGCACAAGTAGACTCTGAGGCAAAACTATGTGCTGGAAGTGTTTGTGTTTTGTACAATGCTTTTTAACCCTAATACAAACTGCTTTAACTTCTTCTTTTAGAACTATAAACCTCAGCTGTCCTTTAAGGTTTTAGTAGTAGAAAAATTCAAGAATTTGTCACTATAATAGGCATACAAGGGTTAATTTCAGTCTGTAGCAAAAGCTCAGAGGGCAATAAATCCACATTGTTAGGACAGATACGCAAATGCTTCTTACTGCACAGAGGCTGATTTGTGACTAGTAAGGACCCTGAGGCCTGAAATGATTGCTTCTATACTGGAAGTGTCACAATTTAGTTTTCTGTAACAGCCTGAGCCTCCCTAATGGGGCCCTCTGATACCCCAAACCCCATTGCAGTTGTGACAGCTTCTATGGCTTTTAAATACCATAACAAATCAGTACAGCTCCAAGCCCTAATGCCCTGTACACATGATCAGAAATTCTGTCAGAAAATACTTGGATGTTTTTTTCCGACGGAATTCCGCTCAAGCATTCCTTGCATACACATGGTCACACAAAAGTTCTCTGAAATAAAGAACACGGTGACGTCCAACAGTACGACAAGCCGAGAAAATGAAGCTCAATGCTTCCGAGCATGCGTCGAATTGTTTCCGAGCATGCATGATTTTTTGCACGCCCAAATTGCATACAGACGAACGCATTTTCGGATAGGAACTTTTCCCAACCAAAAAATAGAGAACATGCTCTCAATCTTTTGCTGGTTGGAATTCTGCCAGCAAAAGACCAATGGAGCATACACACGGTCACATTTTCCGACAAAAAGCTCTCATCTGAGTTTTGCTGGCTGCATTTCCGATCGTGTGTATGCGGCATTAAAATCAGTCTCCCAGATTTATGCTGTGTTTCAAGTGCTGGCAGAGACAGGGCACGTCTCGCTCTAAGATACAATATAGCATACAAATATTGCTGCACATTATATTCAACTCTGGTATGAAGTAAATGGAAAATAGGCTCAAATTCCTGCCCATTGGCCATGCCCCTCTGGCATGTTTCACCCACATTGGGCTTAATCTTCAATGGCTATTGTTACACCCCTGGCTTTGTGACGCAACCCTTCTTGAAATGTTGTTGGACTGAACAGTAAAAGACACAATGGAGATTGGAGGGCTCCAAGCACCTTGGAAGTCGCTGCCAAACATAGGCCCATCTTTCCACTCTAATATTCGCATCGCGCCCCACACTACACATCAGGCAGCCTGACACAAAAAAGCACAGTGTATACAGAATTAAGAAATATATATACTTCATGATCAAAAATGTCAATCTATGTTAATAAAATAAAGGAAAAAAAAAATCATGTATATCATAGATTGGCAAAAGGGAGAGGGTGGGTTTTGCTGGCCCACCAAATCTTTGACAAGTGCAAAAAGAAATAATTTAAGAAAACCTGAAACAAGGATGCTTGCAAAAAGTGTTAGATCAGGATAAGATTAATTAGGCATTCACTGAAATTCATCCCTAAACATATTACACGCTAATATTGTGAGTTCAATAAAGTTTGCTGTTACGCTATGCAGGTGTGCAGTGCCTCTACCCTATTTTTTTATAGATCTTGTTTGCTCCTACATGTTCACATTCTCATTTGCAGAAAGGATTTGTATATGACAATTCTAACTGTCATCACCATTGGGCTTTATCTCTTATAGCTCTTCTAGATTTTTTTGATTCTTTACTTTTTATCTTCTTATTTTAATTTTATCTTTTATTTTTTTGTTCATTGTATGCATTTTTATATGAATCATATAGTAACTTTAATGCCCCAAGTTCTCTTACCCGTAATCACTTTTTATTACTGCATAATTGTTGCCAATGGTTCCCTATATGCTGAAAATAGTGAGTAGACCTATAAAATCATATTGGGTTATTAAAAAAAAAAACATTATTAAAAAAAGTTCCTGTCATAGGAACACTGGGTGTTTTTTTGTTTTGTGCTCCTATGAATTCTGCTGACCAATCACTATGCTCACAGACTCAAAAAGTGCATTCAGACTGCCTCATGCCCTATTCAACAAGGGCACCTAATCTATAGTCCAGACTATGTGCATCTTTTTATACCATTACAGAACTAATAAAGACAATTTGGATTGTAGATTTAGTTGGTGATCCCCGTGTTATTATTATTATACATCATTTATATACAAGAGTTTACAATCTAATAGGCTGTGTTTAATACTGGAAGTTCTCAAATGAATCCTGTAAATTAAAGGCGCATGATCTTCTAAATTTAATCGCAATATCTCCTTTACAGTGGACATACAATAATATTTTGCATTATAGCATTTGAAGTCAATGGAAGAGCATCAAAACATACAATATGTCAATGGGCATTGTAATGGGGGTTAAAATGCCCATCAGTGCACACTGCCACACATCAGCATGATGCACATCAAGATGTATTCATGTGCTTTCGATAGTTACTTCATAGCCAGTGGCTATTTTTTGACATCTAAAATGTGCAGCAAAAAATTATTGATTTTAAAATGCAAGTAAGTAAACTGAAGCAATTATTGTTGTAAACTGAAGCAATTATTGTATTGTAAGGGATGACACTGCTGCATATTTCTTTTTTGCCTCAAGATGGCAGTATAAAACTATTAATGCATTTATTGTATATTGCTAAATATAAAACACGCCTAAATATTGTTAATCAATGTAGCTACAGCAAAACATTCTAATTCGTGCAAAAACTGTGTTAATTTAAAATCTACCTTTAAGATGATTAAACGCTGGCAAATGTATTTATTGCTAAGTTATAAAAAAAATAGCTTGTTTTAGTAAAGCAGTTATTAATTGTTTAATAATAGCACTGATACTGCTACATCTAGATCATAATCATCACTAATAAAAAACTGAAATCTCTGATTTGTAACGGTGACTGTATTTTGCAGCCTATACTGATATTTATTTTCTGTACTGTGTAAATGGAACATTTTTTAACCTGTCCCTTTAAAATCGAGCAGTGAGGTGATGACAATCATCCACAGTCTGGAGTCTAGTTTTTTTCTCCCTATATCTGTATCTGTTGCCGTCTTGGGTGTAACTTTGACAAAGCGCATTCGCTCGAATCATGGAAAGCCTCGTACACATGATTGGATTTTCCACAGACAACGCCTTGGACTTTTGTCCGAAGGCGTGTGCCTGGATTTTTTCTTGCATACAAATGGTACATAACTGTCGGCCAACAAACACGAATGTAGTGACTAGGGATGAGCTTCGAGTTCGACTCGAACATTGGCTGTTCGCAAGTTCGCCGAACACCGAACAATTTGGGGTGTTCGCGGCAAATTCGAATGCCGCTGAACACCCTTTAAAAGTCTATGGGAGAAATCAAAAGTGCTAATTTTAAAGGCTTATATGCAAGTTATTGTCATAAAAAGTGTTTGGGGACCCGGGTCCTGCCCCAGGGGACATGTATCAATGCAAAAAAAAGTTTTAAAAACGGACGTTTTTTCAGGAGCAGTGATTTTAATAATGCTTAAAGTCAAACAATAAAAGTGTAATATCCCTTTAAATTTCGTACCTGGGGGGTGTCTATAGTATGCCTGTAAAGGGGCGCATGTTTCCCGTGTTTAGAACAGTCTGACAGCAAAATGACATTTCGAAGGAAAAAACTCATTTAAAACTACCGCGGCTATTAATGAATTGCCGGTCCGACAATACACATAAAAGTTCATTGATAAAAACGGCATGGGAATTCCCCACAGGGAAACCCCGAACCAAAATTAAAAAAAAAAAATGACGTGGGGGGGTCCCCCTAAATTCCATACCAGGCCCTTCAGGTCTGGTATGGATATTAAGGGGAACCCCGGCCAAAATTTAAAAAAAAAATGACGTGGGGTTCCCCCTAAATTCCATACCAGACCCTTCAGGTCTGGTATGGATTTTAAGGGGAACCCCGCGCCAAAAAAAAAAAAAACGGCGTGGGGTTCCCCCAAAAATCCATACCAGACCCTTATCTGAGCACGCAACCTGGCAGGCCGCAGGAAAAGAGGGGGGGACGAGAGTGCGCCCCCCCCCTCCTGATCCGTACCAGGTCACATGCCCTCAACATTGGGAGGGTGCTTTGGGGTAGCCCCCCAAAACACCTTGTCCCCATGTTGATGAGGACAAGGGCCTCATCCCCACAACCGTGGCCGGTGGTTGTGGGGGTCTGCGGGC